>OZ024691.1:16306384-16906384 GCA_964016905.1 Perithous albicinctus | reverse complement strand
TTTTAACTAATTTACAATTTAATTTTTACAACCCTTAAAAAATTACAAAACACAAAAAAATTCTAATTAAAGAAAACAAAAATTTGATTGTATATTTACCAATTTTGCCTATATTGAAATGTCGAAATTTTCTTGAAGAACGAAACTGAACATTTTATACTCTATTACTTGTAATTTTAATAAATTCTCTTTTCACCCGACAATTTTTTGTAATGGAGTCGATCAAATATTTACTGCTTACGATGTTTCACATTTACCAGGACAATCATCAAAACTGCTTTAACATATATAAAAAAAGTCCTCAAAAATGCTCTGTATATATATATATATATATATATATAGAGTGAGAGGTGAAAATAGCGCCAGCGCAAAATGCTTGGGGCTAGAGTCGCGAAGCGATCTCGAAGTTGGTGTTCTCGGTTGGTTTCGCTGTGGCTTCAGGTCCGAGTAGAGAGAGAGAGACAGAGAAAGAGAAAGAGAAAGAGAAAGAGAAAGAGAGAGAGAGTCTCCGCGGCCGGAGAGTATACGGACTGGCGATTATAAAGAACAGTGAAAAAGGACTGAGAAGAATGGAGTGTAGCCATCGTCGTCGGGGCCGCGTTTAAAAAACCAGTTGTGCGACCCGCGAGAGTCTCTTCGGTGGAGAAGAGCGACGGCTCGCTTCACGATACGAGCGTGGAAGCAAGCGGACGAACGGAGCGAGTGCTAGCTGGCTGTTGCTGCTGCTGCTGCTGCTGCTGCCCGCCGCCGCCGGGCCGAGAGCGAGCCGTCCTACAAGCGCGCGTGGGCCGCACGGGTCCATGCTTTAGGCTCTCTCTATACCATCGAGCGTCTTTTCTCCATGGAGAGCGCAACATAGCGCTTCGGAAACGAGAGACTACGAGAAAGAGAGAGAGAGAGAGAGAGAGAGAGGCCGAATATATACACGAGGGAAAAAAAAATTCCCTCTTTTCTCATTCTCTTTGCCCCGCTCTGAGACGAGTCGAGAATCAGTGCTCTGTTCCTGCTGCTGTTGCTTCTGCCGTTGCTGCTGCTGATGTTGCTGATGCTGGCTGACTACTCAACCGCGACTCCATCCGCGTATGATTGGGTCGTTCACTGGCTCAGCCCGTGTGCGACGCGACTAACATCCCTTTTTTTATTTTTCTTTCGAGATTCACGATCCACTGGCATCTATATACGCACAACACGCATCCCTCACGCATGAAAATAATGGAAAAAAAGAAAGAAAAACAGAATCATTGATTCAGTAACTATTGTTATAACCGGCTATGGAAAAATGTATTTCGTTGTTTTAAATCTAAACTGTAAAAAAAAAATATCGTGAAAACTTGTGCCCTTTTGATGGAATTACTATGTTAACGGAAATGGAACCTTTTTGCTGACTTTTTGGACTATATTTTTTTAGGTTGATTTCTTGTTTTAAAAAAAAAGGTATAGAAATTGTTTGGTAATAGGTTTAGAATTTTTATTTCACGACACATTTTTTCATTTTAATAACAAGATTAAAGTGTCATTTTCATCTGATAACATATTTTTGACATTTAAAAAAAAAAACGTGTTACTTTTCTTTAACGATATTTTTTTTTTATTTGACATCTTCTTTTTGTGAATTCTAATTCAACAAATAAAAATTCGTGAAGTTGATACTTTTTTTGCCACTTTTAGATGCACAACAAAAATGTAATTCGAAAAATTTACCTCTCTATTACTTACAAAAAAATAAATAAAAAAAACATAAAAGTTTTGTAAAATAAGCAAAAACAGAAAAATAAAATACGTAAAAAATATTTCCAGTATAGTGTTAATTTTTACAACTTTACATGAGATTGAGACGATAATCGAAAAAATTGCCAGTGGATAAATTATTCTTTTAACGTCATATTAAATTGTACGAAATAAAATACATTTGAAATGACAAAAAAAAAAAATGGGCATCCCAAAATTGTCATTGTTATCGAATCAATATCTTTTTCAGTGTACAGAGGATACATTTTTTACATTAAATTTAGATTTACAATAATTTATTGATTTATCGATGTCATAATATATGCTGGATTTGTATATATATAATAGCTATAGTATGTCGTATATCGCGTGGCTTTTCGTAAATGTGTAACGACGAATTCCAACTGGCGAAAGGGACATAACGCACCAGGCTGACGTCACATACTACCGAAAAAGGATTACCGAACACGCCGGCGGTGCAACGAAAAATTATGCAAATACGATGCAAATCCGGGCTTGAGCTGTGACGCTAATCCGCGTCACAATATTGGAGGTAATTGGCCGGATCTCCGTGGAGACTCCGCGCTCGTTTCTTCTTCCTTCTCTGCGGTTTCTCGCACTTACGTTCTTTGCCAATTCCTTTCCTGGTTTTCTCGAGGAAACTTGTACGTGAATCCTGTGGGAAAACTGCCAGTCCTAAGACCTATAAAGACTGAAGTATATATTTTTCTGACTTTTGTTTCGTGATCTCAACATTTTGTTTTTAATGCTGCCAACTTGTGGCCTATCTCGAAGACAATTGGAACTCAGCCAATTCCAATACTATTTTTTTTTTTTGGAGTATAAGAAAAATATTAATATTTTACCAATTACAAATTTACTAGTTTATCTATTAGTATATCAGTTCAACCGCTAAAGAAAAAAAATATTTAATTCTAAATTTATTCTAAGAAAATAATGCAAACCTACTGTATTCTATTCTACATAGTTATAAGAAAATTAACGACAAATCCATTATTGTTGTTTTTAAACATCAGAGTATCTTTATTTTTGTACGTCTAAATAAATGAAAATTTGTATAACTTTAACACAACATTTTTTACCACAAACGTCTACAGCAAATTTTTGTTAACTTGACACGATTTTATTTATAAATTTTACACATTTTTTTCTCACTACAAAATGTACGAAAATAAATGAAAAATGTGTTCACCAGATTTACTTTTTGTCGCGTTTCAAATTTATAAAAAAATAACTCGTAAAAAATAACGAAAGAAAATAGTCAAATTAACACAACATCAGGAAAAATTGGTATTGAATGTTGAAGAAAAAAAAGATTTATCGCGTATAGGGGATTGTGAATCATGTGCACGCTTTTATTTATAAAAAAATAACTCGTAAAAAATAACTAAAGAAAATAGTTAAATTAACACAACATCAGGAAAAGTTGGTATTGAATGTTGAAGAAACAACGATTTATCGCGTATAAGGGATTGTGAATCGTGTGCACGCTTTTACCCAGATACAAATACGAAAATCGTTTTCTCTTTCGATCGTAAAGTTTAAACCAGTAAACCAAGTCGAAGAAGATGAAGAAGAAGCAAAAGAAGAGTAAAAGATTTGCTCGTGAGGAGTCTGCGGGTTGGTGGGCACCGGGTTTGCGTTGCGAGTATTATAGTGCGCCAGCAGCGGTGGCGCGCGGTCTTGATGAATGATGGGCGGTCAGCCCGAGACTCGGTTAAAGTTATCTGGGTAATCTGAGCGCAGTTGGTCCCCACTGTCTTATGGCGCGCGGCTGTTTTTTCTTCTTTTTTTTTTATTACGGTGGTTCCGAGATGGCAAGGGCGAGGTCAGGACCGAGACGGGGTGTTAAGGCAGCAGGAAAACGAGAGACTGGGTCAACTCGTCAACACGCAGCCACCGGGTTGCATCAGAGATAGTGTGCAAGCAGTCTGTATAAATGAGAGAGTGTAGTTGAAACGTCTCGACTGAACGAAGATCTCGTAGTCGAGTATTATAGCCCACTTGACCTCTGGTCATTTTTTTCCGGAGGCCTTGACCCAGACATGTCCTTCACTGACGATTGTATCGTTCCAGCTCTACATTTACCTCAATATATATTTTTTTAAACATTCTATGGATTTATCCTGTTAAATTCGGAAAATAACACAAAATTTCTTTAAACGTGAAAATATTTTTTTTGTAATCAAAAGTGAAATAATTATGTTGAATCGGAAGTAACATCATTTTACTTTTGTAGATTTGTCGACTTTACAAATATTTTTGTGTAAAAATAAAATTGTGAAAGAAAAATATGTCCGGTAAATAAAAATAATTATGTTGAATCAGAAGTGACAACACTTTTTCTTTTTTTTTTTGTAAATTTGTCGAATTTACATTACTTTATAACAATAAATAATAAATATTTTTTCTATTAAAATAATAGAAAATATATTGTCGCAGAAAATGACACCTTTTTGTTGTAAAAATTACTTAAATATATTTACATAAAGCTTTTTTTTTCAAAATTGTATAAAATAACTGGTAGCAGCTTTTTGTTGCTTAGAAAATATTTGTGCCAGCGACATCTAGAAATTTTTTCAAGAGGCCCCAAATGTTTGACTGTGTTTGAAGATCGGTAAAGTCAGCATGCGAATATCGAGGAAATCGTGAAGGGTCGGAAAGGCAAACCTTAAAAAGGGTCCCCGGAGAAATCCTTTGCAGACTGACAGATGTTTCTACCCTCGAGAATCATCTCCAAGGGTAACATCGTGAGATGATGCTGCTACACCGTCGATTCTCTGTGGAAAAAAAAGAAAACCTACTCTTTGATTATTGAGACCTTATTTTTTCGTTGGTATTACAGATTGTGGTCTCTATTGCTATTGAGATGGGACCGACGTATGGGGACCTATATCTTGGGATAATGCAGTTTGCTACTTTTTCCTTTTTTTACCAACTAGACAATTATTGATCTTGCAACTAAATTCAATTTTAATCCATTCAAGTAAATTTTCAGCGAATAATTGTATATTTATACTTAATTAATTAATCTTGCAGTTTTATTATTTTGTTATTATCGATTAGATATCTTGATATCATTATACTTAGATACTTTAGATACTTAGATACTTAGATATCATTATACACCGATTGGACCACGTTTTACCATGACAATCGTCGATAAGTAAATTAAAGTATATCGTCAATATAATTGATTATTTTTTTAGTCATTCACTCCAATGGATGGAGCATGCTCCATTTTTTTCAAATTTTTCATCACCTACCTCGCGCACTTGCGAATTTCAAAATATTCTTTTAAAATTCCGTTAATTAAAAACTTTCGAATGCACGTATCTTCTTGCATATAAGTCGTATCGTAAAAGGAAGAATGTAGAAGTTTTTAATTTTCAAGTATACTTTTATGCAAATTTATTTAAAAAATTCTCCAACCCCTCCGAAACATTGATTTTGAATTAATAAACATAAAAGTCGTTTTTTCAAGTACTTGGACACTTATTATTTTATCTGAAAAAATCTATAAGACACTACTAATAACGACGAATATTTTAAGCCTAGACGGGAAGTGGGACCATCTTTTTTTCGATTTTTTTTGAGAGTTTAAAAAATAAAAATAAAACAAGCAATCAGAGTTTCGGAAAAAATGGTCTCACGTAGGGACAACGAATTGGGAACGGGACAATCTTTTAATGTTTTTTTACGAGAGTTTTAGTTTTTTTCTAATTTTTCAAACTCTCGTGAAATTTTTATTTTTAAATATCCTACTCCCAATTTTTTGTCAATAAAAAAATTTCCAAGTTTTTGAAAAATCGATTTTTATGTTCATTAATTAAAAATCAATGCTTCGAGTTAAAGAATTTTTAAAATAAATTTACATTAAAGTATACTTCGAAATGAAAAACTTTTATGTAGGTTTTTTTCCGATACGACTTATTTCCATGTATTCGAAAGTATTTAAACGCAATTTTTAGAAATTCACTAGTGCGTGAAATATGCGATGAAAAATTTAAAAAAATGGAACATGTTCCATCCATTGAAGTGAATGACTAAAAAAGTAATCAACTATATCGACGATATACTTTAATTTACTTATCGGAACACAAATTTGTCAAATTCAAACATTTTTTGTTTTATAAATTAAATTAAAAGTGATTTTTTCCTCATATGATTTTTAAAAATGTAAACAGAAAATAGCATATTTCTCTTTATAGAACTATAAAAAATATATTGTCAAACAACAAATATTTTGTCAAAAAAAAAATACAACATTTTTAACAAATTATTTTTGCACACACTATAACACAAATTTCCATTTAGTTTATCCTGTGTAATTAAAAATCTATTTTCATAAAACAAAAGTCGTTTTATCCAACCGAAAAAGAAAATCTGTCTCAGCACTTTGCAGACAGATCGAGAATATTGTGCGGAATATTTATCGTAAATAAAAATATGAAAATTCGTGATAAATCACTGTAGTTTCATCTAAAATAAAAGTACCTTTTCTTTAAAAAAAGGTACTTTCAGCCAGTATCAACGATCTTATACATATTAACACTAAATAATTGTGTCATTCAATCTGTACTATCATTTTCTCTATCCACAAAATCCCTTTGAATAAAGATCATGAATAGTGGCTGCAAAGTCGCTAATTTCTTTTTTCTTCTTTTTATTCTTCGGTACGCGAGAATAAACGAAGTTGAAGGAACGCGTGGCGGTGTGGATATCCGTATGGGCCACTGCGACGCTATAATACTTTGTGCGCGCGAGAGAACGCTCGGTTTTACTCTCTCGTCTCTCGTTGTACGCATCCAACACCGCCATTCACTGGCTCACTATGAATGAACACAACACGAGAGCTGAACTCATGATGGCAACTTTATACGCGGTTGTGCGGCGTTGTAACGCCGTCGCCTCTCTGTGCCGAACAACGCACGTGCTCTCTCTCTCTCTCTCTCTCTCTCCCCCTCTCTCTCTCTTTCTCAGAGATAAAGAGAGAAAGATGGGAGAGAGAGGGAGAGAGAAAGATGGATGGATGGATGGATGGCAAGATGGAACAGCAACAGGAATCATATATGTATTACCTTCTTATACACGAATATGTATATACATGAAAATAATTGTATGCACACCTACACTAGTTTTACGACACTCACGTGTATGCATTGTTGTAAGTGATACTACGTGTTATTCAAAGACTGTAGATCAATTGATCCTGGCCAGCTGTAGAGTAAGTCGTTGCCACTTGCAAACTTGTTATTTACTTTCAGAGACAAGGCAATGCCGACTATTGTAGATACCAAACTTGATATGTCGCGTTACGAATTGTTCTAATTTATCGTGTCGTGTCAGGTTGAATAAAATCATTCGTTTGTGAAATATAACAACTTTATTGCTGCCGTATGTGATTTCCCACAGATTGCCAAGTTTTCGAGAATTAAGATTCAAATTTAATCATTAAAAATTCGATAATAATTTTCTTTTTAATGTAAATTACGTTTTTCTTGAATAATATATTAATAAAAATATAGTTAAGTGCTTTCTCGTAGAAGAAGCTTTGTTGTTAAGATGATGTAGTAATTTGTTTGTTAGCGTTTGTTACGTTGAAGATGTCTAGTTTGACAATTTGTGGAGTTTTTCACAGTTTTCCCATTTTTTAATTAACATTTTTACGAAATTATTAGATATTATTCACGAGTAAATAAAAAAGTAAAAATCAAGGTAAAATGTTGCAGCATCTATCAAAAACTTTGTGGTTTAGTAAGAAAATTGCCAAATTAAAAAAATATGTATATTAAAAAAAAATTAACAATGAATTTGGTTTTAAGTTTTACTTTTCCAAAATAAAATACAATAAAAAATGCCATTATCAAAAAAAAATATTGAATCTTAACTGTATTTGAATATTACAATACTTTAATCGTTCGTCGAATGAACCAAGAAAATTCGAATATTAAGAATCCAAGAAAAATGTGCAAACTTGTAAATTTGATTTGCATGCCACTAATGTAATAAAAAAAAATCATTAATGACACAATTATTGTATGTAACACATGAATTTGTTGTTTATTTAACAAAATTATATTTACAACATTTTTTTTTGTAATAATAGAAAATATTTTTTAAATCAGTACATTGAATTAATTTATTTAATTGTTAATTTCAATAATGGTTTTGTAAAAAAAAAAATTGAAGATGGTAAATATAATAAATCTTGTGAAAAATATTTTGATTTAACGAAGTAGCAAATTTGAATGAAGGACCCCTTCATTAAAGTAGCAATTCTCTCACCGGTTTGCGGTTTTCACTGGCCTCGCACGTACCTGCATTTGATTATACTCGAGTCGGGACTCGCACCCCACCTGCTCGTTAGGTTTTTTTTTTCTTTTTTTTTTTTCTGATTCGGCTCGTGCGCCACTATGCAATGATTGAATACTAAAGTCATCTACAGTAGCTTCAATACAACTGACAAGAGGCTATTGTTGACACGATACGGTATGTAATGCCTTCCATTCGAGATCGGTTAGAGAGAGCATCTTCATCCCAATGTTAGAATCACGAGCTGCGAGTTCTCATGTCAGAGTCTTGGAATTCCAGTTCGGGCGAACCAGAGAGAAAGAGAGAGAGAGAGAGAGAGAAAAAGAGATGACGAGGTAGGTCGATGCTTCTGCGTTCCATCTTGGCATCTTGTGCTCGATCGGTTGAACCTCTTTCGAAATCTCTCGATTGCAACGCTAGGCACTTGTTCACAAACCCGTTCAGACACTGCTGCCCCTTAAGAAACTATAGCTCAAAAATATTTATCTTTATATAACGGGCGTTTCTAAAAAGCAGACTGTAAAAAATTTATTTGAATCTGGGTAGTTTTTAAAATGTTTCTATCTACGTAGGTCCCCTGTGGACATTTATTAATGACATTTTGTTGATTTTTAATTTTAGAAAATATAATTTATTAAAAATGTTGTATTATCATTTTGCGAAATATTTTTTGTCATTACAGAAAAATCGTCAACAATATATCTTTGTCATTTCGACACGAAATTAACAACAATCAAATGGTTTTTCCTTTTGCAATATTTTTGTCACTTTCTAATTTCAAAAAGAGTAGAAATATAATTTGCTAAATCTTTTGTAATTTTATTTATAGAAGTATTTTTTTCTGATTTTAATCAAAAAAATAATTATAATTAATATAAACATAATTTGCTAAATCTTTTGTAATTTTATTTATACAAGTAATTTTTTGTGATTTTAACCAAAAAAAAAAATTATAATTAATATAAACATAATTTGCTAAATCTTTTGTAATTTTATTTATAGAAGTATTTTTTTGTGATTTTAACAAAAAAAAAATATTGTCGTTCTCCTTCAACAATATTATTTTCTTGTAATTTCTACAAAAAAATGTCACTTCTAATTCAAGACTATTTTTTGTATCGCTTCGAATTTAACAAAGATCTCTAAATTCGAGATTTTTTTTTAATTCAAGATATTTGACAAACTACATTTTTAATCACATATACATTCTCTGTTCATCGCAGCAACATAAAATGGATTAGACAAAAGTCGAAGCGTTGATATTGACGTAAATCGATTGTGAACCAAGTTATAATATCACAAGTTAGCAGACATTTGTCAGTTGTGGCTGGTACGACAGGACCCACCGGTGCAACGTCGCGCACCTCATTCTTCTTATATTCCAGCACCTCCTTTTCCTCGAGTCTCTCTCCTTGGCTCGCCTTCGTTTTATGCTGCTCCGCTGTGTTGCTGGCTATATCCGCAGCTCTGACTCTTGAGCGGCTTCAACGCGAGTATAATTCCAGTCTCGCTGTTTGTATGCACATGTAAATGGATGGGTATTGTGTTTGTCGATACCAGCAGCAGCAGCAGCAGCAACAGCCTCACGTGAGACAGAGAGACAGAGAGTACGAGCGAGAGAGCTGGGCATTGCGGCCCACGTTGCAACGAGTTCTCTTCGGTCAAGACGGCACGCAGCGCACCTTGCCGCACGTGTATATTTCGTGCCCAGGATCCCCGGATGTAAATGAACTCAGCTGCCAGCTCAAATTGAGCCTCTTTCTCTCCTGCAGAAATCTCTTTCTCTCCTTCTCTCTTTACCTTTTGCTTGTACCACGTGCTACGCACTATTGCGTGCTCGATTCACGATTTATAGCACCTCGTAAAATACAAGCCGATTTTATTAAATTATTGTATAATTAATTTATCAGTTTATAAATTATTATAAATAAGAAAAGGCCGAAAATTTAATGAGAATTGATTTTAATTAATTATTCAGATAAAATTATTTCAAACAATTAGTTGGAAACAATAATAATAACAACATTTGCTAATAAGTAAAGAAATTAAAAAAAAAAAAATTCATTTCATAATTAATTATTAAATTAATTTGACAACATTTTTTTCTGTTAATTAATCTTAGAGAGTTACATTCCGTTCAACGATTATTCTTGTGTTATTCTTGTATTACGAGCACTTTCGAGTGCTCGCTTCACGTTTAATAGCGACTCGTAAAAAAAGTCCATATTATTAAATAATTGTATAATTAATTTATCACTTTCTAAATGATTACATAGCCATTAAGCGACCCTCAAATGACATCAATACTATAACAGCAACAACTCTTAATAATTAAACACGCAAATATTTTATTCCACATTAAATTATTCTTATAAAATAGATCACACATTTTTATATTACCAATGCTCATACTTTAATAGCTTATCTTATTTCATTTCCAGACAAATGCATGTCCATATTTAATGTCCAAACGAAAGTGTTATTTACTCCGAGTGAGCAGACAGATTGTCTGATAGTAATATTATGTCCCAAGATTGTCTCCGTTTCTGTCCGCCCAACGATTATTCTCGTATTATTACCATAATTACTATAATACGAATAAACGTACATAACTAGACAGATACATATAATACCCATCATCGTATAGCAATGATACCAACAGCTCGACGATTGATAGCCCTTAGATCATTAAAAAAAAAAAAAGGCCGGAGGTGGGGTCAGTTAGAAATTTGAAGGATCTCCACGCACCGTGACACGGTAGCGGATCGATGATCCGGCCGGTAAGAGTTGCTGCTGGGCTCTCCGTGACGCCTATATCGTTTCGTTCGCCACGAGGCATCATCGGAGATTCGGGCAGCGAGGTCGTGCTTGTGGAAACGGGCTTAACACACCGGGGCCACGTTGCCAGCTGAACCAACCCGAAGCTGCTCGACAACAGGAATGCCGTGTGTTAAAATGCCTACGCCGACGACGAGAAGTAAGCGAGAGAGCCCCCCCCCCCTCTCTCTCTCTCGCTCTTTTTCTCTTTCTTTGGCTTGAATCGTGAGCTCTCTTCCAGCAGCAGCAGCAGCAACAGCAGCGAGTTGCTGTCTTTTCCTTCGTGCGTGTGCGTGCGTGGCTTCTTCATCTCTCTTATTCACGTGTGATCCGAGTATAGCGGAGAGACGTGTGTATATATGGGGCATTCTATGATGATTCACATAGGAAGAAATTGAACACTTTTTAATTTCTCTACTATTTGTACTTTTATATTGTTAAAAATTTATGAAAAAATTTGTTATCTTCAATAAAAAAAAAATAGGTTTTCGGTATAAATAATACGGGCAATTTTGTCGTTGTCTAGTAACGCAGATTAATATTAAAATAATACTAAATATATAAACATTATATCGAGCATGTTTATCTAGTTTAAAGTGAACAAAATATTAAGTTTTATTTACCTTTTATGTTATTCGAAAAATTCACCGAAATTCTGCAATGAAAATATTGAATTTAAAGTAGTGTTGTGATGGAAAGATATATGTATGAATTACATTATTTACATATTATATGTAAAAAATGCATCAGAGATAAGCTGTTCATTTAATACTAATTAAATGTTCCATATATCATTTTTTTGAAAGTGATACTATTCAATAAATTATTCGAAATTTAACAAATTCTAAGAAATTATTGTGTAAAGGAAATACAACATTTTAATTTAACTATGAAGTATTGGAATTTTCATTACATAGAAAAAAGTGTCGAATTTTCGACGCAGAATTTTGGTGATTCTTAATCATTTTTCTTTTTAACAAATACGCTACATACGATGATCATTAATTTTTCTTCAATTTTTATATCAAGCTGTATTATATGACGAAACAATTGGCCATATTATTTGTATCGTAATAATGTCTTTAATTCAAGTTAAATTTTTTTTTAATTGAAAATTAATACCTTTTCTGTACATTCAGAATGGCGCTAAAAAAATGTAATAAAAATCCCAGTAGTTCTATCCAGTGATAACAACAATATAAAGAAATATGAGAGATTTCGAAGAGATTTCATCCCGTGTAAATTACCATGGAATTCCCCATATATATATATACATATACATATATATATATATACATATATGCTATAAGAGAGAAAAGAGCGCGTAAACGTGCGCTGTGTTGCTTCTCGGTTCTCGCTCTCCTCTCTCGTGTGCCTCGGGGCCCCACATCACCTGTCTTACCTCTCCCCGCGCGCCCCTCACGCGCACGTCTGCCCCAGCAGCACCCCACCCCTTCTATTGGCCCCTCGGGGTCCGACAGTGCCCATCTACCTTCAGTGACTCCCCCTCCCATCACATACGTGGGCCCTGTTGGGCACCAAACACACTACAAACCCGCGAGAGAGCAGGAGAGAGAGGTCTCCGTAACCGCTCGTTCCGCGTTCATCTGAGAGAGTCCAACGCGCGCACGAAATGCGTCCTCTTTCCTGCCCCCTCCAGCGACAAACTCTTTTTGACTCTGCACGCTCTTTTGTTCCGGCGATCCACTTTTCTACCGCGCGACGACTTTGTATACAACTTTGAACGCTAATTTCGCGGAAATTTTGAGGTAGATATGGTAATAAAAAAAAAAAAAAAAAAAAAAAACAGGGTGTAAACGATTATGGGTTGGTTCTTTTTATTTGTGTTTATATTTGTATCCAATTATTCGAGCACAACAATAAAAAAGATCCCTAAGAAACTTCGGGGGTACATTTCATATTTTACATAGTTACTTATTATTTTGACGAAGATTATTGATAAACTAATAATAATAATAATAATAAGCCCAGTGTAGCATATTTGGTACGTTGGTAAAACAGATTTTAAATAATAATAATAATAATTGGTTGTTAAATGGTGCAATAAAATGTATACATTTGTTTAGTTTGCATTAATCTTACAACTATTACAATTACCTTACTGAGGGTATTTGCAATTTTGTACTCATGTCTGAAATGAATCTTCTTCGATGTTCCATTGAGCTCTGTAAACTTTTTTAGACTCATCGTGCCTTCTGTTGGAGCGATCCACTTTTCTCCTGCGCCCGCGACTTTGTATACTGATTTTAACGCTAATTTCTCAGAAATTTACCGAGAAAAATAATAATGTTAAAAGAAAGTGGTGTAAACGACGGGTAAAAAAAAGCGCACGCTGGAGGGTTTCGGGCTGAACGAAACTTCCGAGAAGACTCCGACGAGCGTCTCTAGGCAGTTTGGTGGCGAGTAGCGGCGGCGGGATGGTGTGGTTTGCGTGCTGATTGCAAACTCTCGCGAAATAACCAGTCGCTTCGGCCATCGCGTCGCGCGTACGTGAAATTACAAACGTTATAGTTGCGCCGGTGATGCTGGCGTGTCACGGACACGCTTTCGCGCGGATAGCACGTGTCTAATGCTCGCGCGAACCCGTTTTTCTCGGGACAAACCAACGAGATTCGTTCGCAATGTGTGTTGTTTACGCGGCTTTTTCCTTTGTTTTACCTATTATTTCGGACGAAAGTCGCACTCTTCAAATATTCTAAAACGCTTCAAACGAATACGCTTGCTAAAAGTGGAAATTCTATAGCTACAATTTTTTTCCAAACATTTCTTTTCTACAAGATGAATTGATATTAACTCGAAATTATTTTTTTATTCTTTTAAGATTTTTGAGACATATTTATGCTACGCCGTGCGAGAAGTGCTTACTTATCGCACTAGTGCGATACGAGTGTGATTAACCTGTTTCTTGACGAGTGCGAGTTTCTTGCACGAGTTTCGTATACTACTTCATGTCACTCGGTGCGAGAAGAGCCTGCTTCTCGCACTAGTGCGATAAATTCATGTCACTCGGTGCGAGAAGAGCCTGCTTCTCGCACTAGTGCGATAAATTCATGTCACTCGGTGCGAGAAGTGCTTGCTTCTCGCACTAGTGCTATAAAGTTGTATACATAACTCGTACGACAAACTTTTTCTCAACTCGTGTGATTGCAACACACTCGTCAGAAAAAGTGCGAAAGTGTAATGTAATAGTATATTACGGCACGAGTGCGATCGAACTTTCGTATATAAGTTTATTTCACGAGTGCGAGAAGTGCGACTTCTCGCACCGCGTGGCATAAAGTTGTATACGAAATTCATGCTAGAAACTTGTTCTCAACTCCCGTGATTACAACACTCGTGAGAAAAATTTTGATCGCACTTATATCGTAATATACTATTTTACATTCT
Source organism: Perithous albicinctus (assembly GCA_964016905.1). Lineage (NCBI taxonomy): Eukaryota > Metazoa > Arthropoda > Insecta > Hymenoptera > Ichneumonidae > Perithous > Perithous albicinctus. The sequence continues at coordinate 16,892,095 of OZ024691.1, read as the reverse complement.
CATCCCATACAAAGTATGTAAAACAAAAAGTGTATATGTCTGTCTGTCTGTCTGTCGGTTACGTCCGAAGACATAATAATTTTTTATAGTGACTGCAGTGAAATTCGTCGCGTGTCTTCTATATATTTTTGTTTTCCATTAAAGATACTTAAATATAATTGCGAGGCGTCGATTAGAGAGGACATATGCGGTTAACTTGAAGATCATGGCAACATCTAAGCGCGCAACAAAGTGGCGCCATTATCGAGCAAAATACCTAGTAGTCCTTGTTGCCGTGTTGTGTCTCCGGCATACGTAGGTACTCACTTAAGAGCAGGTACAGATAGGTACAGGCTGTCGCGAGAGAGAGACTGATCTGCGGGACGAGCGCGTGTCCGTGTACCTGCGGCAATAAAGAGCTACGTAACGCAACAAGTATTTCGCGTTGCGTGTGATAGCGACATCGTGTGCGCGCGCGCCAGTCAGGAGAGGATGATGATCGTCGTCGTCGTCGTCGTCGTCGTCGTTCCTGTAAGAGCTACCGGTCGAGCGCATAAACCGCAAACCACAACAGTTTAAACCTCCAGAGTGTATTACACACTGTGATATATAAAACGAACAGCGACTTAACCTTCGACAACCGCAAACAGCGGGACGCGAAACGTCAATCGAGTGCAGAACCAATGAGTGGAAATAGAAATTATAATAATTCTGACGTTCACATATTAAATTCAAGCGCCGTTCACACATTCAGAAAATAATATCCCTTTCGTTCAATTTTAACATTACAATCTTCTTAAAATAATGTATAATAACGACGAATTATTATTAATAATTATGGATTCTAATAATGTATTAATATTGTTATTACATTTCTTTTCTTCATACACTTTAAGCAATATTTATTTCATTCGAGAGGATTCCGCTTTATTCAAAACGACGATCATCTTAAAAAAGCATATAATAATGATATTAATTTTTATTAATAGTAACGTTTATTATTATTTTTTTTTTCTTTTTTATTAAAAAAATATTTTTCCGTTCATGTTAAATTTTCTTTTCTATTCAACAAAATGTTTTTTTTTTTATTATTGTTATTTGTTTATTTTTCTTTTTAAGATGATGCAGAGTACGAGACGTTCGGTGACTCAATCTCCGAGGCTGAGAATCTAGAGGATTCTTCGAGTCGGTTGGTGTATATCCAGAGCTCCCGAATTCTGCGTAGAGTCACTTTATAATATTTACAGCCCTCAGCGAAATTCCTCGGCTGGCCATTTTATTCCGGGGGAGGTTATGCGACGGCGGCAATGCCAGGGGCTTCGGCTGTAGCGGATCCTTCGCGATCCCCCCGCCCCCAACTCTTTCGTTCCTTGTGCTCTTGCACACTGTTCTCTCAGCAGTTTTGTTCTTGTTTTTTTTTTTTTTTTTTTTCTTGAACACCACCCTCGGCCAGCCTGCCGGTGCTGCTGCTGCTGCTGCTGTTGCTGCCGACGTCGAGCGTCGGGTCCGCCTGCCTTTGCTCGATTTTCTCGTCTCGCGTCTGAGTTACGGCGCGTAGTTGGGTATATATGTACGTGCCTCGGCCCCTCGGGGACCGTTCGGCCATCGGAACCCGCACTTCTATACCGCGGAGGTAGAGAACGAACCCTGAAAGTGAGCTTCGTGATCCTAGTTACCTTCCTTCAAATTAGGCAAAAGCCCAATCACTGAACTAGCGTTGAAGGAAAAAAGAGACGCTGGCAAGATAGCCTGAATTTAAATACCTCACGGAAATATGACTTGACCATTTTCAGAGGCAAATATATCAAGCATTCCCCGTCAATTAAGACACTTTTTTTTCTAATTATATGTCTTCTTTAACTTATTCGCACATATTTAATTTTGATTAGAATCGGCAAAACATGTTTTGAGGCTTAAGAAAGTTTTCCAAAATTTATAATAGCTCAATCGACACATAATGCTATGTATGACGTATTTCATGCCAATTCACCATTTCCCAACCCTCAACATGTGACTCATAATTTTTTTTTAATCTATACTCATTTTTTCAACGATTTTCTTTTTCGATTCCTCTGCAAAATGTTTTAAGTGGTTATATTTTGTCGGATATCAGTCGTATCGTAAAAAGAAGCGTCAAGAATAAGAAAGTTCTTCATCTACAAGTGTACTTTCAATTGAGTTTGTTATTTTTTTTATCATCCAAAGTGTAAAAAAGGTATAAAAATCGACGTTTTCAAAAGCTGCAGATTTTATTTTTTTTTAAATTAACTCCACTGACAAGTGTGCACACTTTAAGCACTAACAGGAAGTGGAAACTATTCTTCATAACATTATACATTTTTAAAAATTTTTATTTCAAAGCCTCATATATTGGTAAAAGTATTACAGTTGTTTGCTCTGTACAACGATTGTCGTCCTTTAGTAAAATCTAAATTTTATAGGCGAGCTTATGATTTTCTGTCAAATAAACTATGAATTCTATCTGAAAATAGACAAATATAGTTTTTGTGGAGTGAAAGAAGGCCAGTCCTTTGATATCCGTTAGGTGGAGAGCACACAGCGGGAGAAAAGAATTAAGAGGAGCTGGGAGAAGGCAGTGGAAAAGGGGGAAGACGAGAGACAAGTTCAGGCCCGAGAGAAACATGAAAGAGCCAAAAGCCGAAAGTTGTCGTTGATCTAGTGCTACGACCAACACTTAACTAAGGCCCCACTGGAGGATGGGTTACCTATCTACCGGACTCTCGCTATATACTCGCTTCTTCGCAGATAAGACTTTTCGACTACCGGACCAGAGGGCCATCGGCGTAGCCTGTTTTTTCGATTTCCTCAACTTACAGCAAAAGAAACAATTTATTTAAAAAAAAATTAAATCTGAACAAACAAACAAAAAAAACGAATAAATTAACATATTTGTATATTATAACTTGCAGCATATATATGGGGCGTTCCACCTGATTCCGACCTGGGTTTGACCCTTAACCCTTCCGACTGGGGCCGCAATTTTTAATATGATTCATATAACTCCAAAAAGCACCAGATAAAAAGAAATTTGTACACATTTTTAATTTAACTACAATTTTTTAAAACGAGTCATCAAACGACACATTTTAAAAATCAACAAAGAAGTTTCAGAAGATGCTCCGATTACAGGACAAAACGTAAAACTATTCAATAAATAATTAATAAGGCCTTCCTTCGTCGATGCTCCTCCTTCATTTTAATACAATTAATTAATTTCTGGCTGCTAAATTGATGAAAAATCTCTGAACAAGCAAGACATTGTAGATTTTTAACAAACAACTCAATCTTGACATCAAGTAACAAGGTATGAAAGTCGGAATGATCGTTAACGAAGAAATGTTGTAGCGATTCGACTGCGGACCATAAAGCTATGGGAATCAGGTCCGCGGCTGCTATCTAGGTAACAGAGCATACATATATATATATATATGTATGTATTCCACTATAGGCAAGTAACATGCACATGTCGGTGTATAACATGCGCCGTCGCTTTTAACTTGGCAGCAAGCCGAGATTCGAAGGATCGTGTTGCAATGCTCTTCTTCGTCAAGGTTCCGGGGGCTGGTGTGTAAAGGCGTCCCGTAGGCGTCGAGCCGTTAAACGCATTCCTCCATAGAGGTTACGCGCTGCGACGTCGTCGACGACGACGACGACGACGACGACGACGACTACTACCACCTATACGAGGACTATACGAGAGATCTGTTGCGAAAGCCAATACGCGAGCGCACAAAACGACTCTGCACTCTTAACCGTCTCGTTAACCGCGATTCGACTGTCCTTGCTTCAAGTTCGCGTTGATCCCGTTCCATTGCACTCTCTCATAAGTTATCCTCGCTAAAAAAAGATTTCTCCAGTCGAGAAAAAAAAATTAAAATTTCGCGGCACTGATAATAGCTATGAGTCAATTTGAGTGTAGGAAGAAACATGATAAAAAGACGTTAAAAGTACACATATTTTATTTCCTGTTGCGATATGGAAATTAGGGGGGACAATTCGGAATATCTAAGTCAACGCTTTAGTTAGGAATGTGGAAATTATGGAAAGGGGTACTTAAATGTATATTATTTATTGAGCATTTTATTTTTTTTTCTCATCGAACGATTAGTGGCAAAATTACAGTAATTCCCTTTTTATATCGTAGTGTATAATTTTCTTGATCAAATCAGGACAATTGGGAACATGTGTTTAACGGAAGGCTAACGTGTCTTTTAAATTTTGTTTAGATTTTTTGCCTTGTGAACTAAGATTTTATTTCCAATTTTGTCTCTATTTAGACAATCATTACATGTCGAAAACTTCAACATTAACAATTAACAATATAACTTCAATATTCCTTGTATTATTCCAGATTATTTTCCTTTGCGTTACTCTCCCTCTCTCTCTCTCTCTCTCTCTCTCTCTCTCTCTACAAACCGATCATCGCTCAAAGAACCTAAAAAAGAAAGAAAAAACTGTCACCACTGGTGCGAGAAAACATGGCATCACTGGTTAATAGTGATAAATTAATTCCAAGTCCAGAAAGGAACACTTAAAAGCAAACACAGCAATAAAAGCGCGTAAGAAATATTTTCTTCCCTCTGTCTTATTGTATATCGAGAAATTCGCGGAGCGTGTGCCTCGTTAAGCATTCTCACGGGCGTTTTTATTTATTTTTTACATTTAAAACTCTTTTACACCGCGTGCGGCTGTAAACCGCGGTGAACAAGGATCACGAGGATCAGATTTTTTTCTTTCTTTTTGTGTTTCTTCACCCGTTTTTCCTCGTTTTACGTTGAGTGTGTCTTGCGGATAGTCCTCCTAAAGCGAGGCCGGGACACCTTTGCCGCCGTGGCTGGAAATCGTTACGGCTGAACGCGCGTCCGGCAGCGTGCCCGCGCGAGGAACGTCCAAAGAGAGTTGTGCTGGGTCTCGAGAGCCATGAGCGCGCCGTATAGCTCTGGAGAGCCGGCCGAACGGCTTCGACTGATTGCGTAATTCCGCGCGCGACGAAGGCGAGCGGGATCGCGCAGTCCGGTCCATTTATACACGCGATAGGTAGGTAGATTATATGTCCTATACGCTTTTTACGTCTTTTTTATCCGGCCTATCCGTCTCTTTTGCTGTCGACGCGTTCTCTCCGTCTTGTCCTCTATCGCGAGTATGTGCCGCTCGTATGTAATACACTAAGATACTTGGGCTGTACGCTTCTCTCGCGCTCTCTGCTCCCGCAGACTCTGTTTCTTTTTTTTTCTTTTTTTTTTATCCTTCGACGTCGCACTCCGCGCGCAGCACCAGCAGCACCACCACCACCACCACCACAAGCTCTTGGCATTTAACTCCGTAATATACTTCCGATCGGCGTTTGCTCGGTTGCGCATGTGGCATTTTTCGAGATTTCATCCAACGATAAAAGCCCGCCAGGTTTCTTTTAGTAACGCGTGGAAATTTCCTATCGAGAATTCTCGATAAAACTTATTCGCGCTACTTGACGGTGATTATGCTATCTGTCTTCGTAGTTCTACACTTTGCTCTGACTCGTGTATGACTACTGTCGTGTCTGTAGTTATGAACATACCGTTGCTTGTATGTTCCGCACTGCAGACATCAGTTGTGTCAGTTAGACTTATTGATTACGATTTTTTAATTGGCCGATGTATTGGCAAGGTTTTTATGAGCAAGCTATCAACATTGTATGATCAATCTTCCCGGCAGGTTGGAATATCAAATGGACTCGCACTTGTCGAGAGACTTTTAAGAGGTTGCACTCATGTCTGACCTCTTCAAGAACTGCACTATGCATACTCTGTATCAATTGATCGAAGGGTCAATCCCAATTTGTCCGAACTAATGTCTTCACTGATTGCAGACTTATTGGTTGCAATTTTTCTGTTGCGTTTGATCAAAATCTTCCGGCAGGTTGGAATATCAAATGGACTCGTATTTTTCGAGAGACTTGTAAGAGATTAATCAATAGCTGCACTACGCATACTCTATTTGTATTAATCGAAGATCCAACCCCAATATTTCTGACTGATACAACTTATGTCTTCACCGATTGCAGACTTATTGGTTGCGATGTTTCTGTTGCGTTTTGATGCTCTAGACTTGAAGTAGCCTTGACTCACTTTCACTTATCAATTGGCGGATGAATCGGCAAGAATTTTATGAAGGAATAATCATCATTGTTTAATCCGTCTTCCGGCAGGCTTCTGTATCAAATGTACGTAATTATCGTGGGGCTTTTGGACGATTGCACTCATGTTCGATCTCTAATGGATTCAATGTTGTAGACTTTGCTACAGTTGGTCGATGGGTCATCCGCAACGGTATGCTCCGAGGAATCCAGAAGTGGTTGCCACGATATATTGAAGCGACAGCGAGAGAGAAGAGGATTGAGCAGCAGATCACGATAAAGGGGTCTTCTTCGCTGCTCAAAGATCTGTCTAGCGTGTAAAGATGTTTCGTCTCTCAATAAACCACCGAGACAGAGATCAAGAGAATGTGCTGGTTGATTATGCCAGGGCTGCGTGTATTGGTACGACAGGCATCCCAAATCATACTGTGGCAACATTTAACTTCAAGGTTTTTCGAACAGGTTGATCGTTCATTATCAAATGTATCCAGTAAGTCTGGGTCGTATAACGGAACCTCGTAATTCTCAGCTAATATGTGAGAGAGTATGAGAGAGAGAGAGATAATACAAATTATATTAATCTAAACTGCAGTAAATAAAACTGATAGAAAAATCGAAAACCGATAAGAACTAGAGCACTACGTATATCGGTAACAAGATCAGATGTTTCAGTTTACAAGTTGGAAGACGTCTAATCTCATGTCTTCAACCCATTTCTTTCTACCCATGTCAAAGGATAATTAATTCAGTATTTATGATTTTCCGATCCTTACCATTGACGTAGTATCAAAACAGACAGATTGGTATGCTGCTATTTCATTCGGGAAGCGCCGTTAGATGTAACCAAATAGAATGATGATGTATTTGGTGTTACTGATCATTGTTTTGTCTCTTAAAACGTATTTCATAATAAAATGCGGCACATCTCGTACAAATTGTACAACAAACGTATTTAAAACCATGTAAATTTTTGAAGAAAAAATAAAACCGGTTACGCAAGTGATCATTGACATTGAATAGTGAATCGCGAAAGCATCGATTTCTTATCAATGTTTGTTTTTAAATACCTCAACAGGAGGATGTTTTTACTGGAGTCGTCAATCCTGAGATCATTTTTGTGACGTCATAAAAATGGTAAACTGCTGAATTGCTTTGACGAAAAGTGTAAACAAAAAAAGAAAAACAGCAAAAAGAATAATATGTTTTTGACTCGATTGGCGGTATAAATCCAGTTGGCTCGGATGTTTCATGTGGCGAAACTTGCAAGGTTTTTTCGTGATCTTGTCCAACGAGCGCCGAACTGGATGTCCCGAGGGTCTTTTGGGGAATCGTCGAGCAGCTTCATGGTCTCGAGATTTGGGAGCGGCACGGCAGTCTTCTCTACTTAACTTGCCAGGAGGCAAAAGACTAGCGACAGACCAGGCGACCTTCGTCAGTTAAATCGTACGAGAAATCCCTTTGGCCAGTTCTCGCGTTATTTTTTACACGATATTTCGTTGGTGTGATCATCTCGTGCACGCGTTATATTATAATAAGTAATGCGAAGATGCAGCGCAGAAGAGGAGCGCACGTAATGCTGCAGAAACAATTGATCATCGACAGGTTATCCTGTCTGTATGTGTGTGTGTGACTCCAGATCTAACTTGGTCGCTGACGTCACAAAACACACTTCAGCGAAAGGGCACTATAGTGTGTGGGTGAGGGAGAGCGTACTCGAACGATGTCTTGTCGTACAAGAGACCGAAGGCCGGCCACGATCCTGTGCCACGCATTAATAAAACAAACACCAACGTTTGACGCAACGCTTTTCATGCTGATGCATAGCAAAGTGGCTCTGACGGTTAAGTACAATTCGAGACCACAATCAACATAAATATAAGATTACGAATTTACAACCTCTCCGTTAATCCTAATCATTTTTTCCTCTTTTAAGCAGATTCGGCCACTAACGTGATGGGAGATTTTTTTTTTACCTATATAATAAATGTTCCAAAGTGCTGAAAACTCCAGATTTTTTTGTTTCCATGTTAGAAACAATATATTTGTTTTATGGGAAAATGGGGAAAAATGTATTTTTAAAAATAGAAACATGATATTTCTGATATTAATTAAATCTTAACAAGTTCTCACTCTGATGTCGATTGCACCTGCTTCTACGAATTTTTTATTATTTTTTTTTTTGAGAAATATTAATAATCACGCGAGGAGTTTCACTGGCAGTTTTATACCGGAATGAAATTTCGCTTTTTATAATTATAACAGTAGGTTTTACGGTTCTGATGGCGATTGGCAACGGCACGCAAGTTATAGTTACGGTAGCGGCGTCGCTGAATCATTTTTCAATGAATTTATAATGGCCACGCTCTCGCTTACGTTCTAATGGATACGTGTGGTCCGGGTGTGCTGTGTGCGAGGACACACGAGACCTTCGTTAGTCGCGTGTGCATATCGACATTTTACACGCGTGCGGAAATTGTTTACTCGTGTTTTCTTTGTCATGCTTTTTATGTACGCAATTGGGCTTGTTTCAGGGGAAAGAGAGAGAGATAGTGAAGGAGGTGGATGTTGGAATGGAGGATTGGCCGCGGGCGCTCCTTATGGTCTGTCGAGTGTTGGTTCGCGAAGAGTATATGACGTCGTCGCGGCGGATGGAAGTCGCCTGTGCTCTCTCGTGACGCTTGCGACACTATATACGATCGAGCGCAGTAGCTCTCGTGCATATGCTGTAACTCGCGCGCTAAGCCGGCCATCCTTGACTCTGCTGGCTGTCGAACGACAGCGAGTTCCTCTCCATGTCGTCGACATCGTGTCGCGAACACGAATCACTCATACATCAACCTTCTACCTTTTACTCACTTGCCTACCTTACCACTTCAGGGACGATCAATTATTCATAAATCATATTTTGATGAGTAAATCCTTCCAGACATATGTGTATCAATGGTCAAGGAAAATTCATTGAAAGTGCTGGGATAATTTCACGAAATTTTTCATAAAATTACAAGTAATATATTGATGGAAAACAATCATTTTGGAATTGATAATGCAGGTAATAAATTATTTATTTTTTCCCAAATGTTTACAATTTTTTTGATTTATTTTACAAACTTAAATGATTAGTTTTGGTTTTAGAAACTGAAGTACAAAACTAACAAAAATTGTTATTAAATAGTACAAAATAAATGTGTTGTCATTTTTACGATTTAAAAAAATTGATTTTCTCTGTGAATATAGCGATAGTTTTTCTTGTTTCCATAATAATTTTCATTTCTCAAAATTATAAATATAATATCATACAAGTTTTTGAAAAATGTGCAAATTTGAAAAAATTTTCATAAAATTGCAAGTAATATATTGAAGAAAAACAATCATTTTGGAATTGATAATGCAGGTAATAAATTATTTATTTTTTCACAAATGTTTACAATTTTTTTGATTTATTTTACAAACTTAAATGGTTAGTTTTGATTTTAGAAACTGAAGTACAAAACTAACAAAAATTGTTACTAAATAATACAAAATCAATGTGTTTGTTGTCATTTTTACAATTAAAAAAATTGATTCCTACTGTTTTTCTTGTTTTAATTACAATTTTCGTTTCTCAAAATTAGAAATATAATATGATACAAGTGCGTGAAAAATGTGTAAATTTAAAAAATGCACAATTTTTTTTTACAAAATGTAGATTTTACAATTCTTTTGTCACTTTACTGGTTTAGCATATTTTCAAAATTAAATCCTCTACACATATATGTAGCAAGTTCAAGTCAAATTATTAAAACTACAGAAATATTTACAGAAATTCTTAGTAACATATTAACAAAAAAATAAATAAATGTATTGAATAATTTTGAAAATTTTAACGTTTTGACGTAACCAATGAACCATTAGACCTTCAGGTAAAAAAAGATATTTGTAAAATACCATGAAATTGAATAATATCTTGTCGTTAATTAATTAACTGAAACTGATGATTATATTTTACTGACTTGAAGCCGTTACTTTTACCAATAAAAATGTTGAAGGTTTGACGTCCATATATAAACATATAATATAGCTTTAATGTGGAGGCAGTGGAGCAGCGAGGTCTCGCGCGGTGACAAAGTGAGCCTTGGGTGCGCCTCATGATACACGCAATCTTATACACGAAGATGGTGATCTCAAGTGGCGAGTGTATTCCAACATATCACACACTACGAGGCACATACGAGCTCTGAGAGAGAAAGATTATACCGCTCACTTGTTCTGCGGCCAGCTACGATGTGCCTCTCGTGTACACCACCATCAGCTCGTCACACCGCCACTGCTCGTTTCACTTCGTATCGATGCACTCATCGATCGAGAAACTAAAGCACAGCCGTGTGTGCATTCAATAGGCGCTACCGTTCCCGTTAATTGATATTTATAATTGAAAGGATTCGTATCGGTATCCTATCAAGTTCTCGTATACGCTCTGTCAATGACTAGGCACAAGCAGATTGAGCGTTCTATAGAGGACGGTCGATTATGGTCCATTAAACTCAAAGTTTCAGTGTCAAGCTAAATTATTACTAGAACAGGTCCCACTACATCCCATCTTAAAAGAGGAGGCTATAGTGATTTTCGAATTTTCTGCACTAAAGAAACTTGTTTGGTTCTGTTTTTTGTTTATTTATTATAAATTTTTTAATCTGAATTTTTAAATTTAGAATCTCGAAAAATTGTAATTAATTTTATGTTTTATTTGCTGAGACATTCAATTATAAAGTAGTGTAAATTTATGGCATTATTTTGCTTTATTCACGGATGAAAATAAACATAATTAAATAATAATACAAAATTATTTAACTATTATTCATTATTTATAAATCTTTAACAGAAAATTAAAATCTTTGAAACTTGCTTGTTGTGTTGACTTATCGTTCTTAAAGTATTTTTTATGAACTTTTATGTACAATAAGTACTACGGGATTATCTAATTTTAATCTAAAAGTATAAATAAAATAAATAAAATAAATAAAATAAATAAAATAAATAAAATAAATAAAATAAATAAAATAAATAAAATAAATAAAATAAATAAAATAAATAAAATAAATAAAATAAATAAAATAAATAAAATAAATAAAATAAATAAAATAAATAAAATAAATAAAATAAATAAAATAAATAAAATAAATAAAATAAATAAAATAAATAAAATAAATAAAATAAATAAAATAAATAAAATAAATAAAATAAATAAAATAAATAAAATAAATAAAATAAATAAAATAAATAAAATAAATAAAATAAATAAAATAAATAAAATAAATAAAATAAATAAAATAAATAAAATAAATAAAATAAATAAAATAAATAAAATAAATAAAATAAATAAAATAAATAAAATAAATAAAATAAATAAAATAAATAAAATAAATAAAATAAATAAAATAAATAAAATAAATAAAATAAATAAAATAAATAAAATAAATAAAATAAATAAAATAAATAAAATAAATAAAATAAATAAAATAAATAAAATAAATAAAATAAATAAAATAAATAAAATAAATAAAATAAATAAAATAAATAAAATAAATAAAATAAATAACTTGTGACTGATATTCTTGGAAGATTTACGAAAAAAAATAATTATGTAACACACTATTCATTAAGAGAAAAGTACGTAGTTTCGTTTGCTCAAGTGTTCATTCATTGGTGTCTTCATAGTTTGATACAAGTGTTTATCGACTTTATAGATAGATATCAATGTGTAAGAGGAATATTGTTGAAAGATTCAAAGAGACTTGTGGATATATAAAACATAGTAGTGAATAGCCGCGGGCGCGGGCGCTAAATTCTTGGCGGGCGGGTGGACGCGCGGCGCTTGTTCGCTCTTCCAGAGACGGCGGCGAAGTATAGAGAGTGTAGGAGCCAAGGTAGGAGCCGCTGTGCACCGCGACAGTCGCAGAGTCTCAGCCTGAGAGAGAGAAAGAGAGACAGACAGAGAGAGAGCCGCCTTCGCCACGGGAATATGCAGATCGTATGGTAATCACGACGTAAGATAGGTGGCAAACCGTTTGTCGCATTGTTGTCGCACGACACCAAAGGAGCAGGGCATTATCGCGATACCAGATCCGAGAGCTGCGGAGAGAGAACGGCTGGCTTATTCCGCGTTAAACCACCAGCAGGAGGAGGACGCGGAAACTGAACTTCAATGCGTTTCAATGCGACCGTTTAACATATTTTTCACGACTTTCATCAACCCCAACGATTTTACACTCTTTTTGGACAAACGGAAAAATAATTTATACATTCCCATTTTACTTATAGTATTGTTATGTTTTTTTTTAAACTTTACCTGATTCCTACTGAAAGAATATATTTGTATGTAATTGGGTATTCTAGTTGAAAACATTTCAATCACAGCAATTTATGTCAATTCAGCCAGTAAAAAGAAAGTTTTTCTGGAATAATTTCAAAAAATTGGTTCTTCAATATTTTGTTATTTACTCTGAATCCCTCATATTTCATGGTATCTAGAAATGAAAAATCGCGAAAGCACGATACTTTTGTACTTCTTTTAAACCATAGAAATTGACCCAAAGAATCGTGACAAACTGACAAAATTTTGCATTAAAGCGACACAAATTTATATTTATTTTTTACTGTTTCAGTTCTTTTTACTGATCTAATAAATTTCATGAATATTTTTTTATGCTTGCAATGATGCGTAAAAACCGCGAATATTTTTTAGGGTGGTCTCCGTCTCGTCGGACCTCAGCAGACAGGATTGCCTTATTTCTTCGAAGAAAACGTGTTTTCGTGGAATATCACATTCGCGGCTAAAGATCGTGAAGATCTTGAGAGGATGCTATGGGCACGATCTGTGAATGTCCTCGGGGCTTTGGATACCGTTTGGCAGCGTAGCTGGACACGAAGAGAGAGAAAGAGAGATAGAGAGAACGAGAGAGAGAGAGAGAGAGAGAAAGAAAGAGAGAGCGAGAGACGAAGAGTTTAAAAAAGAGAGAGAGAGGGAGAGATAGGTCTACCTGGGCCATGCCGACGGCACGTACATCTTTTCTCTCCTTCTTCTTCGTCTCATCTCTCGACTCTTCTCCGCGACTCGTAGTACGTCGTCAAACTGGTTTATTTGCTTCGGGTAGAAGGTCGAGGCTGCGCGCAGCGAGACGACCGAAAATCTACATATACTTTGCGGGCTCTAACATATAAAAGTACATGTGTGCGATGTAAGCGAGAATTGCGCTCTTCACGAAACTGTAAAGGTCGCACGAATTGTCCTCTGAAGTGACTCGGTATATGCCACTCTCGCGGTACCTGATTTTCCGGAAATTCTCCGAATACTCACACGGAACTCTGTGCGGCTTTCCGCAATGGCACGCGTCTTGAATTATACGCACTTTCCTCTATTTGTTCATGTGATCTACGAATATCGAATTAGCTAAAATTACACGAGACGCAGAGAATATTCCTTGTTTTATTATTACATTAATGAAAGAAAAGAATTGAAAGAATTGAAAGAATTGAAAATTTCACAAATTTCACAATTTTTATATTTATTTTTAAAAAAATTTGCCCTAAGTTATGAAAATATTTTTTTTTTTCTATGTGAAACTACGTTATATCGTGATTATCCGATGTTGATACACTATTTTTGTTTCTTCTAAAAATAACCGGATTATTCATATAGCACAGTCTGAGATGTGACATGTGGACTATTTGTGTCATCGGTGTAGCAGGTACGCCACATTACAATAAGAGATAAGCCTCTTCTAGTGATGAAAAAAAAGTCTACAGGTAGCTCTAAAGCACGAGGATAATCAGAGACAGAGCTGATGAGACGGCGTTGCTAAGCTCCGCAGCGCAAAGTTCATTCTGTTGCCATATACCATGGAAAGGACGAAGAGGCCAAGGCATTTTATCACAGACCTGCCTTCATCCGCAAGTGCAGAAGTCACGGATACAGTCCGATAAGAAGGCAAGATATTAATCGCAAAAAAATGTCAACATGAATAAAGTTGTGAACAAATAAATTGGTATCATAAGTCATTTTTTTTAATGTTTAAATATATTTGCATGCACGAGACTTCTTGACCCAAGTAAAGTTGTGAATAAAAAAAAATGTTCCATGTTCCAAATAAAGTAAACCATGTTTTCAAAATATGATCATGGAGAAATTTTTAATAAAATTATCAATGAAGCTATGAGTAGTGTATTGACAAAAAATGATATGAATGCAAGCTACAAACATTTGTAAAATAAAGTGCTGATTTATGTTGCGAATTTTCTTGAAGTACATAAAGTTGTGAAAATAAAAGTTTCTCTAATTTTTCTTAATCTTATGTATTTTTATGTTCAGCTACCAAACCGCTTTTTTTCATCTAGTATCTTCCAAATTCATTGCATTAACTCGTTCAATCTCGTCATCTGGATCGCCGATAGGAGAATGCAGTCGGTGAGAGTATTAGTCCAGCAAACAAGCGTGCGTTCTTAGTAGATCCATCCGGCAAAAGCGTTTCTCATGTGGATGCAGAACGCTGTAGCAGAAGGAGACTCCGACAGAGAGGAGTTAGAGCTCCGCGTGAGCGCTTCTGGCCACGGCCGATGGTCACGGCTTAATCGTCCGCGGATTAATTATTTATGAGGCGTGTTTCATTCATTCATTAAAACACACCCGAGAGATCATTATTACGTGATAATGTCTTAATTAACGACGGTTAATGAATCTCTATCGTGAAATCATTTTGCTTTATAATGTGCAATGCTTTTGCTCTCGAGAGTCGCCTTTGCAGCTCGTGCCTCGATGCTTTCTTCATCTCTCTCTAAACGGCGAATTAACCCGCGGTTTATAAACGATCGGTCGCGCACGTGCTTTCACGTGAAACCCTCAAGCATCTTACGTTACGGTGTGCATCCATTGACTTTGATCATCGTACCGATCATCCATTCGACGAATAATGTCGTCGAACCACGTACTTTGGTCCACTCGCTTATGCCAACCTCGAATCATACTTCCGACCTGTAATTCCGTCGTATGAGACGTTCTCTGTCAGTTCGACCACTTTTCTTCTTGGATCTCTGTGATATTTTTCAGATGTTGGTTCTACTTGTGGGTATTAAATGCATTTTTTTTCAGATTAAAAAAAATGATAGGTATAGTAATAATTGAAAATATTGTTGTTAACTTAATCTCAATTTAATCTTTTATAACTACTGTTATTTTGAAAGGAAGTTGGATTTGAAAGATTGATTTTTCAATCAAAGGTCAATAAAAAAATATAATTGTTTTTACCATGTATATCTTTCCTAAGCGTTTTTCCCTTTTCAAGATATAAATATATTTTTTTAAAAGTAACTCGAGTATTTTAATCTTTTTTTTAAATCTGAAAAAGAGATCACAGAGAATACTCTCATATTCTGCCAAATTATGAGAAATATCAAAGAGATTTTGAAAAATGCTGGCTGAACTGACAGAGAATGTCTCATATATCTCGTAATTCAAACCTCTTTGCTCATCGTACTCAAACTTAACCCTTTGCAAAACTTGTCCCCCGGTTGGCCCTCACGTTTTACATCGATTCGATAGGGGATTCACGAACCCTGCGACCTCTTCATTATTACATTATCCTCTAATATCTCTATCGTTTCCTTTTATAAAAGCAACGAAGCTCAATGATTTTTTTACTCCAAGATAGGAGAAGCATTTGCACGAAGAGCATCTTTCTCATCCGGCTCGTTTTGTGTCGGACACCTCGCAACCGATTCTCCACTCCCGATCGGCCGATATGCTGAGCAGCACGAACTGCTGTTGTTTCGCCTTCTCCTTCTTTTTTTTTTATGCCTTTTTCTCGCTCGCGAGAAAGCTACGATGAAGAAGGGAACGAAAGAGAAGCCTCGTTCCCTTCGTACCACACCGATAATTCTATTATGTACGGTTTAATGTACAATTAACCGATCACTTAGTGTTTGACGTAGCGCCGAGTCACGATGTCTTATTAAGTCTCTACTTGAGCGCAGAATCGATGTGGGGGCCATCACAGGCATCAGTCGATTATAAATCGCAGGAGTCCTGTTAAACCTTTGGACCATCGGAAGATATAAAAAAGGATTAAGAGTAAAAAAAAGTATAAAATTTATTATTGTTGTGTTTCACATATTTTTCTGTTAAATTTGAAAAATAAAACAAAAATTCGGTAAATTCGCCAAATATACAAAAAAAATGTGTATTTTATGAGTTCGTCAAATTTACAAACTAAAATAAAATATTTTTGTACTATTTTTTGTAAAGTCAGAAACTGACAAAAAAGAAATTGTAATACAATCTGTCTGTTAGAACTACATTTTCAATTTAGCTTTTACTATGTAAGGAGGTGGAGTTGGAAGTGAAGAGCTCGAATCTGTTCTGGTGGCGAGGAAGTTAGAGTCTATTTAGCGGCGGTGAGTCGTCCGATTTAACTGCCCCTAGTAGTACGCGCTTTGGAGGATAGTCATTAGGCGAGCGAGAGCCGTCCTTTAGCGTCGACGACTGCAAATCGGCCAACTCGAAAGACCGTTATTACCCAGCGAACCGGCTGTGTTGCTCTTTCGCCTTTGCTTTTGCAAGGCGACCCGCAACATCTCAAAACTCGCCTGCAGCCCCAGCATCTGCGCACGGGATTAACTTCGCTATTTATTAGGAGTCCGTGATAAATACATGACGTTATCGGCAAATGTTTCTCTCCTGTAATCGTACGTACTAATATGGTTCATACTTTTTTTTTTTAAATTCCGAATATGAAGATCTCGTATTAAAGGAATTTAATGTTTCATTTATTATTACATTATATGGTCTACAATGTTGCTTAATTAAACACCAATGGATTATGCAGCCTTTTTTTTATTTGATTCACTCGAGTGTAAAAATATTTTTATAAATTCCTACCTTTCATTAGTGAAGTGACAGAAGAACTTGTTATTTTGAGAAATTCATACATTTTAACATTTTCTACGTAAGTTTTACGTTTATTTTCACTTTGACGAATTAAAATTCTTATGGTAGCAATAAAAATATTGTAATATTCATAAAAAAAAACAAAGTTCACAACAATTCTTTTTTACTTTCTATTTTTTTTCTGTGCGAAGGATCATAATTTGAATAATGAATATACGAAAATCAGAAACATAGCCTCAAACAATTTATAAACTAATTTTTTAAGTAAAAACAATTTTTTTTTTGAATATATGAAATTGTACAATTTTCCGCACTTTTCTTACATTGACTTTCTTTCGCTATGTTTATACTTTTATTCGTAAAATACAATATATAATTGTAGTTAAGAAGAATACGACTTTATTCATTTCTCTATGAAATATATCTTGTAAATAATTCAGGCAGAATGTAGTTCGAGTGAGGCATTTTTTCGGTGACATAATAAAAGCCGTTTGACTGAAAACGAACGACCCGAAGTATAATATAACCCTGCACGTTAATTCATTAGTTTACAAAATCGATTTCGAAGTCATTTGGCATGTTGGTAAACGTGTGCTGTGTAATTTGGCCCCGAAAAATCTTGTCTCTCGATCGAATTCTTCGGGCGTAGTCCGTTGTCCCTTAACGGCCACCCCGCTGATGATATTTCAGTGTTAATTACGAGCCGATATCTACCGCCGAGAACCGCATCCTGAACATGTAGAGTTCTTCTAATCTTGGCTTCATTAGCCTCACCCAACTCACTTTTTCTTTTTCATTTCTTTTTTTCTTTCATTGAACCCAAGATGCCATACCGGCGCCACTAAACCACGAGCTTCCAAAAACAACTTGCGGAAAAGCCGGATGCAACAAGCCTGAAAAAAAATAAAGTCTTACTTTTGTCTCTACAGCTCACTCAGTGTCTTATCTCGGATCATATAAAAAAAAAATCAATGATTTCACACTTAACTCTCAGTATTTGGTTAACGAATTGTTGACTTCGTCGGGCTACCCGGACTTCGGGTAATTTGTACGTATTAATTCGTCGGTGAGGCGCTATATAGGGTTGAGTGCCACGAGACAGAGATGACATGAAGAGGGTTGCAAGGAGCTCGACTAACGGGAGACGAGTGCGGCACTGAGAGTGATAGCAAGAGTGCGAGAGAATGATAAAGGTAGGCTATGGCCAGAGAGACCATCCCCAATTTCCATTTTAATTGAACTCAACGCAACATCATACTTAATGCCAGAAACCCGCGTGGTGCTTCCCGAGTCCCAATTAAATGGCGACGCTATTTCACTTTAGCTGCGGCGCGAACTAAAGCACTTCGTGAATAGTGGTTTGTAGAATATACTATATATAACGTTCCGGACTTTAGCGCAGCACGATTTCAACCTTCCCGAAGCTTGTATACCAGCAAACCTTACTATCTATATTACATTATATGAGTTATATTATATGCGTTATACAGACATACACGAGGTGCCGCTTTAGCTCCTTCCGATAATCGTGCAGAACATTCACGGAATTCCTACCACGAAGCAAAACGATTAGCGAGCGCTTGAACCTTGGGACTCTAATTAGTACGAGAGGGCTATACTTAGCGACGCGATTTGCGTGAAATACCACGATAACGGCGATAAACATCTGGGATATATCTGTTTCAGGTTTTGCGACGAAAGAAAAGCGCAGACGTGCAGACAACGTGCAGACAACCCCGCTCAACCAGTTCAGAAGAGGTCATCATTGATTATTAATATTAGTGAAGATGCGAGTTTTTTTTTGTTTGGATAAATATGATGAGTATTGTTTGAGAAAGTTGCCTATTTTATCGTCTTTTTCGGTAGAATATTCTTACTGGAAATGTTCAATAATCATTCTATAGACAATCCTCAACGCCCGTCAAGTTCTCTACAGTTAAACGAAATAAGGCTGTAACTTCGTTATGCACAACCAAAGCTCGAATATGAACAGGATAATTCTGAATAAAAAGTTTCTGCTATTAAATTTTTGGTTTGCTTGTTCGGCTCTCTTTTGACGTGCTAGCAGGTACGTACGTACACATAGATCACTGCTATTGACGCGTTCAAGAGAGTATAAACAAAAGTTGGCGGCGTACGTAGTGAGGGAAAGGATATAGAATGGAGGTGGAGAGACGAGCGCAGAAACCAAGATAGCCGGGCATGATGTTTTTTCTGGGATCTGCCGAGAGAGCTTAGCTCGCTCGTTCGCTCGTATGAATAAGGAAGCAGGGAGCGGCGACGGCGGTGGCGGAGCTGCTGCGGCGGCTGCTGCTGCTGCTGCAACGACGACAACGACGACGACGGCGACGACGACGACGACTACGACGACGGTGACTCTCGCAGAAATGCCGAGGCCGCCCCGCGTGGATCGACTTGATTTATTGACAGGAAAATCTAGTCGCCGTTCGACTTGGTTCAGCTTACCTCACCTCCGCGCCTCGTCGTCGTCGTTGTCGTTGTCGTCAGGCGGCCTTCGACGTGGTTCTCGTTCGTAAACGCGCCTTGGTGACTGTCTTAGGTCCAGCGCTGTTTATCAGCATGAGTATAGTATTGGCCAAGCGTTAGCAAAAGAGATAAAACGATTGAAGGCATATGATACGGTAGCACCCGTAGAGTCGCAAATTCTTCTAACTGCTGTGGCAAACGATACGTCGACACTCAGGTGACAGAAGATTTTATCAAGGTGATCCTTTACGTTAAACTTTGGACGTGAAATAATGTAACATAACGCAACCTAAAGAAAGAAAACTGACTTGTAATTGAAGTTTATTACGGTATTCTACGATCGGGGCGCCATCTAAACGGTAGGTCCAAGTAAAACTGGGAGGAAAAGTGACTTAAGCTGCGGGTTTGATTGGAACGAACGAATAGAGGAGGATTCTGAACCTGATTATAGGATCAGTGATGTATCGTTGTCGACGCTGGTAGATTCTAAGGAGCTCTGTTGACGAATCCTATAGATGCAGAGGTCAAAGACAGGCAATGGTATAGCCGTGTATAAAGCCAATAGGGTTCGGTGTCATCGTGCGGACAAAGTAACTTAGCTGGCTCGCCTCTCTTCTCTTCTGCCGGGGCTTACGACTCGGCGGGACTCGTGCCCGCGCTTCAGCTCATTAGGCGGACACGTTAGCAGCCTCGCGTTTGTTGGTTAGAACATACGCGAGCACCGCATGGCTTGCTGGAGAGTTCGGCAGCAGTAGTAGCAGCAGCAACGCTCCAGTCCACGAAACAAACACAATTCCCTTAATTTAATTCCTCATAATCCGGTTAAGCCGGCCATTAGCGGAACCGCGTTCCCGTAACGCAACAACTCCCTCTATCTCTCCCTTCTTCCCACCTTTTCGTTCGTTGGTTTTTCTCTCCTCTGTCTTTTTCTCTCTTTCGAACGAAGCATCGAATCCTGTGTGTATTTGCAATGAATATACTGTCCTGCTCTTTCTAACACGCTACCTCAAACCTCCCCAGACCCCACTCTTCTTGACCAGCGGGGCTAATGGATTTTTCGAATCCAAAGCGCACCGTACCACTTCAGAGAATGCGATAAAGCAAGTCGAGAAGAAGAACCTGACTTGCCACGTGCCCCAGCCTTAGATTTCCTGCCGGATATCCGCTTTCATATTCCCACAGCCAACTGTTAGTGTACAATCGCTACTATAGCCTATTGTAGACTCCAGTATTCTTACATGCACATCGAAGTAAATAATTTTATGTAAAGTAACAAAACGTAAAAAAAGTAAAAACTTCACAAGTAAAAAAACGCATTAGTTACCTGCGATTTACTAGAGCAGTGAGACGGAAAAAAACATTGATAAGAATGATATTGAAGTGGAAGACATTTCACCTTATCTATATAAGTTATAACATTTTCATAAATTAAACGGATACTCTGATATGCATAATTTCATCAAAGGCACTTAATGAGTTAATAAGCAATTTCTGCAGTGATTGCCTGTGTGCCTACCTAAAGCTCATAAAATGCATCATCGGCAAAACCTTTTTTTTGAGATGTATAATAAATTGAATAATGATATTATTAAAAAGTAGCTTCTACATCGGAAAGTCCTCGAGCTCGTTTAAATAAGTGCGGTTCTCGCGTCGTAATCCGACGGTCACTAAGGTTACATAGCAAGGCTGACGCAAAACCTGCACAATGTCGTCAAGCATACAGGACAACGCTATCAATACAGTATTTATGGTTTTCGAAGCTGGTATCCTTGGGTGAAGTCTCCATTAGAATGTAAGTGAAGTGGTTGAGTCGCCGGGTTGAAATAGCTGACTAGAATCGCGTACCAATCGACATTCCACGGTAGCTCGGCAATCATCCCCCCGGGAGGCACAGGCTGCCAACCAGGCAGGCATGCATGCGTGTACCAGTAAATCGAGGACGCGCCACGAAGCTTATCGGGAACTCAACGAGGAGAGCAACCTCCACCGCAGCAGGATCCTCGTGGTCAGGATTCTCCAGATAGAGGAAGAAGCGAGAATTCAAAGAGTGAGAAAGAGGAGGATTCACTGCTGCTGGTGCTACTTCATGGCCGGAGAGTGTATCGGTCGTCGTCGTTGTCGTCGTCGTCGTCGTCGTTGCGGCCAGGATCACAAGACAACGCCGCGGGGGCTACCGGTGTTGTTTGACTTCAGGGCCGCGGTCTCCGTTTCTTAGATCGTCTTCCAGGATCTTTCGCGCCTTGGGCCCTCACTTATTCCATTTTTCATTGTATTGTAAACCATTGAGATCCTACTAAAGCAATATTTACTCTTGAAATATTGCAAAAAATAGGATGTGTGGTTTAGAAAGTGAGGAGCGAGTTTAACGTCTCGTTAAGCTGGTACAAGATTAAGGAGAGAAATGTAGGACACAAGGGTTCTGATAGGTGTCGAAGGATTTCGCTGAGACTTCGGGACTTTTCTGACTAAGGAGACGCGTTCTGTGGGTACGGAAAGACTTGGGTTCGGCCCTATCCGGACTTGGGGGCCGTGGGCATTGAGATGCAGAGAGCGTGGTGCTACCGTGCGATGGTCCCGATACCGCCTAATGGACCGTCCCGCCCTCTTTTCCCTTCGCCAGCATCTTGGCCTCTCCAGCTTCGATCCTCCTCCAACTTCTTCTTATTCTTATTCTTCTTCTCGTCCGTGTATACCGCGTCCACATTCAACTCCACCTCACGCCACCTTCTTCGATCTTGGTTACAGTATCCCTGGCGAACCACGAGCAACAACCGCCCGCACTCATCCACTATCCACCTTACCATGCTCTCCTACTTCGCTCCTCATCCCTTATTCGACCAAAACGAAAGAGGTGAAATCGCCCCGAACGGAATACCTAGTGCCGACCTCGACGATAACCATCGACCATTATGGAGCGTGAAATAAATAATGCAATTTTATGCCCCGATTCAGCAATCATTGACACACGCTGTTTACCAGAGGAGAGGCTACAGTATTTTGCTTCAAATATTCGTTGCTTCTGGTTTAGTTGATTGCTTGGGTTAACCGAATCCAGCGGTCAACGGTTGTCAAATAAATTTTTACTTTGAGTAACGAAATTTTTGGTTTTTTTTGCAGTGACGTGGTTCAGCAGACCGACACATGTTTAAGGTATAGAAAATTTTTGTTGAACTGAATAAATATTTATTTGATAACCGCTGGATTTGGTTAATCGAACCAATCTCTTTTCTCAGTGTCGACTGGTAAGTCAATAAACTGATTGGTAATGTCAACTAACCGATTGGTACTACTAATTAAATTAATTCCGCAACTAACATACCCCAAACATTTAAAAGTTTCTTTCCTTAACTAACCATTCTTCTCCGTGTGTTTTCGTCAAATCTCATTGAACCCTCTAATTTCTGGCTTTCATTGGTGGTTATGCTCAGGGATGGGAACGGAAAAAAGTATCTATCACTGAGTAATGGATACCGTGACGGCATGAGATACATTTATGTGTAGATACGCGTACAAAGATAGTGGATTTATTGGTGTTGGCAGACGAGGGCAAGAGAGGGGGGGGGGGGGGGGGAGAGGAGCAGAGAGAAAAAAAGGCAAGGGGAAAAAAGAAAGAAAAGAGACACGAGCTACTGCCGAGATAGATAGCGCACGCTGGGCGGAACTTGGGCAAAGAATCGCGGGCGCGGTGTACGCGCGCGGCGCTCGTCGTCGTTCGCTGCGCTTTGGCGAGGGTGCACACGGTAGCTGCACGGCCATAACCGAGTCGCGGCATCATTTATATTTACGAGACAACGGGCGGTGGAAGCGAGGCGAAGCCGTGTGCATTGTTACTGCCGAAGGGCAGCACTCGGACCGCGCGGCCACCGCGCACTCGGTTTACTTCTATCTTTCTTTCTTTCGCTTTCTCTTATAGGGCCCGCGCGACTCGATCTCCAAACTCAGTTCCCAACTGAATCGAAAACTACTATCCCTGGTTCTCTATAACGTCGGCATCGAACTCATTCTGGAACTGGTAGAGCAACGCAACGACCTCGAGATGTCCCGAAGGATTCATCCGTCTGCCAATACCTTTGTGAATCCATTTCTGCATTAAACCCCTTTGCCCTCTTACCTCCCCGTTACAATATTTTCCAGTTCTTTCGTTAGATTTTTCATTCCATTTCATAGATCGGACTACACAATACCAGTGTGAGAAGGTGGAGGCACGTGAGTTTGAAGAAAAGGCCAAAATTCTCGAGACAACCCGAGCAATCTTATGTTTTCATACTCGCCGCGGGAGTAGATTTACCGTTTGCGGAATACTTTGCGCCAATCAGGGGCCCACAAGCACCAAGAATATTTCACAGTTATGGCCAGATAAACCACGAGCTTGGAAGCTCGGATGTAGCACCGTTCGGGGAATAGGCCATCATCAATGATGCAATAGCCCTGGCCTGAGAACATCCACCGGCATCGAACTCCCGTTTGTCTTCCTTAAGGGTGGTTTACAGCCGCGAATATTCCCGTCGAGTCCGTCTGTAAGTACGTTATGCTTCACGATCGCTTCGAATTCTACCTAAACCACGATATGATAGTGAGCATAAGACGTAATATCCCGTGCCAGCCGGATATCACCTGGCTCAAGTAGACAGTTCGCGAGTCACGTTCACTTACCTATTCATGAAACGGAAGCTTTTCCAACCGTAACGCCTAACTGGACTGAATTATCATCAGCGTTAAGCAAAAAAATGTTTGATTTTCGATGAATGATGGCACTGTACTTGTCCATGGAGAAAAAGGGGTCGGTTGGAGCAAACAAAAACTTGAAACCAAGTATTTCTTGGTGACATTTTTAATGAAGTATTTGATTGTTTAAGCGAAACCTTGTCCTCAGATTGCCTTCGGGCAGAACTGGTGCAGAACTAC
Organism: Perithous albicinctus; assembly: GCA_964016905.1. Taxonomy (NCBI): domain Eukaryota; kingdom Metazoa; phylum Arthropoda; class Insecta; order Hymenoptera; family Ichneumonidae; genus Perithous; species Perithous albicinctus. The sequence goes on along the minus strand of OZ024691.1, from coordinate 16,867,673 downwards.
AGCACTGGGACAGAATTACCAAATAAGATGTGTCCGTTGTAACCGCCCTGTTCTGGGTCGCATTAGCAGATTTGGCTTTCTTATGATGGTGACGAGTGTCGACGCCACTGAAAACGAAAGCGGGGGAGCGATAAACAGAACAAAGTCGATCGATTCGATCGGAGATCGTCGAATGAACGAGAGGTAAACCTGTGGGACGTGGTAACCTGGAAGCCTGAAGCTAGAGCGGTCGACCAGACGCCCGAGAAGCCATCAAGAAAGGGGGTAAGGACGGACAGAGGCCCTCCGGAGGATGAGGTAGTCAGTGCTCTGGAGTATAGAAGAGAAAGAGGAAAGGGATGGGCCGAAGAGGCGGTTGTAGATTGATTATCTCGCCCGAGGAAATACAGCACGGGAGACGCGCGAGAGAGCGGCTGCCGAGAGAGCCGGGGCCGGTTTCGCATTGCAAAAGCCAAGCCCGGGTGCGTGCGAGCGCGCACGGCGTCATTCGAGAAACCCACTTCGCGCGCTCTTAGCTCGCAGCTCGTGCGCTCTCTGTTTTCTTCTTCGGGGCCCTTCTCTTCTGTGGCCTCTCTCTATACCGAACTCGTTTATATATATCGTCCCTCTTTCGCCCTGATTTATCCGCCCTCCTCTTACACGCTCGGTGCCCTCCGGCTTCTTCAGCCCCGACGCAGCCGCCACTAGCACGCCGCGCGATTCTTGCCGATATCGAGGCGAGAGACTAATGCACCAATGGCTGACAACTGAGTCAACCATGGAATTCTAAATAATTCTTTTTTTTTTTAACACAGGGTTCTATTTTACTTGCGAATGATTGTAAGTTAAGGGAACCAAGTCACCTAAAAATCATGAAAATCAAATGGTGCATATATAAATGCTTTTAATTTTAGAAAAATTACTACTTTTGTGTTGTGAGGCTTTTGTCATCTTGGAATAACTTGGACGGTGCTTTATGTATGCTATTCCAGTTTACATGAGAAACGCTTTGAATTTTCCTATTGCATATTTGGATTACAATGAATGTAATCTTGAAAAAAAAATGTCCACAATATAGACGCCAACGGAATCCTGTAACCTAGTTTTCTTCTTATTCTGCCAGTCAGATTTTCTTTTTTTTTTGTGCAAACCGTAGGTCCTCACGTAGCTAGAAACCGACGTATAAAGCTCGTGGAAAGGGGAGAGACTTCACTTTCCGCTGATCCGCGCGAAATCCTCGCACCGCCGAGGAGGGTTCGAACTGCTGTGGCACAAGGGTCGTTCGAGAACCCTGGCAATGGCCGGCCGCACCGAACGACATTTTAAACCGCAACGATATCTCCTCGTTTCGGATCGAAGCGATTTCGCCCGCACGTCTATACGTATACCCTATATATACTCGCAAGTACAGATCCGCAAGTCCCGCGGGATCTTTTCCGCAGAAAACGAGAGGGTGGTTGAGTTTTGCCTGCCAACACACACCGACGAAAATTGGAAAGGGGTTTTTTTTCGGATTGTAGTGCATCGATGCGGCTCTACGCCCTTCTCTTCCCTCGTCTTTATTATCCTCAAACAGGAAAACGATATAACAGAAATCCCACAACTTTCCGAGGACAATCGCTTAGGACCCTGCTTAGTTCAGATATTTGAAAAAAAAAATTGTGTTTCTTTTCAGATTTTCACTAATTGATAGTATTAAGTGAGATTCTTGAAATAAAAAAAGAAAAATTCATTTTTTTCCTCCGAATATAACAAATGACAGATGGAGGTTTATTTTTAAAATAATTGAACAATACACAAAACAAAACAAATCATATTAAAAAAAAATAATTTCTTCCTATAACTCTTATTTTTATTTTTGATTCCTCATAGAGGAAGCTTTGTTTTCGTAAACATTTTATTATTGAGGTTTTCATGTTAGGACACTCAGAATGGTGTGTGTGTGTATATGCAGACTTCCTTGTAAGCACGATAACTGTCGTAATTTTAGAAATTCAAATTTGTCACGCAAATCGGCTGTCATACAACAACGTTTGGGATTATAGTTGACGCGATTTGGTTAGTAAATTCAAATTTACAGCATTTTGAAAACTTTGAAAAAATCGTCTTCACGCTATAACTTTTATAAATTAAGAAATATCGAGCTTTAATTTTGCACGCAAATATTAAACCATTTTCTGCACCAAATTTAGCGACAACAGATAGAGTACTTCTAATTTTATTGCAATTTAAATTTCTTCCAAAATCTCTGTAAACACTTCAACTCATGTAAATTCTGAGATATCCGGCTGCAATTTTAGACATGACTTTATAATTATTGATTATCAAAGATGAGTTTGGTACAAGGAACGGTTGCTGTCTTTGCAATTTTTTATTTTACTCCGAAATGAACGAAAACATTGCTGTCGCAAATATTTTTTTATCACCTGATTTAAATAAAATTTGTTACATATGTGGATGATCTCAGAACGAGGTTTGGGTATAAATATTTAACGCGTATCGATCGAGCGGTTCAACATTTATAATCTTTGTTATACATATGTTGAATTTTTTTCTAAATATAGTAAACTTTAATTTTTAATCTGTAAAATGGTAATACTGAAAATCTCATACAATTTTTTTTACCGTCTACTAGAAAAACAAATCTGATCGGATGAGACAGAACCCTTAAGCTTGGATCCCTTATATTTAAAAGTGTGCTGGAAATTCAAGTGTCTCGTGGTTTGTACATTTTTTATATTATAGTTATTACGCGAAAGTTTGAGTAATCGTAAAAGAAAGAGAAGCCGAGAGATCGGTGAGATAAGAAATCACGTGTAGAAGAATATAAAATTCCATCAATTCGTGGTCTGGTTATTCGGCAATACATATATATATATATATATATATATATATATATATATTTCCTTTTCTTTCTTGGAGTATGTCGTGGTTCGGAGCGTCGGCGTGCAACCGAGTTATAAGGGTGAACGTGACGGAGTCAGGGCCACTGCCTTATGTATTTGGGGTTTCAGGCCTTATTAATGATTGATCGGGGGATATCGACGTCTCCCCTCTGACGCGACTGATATATGGGGCCGCTCGCCGTGCGTTTGCACGTGACACAATAAAACAGTCGGGGCTCTCCTCCAGTCCGCGCCCAACTGACTCTCTTTCCCTTCGCCACTCTTTCTCTCGTCGCAGCAGCAGTCATCGTGACTATCGATGCTCCGCGCAATACTTCGAGTTTTTATCGATTCGGATAAGCCTCGATACGCTTGTCCGAGGGACTCACACGCACGATCGCGACTGAAGCGAATAACGAAACGAATTTTATAAATTACACTTCCTACTTACAAGAAATGCTTCATGCAAACGCATTCGCCCCAAATTGCCTGCCTCTCGATTTTTTTACTTGCACATAGTAAACAAATATTTTAGACTATAGAATAAAATAGTTAAAATGATTATATTGTTACTTAACCCTTTAACGGCCGACATTTTTTTGCAGGGATTTGACATACAAGGTACATTGTGATTTTGAATTGATGGGTATTGAAGGTGTACAAAATTTTCAAAATTTTTCTACCCTTTTAAACTACCCCCAGATGACGAAATCATTCCTAAAGCATTAAAAAATTGTAATCTCATTTCCTGCTATTTTATCCTGATGTATATTCTGGGGGTCGGATTTCGTCAAGCCAATGTTTTTTATTTCAAACTTTTTCTCGCCAGTAACTTAAGACAATTAAATGAAAAATTGATTTAAAAAAAAATTCAGTTCGAAGTTATGATTTTTTTTTGTTTTTACTCGATTTTGGGTTTTTCTGGAATGTCGTCCGAAAAGTAGAATTTTTTAAAATTGTAAATCGAATTGCAAAGAAAAAAAAATTAAATTGACAGTTTACAAAAACGAATACAAAAAAAAATCTAATAAAAATAACAGGTGTTATTTTCAGTGATAACAAAACTATAACAACAATATCGGGAAAATAGAAGACGTTCGGGTATCATCCAGTGTGAATTATCATGGTATCATGCTCCATAAATATTGTTTAAATAAATGAAAACCGACAGCATTAAACAGCTCTTATAAATTTAATTAACAAATAGTTACCTTTGATTTAATTTTATCGATACAAAGTTTTGCCATTTTAGAAAATAAATTTCTAATTTATTAGATTTATTAACGAAATGTGTTTATTACTTTAATAAATCAACGTGAACTAACTTGATTCACTTAGGGGGAGAAAAATTGCGCTGCAATTATTGTGATACTATTTATATAAGTGCAAGTTGAAATGTAGGTGTCCGGAAGGTAGAAGGCACGCATGCCTCGAGTTGAGAATAAATCGTGCCGGCTGTATAGGTAAGGAAGTGAGTGAAAAAATTACGAAAGTAGTGCAGGACAAAAAGAGACAGTACATGTATATAAATATATATATATATATATAGGGCGATATCGCCACGTGGATCCCCGAGGGTAGCATTAATCCCACCCTCGTGTCGAGCGACGTGCCGCCTAGACAACGCGCGCACGCAGTCAAAGCAATCATATTTTCCGCCCCAGAGGCACGATTCGCGTCAATGCGAATCAGACTTAGTGATCTAATGTGGATCCTCGATATCGTCTGATTTCGCCAACCTGATATCGTTGTATACGCACTCTCATCCCTTTTTCTTTCTTTATTTCCCTCGTTTCTCCGGCAAGATACACAACATTCACCCCATCTGCTACCTTTTTTTTCGAATTTATCTCTTTCCGTTTGTGAAGCTAAGATCGCATACAAAACAAACGGCAAACTCAATCGAAGCCACCTTATCTTCATCCATTTATTTGGTGTCTTTCAAGATGCGTTATTAAGCTCCTATTTTGACAGTTGTAAATACAAAGAAACAATGGTTCCAAGAAATATTTGAGTGAATTCTTTCTTACGCCTAATGTTGATCATTAGTTATTTATTTAATGAGAAGCGCCCTCTAATATAGAAAAAAAAACTTTTTATATTTAATTATATCTCGTTAAAACTGTTTGTTATAAAATTTTGAGCTTAAGGCCACTGTAAAGAGCACGAAAGGATCTTTAATTTGAGCTCTGAAAGAATCAACTTTATAGAACTTGTTATTTTTTGTGAGCTTAAACTAAATTGGATCAAAATACACATATCCATTATTTTTTAAAATTTAAAATGTTTTAAATCTCATAAACTCTAATCATCGCAGTGACCTGAATTTTTCATCGTTGCATTACTCGTCAAAAATAGTAACAAATGTCTGAATTTAAAGTCATGGGTTCATCCAGAAAAAAGTGTAATTACAAATTTATGACAAACTGCAGTAGTAAAAAAATCATTTTTAGAAGCGTTGCATGATCCTTCCTTAAAAAAGTAGTGGGTAAAATATTTGGTAGAGAGGTAGAGACAGAGTCATAAGCACAGGTAGAGGTAGAGGTAGAGGTAGAGGTAGAGGCACAGACACAGGCACTGATAACAACTTTTGTAAGTTAACGTACGTGACTGTAAGTTTTTATGCATAAACTATCATATTTAATCTGATGCACAAATTGTAATGTAAAATTGATGTACTTTTACATCAAAATCAAAATACAATATTAAAATTAAAGTATTTTCAAGGTTTTTAATATACCGTAAATAATTAATTGTACGTCACACTTGTGTATCAAATTCAGTATACCATTTTATGTAGATAAACTTCCAGTGCAGGTAGTACGCGAGACACTGTCAATCAAATTTGTAAGTTGGTATTCGTGGCTGGAACTGTTATGCACAAACAGGTATATTAAATGTAATATACAATTTTTATGTAAAATTGATGTATTTTTAGAGTAAAATTAAATTGCATTATTAAAACTAAAGTACTTTAAAGAATTATTATATACCGCAAATGAGATGTACATCAAACTTGTATCCGAAATTCAATATACCACTTTATAGAGATAAACTTTTTAAACTAAGTACAGCTGCATTAAATTACATGCAATTATCTTTACATAGTGTAGGGGTAGTGGCAAAGATGAAGAAAGGATGAAAAAAAATAAAGTAAATAAAACATTGGGGCAACCAAGATTTTATTTACATCCATTGTTCAATAATTAGTTTCACATAAAAATGTTCAGATTCTTAAAAAATGTAACAAAATAATGTAAAAGAAATTGGATGAGCGCACGAAGCTCGCGTATGAGTTAGTGACAATAAAAATTCGTGGCTAAAACAACGGTCTAAAAAAGAAACGATGATGAGTTTGGAGAACAGTCTGAAGTAGAGGAACTCCCCTGCGAGAGATCCGGACTTTTTTTTAGCTGTCCTTAGAGCACAAGCACTCATTCTATCCATCTCTTACTTTTTCCTAGGCAATTCGTTCGAACGAAATTCGTAGTAGGCCTTTTTTCTTTCCTCCCTCTCTCTCTCTCTCTCTCTCCTGGCTGTCTTTTCTGCCAGGCGCACCCCGCATCGCGCAAAACCCGGCAGTACTCCCTTTGGCAGCGTTCGTTTTTTTATTCCCATTCACGTCACGTATATGGCGAGAAAAATTGCAGTCGAGCGCTTTACCCGGTTCGCGTTCTGCACGCCCGGTTCCTTCGCTCTCCTCCACGCTCCACGCTTCACGTCTTGGCTTCGTAGCGTGTAAACCCCTACGAGCCACCCCTCGTATATATGCCGTCGGCACTCTCTTCTCCTCGGTTTCTACACTCCTTCGGCTTTTTCGAATCCTTCGGCTCAGTCTCTTTTCTAGTGTGGTTTCGAGCGATCTCGTGAGGGCTTCATACTGGCAAACCAGTATGGCGAATTGGCATTATGCCCAGACGTCCATAACTGAACCATTCGATGATTCGAAACGCCGACTTCTTATCGTGTCGAAGAAATAATAATCCTTTCTAAAGAAAAAATAGGTCACTCATGTTTAAAATGGTAAAAAACTATTTTTTTATTATTTCAAAAGCTGCGAAGTTAAATGATTAAGGTATACACATTAAAAATGGTATTTGTTGTTTGTGTCGTTCAAGCTGTTTTTAATGTAGACGAAAATCCCCGATTTTTAGTAATAAAAAGGATGGTGTCTTGAATGGAGTGTAATTAAAGGTAAATTCTTTTAAAAATTATCTTCATGTCGAAATTACCTTACAAAATCGAAAACAATAATAGACATTTAGATAAAAACAGTACATTCTTTTGTTCTAATAATCAGATTTAAATTTCTAATTTAAATTTGACTTAATTAAATATAAAAATAAAAATGCAATAAATTTAATTGCATTAATCAAACTTAAATTTCTAATAAGGATTTAAACAGACTATTGGAGTGTAATTGTCGTCTTTTAAATCTTATAAGAAAGCTGCGACACTTGATAAAATAAAAAATATTAAATAGTGTTTAAAAAACAGTAACTTTTAGTTTTGTTTTTTAAGTCTCGCCCACATGAAAACAAAAACATTATTTTATTAATTAAAAATAATTATAAAAAATTATATACAAAAATAAGCGCGGGCGTAGCAATTGTTATTACACATTTATTGATTAATTTATATTTAATAAATCTTCAAGAGTGCATAGGTGCAAAAATGCAAGCTGGCGTACCAACAGCCTCACCTAACAAGATCGCATAGAGTCGCGAAGCTAAGAGTAGCGTGCCCGGCTGTATCGTCCTTGGTAATTACCGAGGTGCGGACGATTACCGGTGCGCCAGAGGCATCATCATGGCCCCTCTTCGGATGCAGTTCAGATCCAGCACGCGTCGTGCCCAAGTGCCATGGCACCGCGCGCTCTTACACTTCTCTCGCTGGCAATAATGCAATTACCGAGGAACGCCGAGGGTACGAACGTCTTGTGCTCCTTTTTTTTTCCTTCTCAATGCACGAGGAGATTATAAAGTAAGCTATTCTTCGTTATATCCAGGTGTAACGAGGCACGTACTATTATTAGCATCGTATGTGACGAGGGCAGTGCCAACGTTGAGGAGCTCACTTGACCCGATGATACACTGCTACCAATTGGTTTCTTTTTTCTTCATTTTTCATTTTTTTCTGTGTTTTTTTTTTCAAATTTGTCCGGAAGTGGTCGTTATATCGCTGCGGCAAAATAATGAAGTTCCGGTCGTTGGAATATATAGGAATGGAAAATATATAGAGGGGGTGATACAGCAGTGAAAAAAAAAAAAAAAACAGGATGATTTACAAGGCAGAAAGCCTGGCGTCGCGATTCAGCAAAGCCTGGCCACACGGTTTTGTCTCACTCGCTCTTTCTCGACGCGCTTCGTTGCCCGAAGCTTGATTGGATCGACGCTCGTATTAATCAACGTGACGAAAATTAAACGCGCAGAGAGTAGCGAGGGAAAGAGGCGATGGAATAAAAAAAAAAAAAAAATTGGCCGTCATACTGCTATACTTCCGCGAGTTTGACCACCGCGAGGGTTTTCTCGCTGACAGACGGTTAGAGTGATAATAATAACGAGCACCGTAGTTCGCGTAAACAAGTCGAATGCATCGCGCTTTTTTATTGATTTATTTATTTTTCTTTTTTTTTTTTTCATTTGCTTGGTTCAGTTTTTTCGGGGCAATCAGCGATGGCACATAGCTAATTGTGAGACGGACGTCGACGTCCGACGTATAATCAACACTCGGACAGACACTTTGCAAACGAAAAAAAAAAAGGAAAAAAAACCAATATCCGTTTAATGCTAAGCTGCTTCACTGTCGTGTGCATCGTGTCAACTCGAGTGCTTTGTATATACATGAGCATCGAGCGTATAAAATATACATCTCCAGATTATCGGCTTCTGGATGGAGCGAAAAAAGAGAAATAATATGACAGACGTTAACTATTTCTACCACGTTTGTTGGGACAGAAACAAACGTTTGGAATCTCCAAGGAAATTTCGTTCACGATGATAATTGGGTTAAATTTCTTAAATGACTTACATGTAAATTACTTCCGGTATATCGTAGTTATAAGAACGTTCAGAAATATTTCAGGTCTGACATATCGGTAGAATATTAACGAACGAATTAAATGTATTTCAATGTTTACATACCGGATGAACCAGAATTTGATGATCCTTCGGTTCAATGAAGGCATACAAAATGTTGGATTATCGTGAAGTATTATATCAATTGTTTGAACGAAATAAAATATGTAACGCAGTTTAAAATAAATTTTAATTTATGTCATTTTAACGCAACTTTTTAATTAGTTTGACATCTATGTTTCGTCCATTTTTTTAGCTACACAGAAAGTGTACAAAAATAATATGTTAAAATTTTTCGATTTTCTTATTGTTGGAAGTAGACTAATTTGATAGGATGATGGAAGAATGTATAAATGGGTAGAAGTTTGGCCGATGTAAAAAAAGAAACGTACAAATATATTGAAGTCTCGCGATTATTGACGAGCGGATATGAATCGACAGAAAATTGATATTAACGTCCGACTCGTGGTCAGCATCTGGATGACGGCCTCTTAAAACGAAGTGAAATTTGAGTATAATGGAAAAAAGAAGTTTCGTGAGTACAGAAATAAAATAATAATTAATTATACGTGGAAAAGCGACCAGGACGTAAAACTCAATAATCACTTTGATAAGTGCAAAAAAATTATGTAATATATGATTGCTAAAATACAGTTAAAACATTTATTTATTAATTAATTTACTTTATTTTATATAAATTCTCAAAGTCCAGTATTCGAAACATCAAATAAAAAAAAACTGTAGATAAAAAAACAGATAGTAATAATCAATAACTAGCTGCGATACTAAAAGAATGCAGTGATTTAACGTAAAATTTAATTCATTAGATTCGCACTTCGAAGAATGAATTTTTATTCATACATAATATCTGTACAATTTAATATAATTAATTTATATAAATATACATTGCCTAAATATGAAAAACAAAATTGTTTATTTATTCTTCCATGGGTGTGTCTATTTACCCGTGAATTTAAGGTATTATAAAGCGGAAATGGTCGAACCTGTCTCCCGAAATTTTTATGACACCATTACGACGACGACGAAGACGACGACGACGACTAAGGCATGAGAACGTGTGTCTCGTTCCCGAGAGCGATTCAAAGTCCCTGTCGTTTCATCGCTCCAGCTCCTAAGGGAAGACACGCGCATCCTGCAAACATCGTGACTCTAAACACGCGTGTGCTTTAACCCTCCCTCTCACAGTCGTTCACATCTTTCCCCCCTCGCGCTCGTTCCTTTATCTTTTAAAGCGCAGCGTTGTTCCTCGCCTCGAGTCCGGTGACTTCGCCTGGTCGATTCGATCGTTTCTAACAGATGGCACAAAGCAAGAAAACTAACATAGCCCATAAGTAGATACATAGACCACGTGGCCCAAGAAGAGACTTCGCTTCGAGACAGGGACTCTCTCTACCGGGATAACATCGTATATACCGCATTCACAGATTGCTATCGCGCGTTTCCTCGAAGCCCACACCGGTGACAATAATTGTTTCTTATACGATTGGCTCTCGCGGAGCTCGCGATGCCTGTCGTACCTTCGACTCTATACAGCGAAAACAGGCACTTCGTTCGCGAGTCTGTCAAGTATGCAAATTACTAACTTACTCATCTGTCCGTCACCGGCACCACTGAGACGAGAGTCTCGCTTATCATTCGAGTCTCTGCTTCCACAGCAGTAATTCACCCTCCAATTCTGTTTGAGTAGAATCGCAGCTGAGAAACAAATTTATTCATGTCGTGAAAAAAAAAAATAAACAAATAATGCACAAGATTGACGAGTATATCAGTGTTAAAAATTCAGAATATTAATCAGTATAGAATTCTTACCGGTGTTGTATTTCGGTGTTAATAGTTGTACTTTTTATATTGTTAAATTAACACGAGCGAGTGTGTTGAAATTATTCCGTCACCTCAGAAGTTTAAAGACATTTACCCCCGGGATGACTACAGAAAAATGAATGAATTGTTGGTAATCTATTCAGTGTTATGGCAGGCATAAAGGCAAAAAAAAATTGTCGAATTTCATTGACTCACTTTTGAGTTAATTGTGCGAAAAGTTTTGAGGTTAGAATGCAAATTGAAATCAGCTGTTGAAAACCGACCATTAAAACGGTCGGTATACGGTCGTATATCTATATCTAAAAACTTCGTTTTATTAAATTACTTTAATAAAAGAATAATAACAAGTAATTAGTCCCCCTCTTGTAAACTCGATAAAGTCGTTATGAATGTTTGAAGAGCTTTCCCGTTTTGAATTAGACAATTGAGATATGCCGAGACGGAGAGCAGAAAACGAGAAACCTAGACTATTCGAATTCTAATAGATTCCCGGTAGATCTATAACGCTTTCGACTCACGTTTCGTGTCGTATAGTCTGTTTACTGGGTGGTGGCGTGTTTCCTCGCCGGTTTGAAAGCACGGCAAGGGGGGACAGAGGGGAAAGCAGGGGTGGATGAGCGAGCGCGTGCTCGGGATGCGCACCTTGCCCGGGCCTGATTAGCATCGCACCCCCGCAGAGTGAGGCGCGCGCGATGCGAAGGCCAATGGCACCCTGGTTGGTCCTCGTCGAGGCTGACGCGTTGCAATGGGGTTGTCGTAGGTGTGGACTCGTGGTGCTCTCTGTGGAGGGAGCCTTCGTCGTCGTAACAGCAAGAGGGGGTTGGTTCGACCGTATATACTCACTACCACTGGCTGCCGGAGAATCCCTGTGCCGGTAGTTGCGGTGGTGGTGGTACGCGGTGCGCGACATAAATATGTATGTATCATCCGGCGCTGCGACCTGCCCCACTGGCCCACTGGGTCAGACTCATGCTTCATCACAATGAGCACCTTACACACCAGCTACCGTGCACTTCGTTCCTAAACTCGGCTTTTCATTCAAGTGGATAGAGCCGAGCATCTTTGCTGCCATGAAAATGCATCATTCTTTTTTATTTTTCTAAAGTAAAATGTAAGAAAAATCTTTACAGGTATTAATTCAGAATGCTGCAATGTTTATATCTATTTATAAATTACCTAAAACGAAGTCAGGAGAGTCAAATAAAAATGAAATTAAGATATGATATGTGACCTTGTATTTATGTCTCTTCTGTCTGTGATATTAAATTATACTCTCATCTGACGCCCTGTATTTTTTTTCTGTCTGATGACCTTCTTTTCGCCCACCTGATGCCCCAATTTTTGTTTCTTTCACATTTACCTTACATACACAATTTCACATTTAATTCGAAATTCATTAGTTTCTGATACGTAACGCCATTTTACATTGGAAAATCACTCGTCAAAAAATGTATTTTGTTTATTTCATTTTTAAAATGAAGTTTTTTTTTTTTTAATTATAATAAATAATAAAAACTAATAATAATTTGTTTTCTCATTAAAATAAACTTTGCGATTTCTATTCGCAGGTGACTGAATAAAGCGCATGTCTCTTGCATATGACACACGACGTACTTCATCTTGTAGCCAACTTCATCTAGTAGCTGTCCGGTTGTTTTTTGCCCACAGGTAATAAACCCTACCGAGCGACCGGAAATGAGCGAACCGTCTTATCGGCGATTCAAAATTTTTCTCCCATTTCACGTGAAACCGGTCTAGTCAATGAATCTGTCTGTGACGAAGAATGAGGAGCGGAGAGGGTCACGGAAGAAAACGACAGGAGGGTGCGAGTGAGAGTCTCGTCCCGAGTAAAATGCGAATCGTAGCGCGCGAACCTCATGAATACATGCAAGCCGCGAAGTCGAGTCGTGCTTCGGAAGAGAGACGGAGAGTTGCGCCGGTGATGACGCGAGAGAATTCTAGGGTGTGTGTGTGTGTGTGTGTGTGTGTGTGTGTGTGTGTGTGTGTGTGTGAGTGTGAGTGAATACTATTGTAACCGAAAGAGATAGGATTCGCCACTACCCCCAACCCAACCCCCTTTTTCGCGTACTATCCGCTATTCCGCTCAGCTGGTTTCGATCAGCAGCTCTACGGTGTTGTACAAGCAGCCCCCAGTGACGTAGGCTGGTGTCCCTCCCCCGCCCCTCTCTCGGAAAGAGGGGTTGGTGCAGGTCCGGGCATAGGGCGGTAGGGGTACGCAGAGAAAAGCGTCGGTGCGGTGAGTCCTGGGGGCTCTGAAAACACACAGACACAGACACATACACACACCTCCCGGTACTCGTTGAGGTCGGGGGCCGTGGCTTTTACATATTTATGCCGCGTTCTACACTTCTACACTTGGCTCTCTAAACCCCCCATCCCCCTTTGCCATTCGTGGAATGCTCTCTCTTCGTATAGAGTTGTTGGACTTCGTGGTCCACAGGACTCCACGTGGTCTTTATATCACTGTTCAAACATCCGATGTTAAAAATTAACCCTACAAGGTGTTTATGTATGAATCGAAAAGATTTATTGCAATCATTTTTTTTATATCTATAAAAGGATGAAAAGTATGCACATTGCTTCCACATTATTTTGGTATTATTATAAATTCAAAAATCCGAAATTATTTGCCAATTTTGGCTTCCACATAGAAGAAGTTTTAAAAAAAAAGTATTCTCTGAATTATGAACTCTTTGTTGAATGCTCACCAAATTACAGTATCAAACAACGACACATTCTGTTCAAGTTTCATTGAAAATTTTGGATCAACTGCTTGAACCGTTCTCAAGTTAAGGCATTTAAAAAAATAATGTCGAAAATGCAAATTTCTATAAAATGTTAACTTATTTATCGATTTCGACTAAATTTAATATTAAGCTAACTGAATTTAATATTGAATGTTTCGGATTTTAGAATCACTTAAAATTTTCAGAAGTAAAATTTTCACAATTTTGCAAATCGAAAAAAAAAATGGAGTTTCCGACTTTAAATTTTGAGAGTCCAGCTCACTCTTTATTGCCAATAAAATAATTAAATGATTGATGATATAAATCACTACACATTATAAATCGTTCGTTTTAATATTCACAATATGATATACTAGTAACTCTGTAAGGTGGCCAATGTAATCCGCGGCCAACAAGCGTACCACTAATCCTGCGTCTCTCTCCGGGAGATCGAGAGTTATGGAAGGACACTCAGATCGCTATCGACCGAGTCTTTCGCAATTCTTGCACCGCTGTTACTGTAACGAGATGAAGAAAAAAAAAGGAAAGAAAAAAAAAAAAAATGCGATGCAGTCCGATGTGGCGTACTTAACTGGAATCGTTATAGTCGCGGATTGTTGAGCTACTGCCAGCTGGAAGTTGAAAGAATGTCGTTGATATACTATTACTAATATACGAGGAAAGGTTGAGCATTATTTTCTACCGTGATAAAGAACGTCCACTTCACCCAGGGGAATCTGGGATAGACGAGGTGTTGTCACGGATAAACGAAGAGAATCCACGAGACACGTAATATGTCAGAAGAAAAGATATTGACGAAGACGGAACGTATATCGTTATTGACGATTATTATTGAATAAAAAAAAAAAAAAAAAACAAGAACGATAGCCAACGTTCTGGCTAGAGAAACGCAGTAATAAAAATTGCAATAATAAACATCCACGAGCAGGTCATACGATTGACGATATACTGGAAAGTCCAATGGACAGAAGTGAAGGAGGAGGAGGAGGAGGAAGAAGAAGAAGAAGAAGAAAAAGGACAGAGCAGTTACGCGACTCTCTGCATGATCGACGATAGGCGTCGTAACAGAAGATAGAACTGGATAGAGCCAACAGGAGGAGCAACGAAGTCACGTGTGTGCTGTCTTCGATTTATGGATCGATAATATCCTTACGTAAAGTGTTTATGCATCGAGCGTACCATTAATATTCCGTTTTACCGAGCTTTTCGACGGGACTACAGCTTTCGCGATAAGAACATTGCGGATACACCGTAAGTATAGTGCAGACACTAGTAGCTGTAACATGACGATATACGTAACTAACGTTAAAACTCTGTGAGATTTCGTCGGACGGATATTTCTAAATTCGATTGATTCACGCTGTAATTTACGAATGTAGGTTTTATGTATTTTTTTTTATTTGCTATCTATGAGGCATTTGCGCTGACATTTTTTTAGCTGTGCACGTAGAACCGCAATATTTCGAAAAAAATTGGCAATTATTGTCCGAATTTTTTGTAACCTGTGTAACAATATGTTTTAAATATTGTAACAATCTTGGAATCTTCACTTAAAATATTTCGTTCATCATATTGCAACAATATACCTGAATATATTTGCAGAATCTTAAAATTTAAACAATATCACTAAAAAGATATAAAAATTCACGTATGTTGTTTTCCTTCAAAGCTTTTGTTTAATTCAGCATGTGTTAAAACAGCTTTGAAAATATATTATGCTTGAATCACTTAAATTATGAAACCTATTGGAATATTTATTAATTAAAAAAAAAACGAAATCTTTCAACAGAATGATTTAATTTATGTAATGTTTAACAATATTTCTCAAAATAAAAAATCGTAACTAGACTGTGAAGTTTTCGCATTATTTAATCACTGTGCGTTACCAGTGATATTTTAATTTTAATGAGGTATTTCAAACGTTTCTACAATATTCTATGCAATGTGGAGTCTTTTACTCTTTAAATAAAATCATTTTTTGTTATAGTCGTTATGTGAAAAATAATGATCGTAGGACCAAAAAAAAATGCATCCTGCATAAGTCCAATTTTTTGTACTAAAAAAAAATTGGTTTTCTCAGCATAGAAATCCGACATATTGAAAGATACATTTAGAAAAAAATACAAAAATTATTTTTTGACTTAAAAAAAAAAATAAAAAAAATACTATAGCCCCCTTAAATTGATAATCAATCTGGTAAAGTGACTGATCAAAATAGTTACATAAACTATGAATTTTGAACAGCAATTAGCCATATGAGAAGTGATATGTCTCTGTTGCGTATCGATAGAAAAACCCGAAGCCAGTGATAGTAATTAAAAGCGTTAGAGAGAAAAAAAATTAATTGAATCTCGTCGCGTACGCATAAAGCATCGAGTGATGCATGTTATTAAATACCGATTAATTATAAGGTTCAGAACGATAAGCCTCGAGGCGAATAGCGAGATACTCTGTGCAAGCTAGAGCCGGAATAGCTCTCTCATCTCTCGTTCGCCTTTGTCGAGAGACAGAGAGAGAGAGAGAGAGAGAAAGAGAGAGAGATGAGACTCTCGAGAACGCCCACGCGATTTCCCCCTTTTACGCATACGGCAGGAGTATCGGGCTGTCTCACGTCCGCGTATGCCCAGGAAAGTTGCCGAGCGTTGTATGCCGGAGATGTTCGCAACGCGTCGAGAGATCCAGGGTCGCCAAGCACCTCGATTCCCCGATCCCTCTGGCTATCATTTTCTCAGGAAATTATTGGCCATCGTCATCTTTGGCCTCGGCGACGGAGAGCGCGTCGCGGTTTCGTCGTCGCGTTTGGAATAGCAAGCAACAAGCAAGGCGCAGCTGGCGCCAAACAGCCCCGAGCTCAGAATGATCGTAAGCTGATAATCGCGTTTCCAGGACCCTATCGGAACTTCGCCGATTGTTTTCGACCGGTGCAACGTGATTGGCGCGGAAAGTAATTGTGAGATCGATGCTTTTGCACTTCAGTCACTTACAGTGGAAGCCCTTTTCAATATACAACGCATTAAATTATTAATAGACGCGGCAGCGATGCTACGTATCGGAGTTGAAATTAAATTGCAAATTGTTAGGTTCGAACAATCGGTCCATAAACGTATACTGACACTTTTTTTTATTTATTTGACAGCTTTTTTTTTTTGTCAACTTCTAATTTTATAAATAAAGTACAAAAATAATTTGTTAATTATTATTTTTTTTATTTTACAAAATATTTTTTTGACATTTAAAAAATGTATATATGTAATTTCATACTTTTGACTATTCTTTGGGTAAAATCGACGAATATATCATTTTTTTTCTTGCCTCTTCTAATTTGACAAATGAAAACTTGTAAATTTTTCAAAAAAATCTAGGTAGTTATCAAAACGGGGTTTTTGTTACTTCAAAAACTGGCACTCCGATTTTATATAGAAAATCTTTACTGCGTAATGATGAATTCCTATTACCGAATTTTTCAAGCTCGATGTAGAAATATTTTTGTCCCTACAAAAATATCGGTTTTGTCAAATTTTATCAACTATATTTAGATGTCATTATAACGATTGAATAAAAATGATCAAACACCATGCCAAATTTCCTTCCAATTATTACAAATATCACATCAGAGTAAATATCTCTTTCTTTGGTAAAGCATCGCCGTGTACTGTTCGGTTAGTATCTATTTAAACGTATACGGTTATAGCAGGCTGTTTAAACAAGCGCGGGAGTACAGTGTCGGCGCTGCGGTGTTCCGCTGATAATAGCAATTAACGCGATTATATCGTTCGATGTGTAATCGTTAATAATTCCCGATCCGGGGTAATTACCGGTGACGATTTATTGCGAGTAATGGCTCGGATAACGACATCTCGCATGTCACACTCTGTTTCTATTTTCTTTTTTTTTTAAATCCCTCTCTCTCTCTCTCCCTATCTATTTTTTTTTCCGCTACCACACGCGGTATGGTTCTGTCTCTCTCAAATGTATTTCTCGGCGAAGCGTTGCGCTCGTTCGCGATAGCTTGTTACGTGGACGAGGACACATCTTGGCACTTTGCGCCCGAGGACTGCCTCGGCCTGAAGCAGGACTCGACTAGGTGTCCTTGCGCTTTAAATAAATGCGAAAACCCTGCGCGCACGTTGTGAGTATATACCGCGGCGTGCCAGGCCATGTCCAATCGTGCATGCACGCATATACGACGACCAAAACATAAATATGTGCGAACGCGTATAAAGATTGCGCTGCTGGTGCGAGGGAGATCATGCAATGGGGAAAATATACGTATGATTCTCGCTTCTATATGTGTGGGTATATGTGTGTCGGTATAAGTGAAGCGACGCACGAATTATATGCATGTGTATCAGCGACACGCTGCTGGCTATCGTTATATTAGCTTATACAGCTTTAAGGCTCGGTGTAGCACGCGAGAAAGAGAGAAAGACCGAGACAACTGGGCGTTTTCTGTCTTTTTACTCCTACGCGAAATGCGCTTTGGTATCTCGTTGAGCTTCCACCTCTTGGATTATCTGAACTATCGCATACGCTATATATGTGCCTCACCTACACCGACTCGACTATCCGCAGGGTAAACAGTACACTAGGTTGACCAGTTTTGCTGGAGAGAAAAAAATTTTAAGACAGGCATATCTGTGCCGATTTCGTTTATCCAACAGGAATTATTCCGACGACTTATAATCACGAAAGGCAGTGGAGTATCTTTTTTTTTTTATAGCAGGCAGCAGAAAAGTAATTTTGTACAATTGGAATGCCACGTTTATGTGAATATTAATTCTTAAAAATAAGAATGCTATGTTTGGTAAAAATGAATTTTGCTAAACAGGCGTGGCAAGATTTGTAAAATTTAATTTTGTTTAAAAATAATTTGTCATTTATAAGTATTTTGTTAAACTAGTAAAAAAGTGCTTTCGTTTGTACTAGTGTCGTCCTTATTTATCCAACAGAATAGCCTTCGGTTGCCAATCACTGTGAAGCCAATGACTGTACGTTTATGTACATTATTCTTACTAGCACGACCTATGTATCACTAAAAGCACACGGTAAAATCCCTCGAGAGCTCGTCCTCAATCGAAGACGAGTGCGAGAGGTTCTTCTTGCCAAGAAAGGAATACAAAAAGAAGAGCAAAAAAAGAACCTGGGAAAGCGAACTAGGGTATAAAATCTAACACGAGTACTACGTAAACGCGAGGAAATAAGAGAAAGACGAGTTAAAGCCTACACCGAGTCAAGAGCGGCATTGAAGGCTCTCTCGGTCTAGAAGGAAATAAAATAAAATAAAAAAATAAGAGACTATGCGAAAATAACGAAGCGGACACATGAGTTAAGCGGCCAGAGAAGAAGAAGAAGAAGAAGAAGTAGACAAGGAGAAGCGAATCCCGAAGGAAGAGGCCTGGGGCGAGTCGATCGGTGCTCTCGTACCCGCACAGGCACACCCCAATTTTAATCAGGACCCGAAGTATGCAAGCGCGCTCGGGATGGATGCCTCCGAGCCTCGTTCTCTCCCACCCGAGTGAGAGAGAGAACCTCTTACTACCGAGCGTTACGATGCATGTAATTTATTTTTATTGCCACCAATTTTTTTCCGACCCTCGATCGGTCGCTTCTCTCATTCTCTGTCTCTCTCTACGCCTTCTTTTACTCACTCACTTTCTCCCACTACACTAATTTTCGGACTAGCTTCCTTCCTCACTTCCAACTAAACGCTGTACTACTGCAATTGTTTTTGATTTTTTTTCCTTGAGATGTTCAGCATCGGAGACATTACCCTGCCGACATTTAAGACTGTTAGAATACTGTCTGGGCAAACAATCCATTTCTTCGAAATTGGAGTAAAAATTAAATTCAAAATTGTCATTTTGTTTTCACACAAGTTTTGTGTCATTTTTACGTAAAAAATGTGTGATTTCTTCTTTACACAATTGTTGTGTTACTTTTAATTTAACAAAATTATTTCTGTTATTTTCTTTTTTTAACTAATACGACAAATTTACTTAATTTTTGTGTTACTTCTAATTCGATGTATAACATTTTGTCAATTTGACACATTTTTTGTACCACTTTCCATTTAATATATAAAAGTAGGTGCGGAATTCACACAATCTTTGTGTTACTTCTGAAATTAAACAGAAAAATCTGTGAGATACACGAAATATATGTCAAAATAGCACGAGGTTTGTTACTTCAAAATCTGACACTCCGATTTTACACATTTTTTTTACAGTTTATCGTACGTTTTGTGTAGACATGAAAAAAATAGCTAAACTCAGATCAAAGAGCAAATTGCAATTTTTCAACATGCACGGTAAAAACGGATGTAATATTTTATATGTATATAATACATTTTTAAAACTATGGTTTATAAACGAGCACAGCTTTTTTCTTTTCGAAAAAAAAAATGTGTAAGTTTTAGTTTTTCAAACAAGAATGATCTTCATTTCACAACATATTTATTGTTGGAAAAAAAATTATTTATACTACGACAAACTTGTGTTAATCAAAATAACAAATACTTTATTTTTAAGCCGCACTCAAAATGTTTTGACAGATCTACAATTACTTTTTATTATCACTCCACAAGTTTGACAGCAACAAAAATCCTAAGAAATTTTCAATTAATTTGAACATTTCTTTAAAATAAATACACAAGCCAACATTTCAAAATTGAAAATTAATTTCTGCCCGTGAAATAACGAAATACAATTACGAATTGGTATTCGTAATCGTAGTGAAAGAAGGTAAGTGTATATATATTTTTTTTCAGTTACGCGAAAAGAGGTCAGGTTCGTTCTAAAGTGCTTTTAAGCATACGGCAAGAATTTGGTCCAATACATACTGCTCCGGGGTTGGGGCTGTGTGTGCTCCGCCGTTATTGCTTATCACACTCGAAACCCTCGGAGCCCTTCGCCCCCGTGGAATTGCGCAACGCTTCTGAGACTCACGTTCCGCCGAATGAGTGGCCATAAACGTAAACCGTGTTCTTTTAAGTGGGGCGCCTTTAAAAAGATCGCCTCCGCATGTATGATCGCTCGAGCCAAGTGACTCCAAGGCTTCGATGGAGAGGAGGGGGAGCTTATTCCTTTTTTTTTTTCACCATCTCTTTTTCGCGTCGTATTCTTACGCTCTGTGTTCAGGTTGGGCCAACGTTAAACGGCAACCAGAGAAGGAGATGGAAAAACGAAACGCGGGGCGTTAGCGTACGCGTATATATAGGGTAGACCGGGGATAGTAATATTCTTGAACCCCCAAGAGAAGGCTTACTGCAATAACCCCCGCGGCTCAAACTCAAAAACCCACCACCACCACTGACTCTACTCTATGTATCTCCTCGCTCTTCCTCTATACTCTCGCTTCATCTCTTAAGGCTGTGCTTGTGGATATAGCGAGTATATATGCCCTGCAGTGGCACAATAAATCTTGTCCACCTTCTTTGAAATACAAGTGCGAGCGCGTAACCCGCCCGCATTCACTCTACCCAGCTTATTTTTCTACCTTGAAGTCGTTTACCTATTTTTTTACCCACAGACCCCACTTTATTTACATCAATATATTCTGTGATGATAATAGTCATTATAATTTTAAAACCTGAGAAAAATGAAATTTGCAAAATGGGAATGCTGAAATAAAGAAAATTGTTATTAAATAAGTAATAAATATGTTAATAAAAATTGTGTAGATATTAACATAAAAATTGTATCAGCTTGACAACATTTTGTTTTTGTCAATTTCTTGTTTTACAGAAAAAGATTTTTTCTTTTTAATGTTACCATATTTTTTTTTTTAATATTCGTGAAAATTGGAGCTTCTTTCTCGTAACTAAAAGAAATGTTGAATCGACTGTACAATTTACGAGTAGCAATTCGAGTTTGAGGGAAATCAAATATATGTAATATATATAATTTAAAACAAAATTTTGTATACATAAAACATTAATGTTTCGACGATATCGAATTATTGGATCAAAATAAATCAACAGAGTAGATGTTAATTATGCGTTAAAAAAAAAGCATTAAAAAAATACTATAAATAAAATAAATCGTTTTTCTGACTGAACGTCTCGAATTTCGTGTCTCAGGTTCGCTACTGAAAGAAATGGGAAAGCAGGAGGGTCTATGACCGTTCCACTGCGTGGAAACGACTCGATTTCGAGATTGGCTGGAAAAGCACGGTCGAGTTAGTTTAAAAAATGAATTAAAAGTGTAATCCGCGGGCTGATTGAGTGGGGCGCGTGCGAGGACGAATAGGGGCAGAGGGAACGACCCAAGAAAAAAAAAACAGAGCGAGAATGCCTCGGTCTCGCCTCATGATTCTCTCTCGCCCTCTTGGGGAACCCCCTCAAGAAAAAGAAATTGTCTAATTAAACGATGGGGCCACTTTAGATACGGTCGAGTCTCGATTCCCTGCCCATCTCAATGAATCGTACAATTTCTATTTTTCATCCTTGTCCGATTACTACATGAACAATGATTGAAATAATTCATATTTCTTTTATTGCTTCCTCATAGAGGAAGCTTTGTTTTTGTGAAAAACAATTTTTTTTCGAGATTTTCATGTAAAGTCGCTCAGGAATGTGTGTGTATGCGCAAATTGCCTTGCCAAAAACTTTTGGGATTGTACTTGGCGCGAAACGATTGGAAAATTCAAATTTTACAGCATTTTGTAGAATTTGAAAAAAAAAAACGATTTCACGCTATAACTCTCGCAAATTAAGTGATATCGGGACGAAATTTTGTACGTAAATGGACTACCATCAAGCTATGACGTGCACCAAATTTGGCAACAATTGATAGAGTGGTTCTAATTTTATTACAATTTCAATTTTAAAAAAAATGTCTGCAATGTCTTCAACTCCTGTAAATTCTGAGACATCCGACTGCAATTTTCGACGTAACTTTAGGATTATTGATTATCAAAGATGAATTTAGTACAAGGAACGGTCGCTGTGTTTGTAATTTTTTATTTCACTCCAAAAAAGCCAAAACACTGCTATCGTGAAATAAAAAAAAAAAAAAAATTCAGCGGATGTAAATCAAATTTGATACATATGAGGATTGTCTGAAAACAAGTTTCGGGTATAAATTTAACGCGATTCGGTGCAGCTGTTGAAAATTCATAACATTTTTTATTTTTTGAAAAATGTCTTTCACGCACTAACTTGTCCAAATGACGAGATACCAGAACCAAACTTGGTTCACATATGGATTACCATAGAACAAGGTTTGAGTAAAAATTGTATGCAAATCGATCCAACGATTCTAAATTTACGACATGTTGCATTTTTTTTAAATGTCTTTAGAGTTCAAACAAGCCTGCAAAGTAGAATATTGCTTCCTCATTATTTATTATTTTTGACAAAGCCTTTTTTTAGATACATACGACAGACTTCCTCATAGAGGAAGCTTTAAAAAAAATGGCTGTGTCAAAGATACTAAATAATGAGAAAGCAATTTGCAAGATTCTACTTTGCAGACTTGTTACTACTCTGATTTTCTATTATAATTAAAATTACAACCTTCACACGAACATATTGTTGAGAATGATGACAATAGAAACGATGAAAGTTTTGTATAAACTGCAATGAGTGTAATAACATAATATAATGGTTGGTGAATTATAGACTCGACGACGGTAAATAGCCGGATGCTTTGGTAAATAGACGTAAAAGTGGATAGAGGAAAAGGCTCCTAAGACTTAAGTTAACTAGCGCTGACGCATCTTCTGTGGAGATCAGCGAGGGTTCAGAGAGTGAGAAGGCGAAACGCGGTGTACATGATAGCCAAAGGAAGCATCCCCGTGAACGGATGGAAAAGGAGGGAGAAGGAAAATTAGACTGCCGGGCTCGCGAGAGCGATTAAAGCTTAAACTGTGAGTCGATCTCGACGCCAGAAGCTTAGCCACGCTTTATTTAACGCGTGTTTAAAAGTAATAAAAGCCCGATGAGACTCTAGAAATTCGCCGCGTAGAATCCGCAATACCAGCCGAAATTCGGCAGCGCTCGCATTAAGTCTGACGTTTTCGCTCAACTATAACCAAAAGTCCCCTGGCCTTATTCTGTCCCCAATACGAGCATAAGCAGACCGAAGCATTGCGTTCAAACTCGCTTTCAAACCTCTGGCTAGTACCGCATTGTCATTATAGACTCGAAATCCCACTAAACTTATCCGCTAACTATACAAACAGACGATTATCGGCAAATTTTGCAGACTGCTGAAATGCTTTTAGATGCTGGTCCTCGTATTGTTTGCTTCTTTAGTAAAATAGACTCACAACGCAATCGAAACTAATTCTTTTCATTTCAAAACAAATAAATGTCATTAAAATTGACATTACATTTATTGTTTTTTATATAAAAGAAAAATTGTTAGCTCTTTATGAATATTTATCATGAAAATTTACGTTTCCTATATAATTTACAAATTTTCTTTCTGTCACTACAAATTTATTTAAAAAATCTAAAAATGATTTACATTATAAACAAGAAGTTTATTTGACCGATTTATAGATATTGATAAAATAATTATAAATTATTTTTAAAGGTACAAAAATAATTGAGATATATTTATCACGATGGACAGAAAATGCCACTATTCTGTTTCTATACAGTCGAAACTAAAGAGTTGTATAAAACATCGTCAAGCTAAATACGCCTATTTGCCGAAAAGCTCAAATTCTTTCAATAGAAGAACCCACGCTGCAATTCACGTGGCTGTAAAGAAATTCTCGGTTATGCTGGTACTCGTTCTAGCACACTGTAATTTTCATTGTATATGCCAAATGTCCGCAAACAGATGGATTTGTTAAGGCAATTGTTAACCTGCCGTTTCGGCTGGTGGCAGCATTAACGCGAGCCAGCGGGTGGTCGACGATCCTTTTGCTTATAGCCTCTCTTTGCAGAGCTCCCCGTCCAGTTCAGCGCCGCCTAGAGCCTCCTTGCCCCTGGAATAATCCTTGACCGCCTCTGTGGTCATAAATTTAATGCACCGCAGTGAAATTTTCCTAGAGTAAACATCATTTTGGTAGAATAAAACGGGAGTTCCGGCGATAATTAATCCATAAAATTACGCACATCCGGTTAATTCAGTAGGAAGAAAAGAGCTGATTGTTATCACTACATACTAAATAATATCCAATCGTGGCAAGAAAAACTCGCTTAACACAAACTGAAATAATTTTTTTTCCGCGAGCAAAATTTAACTCATGGGAATTGGCATAATCTTGGCAATTTTGTAAACAGAATTTTTCTCGTATCAATTAAAATAATGCTGCCCCTAAAAAGATCCCGCATATTACAAGTAATATAATTTTACCGCAAACTGAATTTCGCTTGTGGCAACTGGAACAATTTAGGTTGAAACTGAATATCGCTTCTGGCAGTTGGAACAATTTTGCTTCAAACAGAATTACGCTTGTAGTAATTACAATAATTTTGTCGCAAGCAAAGTCGGTGCACATTAATTTCGTGCTTACTCATAACCATTCTGAATGTTCTGACATGAAAATCGCAAAAAAAAAAGAATTTCGTGAAATCAAAGTTTCCTCCGTGAGGAAGCAAAAATCTGGAATATTTTTGATATGTAGGTGCAAACATCTGGTAACGATTCGTACGGTCAAGTTGAGTCCGTTGACTAGGACACGAACCTGACAATTGCCAATAAAGCGATTTATGCCAGATGTGAGATTTACTCGCGTACCTTCCCACGTTTTCACGGTAGACTGCTGAAAGAATCGTCGAGGAGGTGCTTCGTCGGCACACCTTCGTGAATGGGTACATAGCTAATACGAAACACATGTTGAGGGATTTTCGCTAGTAACGCACCTGAGTACGGGGTACCATAAGTTTAAGGTCGTTCGAACGCGCATCGTTACGCGTAGTAGTCATTGCTGTGTGCACCTTCGTAGCTGACAATTGCTGGTGGCGGGGTTTTTAAGGGATGGACCAACCTCCTCTCTCTACGCGCTAAAGCCTGCCAGCAATGCTTCCTCGGGTGGGCACCTGAACGACTGTGAAGCCTTCACCACGTGTCGACCAGATGTGCGCGCGGACTATTTACCGTCGCTTCCCATTTGGCCGACACTTTGCACCAGTCCAATACTCACTCGGCGCTCGTCGCTCGTGCTTCATCGTACCATCGTAAAGTGCACCCCGCCAGGTAGCGAAAATTATTTTTCGATGCGCAGTTTTATTACACGCGCTCAGGTACTTTCCCGGAAGTGCTGTTAGTTCTCCTTTAGCACGTGTTGACGTATTGAGCGGTGGAGAAAATGTGTATAAATTTTCCAAGATTTTTCTCGAAATAAAATACTAGGATTTTCTTTTCCACTTGTATTCATGAAAATATTGGAGAATCGTACATGAAATGTTGGTAAAATGACGGAATTCTTATTTATTTTTTGCATTTTCAATTCGCCTGAATATTTTTGGATTTTCGGTATGATAATAAATTAAATATTGGAGCTGTAGGCTTTTCTTTCGATTTCATATGAGTACTTTTTTTTTCATATTCGTTTTTTCATATTCATTAAAAAAAAAATATTAGTCTTTATGTTGAAACTGAAGAACTCCTACTGAGCACCCTGTACATGTTTCAAGCAAATAAAAAAATGTACACGACTGATTTGGGGTGGTAATTGGCGAAATGATACATATGATCAGAATTTCGACTGTAGACTAAATGAACGTTGGTACAAAACAAAATAAATTACGTCGAAGAGAGTTTCAGCTGATATTCCCATTAGAGAATGACGTTTCGAAGTTCGGCTCGCTTCCGATTCATTAAAACCGAGTTAAAAGCCTTCATGACGGACTTTACGAGTCCTGAAGAGCCAGCTTAAATTATTACGTTATATCGCCGCTGGCTAAAAAGATCTCGATGGCCTGATAGGAGCTGCGTGAAGCAGTCTCTCTTCACAACGATGCTAAAGACGGTTTAGCAATGAATTTAAGAAGAAGACGAAATGCAACATTCTCTCATTTACAAGCAACATAATAAAATAGTAAAATAAGTGTCTAGTCGAAAAAAAAAATGTTGCTCAAGTAAAAGAATCTTCCTGTGTTCTTATGAGTTCGAATCTGTTTGATCCAGTTAGATTTGCTTATTTCTTAGTTTCATTTATTTCCTGATTTCAGAACTTTCGAATTACAGTAAATTTATAAAACTTTATATTCGAAAGAGAAAGCTTTGCTTTCGTAAAAAAAGAAAGATTTCAAGTTTTTCATGTCAAGACACTCAGAATGGCCCAAAAGCACTATAACTGCTGTAATATTTCATATATCTTCTTCAAATTTGGTACCTAAATAGGATATCATACAACGTTTGGAATTTTACTTGACGCGAATTAGTTGAGAGGTTCAAATTTTACAGCATTATGAGCAGTCTGAAGAAAGTCATTTTACGCTATAACTTTCGTAAATTATGAGATATCAGACTGAAGTTTTGTATACAAATGAACAAATATTAAACTATGTTTGGTGTCAAATTTGGCGAGAATCCATATAGTGGTTCTAATGTTATTCCAATTTCAATTTTTTTTAACGTCTTCTATCAATTTTCAGACAGCCGGCTGTAATTTTCCACGTGAATTCTCGATTATTGATTATCAATGATGATTTTAGTCAAAGGAATGATAGCTATGTTGGAAAATTTTGTTTCATAAAAAAAGAAAAAACTGCTGTCATGAAAAAAAAAATGTTAAAATTTAGCTTAAATTTGGTTCACACATGGAATTACCATTATATAACTTCCATTGAATAAGGTTCGAGTACAAATTTGACGCAAATCGGTCAAGCGGTTCAAATTTTATGATACTTGGCATTTTTTTTTTTAAATGTCTTTCGAGCAAAACAAGCCTGCAAAGTAAAACCTTGCAAATTGATTCCTCATTTTTTTTGTACCTTTGACAAAGCTTTTTTTTTTATAAATCTTCCGCCGTGAGAGAATCAAAATTGATCAACACACTTCCTCGTACAGATTTAAAAAAAAAAAAAGTTTTGTCAAAGATACAAAATAATGACGAAGCAATTTACAAGATTCTACTTTGCAGGCGTTTATACTACATCGATATTTTAAATATTACTGCTTATATTTGTTATTGCGTAATTAAGGTGGTGCTTTTTTTTTCGAGTTTTGTAGTTAGACAAATAAAAAATCTCCAAATCGTTTGATTGGACTTAGCCAACAGTAAATCTAGACCAGTAGAAATTCTTGATAAATAAAAAGTTGGTAGATCTCAACAGCCGTTTGATTATTCGTTACTTATGTATGCTGTTTCAAGTTTATTGACTCGATCGAGACATAAGTAATCATTGCACTGAATATTGAATGTTTTCTATGTGAGCTGGAGATAGAGACCAAAAGAGAAAAATCCACGGAAGTGAGCGAGACTCAACTTTTCATATACACTGTATACCAAGATATACACAGAGTAAAAAGGAAATTGAAGTTCTTTGAGAAGAGCCGATAGTATCGAGCTCACCAGCAAAGCAGGAGAAACGAATCTCTGTAGCTCATCCATACTCGTAGACAAGCTAATATGTATCTATAGACGTTGCTCTGAATCGCAGTACCCGTTTTATTCTCTCAAGCGAACGACAGAAATCTGCCTCTCTGCCTCGTTCGTAACGCAACAAAAACGTAGAAAATTGTGTCTCGCACGAGACGTAAGTTTTTATTTTATTTTATTTTTTTCATGTCTTTGCAATGTCTCAAAAGACTCTTGGAATCAATTCACCAGTATTATTAGTGACAGTACTAATGATGTTTATAAATATAGTTGCCAGTTTATCAAATATTCGTAGTCTTTCCTAGAAGATGTAAAAGACGATGAAAACGATTTATTTAAACATTTACTTCTATAGCTTCGCATGGCTGTCAACGATTTTTTGACAGTTTATTTGTGATATATTTAAATGTCACGCTTGTTAAGTACTTGTACTTAAGTTCTGTAAACCTGTCGTTTTTTTTCTTTCATTCCCAGTTATTTCTTAAGCTTAAACGCAAATGGATGTTTTCAACCTATTCCAAAACATTTGGCTCGTGTGTTTTCGAAGCAGGCTGGCCGGCTTCGGAGGTGTGCGACCAAGTCGTCGGACGCTCTTCTTGAGATATAACCACCTGCGATTAAATTATAGTCAGTCGTACAACCTAACCCACCTCTAACTTTATGTGTCAGGCTAGATGCTAAATTATGTAACGCCCCACGTAAATACTGTCTGGTTATGTACCAAGGATGTTTTTCATCGGGTTCCGATGCTAAATTCTGGAGAGCTCCACCTCTTGTCCAATCGTTCTACATGCAATACTATCACGTTAAATTTCTGTTTTACACAATAATGTCGAAGGAAATGAAAATTATCGTTTTGAACTAAAAAATTTTTTTTATCCCAATGAAATGATAATATAGAAAAAAAAGATAAAAGAACTCAGCACTTAGTTTGATTCGCAAGTCTCTTTATTGTCATTATTTATTTCACAACATATTATACATTAAAATATAAAATTACATTTATACTCAATAACGTATAATGACAAACAGTATTGTTAACTTCTGAATATTTCGATGCTTCCTCGATATTCATTATCATTTTTACATAGAAAAAATATAATTTTTAAAATTTACATAGAATCCCCTGAATCCCAAAGAAACTCCTGAATCTGTGTGAATATTACAATATTTTTGTCGTTACCTTACATATTTCTGACGTGAAGAATTAGTGAATTTCAGAAATTCACATTTTTAAGATCATTTTACCAGTTCAAGAACAAACAAAAAATCGTACATGTAGAAGGGTTCTGTTTGAAAGTAACAAACGCATCCAACAAAATTGTTTATAACAGTAGAGCTGATTTCTAAAAGTCTGTTGTGACTTCTCGGAATTCACCTTAATCTTAATTATGCATTAAAAAAAAAAGCAAAGCAGTGAACGTCGGGGTCTTAGAATCAATGTGCCGACATATCGCACAAAAACATTTGTCATCGTCGTAAAATGCATGACTCCCGTTCATAGCTCCAGAGGGAGTTAAATATTGAATAAAAACGATTAACAGCTTTTGTAAAAAAAAAAGGAAAAATTGATTGATGATATTTTTATTGCTAGATGAAGATAGTAAACACGACAAAAGTCCATCGAAATCCCACATGAATATACCAAAGCCCACTCGATGTGCTGCAGAGGATCAACTGAGTGTTATCCAAGAAAAAAAAAAGAGCGAAGAAGTCGATGAATTATATCGATCTCGAGCACATATAACGTCAATAACCGGTAGGTCGGGGGCATTAAATAAACATGAGGCTGCAGCTCTATGACCCCCGTGACATCGGTTATGTTGTAACAACTATACAAGACGCGACAGAAGAGGAAGACGAGTGTAGCGTTCGCGCCCAAACGCGTCCGCCATTCTCCTACGCACAATGGGCTTTTGCCTCTCGCCTCCTTCACCAGCTCTCTCGGACACTCCAGGTATACAGGGTATATATATGTAGATATATATATATACCTATGCCAACCAATACTAATGTAATTTTCTTATAAATACACAGTCGGATACCACGCAATACTTACACCCACAAGGAGTTACGACCAGCTAGTTTTAAACATAAAAGACAACCTCTATTCAGCATGCCTGTTTCCATCGTTTCCATTTAATCGCCAATACTCCTTTTTTATTTTTTAATAAAAAAATTAAGCTGTAGTTTCGCTAAACAAATGTACAAACATTTGTTGAAAAATGTTCTTGAATCTTTGAATGTAAAATTTCATCGTTTTTCCAAAAAAAAAAAGATGTCCCGTATGAGGAAGTATATGTTGACTAATTTTGTTCACAAAATGTGCTTTATTTTGTCAGTTGATTATGAGTAATAAAAAGTATTAATGACAAAAATACTTTTTGCAACAAGTAGCTTTTCGATGTATCACTCTTTTTTTTTAAAGTAACTTTATTTTTTAGCAGAATTTTAGGTACTCAATTTCGATAACCAATTCGTTCCAAAAATAAAATAGGCAACTTCTATCTCGCATGCATCTTTCTTTCGAAGCGTTTTGTAAAAACCACTGTATGTCAACCGAAAACCGAATGTCAAAAGCGTAAGAGAGACACGACAGAAAACTGCTCTTTTACCTGCTCGATCGTGTACGAAAAGGAGAAACGAAAAAGAGATGGTTGGGTGACACTCGAATGGATATGGATCGGAGAGACTCGATACTCCTTCGTGAAATACGATGGCAATCGAATGACCTACTTTTGACACACACAGGTGCAACTGTACGTGTACAATTTATACGTTTTCTATACATTTGACATAGAGAAGAAAAATTCTGTTGAACCTGAAGTGTCCTACAATGCCTGCCTCACTCGTGAAAAAGGAAACCCATCACTCTGAAATACAGACTATTAAATAAACACAGTAAAACTCGACCGCCTACAAGAGTATCTCTTAAAATAAGATAAATACTCCATTTCCTTGGTCGATTAAGTACAAATGTCGTTGGACGATAGTATTGTGCTTTAAAAAGCGAAAGCAGATGCAGTCTGGTGGTTTTGTTCAAATGACTCCGGATATTCTAGGGTCACAGGTGTGTGACAGTCGCATCGAAACACCGAAATTAAGATAATATATAAATACGAGTCTTTGAGATTCTATCCCGACTTCCCGTGGATGAATATTCTTCTTCATATTCCTCTCACGTCACGTTCCCTGCGAAGCAACAACGTTATTTTTTGTTGTTGTTGTTGTGAAGTAATACATTTTCGAATGGGTGCTTTTCACATATTTTTTATTTTGTTTTTTTTGTCCAATGATTTCCATCAATTTATAACGTGGCGATTAATTTTTTAAGTGTTTGTTAAATTTAATTTTAACCATAATATTCATAAAAAGGGATTCAAAGTAGAACTTTGCATATTGCTTCCTCATTAATTTTCATTTTTCACAAAGTCGCCTCAATGAGGAAGTTCATTTATTAATTTTGGCTTCCTCATAGAGGAAGGTTTGTGAAAAATGAAAATTAATAAGAAAGCAATGTGCAAAGTTCTACTTTGCATCTTTGTTGGATACATTTAAAAATCTTACTTTTATAGAAATTTCAGTCATCAAAAAATAAAACCACGTCACATACGACTACGAATCACCGATACAAACATCGTTCCATCATATTTCGATTGGGTACAAAGTTTTTGCTTGCTTGCTTTAGTTTCGCGGAAACTACAGCGAAAATGTACATTTTTTGAAAAATTCAATACCGAACAACATCGAACGTATCTGCATTCATGAATAATTATTTACCTAAATCGTCCGACTTTTATGAAAAATAGAGTGAAAACGTTAATTTTTTGAAAAATTCAAAATCACGTAAAATCCGAACCGCTTTACCGATTTCGTTCAAGTTCAATACCAAACAACATTGAACGTATCTTCAGTTATGAAGCACTATTTAGCCCTTTTTCAAAAAATGAAAAACTACATAAAATTTAAATGGCTACATAAATTTTGTCAAAAATTGCAACATTTAAAGAGGAGTAACTATTCTACTTGCGCGCCAAATTTCAGCCCGATCACTCGAACTGTTACTGAGTAAGAGGCGATTGAATTTTCGAAGCCTTACACACACACACATACGGACACTTTTTGTAAACCACTTTTTTCAACGTTTTGGAAAATTCTAAGTACACTGTTATTAAAATTTCGAAAAATTTCTTTTTCATGAAAACAAAGCTTCTTCTATGAGGAAGCAAAATTATTAAACATTTTGAACTGATAGTGGAAATACAAAAGAAAATGTCGAAAACCCACTGTTAGTTATGCACCATTTTTTAATACATTTTATGTCTATTCATAAACTAGTAAAATCGGCATATTAATTGTATTAAAAAATAAATATATTTTGCTTCAAATTAAATATCCGATAGATTAAAAAATGGAAAACAGCCCAGTCCGATGTCTTTTTTTAAAACCTCACCGGATATTCCGGGGTCACAGGTGTGTCACAGCCGTATCGAGACCAGACTGAAGATAATACAAATTCGAGTCTTGAAGATTCTATCCGGACATCCCGTGGATATACCTTCTTCTTGTCTCTCTGCCTTGAAGCAGCACATAAACACGCGCATCCACTCACGCACGCACGCACCGAAAATGCTTGTACCCCTGTTGAAGGAACTTCGACTTCCGGTGCACCATGTGAAATGTAACGTTTCGGTGGAGGGACGTGAGTTTCATACTTATCGATGATACAGGTATACTTTATATATATATATATGTTATATACCTGAGGAACGAAGAAGCAGCGGGTGTGTCACGACGAATAGAATGTACGTGAACGTATAGAACATATGTGTGTCTGTGCACCCGAAGAAAAATGAAAAGAGCCGAGTGAATGAAAGAAAGGATTGAGTAGTCCCGGCTCTTCTTGGATGTTAGCAACAAAAGGGGGTGTCGCGAAGAGCGCAACGATGCTTTTACAATGCCACTCTGATAAACGAGGCGAGATTGTCTGTCTGTCTGTCTGTCTGTTGGTGCCGTTTATGTGAGTGTGTGTGTGTGTGTGTGTGCCGCGCGACGTCTCGCGCTCTCAGCTCCTGTTGTGTCTATCTGTCGCAGTGTCGAGAAGGAACGCCTCTCCTTTCACCCTCCCTTCGCCCTCTTTCCTTATATTCATCATTATAGAGAGTGGGAGAGAGTTCTGGGCTTTCCTTCGTGCATTCTCCTGTCAGTAAAATCGAAACCAATGAAATTTATATCTCAGTGGACGTTAATGATGCAGGAGACAGTCTCGATTAAGAAAACCTAAACTGTAACCATTTTTCTACGATCTCTCTGAGTTGTTATTTTAATTTCGTTAAATTAATACCCATACGATTTGTAGTTTTCTTTTTAAATTCATATTTTTGTAAATTTAATATTCAGGATTGTCGATGAATAAAATTCTGGAGCTGAGATATGGTATATTTTTTAAAAAGTTAATTTGAATTTTTTGTTTTGCCATTTTCGTATTTTGTGCACTTTTTTATTACCGGGAAGAGATTTATTTGTAACGAATTTTGTTTCAACAAATACATTGAGATTCATATCAGTTCAGCTAGTTCAGAAAAAAAGTATTCCTCAAATAATTTTTTTTAATTAGTTAAATTACTATGGTATTTCATTACTACAGATGCTCCAAGTTTGATTTTTTTTAGATGGAATATCCGATTTTTCAATATTTTTGAAAACTAGAAAAATCCAAAAATGTACTGTTTTTCTTTCTTCCCTATAAGAATAAAATATTACGAAACCACATTTTACAGCACAATCATCGAAAGTTTCTTGTATAAAAAAAAATAATAATTCCCCGGGTGATTCTTTTCACTAGCTGCTGCTATACAGGTAGTAAGATTTTATTTCACAGCGGTGCCTCGAAGCCTTCTCGTCGCCTTATCTCCTTCTCAAATATCAACGTCTCTACTTTCGGATCTCTCGTGAGAGACTAGTTCTTAGGCGTAAAGCCCGAAAGTATCGCTGCTCCTCGTCGAACTCGCCTTTAACACATCCGACCACGCATTCATACACTTACACTACGAGGACATGGAGAGTGAGACTGCTTTGACCTCGTCGTATATAGCATCTCTAGTTGCGCAACTATTTCGGCTGTTGAAACCGAAGCGAGCACGTAGCTCTTTTCCGTGTCTCTTTTTTCGATGCACGCTGCAGTGCTGTGCCGAGATGGTCCACACTGCTTCAAATGGTCCAGTCTTTGGAGCGTGTGAATTCGTCGTCTCTGGTTACAGGCCTGCTAAGGCACGCTGGCGTTAGTGGGCCATCGAGAGAAAGGGGTTCCTTTGGCTATAGAAAATCTCCGGGGAATATTGTGATCAATGCCAGGCATTTGTAAAGTGGTGGAAGGTGGTTTTGCACCTACGCAACGCAACCCTCTTTTTTATAGTCCCATTTTTATCCTTTACAAAGTCAGGCTCCATAAATTGAGAATTAAAAATGTCTGTTGGTGTCAGTTTAAAAAAAAAAAACAAACAAATTGGAATTATAATGCCACATAGAATTAGTACTTCTTCATGTTTTTTCTGACAATTTTGGATGAATTGTATAATATTATTGATTGTAGACACGTTTTAAAATATTGCCATCAAAGATATCGTCTGTAATACTTTCTTACACATGATAAATAATCGCCTTTTCATCAGATATTACTTTTTCATAAACAAGAAAACAATTATTTCTTCTAACCCATACAATAAAAAAATGTACATGTTCCTTAAAGTCTCTAATTGCTTGATCCAACCAATTTAAAAAAATAGTATCATTGAGTTAGCCAAAACTCAATTTATTAGTAAAGCAATTCATTTAACCAGTCATTCCCTGGATCACAACCATTTTTTTATCCACATACAGATTCTCCGGTATATAATAACCAAAATGTCAGAATGCATATATCAATATCAAAATGAAAGTAACCACCACGTTCGTCGCTTATGGAAAGAAAGGAAAAAAAATGTAAAATTTGAAAGAGTACGACGACCTGAAACGTTGTGGCCGAGCGTGTTGCGAGTTCGACAAGCATCGAAGCGTGCGCCGTGTGTTTCGGCAGCGGACGAGGGGAGGGGGGGGGGGGGCACCCGGGCTCCCGGAGCAGCACGCTATTATTTATTTCGTCTCGGGGTCAATGCATTATTCATGCGCGAATCCCTCGTCATTCATCCGCGCACGAATATGGAATTTCCTCGTAAATCCATCGCTCGTTTCGATATTGATAGCCGATGCGGAAATGCTGGATGAGTAGGCAGCCGCCGGCTACCTGCTCTCTCGACAGTCCGAAGCTGCTGATGTTGCTGCTGCTGCTGTTTCTGTTCCTATATCGCTACTCCCCCGCCACTGCTGCTGTTGCTGCTGGTGCGTCTGTTGATGTTGCTGCTCCAGCTGATGCAGATATACAGAACCGAATCAAAATTAACCACATGCACCAGGGGGACATGGCTCCTGGTCTCGGATTCATTTACCCAAGCCCCCTCTAGGCTATATACATATTTGTCTGTATACGAACTGCAGCAGCCAGTTCACCCAGAATCGCAACACAGACCGATCTAGTGTTACCAATCAGTATTGTGACTCCGCTTTGGTTTCCGTGTTACCTGGACGTTCATAATTTTCATACAAATGTCGGTTGCCAGGTGCAAGCAATGCATAGGGAAAATTGTCACAGCTCAGGTTAGTATCTAGTACACCAATTTTAATTAAACTGAGATAATTATCATGATGTAATCAGTTCTACACAGTAATAACAAAAATTCTGTGTCAAATCGGGGTATCAGTTTTTTAAGTAACAAATCGACTTGTATTAAAATGTGACAGAAATTTTTGTGTATGCTACGGATTTTTCAGATATATTTAAACTGTAACATAAATATTGTGTAAATTAAATAAAAATTGAAACAATAATTATGTAAAAATGACGAAAAAAATGGTGTAAATAAAAAAATACACAATTCTTGACACTATATTTGTGTATTTCTTCTGTAAAACTAGAAACTGTCAGAAAAGGTTAATAGAGATTAATGGAAATTCAAAAAAGTAATTACAATAAATTTAAAATACCCATTCTATAAAAAAAGATACAAATGATGTAAAAATAAAAAAAATAAAAAAACGTATTAAGATATTTAAAAAATAAAAGGTTTAAACTCTCTACTTGTCGTAGTTTTTCAGTAGAAATCTGAGGTTTCATTGAAAATAGTTGAGTTTTCCCTTAGGTGCAGTTCATTCTTTCTTAAGTCATCGAAACACTGACATTACTACTTGTCTTTGCCACCGCAGAGTATTGTCATTGGAATTCTCGTAAAATAATAAAGAGTGAGTCGACCGCGCGTGCTCACTATACGGTAGCTAAAACGTTAACGCGCGGCGACGTTATTTTAGAGAGTCGTAAAAAGGGACATTAAAATCTCGGGTTCTCGTGTCTCTTCCGCATCCGCAGGGAGGGGGACCACTTCTCTCAGGAATATCTCGCAAATTTCCTCTTTTCCTCTCGACACTAGTCCACGCGATTACAAATTGTTCCATCTGCTTTAGCAATCGGGATCAGCTGGCGCCAGGTTTTATCGACTCGCGCGAAGAGCAATCGCGAAGGACAAACTGAAGGACTTGCTCTCCACGAGAAGTCAATTTTTATGCAATTTTTTTTGGTGTACTCATAATACTCAGTTCAAAGTGTCATGTCGAGAAAAAAGAAAAAAAATATGTCATTAAACGACTGAATTATTTTATGTCGATAAGAAATACCGTCCGAGAAAGTTCAGACAAAGGTGACGCAGAGATATTAATTAATGTACGTCGAAACGTCGAAGAGCTGCCACAGAAATTAAAAAAAAAAAAACTAATACTTCGATGACGTGAACTGAGCACTTTTTCTCAGATATTGAGCACCGATTCGGATAATGGACATTAATTAATGCATCTAAAAAGAAAATCTCTAAGGTTATCTCGGTAATCTCGTGTGTTGATATTTTGAATCTACGTTCAGGCTTGCTTCAAATAAATGATATATAAAATAATTAATAACTACAGTAACATAACAATTATACGAAATAATTTTAAATTGGAATAAAATTATATATTTTATTCAATTTTTGATTAATAATTTTGCTAATAATTGTTAGTAGGATGCTGAGATTCCGAGTTACACATTAAATTTGATAAAACATAAAACACAGCCACATGAACGAGTGTGACGAGATAAGTTGTGAAGTGGGCTGACTAGGTACAACTTGGGAGTTGCAAGACACTGCTGCTCACGATGCCCCCAAGTCTTTTGGGGCCTCGGGGGCAAAGAACGAGTTTTGGTGACACCGAAAAAGGGGCCTTCGCCGCTTTCGGTGGTCCCATCGGGATCTCGAATGAGCAACCAGCACTGTGTGGCTAAAGAGCGAAAGAGAAGAAATCGTAGAGAAAGTATACGTATTTGCTTGAACCTATGAGGCCACTATTTCCGTTGTTCACAATGATGGAACTTTGCAGGGACACAAATTATATTTAAATAAAAATTATAAATTGACTACATTTATTGAATACGGTGAAACTACGAATGAAATTGAATCGGCTACTTTGCGATGTGAATCGATTATATTAGTTTAATTTTATATCGCAGTTAACGGTTAACGTTAAAAATCTTAAAACTTCAACAGCCAAAACCCATCCTTCATTGAATTAAAAAAATGTCTTAACTGCTTAACACTTTTCTGAATAAAGATAGTGCCAAAGTTAAACTTTTGTTCCCTTATAGAGGATTTTTTGTCAGAATTTAAAAAAAAAAACAAATTAAACTTCATATCTTCTC
This sequence comes from Perithous albicinctus, assembly GCA_964016905.1. Taxonomy (NCBI): domain Eukaryota; kingdom Metazoa; phylum Arthropoda; class Insecta; order Hymenoptera; family Ichneumonidae; genus Perithous; species Perithous albicinctus. Next base: position 16,829,803 of record OZ024691.1, on the reverse strand, counting down.
GCGCTGAAAAATGTAGTCCGGGTCTCCCGCCAGGACTGCCCAAAACTCCATCCGGGTTTCCATCCCGGACTATGTTTTTTTCTGCGCGGTTTAAAAAAATATTCGTCCTTTTGGCAATTCAAAATGACGGTAATTTACATGACTAACAATAATGACCTTTAAGAATACTCTAGTGACATTGACATGAAACCAGGTTGAAGGTTCAATAGTTTTACATCCCACCGCACGATAACGCGTTCAACATTAAAAGTAGCACGATGCGAAATGGAGAATTCAAAGGAAAAGACCGCAAGAGAAGTTGAGCCAAAGTGAGTTTGCAGAAAGACATGGAGTAATTGTAGAATCTGCGGTAGGTTGGCGGAGTAGCAACTTGTCGATGCGGGGAGGATGTGACGGGCGCATCGGGACCGGCATGGACTCGGTGCTCGGTTAGCCACGAGTTTCGTTCGGGAAGAGAGGACCTTCAGTGGCTATAGGTACGTACAACTGTGAGTATTGGAAGTCGGGCGCGCGCGCGCGCTCTCTCGAGAGAGCGAAAAAACACGACATCCCCGTGGCGATCTCGACGGGCCGCGGTCGACGGGCGTCCGCACTACGTCCTGAACGGCGCGTTCAGGACGTAGTGCGCACCGCAAAGTCTCTCGTGAATGTCTGAGAGTTGCAATGCTTCCAACCCGCTTGAGCTCATCTCCTTGATCTCCGTGGATCTTCACCAGGTATAGCTGAAGTCGCTTTTGCACGGGAGCCAATCTCCCGGTAGCTGGTATACGTTGTGTTCCTCTTGAGCGCAAGAGCGGTTAAAGAGAGAAGAAACCCGGGTGCGGTGCCGAACAGCACCCTTTGGTCGCCTTCTGTGTTGCCTTCTCTTTTGCCATTCTCTCTCACTTTCTCTCTCTTTCTCTCTCTCTCTTCTTTCGGTGTATCCAAGAGCTGTCAGCCAGTGCGAGCGACAATGCCCGATCCGAGATAACGCCTCGGTCCTCGGAGACCTTGCTCAACCCGAGGGAGACTCGGAGAAAAGAGAACCGAGTAGCTATGTGCCGAGTGAGAAAGAGGTAAATAAAGAAAGCAACAAGAGGCTTGCGTCCGTTTTGCTTCTCTCTTTCGTTCTTCGGCAATATCTCGAGACTCCACCACTGAGATGAAGGAGTCTCTTTCTCTCTCCGTCTTGCTGTGGTATCACGACTCTCAGACTTTTGTGTGCTATGCGCGGCTACTTCTTCTGCTATACGGAGCACAACAACCAACTTTACCAACAGGAAACACGCGCACTACTGTGTTGATGCGCTCCGCAGCGGAGAATCAGAGAGGGACCAAGAAAGATCGAGAGATTTAGACGGGTGTGGTGCACAGTTTAACGCGTTTGTTCTGCTACCGTTGTATATGTTTACTTATACCTGCAGGTTCACTTTGATACACCGAGAAAAAAGAAAGATTTCTTTGATTCCAAATAAATGGATGCATTCGAATTTTTTTTCATTGATTCAATAAAATATTTATGTGATTTTCAATCAAATGTTTAATTTTTAACCGCAAAGAGAACGTTTAATTGCCGTTAATGAAATGTCTATTTGACGGGTACAATAAAGAATCGATTTCATTGATTTACAAAAAAAAGTAATGGAACTTCGTCAAAAAACATGCTCTCTTCTCTTCACTAACACCAAAATAAAGTATTGAAGATTTATTTGATCGTTGTACCTGATGGAGAAAAATACTTAGGAGAAAATATTGAATTTGTCATTTTCTGGAGATCATTAATAAGGACGACGATTGTCGTTAAATAAATGGTAACAATACTTTCTTTCCATTTTATACTTGTGACTATTTCGTAAATCTTGACCATTTGCGGAAGGTAGAGGAGAATGTGTTGGCGTATTGACTCGATATCTCCTTTCGTGCGATATTCAAAGGATCGTAGAGTATATGGGAAGCAAGTGCTAGCTGCTAAAGCATCCTTGTTCGTATACAAAGGCAAATTCAAGGATTGTGGGAGCGAGGAAGACAGGAATATACGGAGGAAAGGCGTGTAGTTCCCCATAGAGTTCCTCACGTTTCAGGGAGCGAAAGGTGGCGCGTATACGATGGCGAATAATATACAACCCTGGCCGTACTGTCTCGGAATGGCCAGGTCGCGGGATAGCGCAGTTACGCACATCAGTTTTGCTGCTGCATAGTAGCTTCGTGTTGCTTACAGTAGAGGCACACACTGCGAATCTCATGTTGAACATAAACACAGAGGCACGGTTCACGGCATTCCCAGCTGCAGTTAAACTACACCGCATATCGCGTAAAATATGGCTTACGTAGCACGCAAATGCTCCATGAAAAACCTCAAATGGGCGTTTTTCTTCTTTATTCTTTTTCAAGCAACGGGAACGAGGTCTAAATTACTTTATTTCTGCACACTATTTTAAATATTCGTGTCACCTGTTAATTAAAAAAAAAAAAAAGATACTGTAAAAGCGCGCGAATATTAAAGGGTGTCAAGGAAAAATTATAACGCTCAAAGCATAACTCATATATCTCACTAAAAAATTAACTTTAGTATTTCAATCAAAGAAAAATTTAATGTTTTGACTCCGCAGTACATTTTTAAATATACAAACGGAGTGCTTATTTTCCACGTAACAAGTTTTGTTTTCGTCATTTTACAGATTTTTTTACACTGATTTTTATGTTAAATTTAAAAAGTAATAAGAATATTTTGATATTTTTATGAATTTACAATTATTATATAGGGTATTATAGCGCATGTAACTATAATAAAAATCTATTTTCAAAAAACGAAAATAATTTTCCGAAGAAAAAAATGATATAAAGGCACGTCTCAAACTGAATTGAATGTACAGTTTTGATGGAAATTGTACACATATAAGCAAATTTAAACATCTCTATAGTCGACACTAACAAAAAAAAAACGTTTTGCTGCTTGATTGATCCTTTTTTTGCATTTCATTCCGAGGTCTACTCCACGTGTTTCTTTTTTTTCTCACAACAGAGTCGTTGGTTTGACTGGACATTGCGAAGCTGTCTAGCCCAGCGGGTGGCGATACCCCAAGAGCTCTCGCGCATCTCAAAAGATTTATGTCTGCTTCTGAGGCTCGCGGCTCTACGTGGCCTACACGCTCTTTCGCAATAAGAGCCGCGCTTTAATTGGCAGTAGCCACCTTTCAATCGCATCGCTCTCTGAAGTAGCAAGGCTTCAATGTATGTATCTGCTACGTTATATATAGTATGTACTGTGTAGAAGGTATTCGATTGGCGATAATGAGCGAAACTCACAATAACAATACGGTGACATCTAGTCCACAATCGAAATATTTTGCATCACCTGTCACAGAAAAAGAAAACGCTACCAAGATCATATTTTCGACTGTGCGAGGGTCAAACGTAAAAAATGTGGACTTTGCATTGACAGCCGATTTATCGTTTCAGTCCAAGACGATTAGATCCACAGAAATGACTTCAGAAAAGATAAAGATAGAAGAAAGCACATCGTGAGAGACGAAAAAAATGGAGAAGAGGGCAGGGAGGCGAAGCTGGTGTGTAATTAGCCTTTTGTAACTCATCCATTAATCACGGTAGAGACTGACCGCGTGCCGACGTCTGCCGGTCGCGTGGAGACCAACAGACGCATCGTTTTGAGAATGTAAGCGATAGTATATATATATATATATTATAGGCATCATCTCGTTAAGGCAAACAAAATTAATAGGACAACGTTTATTAATGTTTACAATGTAATAGAAATATTGGATGATGATGAAGCATGCCGGTTTTAAAGGATGAACGTTCGTTGACCTATTGCGATAAGCACGGCGATAGGAGAGAGTCGAAGAGATCGGTAGAGATAGAAAACGGACTGGGAAAATGCATTTAAAGCCCGTGGTCTCCACTCTCGCCCTCGCAATTTGAAAACTATCACGCCGGATAGTCGTCGCATGATTTTTTCTTTCTTTTCCTATGGTTCGTAAACGTTAACGAAGGACGCTTGGGAATTTTCCGCAGCAATGTGACCGAAGCGCACCACTAGTCTGGCATTGCTTACCGCCGTAGTGGTTTCACGCGGTGGCCATTGAGAAAACTAGAAATGCACCTCTCGGAGAGACTGCGATAATAGATCGGTATATAGGGATCGGTCGAAGAAGGAAGGAATGAGATAGATGTTGGTGAATTTTTCTCACACGCGGCGTGCGTCTGCAATAACGAAATGCCCCCGGGGTAAGGTATCGATCGGTTGTGCCGCGTGTTGCTCATGGATATATAGCCGGCTGCCGATCTACCGCACGTCCATGCGCGACGATAGCTTCGCAACTTGGAATTATCCCGATGTCCCTTGATTGATGTGATTGTCGTTAGACGTTGTTAGAGAAAACCGGTATTCGTTACGTCCGGCGAGAGAGCGCAGTGAGTTTTATCGTGTGGTGACTCTACAGATCGGCGCAAAGCGTACCGATCTCGTCTGAATCATTGTGAGCCAACGTCGCCAGAAAACTTCGGAAACGATTTAAAGATCGAAGACCGTCGAAGCATAAAGTCTTGTGAAAAAAAATAAGGTTACAAAGTAGAAACTTGCAGTTACTATCTCATTATTTCTTATTTTTCCAAATCGTCAGATATGATGAAGCCACTTCTTTTTTAGGTATGACTTTGTCAATCCAACGTAAAAAACAACAGAAATCTCCTAAAGACATGTGTACTATAAACGATGTCCAGGTAAGGACACTGATTGCTCGTTTTATAGCTACCGATCAAATGATCTAGGATGCGATTTCTCGCATTTGACCTCATCACCAGATGATTCCTTCGACTTTCTAGCGGTGCAATACAAATGAAGTTTCACCTGGGTATGAAAGCAATGCCGTTTTACCAAAGCACGATTAGAAATTATGAATATATCGTTAGTAAATAGAAGGTTTTTTGTTTCAGTATAACAAGTTTCGCCAAGATCAGAAGGTTGAAACGGACATTCCGTGACGAAGTTGGACATAAGAATTTCCGACTTCACGTTGCCGCCACCTAAGCGTCCTTCAAACGGCTCGTAATACCGGTTACGTTGATTATGCAATCTTACCGATCACCGTTCTTCAATCTCCGTCTCTCTTTTTCTCTTGGCAAGGCGTCGGTTTAATGGTTACCGATATGACCGTTGGTACAGTCTGAAAAGAAGCTACTTCCTTGTGGCGTCATAACACTTTACCGATCATAATAGGTGTCCGTGTAATTGAAGAACGGTGATGGGATGTGTAAACGGTAGGAATTGATGAATGCTGTTACTCTCTGATAAAAAGGGAAACTCTTTAAAATAAGCCGCTACACGCTTATAGACTAGTTCACTTTATGCTTATCCTCATGCTTGTGCTTACAGCAAAAGAAATTATCCGCTTGCGACAAAAGGACGTTTACTTCTCGTGCAAGTGGAATCGGTGTAAAGCTAGTTTGTTTGTATCCTCAAGAGAATTTACAATTTTTTGCTCAAACGGAATCTCTCTTGAGCTAAACGGATATTTTGAAAGAGTGTACACGTCTTTATCAAGCGGACTTATAATCGGTAACAGAACTCAGAGGACCATTCGAGTTTTGCAGGCTATGCGAGGCGAATGAATTCGCGCGCATCGAGTACGTAATCGATATCGACGCGGCTTTGGTACACGCTCGCCGAGTACATATACCTTCCTCGCGGAGTTATACGCCGACGAATCGAACTGGAGACGGCCGATTGGCTTTCGAGGCACGATCTGACCTAAAACCGAGCACGGCACAGTTCGACGTTCGATTCAGCCACTCCACGTCCCGCGTCGCGCTGCCGTTACCGCTGGCGTTCGACACGTTCATATACCGCCCAAGTCTGCGCGACGACGGAATATGAGACTGCTGCAATGAGAGCTTGTACGGTACGTATGACTGAAGGTATATGACACATAGGAAGGGATTATAACCGGGTATATCGTGTGAGCTGTGCTCGGTTTTCTTCGTGGCTCTCTTGTTTGACTCAAGATATCTCTCGTAGCCTTAGAAAAACGTTGATTTCACTCAAGAGCGTCGCGGAGGTCTTGTCCCAGGGCTCTGTGTGGAATGGTGACATGCTGTACATCGCCGCGCATATACCAACGACGTGAGCTCGCGAGCGCGCGTGTCGCGACGATCGGCCGCTTGCATTGTACCCCACATACCGATCATCGACGTCCCGTATATATCCCGTTAACGAGCCCGCGACGACTACCGTTTCATCGGCATCACACATGTCTCGCTTACGCACATCACCACTCTTTGGGCCATATCAATTCCCATTAACTTGTCGCTAGTCGAACCCGACATCAGCATTTTAACTGATACTGATATTGATAAATACAAACATAGTTTATCGGTGTCGAAAAATTATTGTAGTTGGTATTCATTTGTCAGATTCAGCTGCAATTATGTCGCTATAAAATTATGTCAAGGATCATCGTATTTAAATGAAATAACTTCTAATATTGAAATTTTAATAACTGTTTTTACTAGTTGCAATTGGATTTATTTTTTTTAATGAGAAACGTATTTTGAGATCCATACGAAATCAATTCACTAGCGGAAATGGTTGTAATACTTTAAAGACTGACGACAGAGTCCTGTTTTTTTTTTAATTTCATAAACAAAAATGTAACTATCACTTTTACTGTATTTTTGACCAGATCTCATTCCGACATTAGTGTCACGATAAGTACCAAAGAAACTTAAATGTGGTCAAAGAAAATCAAGGGACCGAAGTAACGGCATTGCAAAAAGGGAGGGAGGCGTAGTATTATAAAATATCTGCGGTGGCCGTTCGGTGGAAGGGCACGCGGAGATATGTACACAAGGAAGCAGCGCAGAACTCGGATCGGTCGCGGGTAGCGCACGTATGCACCCGATTGCCGAGTGCTCACTCCCCATATATACATTTATTGCAGGCGAGCGAGCTCGATGGGGTTGGGTTGTGGTGTGTTGAGCGCGAGAGACTGCACTTTTGTACACGCGTGAGAGAGAGTAAGAGTGGGAGCGAGATGAAAGCCTCACGACGCTGGTCCCAAGCAAGCGATCCGCGCCGCACCGAGAATGCGGTTATGATAATGCAATGGCCACCGTGCTACGCAAGGATTCACCGGACTCTTCCTCCTGTGAGAGAGTGCATAGCGTCCCGCTGACTCTCCAAAGACCTACCTCTCGATCACGATTTCTACACGTAGCCACCGCGTACACTTGTCAGACACTAACAACTCGCGACTTATTATACCTACTCTGCCCTCTTCTCCACAGTGTATCCTTTACCAATATTCAACACGCGATACTATGGATATCCTATAAGACAATCCAAGTCTTATTTTTGCTTGGAGAATCAAAATTAAAAACTATAAAGCTGTAACTCTTACCAAATATATTCATTTTAATTCTATTGATTTTATTTCTACGAGATCTCACAAGTTTTTTGAGACATCATTTTTTTACGGTGCTCAGGCTCTCCGCTCGTCGATCTTACGGGAAGCTATGCAACCCTAGTGTCTTGATAATTTAAAAGGAAGATGTAATTTTTGTTTAGTTGAATATATTCTGAAGATTTTTTTTTATTAAAGAAAACACCATTTTTTAAGTTAGTGGAATCCAAAGGGCACAATAGCTTATAAAAATATATAAAACTGAGATGGGCCGATGGATTTAGTTTACGATCTCAAAAAAATGCTCGTTGAAGGTGAGCGTCGTAAAAAAAATTAGTATAGGTCGCTCATCGCAGTTTTATAATTTCCATATGATTGATATGGGAACAATTTTTTTAAATTAATATAATGATAACTCGGCCAAAAATAAGTATATGGGAGTCGCTGATGGCTCATTTTTTTAAAGGAGAGACATTAAAATATTCACTAAAAATTACTATGCATCTAATGTACAGCTCCATTTATGTAGAATGAATTTAATGTACAATCTATGTCTAAATTTAAATAGTCTACTAATTTAGAATAAAAAAGTATTCTAGTCTTCTACAAAAAGAGTTCAAAGTTACTTTATAATATATTTTTGGTCATTCTTACAATTTTATTTTTATTTTGATAATTTTTGTTGCTGTTAATATTTTTCTAAATCAAAATTTGCTTATTCGACAAAATCTTTTTGTCAAATTTTCATTGTGCCTGCGTACTGTAACAGACTACAAGTGCAGAATAATTTAGTCATACGAGGTCTGAAGGTGGCTGGACAGATTCGGAATGTCTCCAACATGAATTTATACCGGACAAAGTTACAAAATCGTTTTTGCCGTCTACTGTCCGCAACCTCTGGTAGCGCAGTTGTCGTATAAAACGTTCACGAATCGACGCCAGCGTGGCACACGAGAATGTCGTGATCCCTCCACCTCCGGAAATAAATACCTTTCAGACCATTAAACATCAAGCGTGCCGGAGATTCTGATTCGGGGTTCGGTTTATCTCGCTCCTTTCTTGAATCCTCGAAGGTTTCCTTGCTTCGATAGCAAGATAGGAAAATTCGAGGATTGAGTGTGTGTGAGAGGGAGAGAGGGGGGGGGGGGGGGGGCAAAAGGAAGGCATTATCCCATGTCTAGCGATAGAAGACACCGCAAGACCGAAGGACGAGAGCCATTCGAGCGAGAAAGAATGAGACAGCCGAGGACAAACGGAGAGGAAAGAGTCCGTCCAAAGACTGAGTAACCTCCGGGCCACTGGGTGGTTTTTAAATAATTCCACTATTTCCATGCATATTGCAGGAAACAATTACAAGTGTAATTGCTAATAGAAGATTCCAGACGAGGCCAGGTTTATCTGCCTCGGTGCTGCTAGGTTAGTTCAGGACTCGTACTCGACTTTCTCTTTCTCTACCTCTATCTCTCCCTTTCTCTCTCGCTCAAGACCCATTATCGCCCTTATCTCTTTCTTGCCCCTTTTCTCTTACTCTTGCAGAAATCTCAGACGTTCCTCGGTATACGCGCCTTGAGTTTCTTTACTCAAGCCTGAGACAAATCTTCAGATTCTTCAGCACCCTTTCCATGGCAGATGAAAAAAAAAGAAACCAAGATTCTTCACCCTTGCGGTTTTAAACTGCCTCGACGGATCAACACTCGCTAATTAGACTGTTTGATGGAAAATTTATAGACTTTCGCTATGTAATCCTTTCTCCAGAGAAAATAATTGCGACTCGGCAGCATTCAAAATAAAACAAGAAGCAAAAACGTTGATTTCTTTTTAACCTTTGCAATGAATATAATTTTTTTTTGAATATTTGATTTTTTACTTTTTTTACACACAGCTTTTACTAAATTTAAATCAATGTATTTTTTCATTCAAATAATACCGATTGAGATATTTAGTCACTAGAAATGAATGTTCTCGTGTAAACTAATCAAATGATTAGAGACTATATTAGCAGCAAAGAATTTCATTGCAGTAAAGCAAAATATGGAATTCTAAAAAACGAGAAAAATCGGCATTCGTAGTTACAAAGGCTTAATGATGAGAGCTAGTGTGTTAACAGCAAAGGTTCCGCTTTGTAGCCGTTACGGTTAAACGAGAGAAAAATTAGAGTTTTTTTTTAAATTCAAGAGAGCCGGAGGAAAAAGAAGGGTTCGCGAGCGGCGGTGTAGAGCAAAGCCGACGGCGCGGGTAACGTTAACGGCTCGCGTCATGGTTAGAGCTTTGTGATGTCTCGACACCGCGCGCGCGGGTTTTATAACGATATATCGATATCAGGTTTCCTCGGTAACGGGGAAACGAACAGGGAGGCTAGACTGGAGAGAAACCTTGTTCTTTTACTCTGGGAACTGGTAAGAGGAAAGAACGACGAGGCGCGTGCAGCTCTCGGCGACGGCGTCACTGGCGCGACGAGCAAAAGCGAAGGCGAACCACCGAAGACGACGGCGACGACGATGGTCCGTTGTGTAGTATAAGGGCAGGCAGGAAGTTGGGCGGATGAGAGCGAGTCAGAGTCTGGCTTGAACGAGAGGCAGAGCGAGGAGGGAAAAAATCAAGCAAATTGGTATGCAGCACACAACAACCAAGCGGGAGGGATAGAGGGGGACGCGGGGCTGATGGTTGTGCTGGGACGCGGGGGTGCGGGTTAGGCCAGCCGTACAGAAGCAGAAGCAGAAGCAGCAGCAGCAGCAGCAGCAGTCGTAGCAAGTAGTAGTGGTAGCAAGCTAGGGGTTCCTACTCCAGAGGGTGGTGGGATCAATACTCTCTCGTCTTCTTCTCTTCCTGCTCCACGTATCCACTTCTTTTACTTTTTCTTTTCACTCTCTGAAAACAAGAATCTTCTTCTTCCTTTCTGTTTAACGGACGAAATTTTTAACGAAAGTTATACGAAGAATTTTCGTAAATAATTGAGAAGCTTTCCTTGACAACGATTGTCAGAAGACAACAGAAGAAAAAACGAATACAAATTCGTTTTGCAAGACTCCAATGATCTTTCGTTTGATTGCCCAAGAATTCACATTCTAGGGATTATTGATGTTAAGACGAACTTTAGTAAAATTTTGAAAGAATTGGACTTGATAACTTGTATCTTGACATTATCCCTGATCCAGTTATCCAGATCTTTAACTTCTTTCTTTTAAATCTCTAAGAAAAAGAATCTTCTTTTATCTTTCTGTTTGAGAGATAACCTCTTTTGTGGGTGATCTCCAAAAGATTTAAAAAAATATAATTTAAATGTTTGCTTGATGACATTCTTCTTTCATCCGTTCTCCAAGACTGTAATGACCATTCGTTTGATTGTCCAAGAATTCCCATTTTAGGAATTTTTATTGTTAAGGCAAACTGCATTAAGATAATGTCGAAAGCCGTCATGGTAACTTCTGCCTTGACATTGTCTCGGAAATTGTTGGATGATGCAATGCACAACTCGCTACGCACGTGTTTTGCGCTCGAAAGACTTTGCCTTCCAATTTATGAAAACAATGGGCAGTGTATAGCTCGACCGTTGGTCCACACGACCGGCGGAGACCGGAATTGCGGCTTGCGCGAGGAGCATATACCCGTGTTACCACACGTAGCCAGCATTTCCCGAAGCCGAGTCGCTAATATAATTAGGATATTCACACGGGAAGCTGGCACACCGGAGCCACCGACGGATTAACGAGGCGGAATCCTCCGGGAATGCCGAGACCGTGCCGAGTGTCTAGTTCCCCCTTCGATATACCCGTAACTATACAATCCTACAAGCCTTTCTCATCGAGCCACCGCTGAAAATGGGGGTTGAAAATTCGCATCACAACCCCACGAAAACTTCTATATCGTTATGTTAAAGAGATGATTAATCAACCTTGCGAATAATCTCTCGCATTTTATTAACCATCCTACTTTGGTACTCCTTCTCGTCAGTATTTTCAGTGCCCTGTGCATAAATAATTGAGGCCAAGGGCCTCAATATATGAGAAATGCGTAGGATAACCGCCTGGATTCTAAAAGTTTAAAATGGTACAAGTGCGAGATTATTGTTAGAAACGGTGGGGTTGGTTAGATAGGGTTTGAAGAGAAAGTCAGGGACAGAATAACCGTTTGGTCGGTCACGTACCGGGTTAATGCAGCGTGGAGGAAAGTCTTCCAGCTTTATTAAGTCGTTTCGACGAGAAGCGCGTAAGAACGCTGGACCTCCAGCTAGCTCAATGCCGAAAGGGCGAAGGGTTCGAACAAGATTTCTGCAGAGATGTCTCCTAGTCAATTTTACAGTAAAGTTTTTCTTGAGACATACTAATTTTAGGGTTAGAAAATATGATTTTAAGCATTACTTGATTCTGGAACGCACTGAACTAAACTTGAAAGAATACAAAAAGTATTCGGGAGGCAACAAATAAATTGAACGTTGATTTTAGACTGGGTCATGTCCCCAAAATGATTTTTCCATCGTTTAACCTGACGATTTAAAAATTCCGCTGGAAACAGAAACGAGGCCCGCCTATATAAAAGCGTTACTTCTCATTAGCATTAGGACAATCAGTGTGAAAGATTGAAAGCCGCCAGGCGATATCCTGTTGGTTGACCCGGCGTTGGCCACAACGGAAGTCGTTCGACGACGGAAAAGGCAAACAGCCGCTCAAACCGACAAATATAATTCCATTGCGAAACAATAAGAGAGGCGCAATTGCAGTACGATGATGACTTGGTACGATGATACCGAGTTCACGGCTGCCGGTGAAGGGGTTGCCACTTCCGGTGCTACATATCTCATCGATCAAGGTCACGTTTGTGCGACTTATACTGTAGAACAATTGCTGCTTTTTTTTTTTTTAATACACCATGTATCTGCAGTTGGGTGGCGTCAGAATTCAGCTTTACTGCATTCTCTTTGAGTACAAAAAAAAACGATGCAGACGACAGATGGCTGACGCCCGGTTCATAGAGAATAGTCAACCTCATCGGGTGTGGATTATATTTTCTGTGAAAGAGAGGCAAGGTGCAGAGAAAATTCCATGGATATAGGGGCCAATAAATAATAATAATTGTTCGTACGTGTTCAGTGAAGAAGTCGATATGATTATAAACTGTCTTCAGCTTGTAGGGTTGGAAAGGGATTTTTGGGGCAGCTAGAATTGTTAGGCAGCGCTTCTTCTGTCACTGTAAACGATGAAAAATAAGTTTGTGAAATCTGCTACGATTTGTGCTACACTTCGTGGCAAATAAATTTGTTAAAGAAATAACAAATTCGTTTGTTTATATTTAAGTAAAAGTCATTCAGTTATTCCTTTTTTTTGCAAATTAATAATGTGACAAAACGGACTTTCAGTATAATGCTAAATTTTCATGATGACAAGAAAAATATAGCGATTTTTACAAAGCAAATTAGTAAAATCAGTCAATTTTTTCGTGAACTGTTATACCTTTGCTTTAAAACTAAAACTTGTATACTGTTTATTTTTTTAATAAAAAAAAAGAACTTGTAAACATTACTGTACAACAGATTTGTTATGCGTACAAAAATATGGCTTTTGCTATTATTGTGAAATTTACTTCAATGAACCATAATTTTATTATTAACATATATTTGTACTTTGTATCAAGCTTCATATTTTAATTAAGCTTTTTATTGACATTAGAAAAATGTATTAAATTTATTTCCAGAGATCTTAGGAAAATGATGTTATACATAGAGCAGAAAAAATATATTTTCATGTGTTACGCTTTGCAATCAATTTACGGTTAATGACTGAGGAGTATTTACCTTTCCATCCACCAAACAATAGACTATCATAAAATGTTTGCAGATAGTGTCGTTTCGTTTCGTGTAGCTCAGCCATCAGCTATTTCCAACTTACAAGCGAGGTCGTTTACGTGGTATTCGACGACAAAAAGCTCCCACTGGCTCTGGCTAGATATTATGAATTCTTATTTAACCGAAGAGGTAAAATATTAGATAGTGGGTGGTGGGTCTTCACGTGTATAGCGGGGTCCACCAAAATGGCCATAAATAAGATTTCACCGCGTAATACGTAATATCGCGTGCCGCTCAACCGCAGCCCGTCCCCATTGTACTTTTATCTTTATTCATTTCGCATAGTTTTATCGTCGAGCCAAAGTTCCAAGCGCGCTTGTCCCCGTGGCTACTCACGCTTTGGGCATCCTCGCGCGCCACCAGAGAGTTGAGACCGCACCGCATCTCGTAGCCGCATTTACAAACGCGTGTTTCGACCTCGTCTTTTATCTCCTTCGGTTGTTCTGACTTTGGCTCTTGGCTCCGACACGATCTGCCCTATTTTTCTTTCGCCTGCTCACAGACGAAGCATTTCGACGACGATTTTTTTCTTTACAAAAATGTGTACAGAAATGAGTAACTTGCAGACGTGTCCGATATTGAGCTTGGACAATATCGGTAGAGTAGTTTCGGTTCTGTGGGATTGCAATGAATTACTAATTCAAAAAATAATGTTTACTTTCTATGGATTACATTTTTTTTATACCGTATTTTAGAACTCAACATGCGTTTAATGTACGTATTTAAGAGATTTGTATACATATGAATTTAATTTCCTTTAAATTTTATATATATTATATCTATAATATAATTGTTCAAATAATATTAAAATTCGTGCGGATAGCAGGATTTCAAAACAATGAATGATGTATAGATTTTTCACAATAAATATAATTATATTAATACAAATAATACACACACACATACAATCGTTAATTAATTCTAATTAATTATTAAAAGCCTTCGTTAGGCCATTCATAAATAATGTTATAATTGATTTTACAAATATAGATTTCGGTAATTCATATCATATAATTTGTCATATTATTTTCCACATAATGCAATATTTATCGTTACTAATTTCCAGTGTCATTTTCTTCTTTTTGAATATCTTCATAAATACATGTAAATTATGTCGCACCATATGACGCAATAAATTGTCGTTATTGGCTGCAATGTTCGTTAAAATATATTCAAGAAGTTCAGGATACTTATAATTATTCTATTTCTTTATCAATATCACTGAACTTTAATTTCTACCTTCTTTATAAAAATATGGATATTTTACATTTTTTACAAGGCTTCCTCTTTGCGACGTCAAAATTGGTAATCATACTTTCTCATATACGCTCGGTGGAAAGTGGAAAATGAAAAGGAAGCAACGTTGAAGATTTTACACATTCGCTTTTTTTTTCCTCTTCACTGGATGATTTCACCGTCGATGCTCTTTCAGACGAAGGAAGATACAGGGACACGGATTTTTCGGAAAATTTTCTCGTGCAAAGTAAACGCCTGTGTATGAATAGCCGCGACGCTATAATTCGTCAGAGGCTGATGTGCGGAAGAGGTGACGAAGCGAAAACGGCTTCGCGCCAGCACAGAAACAGCTAACGAGGCGTCATTCAGACTTGGCACTACGCGACGAGCGGTAAAGGCGTTTTGCGACGCCCTCGAGCTAGAACCAATGTATATTTTCCTACCTCTGGCTACTGCTATGCGACGCGTCAACCATCAGACCAACCCTCCGCGCTCGCTGCGTGTGTCGTCACACTACTGCTACGAAAATTCGCATAAATATGCAAACTCGTGCTCCCTGGGGAATGTAGGACCAACCGAAAAAAATGTTCCATTCGATACCCAGATATATTGTATATACGTATATATGTACCATGTGTCATGGTACATCGTTACGACTATATTGCAGTCACTTAATCGACCTATGTAGTCACTCAGCGTCAAGAAAGTTGGTTTTATAAATCGAAATACCACTTACTTTTTTTATTTTTTATTTAATATTTTTTATACAGACATAATAATTTTATGAATGCTAATTACAATTTATTCGATTTGTGTGTTCAATTTTCATGGATTACAATTTATTTATTAAACTTATTGTATTTCATGACAAAAATTCATTTATTTTTACTTGTTACATTCGCTTTTCTATTTTATTTTTCAAAACTAAATACATAAGTCGTGCATTATTTTCAATTTTTTTAATACGGTGAAAAGAACGCTGCACTGAAAGAAAAAAATTATTAGGATCTGCACAATAATATGTTTTTATAAAGAAAAAAATTAATTTCTTTTAATATACAATATATATAGATTTTTTAAATTGGTTTTTAAACCATTTTTTCATAAGATATAAAAACAATGTCGAAGTAATAAAAGGTGAAAAAATTCTATATTACAAAAAAAAAAAATTCTGTAAAAGAGGCTGCTGGTATTTTCTTACCCAACGCTCAAATGTCTCATTGCAAATTGTCATCGAGATTTTTGCGGTGAAGCTTTGCCAGTAATATTATCACCGCTGTTCCGCGGTTAGTGCGAATTTTTTAAATTTTTTAATTTTTTTTTCAGCGCATCTATAGTATAGCTGTGGCAGCAGCCAGCCGGCTAGTCTACTGCGTGCGTGCCTGCGCATAACTTTGAGGTGCCGTACGCTTTATCGCTCTCTCGTGCGCTTATACCTGTCCCACTTACCTAGCACGCCGAGTGCGCGCGATCCCTACCGTCGCAACTTTTTTGTCTCCTTATCTCTGTTTCTCAACGGTCGGGCTTCTGCAAATCCTTCCTTCTCTCCTCCGGGATAAACTGCGAGTGGCCCCTTCGAGATTAAAAAGGTTTCAGCAGTACTACAGTCAGGTCATTCAAGTACCAATGTTTCGAAAATTGTACATGTTTTCAAAAGGAAACTGGTATTAAAGCAGATAAAATCAAATTTATGAATTTCTGCTCGAAGTTTCAATAAAATGTGTAACAATGAATGTACAGAAAAAAAACTCTGACTACTCGAAGAATCTATGAGACATATTTTTATACAGTTTATTAGAAATAAAATTTATAATTTTAATAATTCGTTATTCATAAATGATATCTCACTTTAAGCGTTAAATAATATTATACGAATTCGCAGAATAATTTGCACTATTTCACTTCTTAATTAGGTGAAAAGTTTCTTTATTTTTCATAGCTTCAGATTTTTAAAAATAAACAAACGGTTGTAAATTGTATACAATATATATTATTTAAAATGTTTGTCGATAAATTGATAAGTGCATCTTCAAAAAAAATAAAAAAATAGACTCTCACAGGTCAAGATCTAACAATAATAAGAAATTTGACTTCTATAAAAGAGCGTAAAAATATTTATCAATAGATTCTTGGCGCAAAATGATTTACTTTTCTGTAAATGACTGGTCATTTTTTTTTACTTTAAGGAGGAATCTATCAATTTGGATCCACTTTCTTTATCAACACCAATTTTCTTGTGAAAATATTTAGAAAAAATTTTCGAAATCATGGTACTCGAATGACCTGACTCTGTCACCTAAAGTCTCCTTAAAACTTTGCTATAAGGCAGGGAATGAGTCGAGGATTAATCTCATGTTCTTATCTTTCCTCGATCGTTTTGTGTAGACTATAACAGATTTGATTCAACTTAGCGCTCTAGATACACTTGATACAGATATTTGAAGAGTTGAAAGATGATTGGTGCGATGAACTCGCAGAATGTGTGAGTGCAGATAATCGTTGAAAGAGCGTGCCGGCAGCAGTGTTGCTGAGGGTGAGGGAAACAAGAAGAGGCTCGACACGCACGCATTCTCCTTCCAAAAACGTACTTAATCGTTGGATGCCGAGCATACCTGTGAAGTTGGCGAAGGGTTGCGGCTTCACTCCCGGTAATGACTTCGAGGGCTATCATTTTCCAAATCCTGGCGGTTCCGGGATAATGCCTCGGGCTCCGGCACACCTGATACAGATTGTCTGCCCAAGTAGCTCCACGCTCGACTTTGTTACTTTTTTTTTCTTCTTTTTTTTTGTTATTATTTATTCTTTCACTCTTCGAGTACTCGTACGTGATTCTTTTTCACTGCATAACGAGACTCTTGTATAACTTTTATGACTTATAGTATATATAAAAGACAGAGGTATGAATATTGTTATTATCAGGAAAAACAAAATATTAGATTGAGCAAATAATTTCCATAATAAATGACATAAGGTCTATTCAGTTAAGATGAGGCTAAATAGTAAGAACTAAATTGAAATTTGGGTAGCTATAACACAAAGTTTCTGTCCACTAATCTCCAATGAAACTTTCCGCTTATTTAACACCTTTTTTCTATCAATTTCTAGTTTTAGAAAAAAAGTACTCGAATAATTTATTAGAATTTTTGCATCTCACAAAAAGAAATGTATTATCCTTCAATATATTTGTTTTCGTAATTTTTACAAAAAGAACATTACATTAAAAATATTTGAATATAGAAATATATTTTTATTATTTTTAATCTTGGTACAAAACGGCTAGTTAGAAATTTTTATGCCAATACGATAAATTGAAAGAAAATATAATTATATTTTGGTCACACAACTTTGGAAGAAACATATTTTTATATAATGTTTTGTAATGGACCTTATAATGATTATTTTTAGGGGCTGTATAAATAATTATTTTTAAAAAAACCATAACGTTTATTTTGGACACAATGTGTGTTGAATGAAAATAGTGATTAAATCGTGAATGTGACTGTAGGTGTGAGTCGCAAGAGAGTATAATCGACACGCCTTGATTAGATACTCGATTGCTCGCCTACGCGCTCACGAGCCATCATTTACTTAGAGCATGAAGGCCCTGGGTTCGGGCCTTTCGTATAGCGATTAGGGGTCATTAGGATAGTCGGTGTGTCCCTGCGCCTAACTCCTCCCAAATGCTTCGGACGTACGAGGTGTATCGTGTGTTTGAAGCGTGGCGTGTGTGGAGTCTGGGCTCAATTCAAGCCGGGCGTTTCAACGTTTTTGGGCCCGCGGGACTTACGTGCCAGCGTGGAAGGGGCAGCATCTCATGCACGGGTCTCATCGCAACGTGTTATTACATGTCTGGACTTTGCGACGAGAGTCCTGCCGTCGAGGAAGACGCGAAAAGAACGACTGCTGCATCAACGCGACCCGAAAGTCCAAACCCTCCAGGCACTTGGGGATCTCGTGTCGGGCCTTAAATTCACCACTAGGCCCCTCAATAAAAACTCATGATCGCCGTGGACGAGCCCTGAAAGCGTCACAAATAAATTAGAACCACGAACAACATCATAAGAGCTAATATTAATTCAGGGTATGAATGAAAGTTTAAAGTGAAATGCATTCAGTGTATGATAATTACTAAATGATCAATCATTTTTATTGATGACGTTGAGGGACATAGGGGCAAAATGGGCAAGTGAGCCAAACATTTGATGTTTCCTAAAAATTACTTTTTCACACTTTTTAAAGATGTTTCCTAAACATCGCAGTAAGAATAATACGTCAAGATTTTTTATTTGTAAAAAAAATGCTGATTTAGTTTTTATTGCATAGTAAATTTATGATATTTGAGAAATTCTTATACCAAACGTAATTTAATTGTTCAACAATTTAAAATTAATATAGGGAAGTGAATTTTAAAAATGTCTAATAAATGCGAAATATTTCAGATTTGTGAGATGTTGATCTGATTACTGGCATCCAATTACTTTCTTTTAAATCCTAATTCATCTCTTTCTTTCTGGAGCTTTTGTTTTCTTCTGCCACCTTGTTAATTAAACCGGCATCTCCTTGAGGTCAATCTCCATTTTTTTTGTTGCGGTTCCTTCTACTTTTGGTCAAAAAGGGAATTACCTCGGGCCAACTGGCCAGGCCAGGACTGTTAATCATTAGATAATTTGGGACGCGTTACATGCGAACAGCTCGTGAACACATTATCCGAACGCATAACGCTTTGGTTTCTTAGAAACCGGTGAGGAACTATATAGCAGAGAGCTCTTTGCAGTGGTATCCTCATGTGTGTATGCGCGCACTCTAACAACTCGAGTCAAGTGGCCGACACCCTTTTTCCAAGAGTATAATCGACTTTTGCCCCCGAGCATCATGGTAACTTCGACATTTAACTCTTTTTAGGCACTCCACTACATACGTACGCGAAAACGATCGACCCCTCGAGCTAATAAACTCGTGTCTCACAGTAAGAAACCGTCTCACCCACTTTTCGAACTTCCATATTGCCATATTGCGAACACGAACATTTCTCCACTGCACTTGGCAATTTAATATGTTAATACGAATATTCAATAATGAAGCCATTTAGTGAATTTCATAAACTTGTCAAGTATCATAGACCAATTTTCTTTGTACACCTAAATTCATGAAGTATAATATTTTCGTTATAGTGAAGTTTATTTCATATTAGTAATATTTCTGCCAGATTCTGTACTATGTGAGCGATTCGTGTATTAGTAGATGGACCAACAGAAATCGACCGCAATATTTGACAGCTACAACATTGCGGCAGTGGTTTTGGCGCGCCACCTGTTTCCCCAAAGGCCGACCCTACCAGAGAATTTCCTCTGACTCCAAGCGAAAACGCCTGCCTTTGCTACGGCGTATAACCATCCAGATATATCTGAAACCAACGACGACGACGACGACGACCCTCGTGCAAAAGCTCGCGTGAAAGCAGGAAATCGGGGAAGGGGAAGTATTCGTAGAGAGTCGCGTGTTGCGAAACCGGGTCCGCGCGGGTTTCTCTCCTGCACCATGCCGGCAGACATGCCGCCAATAAGTGAACATCGGTCGCGTTCTACACCCTCGCTTTGCTTTCAGCTTCTCGTCTCTCCGCAAACTCGACCGCGCTCACTATACCTCCCTCACTTTCACTCTGAGCGGAGTCCCTTGTATGTATATGACCGATAACACGGTGCGGTTTTGCATCGCATATATACAAACCCACATTTACCCTTCGACATTCACGCAAATGTTTTAGGAAACCCACTATTAACGAGGTGACAGCCACAATTTTACGTAATATGTAATTTTCCTCTATCGACTTCGCATGTATTTGAGGAATTGACGTCAAGTCGATGTAAGACAGTTATCTGTCACTCCAAGTTACCTCTGAACTCAGATGCATGCCTTACGTATGACGAAGATTGTGGGCGTTCTTCAGCATCCTTCGTGAAAACTTACTTTACGATGTTACAGGCAAATTCTCGGCAAAGGGTAGACATGATGATTTATAGGTTGCCTGTACGTCAATCTAACAACACCTCGCATAACCTGAATTTTTTGAAAATTTGTTGGTAACTTTTTTTGTCTTTTTTTTTATGATAAAAAAGATTTTGAGTTCTAGTGTTACAAAAAAAAAAGTATAAATGCAATCTTATTGACGAAACATCGGGTAAAAGGAAAATTTTTCATAATTCTTTTCCAAAATAAGTATTGTTGTACAGACATTATTTTTTATGGACCCCGATTCTTAGTGAACATTACAATACTTCAATTGTTATCATAACAATTATCGTTTGTCAGAATGATAAATATTTGACAACGTTGGTAATTTAACACATTTGCTGTTTCGTCACGTTACTAGCATAACAAAAAAAAATTGCAAGGGACAACATTATTTTCTTGTTAAAGTAGCAAAGAAATTTTTCATTTCTTTTTTTCAAAATCATTTTTTAAGAAACATATAACACCCTCATCGAACTATGTGTTAGACTTAACAATATTTTTTTACTGACATATCACTTTTTGATCTGGATAAAATAATTTTAGACGAATCCACTCATTTCTAAGTGGCCAATAAAAAAAGCAACAAAGAAAATAAGTACATGTATAAAGATAAAGTATTGTACAATTTTTTCGTTATTGGTGCTGTAAAAAGAGCCATATCCGAAGAAAATGACGAAAAAAAAATTGAAAAATCCCTGCGTTAGAGGTGAATTTACGAGCAGTGATGAAAGAGGGTGAATTTGAAGGGTGACCAACGTAGGGCGTGGGTGTGGGGTCGAGGGCTTGATATTATTTATCTTAACCCGGTCCGATTGAGGATCGAGTAGCCGCAAAGAGAGAGGGTGGTGTAAAATTCTTACGAGGCGTCACGTATTAGGTAGGTCGACGTAGAGACGGAAAGGCAGCAGAGGCAGGCGATATATTGGCATACCTAAGGAAAAAGAATTTTTCACCCATCCCTTTGGTCCGTCTTGCTGTGCTGCTGCTACTGCTGCTGCTGCTGCTGCTGATGTGGATCGTGAGCGTTGGCATGAGATGCGTGCTCTCGTACGACCATCTATTCGTCCCGGGGCCATAGCAGTATCCGAGGCTCCTCTATACACCGTTGGACCGATGGATGGACGGACGGACAGACAGACAGACACCGGAGGAAAGGAGTGCAGTGCTCAATTGCGAGGCGTGTCGAAGGGTCCTGGTGATAGATGTCCTTTTGGCGTTGGAATGCACGCAGCTCCTGGGACAGCAACTCGTGAAGGAATCTCTCTTTCTCTTTCCCTATGTCGACGAGACGACCTTCTTGTTCTTGATCACACACGAGTCTTCACTACCTTTCTCACTTCTTCGAGCGGTGCATTGCTATCGATGATCCTAATCAAAATGACACAATCATCCCTATTCTGAGCCGTTTAAACTGGACCTCCAACGTTGAATTTCATTTATTGTAGATGATGAATTTCCGTAACAAAAATGGACCATCATTCCGTAACGCATTCTTCAGTGAGGCTTCATTGAAGCTAAAGGGGCAATTGAGGTGGACGAAAGAATAACGACTTTGTGCACGGATATGAGATCAAGACTGCTAGGTCGTGCGTAGCTTACGTATTATAACACATGTGAAGCGGCCTTCATGTAACATACGATAGACAGCCATGACAACAAAATGGTGTTAGTCAGCCTCACGGTGGCCATAAACTCGAAATATGTCAAAGATATAATAAAACAATTAGCCATAAAACATAACGACCCTCGTGTGTTGTATCGTATACGTGTATGTGTAGAGGCGGCTGGTTGCGAATGGCGAACCGCGACGAAGCGAACGACGAGAAGAGTTGGAAACTCGCCCGCGTGCCTTAACAGAGACAAAGCTTAAGGCTTGACGTGAATGAAAGCAACGCTTGGAGGAAAAATCAACGGGACAATGAAATCTTTTATCTCAAGCCTCAAGATGGGTATTTGCGATCGTAAAACTCACGGGTCATGTTGAACATTATTTAGCTACCTGAAAAGTCGCGTCAATCACTTGCAACCTTCCGTGAAAAGGACTCGACGGTTAGGTTGTGTTGGCAATTATTTTTCATCGGCCCAATTATTCTGTCGAAATAGACAAAGACGAATGGAAGTATTTGCATGTCATTAAGGCTCAACTACCCTTGATGATCGAGGGTTAGAGAAGAAAAAAAAATGAGCTTCGTGTTGCTGCTCCGCTGACAATAATGAGTTCAATGATAGATGGCGTTGTCTCGAATGAATTTTGGATGGTATTTGGACCATTCATAAACATGGTAACTTGATGGAAATAAAATAGAAAATCCGTGGCATCCAAGTGTTTGTTTCTGTATCAAGCACAATTATTGAACTGTTGACGAGAACGATCTCAACATCTTGTAGTATCCTACGAGCCTTGTCCTATAAATATTAAATATATATTGCACGTTTGTAAAATAATATGTCGCTGACTTTGTATATGAACAATTCCGCAGACAGTTATGAGGACATTTGAATATATCAATTTTCCATCGAGGTCCGTAACGTCAACGTAGTGAGAAAGAAACTCAGAGGAATCGAAGAGGCACGAATGTACGCAAGACGTTTCCTGGTTCACGACACCAAATAGAAATTGCGCAGTTGGAATCATCAAACTGTAAGCGTTATAGCTTTACTGCCTTGGCTGTCTACCTACGCGAATTGCTCGATAGCTACACTATGTAACATCGTCTCGAATATACAGAAAAAAAGTCTTGAGCGAGCAAGCAAAAGCATTTCAGCAAAATGATTCTATTAATTTTTTTCCATCGTGAGTGGCACTCGTGCGTGGCGCCCTTCTTTTTTTCCAGGACCAATGTCAACCCCCACCCCCGTACAATCGCGACAGGATTTTCCCTGCTGTTCCACTGAGCGTGGAATTCACGTCGGGTACCGAAGGGAAAAACATCATAGCTTTAGAGAAGATGAGAAGGAGAGAAAGGAGAGGGAAGAATGAAGAATTTCGACCAGATCTACAAGGCAAGACGGTAGCAGTCTTTTGAAATAGTCGAGGGACGCTCCGGTCGTTTGCCTTACACCGACTAAACAGCCCTCTCGCTTATTAACTCGACGAACGACGCGATCGTTATGTCTCGAGTTTTGATAATATAAGCTACGCTGATGCTTTTGTTCCTTCCACTGTGTGCTACACTGCCCTGCTCCATACCAATTTACAATCTTCTCTGCCACCAAAAATCTAGTTACCGGCAGCTCTAAATCGCCCGAGTAATTACCCGTTATTACAATCCGGAGATACCACATGGCGAAGACCTTAAAATTGTTTCTGCAACCACTTTTTTTTTTCTTTGTTATACATAATTCATATCGTACGTAATTTATGAACTTTGAGGCCATATACGACGCATTCAATTTTCAGACCGAGGCTTGAAGACTTTTTTCCACAACCCGATAGTCGAATTTTTAAGGTAGTTAGAGTTTTAACAAGATCGAGTTACCACTGTCTACGGAAAAGGAAAAACAAAAAATTGAACGTCTTTTGAGATTGTTTAAGGGCACCGAGTCACCTAAACATTATGAAAATTAAATGAATTGTACATATAAAAACGTCTACGTTTATAAAAGTAGATTCTAGATGACTCTGTGGAAAATGAAAAATATGCAAGCTTCTACTTTACAAACTTGTTCATCGATGAAATAAAACACAAATGTATTTTAGAAGACCTATCATCGACAAAACTGTGATGCTCGAGCGTGGGTGCATCGACACGAAGCACTAGCTGGTCGAGTGCGTGTTCACTCGAGCTAGCGGAGTAGTCCTCAGACTTGGAAGCACCCACGCTCTTCCTGTTAGGTACAGAACAGGACTACGTCTTCATCTTCGAGTTTTCATGACTCGGTTTATAAGTGCAACGGCCAAAAATAGTAAGAATGGAATACCTACGATATAGAAGAGGGATTAAAAAAAAAGAAAAAAAAATAGGAGCGGAGGAAATCCTTGACTAAGAGAATCTTTTGATTTATGTATAGTGTCCGTAACAATACCACGAACTATGACCAAGTATGTTTTGGTCGTGCTCGAGAGAGAAAGAGAGAAAGAGGGAGACGAGAGCCAGCAAAGGTGCGGTCAGAGCCTTACGATGAATGAACGGCGTCGTATACAGCCCGGAGGCTGGGCCTCTTCTTTGCTATGTTTGCCATATTGCACTACTCTTCCACTTGGTCTGCTTCGTTCGATTGACGAATAAAGCACAAGTATCCGATGGTGAACGAAGCGTGGTGACGTGACTGCACGAAGATGCTCGAGAATACGAGTAGATCAACTGTCGTACACACAGAAGAAAACATGTCAGACGCTCAACGAGCAAAGTGCGTGTCATCGACAGAGCGGTCCCCGAGGTTGCGCTCATCCTTCATGTAATCGAAACATTATTTTGCCTTATCATGTTGGCGCGGGCGTGCGCCACGTCAAAACTGATTCGACGTCGTGGATACATCGGTTGTATATTAGGAACTATAGCTGTCCCTAGAGCAAGGTGAATGGTTCGGATGGCTAATAGATTATGGTCTCGTGTCAAAACACACTATTTGAATAACAAAAGACTACAAGGCAGTGTGATTTAGTTACATTTAATGTTGCCCTGTTGGCGCCCTCAAGGCACAGTGCGTTTGTGAATGAATATTTGGTTGATTGATCAATACTTGTTTGGTTTAACTCAGAGAAACGTTAAGAAACGTCCAAGAAAAGAGGCAAGCTAAAAAATATTGAAAAAGTAAAACGTTTCGTCAAAGTGAGAATGGAATGATTATGTTCACGTTGAAGACATCATGTATTTAAAGACTGGACAGAAATATTAGTGTTCGATAAAGTAGGTAGCATACATTGAGAAATATATATCATTTTGTTTATTAATTAGCAGGTGTGCCGACATTGGTTTATTCACCTTAGTCGTATATAGCAAATAATCAAAAAAACATTTTTGATCATCATATAGCTATAGGCAAATAAAGAAGGCTCGTGGTCGTTTGGCGTTTCGAAGGACTTGGCGGCCCGAGTGCCGAGGAGTAGGCGTTACCTCTTAGGGGGCTGGGGGGGAGTACTGGCGAAGGTAAGAAGATACGGCTAAGGAAAAGAGGGCTGAACGCAAGGAGGTGGCGCTGGAGTTATAGGCGCGCAAGCCTTCGCGAGCCGGACGAACGCGACGAAACCGCAAATTAAATTAGCGAGTCGCGGAACGACGCTGAACGCGCAAGAAAGCGTTGGCTGACCGCTGTTAAAACCCGGCTTAATTACCAATTAGCCAATAAAAAGCCACTGTACCCAGTGCGACTCTCGGGCATTACCGGGGCCTCACTCGGGAACGCGGGGAGCTCGGGCGCCCTTCAACCCGTGAAGCCCCCCCCCCCCCCCCCCCCGCCTGTATCCACACGATCGCGCCCTAAGAAAAACAAGCCTGTATAATTATAACGTCGCAAAACAGCAGACACGCTGCTAAAAGGCTCTGCTCATCGTCGGCACTCCTCTGGGATATCGTCTTTGGAACTCTAAGTTCACTACCGAGAGTCGTCCTTTTTTGCCGCGCTTTCTTACCAACCTCTCATTTCTTCCGGCTCCATGCTCCGCTGTATTCTTCTGCTGTTCATACAGTTACCGATAATCCAAGTCACTTCGAACTCGTTTCTGTTGCTGCTGCGCGCTTCAACTCTCCGCGTCATAAAACCAGGCGGAACGGGTGTTTCATATCTCAGCGCCTTAGCAGACCTTCCCTCTCTCGAGTTTCTCACCAAATGCTCCTCATCTCCACACCTAATATATGTTTTAGTTATATAATTTTTATTTTGCCATCGCCCACACTTCGTTTTGGAGATATAATGCTCAAACACTGTGCTTAGGCTGTAGTGGCTAGGAGGAGGAGAGGCTCGAGGAGCGTCTCAACAGCAGTCGGGACCTCACCCGGGACTCCCATCCGTCTCTACATGCATTATTTCGACGACTCACCTCGCTACCCCGACACCCACGTCGTTTCCGGTCGCCGTCAACCCTTCCTTCCTTTTCTATCTGGACTCACACATACAAGCATGCACATTTGTGAAGAAGATGCAGACACAAAGGCACACGAAGGAAACGAAAGTGTACGGAGAAAGGAGTGAGAGAAATGCATGGTTGAGGTCCTGATAATTGCTGTGCTCTCCAACTGTTATTATTAAGCCGATATTTTACCGAGGGGACACACGTTCGCGCATATAATTTGCAAAAGCCTCTCTAATTATGGGTTTGTGGCGCCCGCGCATGTACAGCAGACGCGGAGCTCAAACTTTGGTTTCCGTTGTGGCGGCTCGTACGAATTTTGCGACGATAGATACGACAGGACGGTGAGAGAGAGGGAGAGAAAGAGAGTGAGAGGGAAAAGGCAAAAGAAATATACAAGCGGATATACGAGCTGCAGGACCGAATATCTGCTGTACATATACGAAGATAAAGGACAAAAGAAAGGATGAAGAGAGCTGAGAAAAAGGGCGAGGCACTCTCGAGACTTTGGCTCGATTCGCCTACGCGTCAAACAACACGCGCGTCTTTCTTCAAACTTCACGTTTTCGTTCTTTATTATTAGGCTTGAACATCCTTCTTAAATTTTTACTTCAACGTCTTACCTAGAGAGACTTCTCGCAGCCACGTTTCATTCTGGCAATTCTTATTCACATACCTCACTCGGGAACAAGAGAAAGGGGTCAAGTGAGGGTCAGAAAACCCTAGCTGACAGACTCAGCTTCGACAATCAATCGGCCCCGAGATGTCAATTGAGCCACCAAGATTATACGGAAGAAAAGAAACGAGATAAGGGAGAATCTGCACGACGAAGAAGGATGAACTTCTGAGTTACGATGGGAAATACAGGAGTCTTTTGTACATTTTTGAAGATCACCCGGTTTTTTGTCCTGCTGATCGCAACTATCGTATCTGACACCAATATCGCGATGGGTACAGCGAAGCATTATTGTTCCTCCTCTAACGTAAGAATATTATCTTCAGTAGCGTTGTAAATGATAGTTTTGTGCTGGAAAAGCGACGAATCGGTCGTGGGTGTCATAGGCAGTGATCGGCGGACCAGTTGTCGTGGGTTTATGGGTGTGCAGACCTTCAGGACCCCGGCAGCGCTGAACAAGAACTTTGACTGACGCATGCATAATAACAAAAACTACGTCGGAAAGAACGACAAGAATCTCCACGCCTTATTCAACGGTTGCCTCCCATTTAATTTCTAACTAATCGTTCCTTCGTGATCATTCTTACAAAAACCTCTCGATACAGATCGTTCATATTGATCAATTGATCATCTAGACGGATTTACTTGTCGTTTCTTGCACTGAAATTGAATAGAACTCCGAGAAATGATTATTAAGATGTCTTAGACAAGTTTGTTGAAACAGCAATGGAATAAGGCCACTACATTGAAAATCCCGATTTCATCAAATCAGGTCTGCTTTTATTTTACAAGCAGACACTATTAATTTTTATCAGCTGCCTTACGAAAAAAGTAGTTTTTGTAGAATGCACTACGAAACGCGAGCCACATTGAACTTCACGCCATTCCCAGTTATAAGGCCCATAAGGAACTATAGCTGCAAGTCATGAGCCAACAATAGTACAAATAATAACAAGACCCAAGCGGGGTTCCACTCGAGAGGAACCGCCGTGAGGCTCGAGCTGGAGTGGAAGCATCTTCTTAAGCGGAAACTCGGCCTGGCTACCAGGCTATCCTCGTTAAGACGGATTCACAACGGATTTACCCGCTTACCTTCAATCAAATATTACACCATCTTCTTGACTGCTAACCGCAGGAACAAAGTTACAGTAGCCAGGCAACTTGATGCAGTTTTGTATGCAGGTATTAAGCTGGGAAGATGAGGGATTTAATCATTGGGTTTTGTTCAGGTACGGTGTCTTCTTGTGGATGAAGCTTGAAGCGAGGCCAGCCAGCAATGATACAGCCACGCGGTGTGCGTGCGTATGCCATAAGTAGCGTATTGGATTGTCCGATAGAAGCTATACGGCAGTAAGTTTAGTTGCAGCAGCAGCAGCAGTAGCAGCAGCAGCAGAGATGGCCACTAAATGCACTGGCCATACACGTATTGCCGTCATTGCTGTGGTCCCAGGAGCAGCAAGCCCACCCACAACGCACGATCTCCGCGAGAGCCTCGCTACCGGTATTGAATCCGGCGCATTGTTTTTGCCCCTCTCGGTCATCCGAGAGAACCCCCCTCGCGGCAAGGATTATTTGCATCGGTTGAGTTCTGTAGAACCGCGGTGCAGAAGCTACTACCGAGGCAATGCCGAGTCTCACGACTATATACGCGTATCGCAATTCACTACTGTTCTGTATTATCAACTGCAGAGACTAGCTGTTTACATTTAATGCTAAATGTGTTTTTCACTAAAATTGAGAAATTTCAAATTACCCAAAAAAAAATGTAGGTGAGGGAATGGCTAAACCAAAAATTTGATTAATTCAATTTTTTTCACGTAATTCTGGAGCTATTAAAACAGATAATAGAAGCAGCCTCATTAAAGTGACATTGGATTTTTTTACTAGACGGATTAACATGAAGTTTTTTTCTTATGAAAATGACGATGCTATTTCATCTGAAAAAAAATTGAAATATCCTCGGTATAATGTTATTTATAAGCAATACAAAAGAGCATTATTAGTAAGCTTGGAACGATTGAATACAGACAATAAGAATCCGATGTAATTGCAACTCAAAATAAAAAAATATTTCCATCAATTTTGATATATCTCTTTTTTTGACGAAAACATCAAAAGTTAGATTCACTTTTCATTCTACGAGATGATATGAGTTCTCTCAGTCCCGTTCATTCAATATCTTGACGTACATCCTTTTTCACTATAGTGAGATTTTGATATGATAATGTACAAACTATATAGTTTGCACATTATCATAGGTTAAATGAATATTATTAGATACTAGAACGTCAAACCCATAGAATCCAATGTATAATATCCGCAGTGCAGTAGCAGGAAGTATGAAGAAAGAAAAAGAGACATGGAAGCTGGAATATGTAGTGTATATAAGGAATAGGGTGAGAGGGAAGAAAGATGAAGAAGGGCGTACTGCCGTCCGGGGATAATGGTACCTAATACGGACACGTAGGTATACTATACGCGGTGCTGGTGGTACAGAGCGCACGCGGGCTCTCGAGAGAAGAAGGTATAGTTTATAGTGATTACATGGGGTCAGGTCCCGGCAATAAACCATCGGATGGTGGCCATGGTGGCGGAGGCAACTGCGTTCGGCTGAGGCCCAACGCGTACCATCACCATCATTGCCAGCACAGCTCGACGGTATATAACGCATCTCTCGCGAAAAGGGGTCTTCAAGCCGTCGTAGCTTCGGTCGCGCCTACGCACTGTAGCGTTCAGAGGGAACCGTGTGCCAAAGCAAAGCTAATTCAAAAAGGCAAAAGAACGATAAGGTGTAACGTTCCAAGAGCAAAAAGGAGCGGCACAGCTTCGCTCTTACGTTGATGAAAGAGTGGAAGAGAAGATCTAGGATGGGATCATTGTGCGTAAAAGAAAGAAGAAGAAAAAGAAGAAAGGGAGAGTGAAAGAGACGGGATGAAGAAAGCCGCAACACCGGGAGCCATCCCACTGGAATTTTAATAATGATTATAGTGTTTATACACGATAGGGAAAAGTGAGAGTAGTCTTCGAACACACCACAGAGGAAGGGTACAACCCCCTTCGTCCACCGGTCAGTATACGGCTGACAATTAAATTATGAAAGATGGATAAAACGTTTTGTTCCAAGCGTTGAAGAATGATAGCTCTCTATTAGGCACTTATCTGGGTGTAGTCAGCAAATTTTCGTTTCAGCTATCAAGGTCTCACGGTAAAAGCTACCGGGCAAAATATTCTCACGTGGTGTCCCGCAGGAATCCAGGAAGAAGAAGTTGTGTCTCGCTGGTGGAAGCTCGCTGTGAAGAGCGCTCGTCACCACACTGACAGACCCTTCTATTATCGCTCTTGCTTCTGCAGGCGTATAACGCACGCCTGTTTTTTTTTTTCCTTTAATAGTTCGACCACTTGGATCGTCAGCGAGACCGTACACCGACTATAATATGTGCCTATTCGTCCCGGTGGCCACAATGCTACGCGTAACGTTATTGCTTCGCGTCTCGCGAATGTATTAATAAAATTTATTAGCTGGCGTAAGTGCGCGGACGTATACGCCTTAATGGATTTTGAACAAACGCCGCGCACCATCATCCCGCCTTCTTTTCTTAAGTTAACTTCATGCTCAGAATGATGTTAATGTTACCTTTTCGATGATCCTGTTGACGGGAGGTAATCAGTTTTAATCATGCAAAAGGTACTGATGTATTTTCTTTTTTATTTTGCAATTTATTTATCGGTAGATCTCTGCTTTCATCAAATAAACGGACATAGGATGTAATATGACATGTTACTTTCGTATTCTTTTTTGTAATTCTAGTTCTGGATGATCTTTTTTTCTGGACGAACAAAGATATGAGATAATGGTGGTCATCTCTGGTGCTGGAAGTGAGCGAGGAGTCCACCAAGTCCGACAGTCAGTGGTCACGCTTGGCTCGTGTTCTTCTCGCCAAGTCGTAACTCGCGATTCGTTCTCGAGCCTACAACCCGGTAGTCTTCCCTCTGGCATTCTGTGTGCTCCTCCACCCACCGAGTCTCTCGATATTGCGTCTCTTAAGCAACGCAGGCCACGAAAGACGTTTCTCGTCAAGAGGCGCAAAGTGTAATGCTAGTTCTTCGACCGCAGAGTCAACGAAACACCAAGACCGCCCAGCTATTAGCTACCATCGTATCTTTCCGCACTCTGTAATCAACTTTATTTAACTCATTTACCCACACGTTTCACTGGTGTCTTAAAGAATTTGTATACACGCTTACTTGTCACTGAGTTGACACGACAGCAAATGGATTCATTCGTGGCAACATAAATAAGAAAGTAATATTTTATGAATTCGTCGAAACAAATGAAATCTATGTCGTAGGTGTCCGCCCATTGCGACGTTTACCTTGCTACCATTTTTGTTGTTGTTAATACTGCAATGAGGAAAATGCGTCGACTGAGCGACGGTTTCTGAAGGAACAAGTTGAAAGGCAACGAGAAACATGTTGGGAGTTAGGTCGAGGGGAGCCGGGGAACGTCGGTACCTACATCAGCCCAGGGCTTGACCACCGGCAAAGCGAGACGAGACGAGACGAGACATGAGACCATGAAGAGAGCCGGACGGAACGAACCGGAGCCCGCGCTTCATCGCTCGCGCGTCTCCGTGAAAGCCTTCACGTCGATTTATTGCCTCGCGGAGAACATCCACCGCAGCTGTATGTACCCCAGCTGCCAAGGCACTTCATGCTCGTCCTCCTGCTTATAAGACATTTGAGGTTCACTGTGATACTTGTACTGTACTGCAATGCATGTTCGTGAGTTACGATTCTGGGTCGATATTTTGACTATCGCCAGTTTAATGTAATTTTAGAAAAACGTTTCATCAAAACAATACTTCGATGTTTCTATTGCATGCAGGCGAATTATCCAAGTTTGTGTGTTTAAAAAAGCTGGCTTAGGTAATAGCAATATAACTCTGACTTACAGTAACGATTAACCAAGTGAACCCTTTTAATCAGTAATCAAATTTAACAAATCGGTAACCACAATTAGTTCGAAGATATCTTCAGTGTTTAAAGCTTTGATGATTTAACAAATTTGTTACATTTCTATAGACACGAGGATTTTCAATCTTATAATGGACAGTTTGGTCAGTTCAAGTCAGAGGATAAACACAGAGTAAGAACCATCTCCGATGGTCAATTCTCGTTATCCTTATTGGACCAAACGAAAGATGCGAGACAGATAAAGAGAGCTGGTTCATGAAAAACAGTCCACCGGGGGGTGGACAGATAATCCGACTATTAGAGGTGTCCCCGGGAGACTCCATGGGTCGTCGTGGAACGTCGATGGATCGCGCGACTAGGGTCATCGTCGATAGGAAGCCGGGGTTAGGTCCGTTACGTTCAGGGGTTGAACTGGGCAGCGCCCCAATTTGTCCTAACAGGCGGCCAACACGTTTTTTTTCTCCAACTCCTTATCCCTAAGCAGGCTCTCCCTTCAAAATCCCGATGCCCTGGTGCGTTCGAAGGATCGGCAAGGAGGACCAGGACAGATATTACCCAGAGACGACTCAGCCCCCCAACCGGACAAACTGAATCTCCGTCATTGACCGTTAGCATCGATAACAGATCAAGAAAAAAAACAGAAAGGCGTTTAAAGACATCAAAAGAAAGCTATCAACTACGATGCGATGCGACGATATAATGTTTTGTAATTTGATATCGCTTCCATACTCAAGAAATCAAGCGAGCCTTCAAGGCTTATCATTTAGCGGTATCTTGAATTAATTAATTATCCAA
The DNA here is from genome assembly GCA_964016905.1 of Perithous albicinctus. Lineage (NCBI taxonomy): Eukaryota > Metazoa > Arthropoda > Insecta > Hymenoptera > Ichneumonidae > Perithous > Perithous albicinctus. The sequence continues at coordinate 16,796,864 of OZ024691.1, read as the reverse complement.
TGGGTTAATCGAATTAGTCAGCTATGTCAATCATAGTCTGGTCTTCGTGTTATTCTTTTATGGTGGGAAAAACTTGATTGGTGCCTCCTATACAGCATGTCAAAGACATCACATGACTGTGATGTCATATCAAGGACTCGTCTACCGAGAAAGGTAAACCCGCAATGATAGGTCAGCTATTTAGCGCCCGGCAGTTTTTCAAAAGATGTAGATACGAAAATAATATAAATGGGTTCTGCCCTGCCATTGTCAATTTGGACAGCAGTGAGATCCCCTTTGCCGGGAATACGTGCAATAGAAAAAAAAAGGAAGAGGAATCAATGGAACTGTAGGGCACACCCCGCGGCGACAGTTCGATTCCAAGCTTTAGTTATACAGGACAGGGGGGGGGGGGGGGAACGGCGACACAGAGCTGACGCTCACGGTTCCCGGTGATTAATGATTTAGCCAATCAGATATAGCCATACGCAGAGAGACCAGAGTGGGATATAGGTGTATTGAGTAGGTGAACGCCAGCGCCGGTAGCAACATCAGCGCCAGAAGAGCAAAGAGAGAGATAGATATGGCGCGCGACCGTGTGTTTGTGTGTCTGTGTGTGTCTGTTGGTGTGTATGTGTATGTGTATGTGCCAGTGTCACTAACTTGTACACGTCGATCCGGCCGGTGAGTCGCACGTACGGATCAGTAATATTGTTCTGGTACACGGGTGGGTTTTGTTGCCGAGCCTGTGCTCGACGATAGTGTTCGTTTCGACAGGCAGCGCTGTCGAAACCCGCGCGACGAAATAGAGGAGACCCCGGTAGCACATACAGCACACAACTAGCAAATCCCGAGTAGCACCTCAACCTTCACGTATGTAGTGTGTATTGTGACGGACTTGCATACCGATCGCACCTCGTACGGGAATACGTAGTGGACCAACGGTTTACCGGCGGTCCGAGAGTTACGCTGGTATACACATTCCACCAATCACCAATGTTACTCGCGTTAAAAAAATACCGTACCCACTCTGGAGAGTGAGAGAGAGAGAGAGAAAGAGAATGCCGATACGACGAAATATCACGATGACAAATGGAAATCGTCGAAAATTGATGTGCGACGCCCGCCTACTCTTTCCAACTCCATAGCCAAACGACTCAAATAAATCAATGTTTATATTCCACGCTCTTTTATACCTGTCAGAATATCTCTATAATTATGATAGAGTCCGATGGAATTTGAATTGCAATAGACTTACTCGCAGATTGGAACGCTTTTAAGTGATCGACTTTTAATCGACGTTGATGCAGAATCAGCATGTATGCTGATATGATAAATAAACGCGAATTTATTTGAGGATATTGAATAAAAGTCTCCCGAGATTAGTGATTTTCGTGGATTATTCGTGGCGATATTCAGAGGGTATTATGGAATAATCGGGGATTTTGGAGAAGCTGTTAAGGGTTTTGTTATAGATAAGCGATATTAAATGGTCAGTCTGGTTACGTTGAGCTTGTCTTCTCGCTTCTTCGCTCATGTTCGGTGCACTATTCTGTTATACCCTCTTTGCACTGGCAAGAAGAGAGGAGAAGACTGCGAACCGCGCGCGGCAGCAGCATATAATCTCGCTGGTTATTAATGGCGATGGTTTGGGAAACTGCTACCGGGCAGAAGCTTCCCCTCTGCCTCTCTGCCCCGCTCAATCACTCTTTCTCTCTCTCTCTTCCCTTTTTTGCAAGCGCCGCTCGTTCTTTCACTCTCAACGCGTCTTGGCTATCTCCTCGTTTCTTTTTTTTCTTCGTCTTCTTCTTCTTCTTGGTTTTCTCTGGCTTCTTCGCCATCGTCAGTCTCTGCCTCGGCGGCCCTTGCTCTCTTTTTATCTCAATAAAACTGCATTCCATTCGGCGTTAGGTCTACAGTAGAAGCTGAGGGCGCGCACACACCGCACAGGCTAAACGGCCACTGCTTTAATTATCTGAGCAGAGGTCTCAAGCTCGCCTCCGGGTTAATCACCTTCGAGACCCTCAGACTGCTCTACCGATCGTTTCATTATGTACCAACAGAGCTTATAGTTGACCTTGCAAAACGACTCGACATCATCAGTCATTCATATTTATTTGTAAAAATCAATGCGCTACTCTTCATCTTCTGTCTTCCGTAATTTACGTTTGAATATCTTTCGCGGTACTTACGAGGAAAGTCAGTAAAAAAAAAATTATCCAGCAGTGAAAAGATGTTCAGAAAAATTCCTATACTCAAACTACTTTGGTGCATCCAAATTTAATTTTCCAAATTCGATCCAAATTCCAAATTACTTCGGTCCATCGATGCAGCCTAAATTCTACAAGTGCAAAGTATGTAAAAGTAATTGCATCGATGAACTATAAGCCACAAGAAGAAATTTCAGTTATAGAATATTTTCATTTTTATGAAATGTTTTTATATGTCCAATTTATGCACCATTTAATTCTCATGATTTTTTGGTGACTCTGTAGTTTAAAGGAGAAAGTGTAAAGTACAAGACGTCATGTTGTACTTATGGAGTACAAATATGCGGTCCATTTCTAAATGAACCAGTATTGTGTATACCAGCATAAAACAGACCTCTGATGGCGTCTATGTATACGCTTCGTTTCACGATCCGTGGGTAAAGCCGCGTGAAGTTTCGAACGAGAAAGTATTAATCCGGTACGATCCCCCAGGATATACACGAAGCTAACAAAGTACCCCATTAACTGGAATACTCACGGGGTCGCCGTAGCTCGTTTCTCCCCCAAACTCTCTTTTCCACCGTCTCTGCCTCCCACACTCTTTCTCTCTCTCTTCACGTCCCATCTGTGAGAACTTTAATACTCCATTTCCCCTTTTGCTAATCAACTTCCTTGGTGTCTAATGAGCTTCGGCAGACTCCTACTGCCTTTTTTCTGTAGCTTCACGCCGAGGTAATGCCACTTTCTGTATCAACCATCCCGTCAATATCGAGATTTAGTGAAGCAGCACGGGCCCTTTTTGGTCCTCTGTACGTCTCGTCGAACCCGCAAAGGTCGTCGAGAGGAAGGCTATGTGCGAGGTGAAGGGACATCTCTTCTGAGAGCACGATAAGCCGAATCGTGCTGCTTGCCCGTAGCTGCAGATCGTCGATAACCCCGTCACCCCCTTAACCCTCCCGTCTCGCTTCAATCCTCCCGCTATTCTTTCTTTCTTTCTTTCTTTCTTTCTTTCTTTCTTTATTCCACCTCTCTATCTCGAACAAGATTTCTTTTTACCCACTCCGAAAATCCTCTCTTGTCCCTACTATTGAACTCGAAGGTAGCCGCGAGGCCCAGAGAACGATGCTTCTTCACTTTATGGCCTGTTAAATGAACTTGCCGCTTTATTTTATCGCTCGGTGAGGTCATCGGCGCGAAGCGCGCGCGAGCCCTTTTCCGATTTACGAGGGCTTTCCGGATCTTCCGATCCGTCGCCAGTGTTGAGCCCTTTGCACCAACTTTAACGCTAAACCCCGTACGGCTGCTGACCCTTGCGGTTTTTCCAAGTACGTTAAAAGGACTTCGACATTTATACCGCGATGCTTTGCTTCTATAATTTTATATTTTCAGTTCGATTTTTATCCATCATTTTTTTAGATCTTCTTCTCAAATATACTAGTTTCACATTTTTTTAATCGTTTATATCTAGAAAGGGGTAGTTGCACAAAAAATACAAAAAATTATATTCCGGATTAAACTTTTATTGCAATTCCAACTTTGCATTTAAACTGAACAATATCAAAATAAGACTTTTTCTTGTCCAATGCAATATCTATGCTTTGATTTTAAATTTAACAGATTTTCCAGAAATTTGGGAATATGGAACACGAATATTTACGCAGTCAAAAAAATATTTTGACAGTGTTTTTGACTGCTCAAATATTTTGTTTCCGTATTGCTGATTTTTTTTCTTCTACAATAATTTTCGTAAATCGTATAAAATACAAAATTGAAATTTCAGATCGATAATGTTAAAAAAAAAAAAGATTTATGAAGCGCAATAGTAATTTTGATTTAACTTAACAGAATTTATAAGCCATTTTACAGAAAGTACAGAAAAACAAAAAAATATCGCAATAAATTAATAAAAAAAGAAAATATTAATTTGATTATTTCACTAAAAAATAAACATTGAAAGTTAATTGTGAATATGAATTCTTTATCTTGTATTTTGTGCAATTTCTTTTATTTAATATTAGATTACTCAGTTAAAAAAATGTAACTCTCCTGTATTGTTGAGGGGAGAAAAGAAAATGCAATAAGTACTCTCAGCAGTAATATTTGACTAAATATGAAAAATATAAAGCTTCATAAAAAAATCTGGCTATGCCTCATATGTATATAACGTGTCGAAAAATCATTGCAAAACGGTTCAAAATTTATTTCCATCATATTCGACGTGCCAGATGATGCAGTTGCTGTTCAGTGCTCCGAAACTCCTGGGGTGAAAAGAGCTATATAACGCGCATAGGTATGGTGTACACCAGGTACGAGGTATATATATACATAAAGTTCGCACGTACCCGAAGTGAAACGTTCGGCCGTAAAGCCGAGGGGTTTTGAACTCGGCGGATCTTCCCGAGTGGCATTCCACGTTACGCTCGTAGGTCACGAGGCATTCGCACGTCGTTGCCTCAACGGTGTATATATCCGTGGCTAGTTTGCGAGCGTTATATAGCGCTGGGAGAAGAGATCACCGCGCCAATAGACATTTCGCCACGATTTTCTGCTTCGTACTCGCACTGATTGTGACTACCGATTTTCCGCCCTGCCGATTTCTGGCAATTCCTCTTTGGCCCTCGGATCTTCCACGAGAGTGTTCCGCGATTCATCTCACCGCTTCCACGGAAATTCTCAACAACTCTGTGTAAATGTTTCCCAAGCCCATAGCGCACTTTTGACATGCATCGTTGCGTGCCGATTTTCTGTACAGTGTGCGCAATGCGATCAAAACTGTCTTACAATTGGCTCGGAAACCTCATCGAACGTTTTGTTTCCAAAGACCCAAAGGAAGACAGAAAAACTTGGCTACGCTAGCCACTTAAAGTGTGAAAACGCGGATACAAAAACGTTTCTCCTTTGTTTACGTCCAATTTTGCAAACGAATGCACTGCTGACCATCCAATTATTATTTTTTTTTTACATCGCTCCAAGAGGTCGATGGTATTTTGAATCTGTGAGATATTTGTTTGAACGGGATGTTGAACTGTATGCACATTTGCGCAGAGACTGATGCCAACGAGTTGTGTAGTTGCAGTATGCGGTTACCGCGGGTCTACGTGATAGATGGGCAGAAAGGATTTTCCGCAACGCCGTAGTGTTTCGTTGGTGCGACGAGAGCGACACTGATTGCCAATCAATATGCCCATCTCGCTAGAGTCTAATTCAGCAACAATGTTGATCAATCAGTGTGCGCGGTCCGCCACGGTGAGAGAGCATGGGCGACACAGGACGAGAGCCGCGCGGAAACGTTGGAAATTCAACCGCACTATCCTCTCTATGCAACTACGTCCGGGCATTGCTTCTCTAGATTTGCTATACTCCTACTGTGTTAGCAACATACTGCGCCTATGCCAGAGTACACGATTCCTTCGTACTGCATCCACTGCATGTGTGTACGTACCACCGTGTTACGTCCCCGGTTACTCGGCTTCCTACAACCGCGTGACAACGAGGAATCTAACGAACGCCTCTGTACACGATCGATACTCCCGCAATTCGACCGAAGCATGCGGTATCCCAACGAATTAGATATATATCTTAACCCTCAATTCTTTCCAAGGCTTCATTATCCATTTTTTACAAATATCCCACAGTAGGCTCACCATTTTTAGTTTCCTCATAAAGGAAGCAGTGTAAAAGTGAAATATAATGAGAATGAAATGATGAAGATTGTACTTGTACTAAATTTAATTTGCAGTAGAATCAAAATGGTCCCTTTCAATGAAAAGAAATGTTTTTACTATACTACTTTTAAAAAAGTTATTGAAATTGATTCTGAGTGCAGCTGTGGATAATTTTTAGTGAACTACAATTAAAATCCTACATTTTGTATTGTACGGTGAATTATCAATACACACCTAATCCAAGAAACAAAAAAAAAATAAAGAATCGGTATTTAATTCTAGGCGGTGTACAAGATTTAAAAGTATAAAATAATTCGTAGATATTCTAACACTCTTAAGAACCTAAAAAAAAAAATTATGAACTTTTTCCGGTGAAATGCCTTTTTTTAATGTAATAAATGTATGAGGTGCGTTTTTATGAATCTTCGGAGAACGATCACATTGTGAGCTGCGTAAATCCGCGGAAATTGCGGTTCAGAGCGGAGCCAAGCGGAGATAAGAGGTCTCTGGGTCTCAGAGAAGCCAAGTATCTACAGCTGGACTGGAAATAAGTATCGAAAGTTAGTGTATATCTCGTCTTTGGTCCGCGGAGCGAGGCAGTAATGCAAACCTAGCAGTGCTGGAGCGTGACCAATGGCATTGTGATCGTAAAGAAATTAGAGAGGCTATAATTGCTTCCGGGTACGATGGCTTCCGTTTGGCATACATCTTTCTCAGTCGGTCCTCCTGAATCTCTGTGCGAATGTATATATATAATATACGTAGATTTGTACGAGCGTTAAACTATCACATGGACACTATGGGGTCTTATAATAAATGTCGGTGACCCTTTAGGTGGACGGCAACCGCCTCGGAAGTGCAGCATTTGTCTACGTCTAAGCTAACCCTCGCGATTCTTTCCGGTCTCACCAGCAGCCAGCTCTTCATCGACCCTTAACTACACGTCCCCTATATCTATATATATATATATCAGAGACTGTGCGTAAAAAATGTGCCTTCTCATAGTCTCATTCGTTATTCTTCCAAATAACCGATGAATCACTGATCTACATAAAGTGGAACATAATTTCGTGTACATTGTGAGTTGTGATGTAATCGTAAACATGAGTCTGTGAATGAGCATTAATCATAAAAATCACATCGCCCGAATCTTCTAAACAAGATGATTCTAGAATTGTTGGATTAGCTGACATTTGTGCAATCGTAGTTGCTACGGACCGTTTTCTGAACGCACATAAAAACTAGTAAACCGAATGCAAAAATTACATGCGTCTGTATAAAAATACGAAAAAATCCTGTAACATTGTCTGGGACTGCACTCGGAACGTTTCGATATTCTAACAGGACAAAGAAGAATTCAAACTCCGAGACATATCCGAGAGCTGGGAGGTAAAGGCAGCAGCAAGAGGAGGAGAAGAAGGAGAAACTGATTAACTGCGAGAGAAAGAGGAGAGATGAGATGATCGTGAGGTGGGACGAGAAGACACAGAGTGTAGTCTTTTCCCTTCAAGAAAAAAAAAGAAAACCCTCAGAGAGAGAGAAAGATGGGAAGGAAAGAAAGATAAAGAAAGCAGAAAGATAGCGGAGTCACCGGCTCTGCACACGAGTGAGAGTAGATGAGAGAGGAGAGCGAGGCTGCTAGAGGTTCGTATAGTGGCAGATAGGAACGAGTGGCTCGAGGCACAATGAGCCTATCAGATTATATTTCTATTTTCGACACGCGGCCTATCGCGCAATCCCATCTCCGGTCGCTGCTGCTGCGCTACCGCGACGTCGTGGCTTCCAACCTTGCATATATGTATACCACTACTATAATAGGATCATGCACAAGTCTTTTACTCTCATCAACACATTCGCCCCGGCGATTTTCTCTCTTCATGGCCAACAACTGGACGTCAAACAGACAGACCAGCAGCAGCACCTCTCAGAGCATCATCAACGTAAACGGAATGGATCACTGAGCAATGAGCATCACGTAGGTAAGACCAGGGTGATCCGAGGATGTTACTAATATAGGCTCTCTTAATGCTGTGAAGGTAGGCAAGGCAGGGCCTCCGGCTCCCTTGAGCTTGATACTGAAACTCTGACGCTCATGCCTCTGCTACGTACGTGCAACGTATTATAGATTATAGCTACTTCGAGGTATGCACCTTAAGGGCACCAAGTCACCCAAAAATTATTAAAATTAAATGGTGCAGCAATTCCATATATAAAAGCTGTTAAGTTGATGAAAATGACTACTGCTATGCAAGCATAAAATATTAAATATTTTTGTAAGTCGTATTATTTTTTGTAGTTAAATTCATTGATGCTAATATTTTTTTAAAAATATTTTGCACTTATCGTTGAGTTCAGATTGCACCGACGGATCAAATTGGTTTTGCAAGGACAATTCATTTTGTAGGAAGTGTCTGTCTGTTTCGAGTATGGGAATTTGTATTTGAGGATCTTTGTAATTTAAAAAATCGGAAAGTTACCTTTCGTACATTGAAGGCGTTATAATTATGTAATTAATTCGAGAAATAAAAAAAGTTCGAATTAATTGAAGTGACATGAGATTCAAGACTAATAAGAAGTTGGCTGACTTTAATCATGACTTTTTTTCTAGGCAAGCTATCGGTGTAAAAAAAGACAAGTCCGGTATTTCAGCCGGTGGGGTAATTTCGGGGCAGTCGGGCGTAAAAATCAGTGTAAATGTAAAATTTCATTGCCTTACGATTATTATATTAAAATCTTTCAATGCTTTATGTAGACAAACATTTTTTTGTTTAATATAGAATAATGATAATTTCGTTGCTACTACGTGTCATTCCATTATTCCACTCTCCTGTATCACATTGAATCCCCGTCCAGAGTGCATACAATCTGTACCTTCATTCATCGTCCATACACCGTTGGGCATATTGCATACAAGTGGTCGAATAGCAATATTCAGCGATGAGTAAAGTAACGCCTATCCACGATGTTGGCTACCACAGGAGCATTTACCAAAACCCGACAATTGACGATCGCGTATAGTCTTACGGTCTCGGTTAGTACGCAGATAAATCTCAACTCCCGAGGCTACCATCAGCGTGTAGAGTCTTCGGTATGAGGATGCATCTTGGTACTTACGACGTTTTGGTTTTCTCTCGTGTCTCGAGGGTCGCGAGAAGAACCCGCGAGCGATTCGTGATGTGTGCAGCAGCTCCCGCATCGACTTCTGCGCTTCGCTTAAACTCCGATGCCTCTGAAAAATCAACCCACCAAGCTCTGCCCTCGCACTACGTCCTCCTTCGCTATGCAATGCTGCTTGGTGCACATATGAGACGTCGGGATCGCGCAGGTTGACGTCGATAAGACGAAAAAAAAAATCGAGACGAAGAAGCGAGAGAAGAAGATGGAAGGATGGTTGGAAAGGCGGCAGAGGATACGAAGACTTTTGTGCCTTCGGGCAATTCAGCTTCTTCTGCGCCCACCGTTCATCTTGATGATCGTCTGAGCGCGTCTTCTCTCGACTCTTGAGAGCTTCACACGACGAGCTATCTTTGCGCTCACTTGCGCGAAAAACTTCTTTACTCACGTTCACTCTCGAATATGGAATATACACCGGTTTGAATTACTATGCTGAAAGGAGTATTAGGTATTGACAGATGATCTACCTCAGGCTAATCCGTCGTCATCACTCACTACAGAAACAACCTGGAATTATTGCTGAATTTCGATATTGTGAATGTTTCTATTAAATATACACTTTTTAAATTCTTTAACTAATGATATTATGACAAATAATTATTCAACTATTTTTGTACAAATTTTATGGAGATAATAATGTTTTAAATACTTCTTTGTACTATGAATTATTCAGAATCAGGATTATTCTTCATTTTTAGTAATATATCGTTTTTATTAAAATCATTTTTTTTAAATTTTATTTATTTTCGTGCAAGTACAGCTTTTATGAAAGAATAATCTTTAAACGCGAAAGTCAGGAATTTTTAGAAATAATAAAAAAAAATATTACATGTTACTGTTAAGAATAATTTCTAATTGATAATTTTTCAGCCCCTCCTGGTGTTTATTAATATTGCCGAATGCTGCGTACTTTGGACAAAAAAACGTGTCATTGCTTAAAAATTGGGAAAGTCTTGTGTTAAAACATAGCCTTGCTCTTTTTTATTTTTTGCTCCTATTCTAACTTCACGCCCATCTTTAGAGTTGCCAACCTACATAATATGTAAGACAAGCTGTGACTCGTCATCAACTTGAGTCCGGTATGTTAGCTACCCAGAAGCGAGCATACTTCAAGCCACTATTTTCACGAAGCCCCATGTATATGACGGACGGACGGACGAACAGACGTGTATCCACGACAGTGTAAAATTACCGCGTCAAAAACAATTACATTACGGACCAACGGATCGCGGCCGAGTTGGCGACTGCTTACAATTCCGCCACTCGATGTACAGTTTCGTAAGCAGCAAATACTAAGCGCAGTTTTCCCAACAGAGGATCTACTCAAAGAACATACAAAAAATTGACCTATGGCAATTTCCTAAACTGCGACTACGAAAATAACGATCGAAATAATAATCTTCGTACTTCCAGATTCTGCACGCGCATTGGACAGATTTAGAGGCAATTGCAAACGGCCAGGACAGTTTCAGGGCGTACAATTGAATGTGAAAGTTGCTGGTGCATCATCGAAAAGGGCTGCTGCAGAGAGGAGCCGATCATATCAACGATGTTGGATGACTCGGGGTGGTTTAGTGGACAGTGGGGTTGGAGTTCTGGCGAATATAGAGAGTACCGAGGGGAAAATCGTAGCAGTAGGTCGCGGAGTGAAACGGTATGACTGTGCAGTAGCCGCACAGGCTCTCTCTGTCGTTGCTGAGCGCCCTGCGTGCTGGAAACTGGAATGGGGTCCAATCAATCAGCCGCAAATCAGTATGCACGGCACGTACGCCTAATGCCGCCACTCTTTCATCATATTCATTTGATCACGAGCAGTGAGAGAGGGAAGCAGCCGCCCGGAGAAGTGCTCGCACGTACACATACTCCGATGTCTGTTACTCCGGATCGGATCCAACAATAACCGTGTCGCGTCACACCGTTTCCGATCCTCTCTAAGGCTCTCTAAGGAACACGTTATGAAACGTAAAGCGGATCACGCCAGACGATCTCTGGCTTTGGTACACTTTTGACACTCCTTCGACGCATTCCATTGTTACGGACTAGCGGGAATTGGCCAACCCATTTTTTTTTGTCGGTAAAGGAGATTTTAATTTAAATGTAGAAATGTGTTATTGAAATCATATTTTTATTTACAAGTTTTAACTGCGTTTGTCTTCGTTCTGCAAATCATCCGACATTAAACAATGAATTCATTTTTTTCCCACAGAATTGAAACGCTGTTTTTTTATGAATTTACAAAACACAATTTTAATTCCCTGATTCTCTGGATGCATTTGTTCCCTTATATATGGTTATGTTTTTAACGGTGTGACCGGGTGTTTGGAGAATTGTGTAGAGGATGTGTAGAAGTGTGTAGTGCGGATTGCCGAAGTGTCGAAGAGAGAACAGATATGGTGGTTACCAGGGTTTGAACCTGGAATAGTTTGTTTCCAAGCCAGAGCGCTAACTGCTGCGCTGATGTTACCTATGCATTTCTTTCATTCGAATTATATTCTTATATGCAATGTAGGGCCATCACACCTTTCAAAGAAATTAAATAACCGTAATAAAGAAATAAGCTGGTAGGTCAATACTACTCGATTAAGAGGGTTATTATTGTAAGGGAAAGAGTGGACCTAGGTGCGAAATGTTTGTAGTTCCGAGCTATTGCCTCTATACCGGCAAAGCGTTAAACACGCACGCTGCTCAGCAGATTACCGTCCCAACCAGACGCAAGGTCTTAGTGTACACCGGGGCAAATACGTCTTTGGCTCGGACGTCGCAGACAAGATCGAGATGGCAGCAGCCAGCGAGAGACTCGGGCAAATACGTAATCCGGATTATCGTGGATCCGCTTAGCGAGTACCGCGGACACTTGCGTCGGGCAATGATACTCTATACCGATAGCCCAAGACCTTCTGCATGTAAACTTAACTCATGCGATGCGTGTACGTATTTTCCTTTTCCTCTTAAACAGTCGAATTCAATTTTGTGCGGTGCTTATGCAGCTCCTGTTTTCATCCGTCTCCCTTTGCGATCGCTAGATGATCCTACTTTTTTCTGTATCATTTCCAAATGCACGGAGAATCAGCCAATAATTATTCTCCGAGTGATTTATAGATGCGATGAATGAAAATAACTTCAAGTCATCGTGACAATGTCTTTTGGTTAATAGACGCGACTGACTGATCGAGAGAATTCGAAGTTGTGAATCATATGTGTATATATATATATATATGGAATGTCGGGATTAAGTGTAATATTGCTGGTAGCTTTGAAAAACGTCGTTAATACCAGACGAGAATATGATTTTCATCCCGCGTTCAACTTTTATCGAGGCGAATAAACTTTCAACGGGTCACACTTCGACCAATGCATGTAGACATTTAGAAAAAAATGAAATATAGTAGAATTATTATAAAAACGCATTTCTATGAATATAGGATAATATTTGCTAAGAAAAATTATCGAGAATTAAAAAGTTCAGTCATCCAAACTGACATTTTATACAAAAGTTTACATCAACGATTCAAATTGTATAATAACTTTATTAGATTGTGTTTTCCCGACCTGAAGTTCTCTCGAAATATCGAGGTGGTTCAAGTTAAGGACCCAGCCGATGATAACGCTCCCTTCTAATTGTACCTTAAAATCAAATTGAAGTTTCGAATTTTAAAACTCTTGCCTCTTACGCCATAACTGCAACCGGACGGAGATTGATTATCAAAATGGCTTCACGTTAATCTCTCAACAGAGTGAAAACAAGTTGATATTGGTGTTGCATGGCCATGGTCTCGGTAGTCAGGAAGAAATGGCGGCCGTCTGAAAAATTGATGGAGCCTTAATGAAGTCGCAGACGGTGATCAGAGAGAGAGAGAGTGTGTGTCGAGCGTAGCGTGAAGCCAATGAAAAACGGGTGCGTACCCAAAGGCAATGAGAGGACCGGAGGAAGTGGTTCGGCGTGATGCGGGGGGTTTGCGGTGGTGTGCGGCGGTGTCGGTATGGTATGAGGGAGTTCCAATTTAAGCCGTGCCCACGGTGCAAAAATGCTTGGGAAGATCGTCGGCGTAAAGCCGGTGGCCGGTCGGTCCGCCGCCGCCGCCGCGCGGACTCGGGCTGCCTCGGTTCATTAACTGGAAACCCAATAGCGGTTGTTTGCATTGGCAGACGGCGAGAGTCCGTCCGGGGCATCGAAATTGCGAGCCATATTGCATACGAGAGCCCGCGCGCCGCCAATAGCGTCTGGCACGGCCCTCTCGCAGAGAGACAGAGAGAGAGGGAGAGAGAGAGCCGTGCTCGATCGTTATTGACAACGAGGGACCCCGATCCGCGCACACCGGATCGCAAGCTTCCCCCCTCCGCGCACCCGCGTCTCTTGTAGGCGCTTCTACTTGCTGCCTGCTCTATACCAATTGACTACACTTTGCCCGATAGCGCTGTCCTTCTTCCGATATCACCGCACTACGTCACAGTGAGTTCGACGACTTCATTATCGATAGTTCCGGTCCCTTTACCTCTGCACCCCCTGGCGGCCGGCTGAATCGTTTTATTTTTCGGTCCGCTCGAGCGGACAATTCGGCCGCCATTATTTTAAACTCTTTTTCATCATCCCAAGCCGTCAAATAGCGCATGACGATGATTTGAGATTATATAGCGTGTTTTGGTGTCAGTTTGTCTACATTGAAGTGCCGTACGCGATTTCTAAGGACTTTAGTTTAGCGGTTTTTTTCACGATAAAAGAGACTACAGGATATATTTACGTAAAGTTTGTTGAGATCCCTGGGACAATGGTGGTGAAACGATATGCGAGGCTCGCACAGTTAAAACACAATTACGGTGAGTCCCCGGTCGACGTAGCGCCTGACAGACCGCGGGCGTACCGCCCTGTCAAAATAGATAACGCTCGGGGTAAGTCACCCCAAAGTTAAATTCGCACCCCTGCGGCGAAGCCGCGTGCTATAGCGCTCGCGCGCTACTCTCGTTGAGTCTCCCGCTCTACGTATTTATAATACCTATACGATACAGAGCGACGCACCGCCGTCACCCTTCCATATACACCAGCCAACTGGATGTGTACGTCATCCATTCACTTTCGGTTAACATCGAGAAAGGGGTGGACAGGAGGGTGTAAAAGCTGAGAGCGAATGGTATCACGTTCTTTCGCTTGATATTCGTGTGACTGTCGGCTATGTTGACAAATACATGAAGCCTAATATTCAATAACAATAAGAATCAAGTTGGTGGGAATTTTTGTTCAGTTTTATCTTTTTTCACTTTTTCTTTTTTAAATCGATCAGGTGTACCCCTAAATACCTTGAATTGAACCTCCAAGTCACCATTTTCAGTAGTTTTAGGACCATCCATCAAGGTCGCATAATTTCGTTAATTTTTTTCAAGTTCCCATGTCACCGATATTGTTAGAACTTTCTAAAAGCGACTGGTCGTAATAGTAACGGCGATGCGGCGTACCACGTCGAGGAGTACAATGTCGCGTGACGAGGGGCTGCTCGCCTACGACCAACCCTTTCATTATACTGCTCTGGACCGGTTGACTCTAACTATCCGCGGCGACGTGACGACATTAGCGGAACCTCGTGCCGCTAAATGCCTTGTGGGGGCGGGGGAGGGGGGCTAATACTCGTTACTCGCAGACTGTTCACTACTAGGCTCTAGATTTTTCCCCCCAATCGATCCATGTCAATATTTTGTCTTCCAACATTAAAACTGGCTTCTCTGCGGCAACGTAAAGAGCTTCATTCATACCAATTAGTACAAAAAATAGCACATTTAAACACTTGGGGGAGAAAAACTTTTTTTAGCATGTGTGAGAAAAAGTTTTTCTCTCAAGCGTTGAACTAAACTTTTCAGTACAACGTCGGAAAAGTGGATTTTTCGTAAAGTACACTTTTGTGGACGCAGAAAAACTGATTCTTCTGGCAACGTGCAAGAAAGATAGACCTAATAATTATAGCTCTGAGATCAAACTTCAGTAAGAAAACACTGCAGTTACACCTGACAAAGATGAAGTACATACTAATATGCTTATTGGTTTCTTCTTATACCATATTATCGTTTGCAAATATAATATCTCCGCTTGAGCTTCGAGATACTTTATCCAAGTGCCATTTTACTGGGGCATTACAGTATCAACTATAATTACAGTCTATAACAGACCAATCATTTACACAACTGCTAATCATCATCATATATTGCTATGATCTTGCTTGTGTGACGCTTTTTTCCACGGCCGGATAAGATCTTAATGACGGAGTCAGAAGTAACTGCTGAAGCAGATTAGACCGTGCGAAGCGGAAGATAAAAAAGGCATGAAGAGAGGTTGTAGTGAGAAACGCCACGCGTTCGACTGAGAGGAATATATTCCTAGTAGGTTCGAAGTGATAGGGAGCATCTTGAAAACTGTATCTCATTCATACTTTTGCATTCGAGAGTAGTCATTTATACGCACCGCGGAGAGCTAGAACGAGCGAGGAAGACAGCCGCACTCTGAGAGTAAGCTACGAGCCAAGTATGACTTGAGACAGCCAATAAGGCTGAACGTACATGTGCCTCGAGCTCCTTGGCTGCACGAGAGAGATACACTCTGCTATTATAATAGATATGTTCACCGTGCAAACGTTGTGTTCCGTTGTGTACATATACACGTTTAACGCAGTCTCAGCAGCAGCCTGGAGTGTAACTACTTGATGTATACGTGTGGTTGGTCTCGAATTTCAGGATCGTCTCGAGAAGTATCAGCACCTTGTTTAAAAGCATATTGTCCGGTACGATTTTCTTACTCTTGTTCTTGACGAAATTTTCGCGTAATACAAATTAATAGATGATCATTCATTTCTCAGGATTAAGGAGGGAATTCTGTAATTATAACTGAAATATTCTGCTAATTCGATACTAATTTTTTCTATCAATTTCTAGTTTCACAGAAAAAGTACATAAATAATGTGTTAAAAGTGATGTATTTCCATTTTAGACAATTTTAGCGTTATATAGATATAAAAAATGTGTAACTTTCTTTTTTTTCACAATCGATTACGTCACTCCGGATCTAGCGAAATAATTTCCGTTAGTTTTACAAACTTACGAAAATTACGATATTTTTATATCACTTCCAATTTAAGATTTAATAAAAAAAATTCGTAATTTACTCAATGTTTCTGTTATATCAACACAAGTTTGTTACTTCGAGATTTAGAGCTCCTATTTTACACTATTTTTTTATTGCGCAAAAGAATTTTTTTATACCAAAATGTCAATTAACTTTTTAGCGTGTATAGAGTGAATTTAAATTAGCAAGATTCAGAAAAACTGCGCTGTACCGATGAGACACGAGTGTGTCTGAGATTTAAACTGCGGCAAGAAGGGCGTCGAAGGACAATCCTCTGCTTAGAGAAGAGTCCACGGCAGTGGTGTTGGTATACGAGTGGGGGAGGGGACACACAGCGGCGCGTCCGGATGAAGAGAGCATAAGCGTATAGGTCAGGGGGGGGCTGGCGGTGAGCAGGGGCTGCTTGCTACTTACCATACTCCCGATATAGCAAAGTCCCGCGTTACTCCTGCCGGCGCTGTACGCCGCTCAGCTCGCCGGTCGGATAGTAGTCGCTAGCGCACGGTTCTCCACAGAGCCGCGCGGCGAGAGAGCGGATCCGCACATTGCTAGGACTCGCGCGTATAGAAAGAAAATATTAAGTCAAAAGCCCTTGCCTCTTATTCAATCACGATCGCGCCCCCTGGAATACGAGAATCTTCAGTCTCTACCGAAAAAAAAAAGAAATAAGACAAAGATAATTGAAAGGACAAAAGTCTAAATGTCGGAACAAAACTAAAAATAAACAAAAGTAGAGAAATAAAAGAGGGTGAAAAAATTATTGATGGTATTTTGGTGATACGAATGAGATAATTTCTAAGGAAAAAGAGACAGCAAAGAAAAATGAGCAAAAGTAAATAATTACAAGGAAATAAAAATCATGTATTGCTGACTGATTTTGGGATTATGAAAGAGGTCATTTAAAAGGGAGGAACCAGCAAAAAGAAATAAGGAGCTACGCGAGTGCGATATGTTGGTGGCTGAGTCACGAAGATTTGTGAGATCCACGTGGGATTCGATGGACATGCACCGGCGAACGAATGAGGTGGGGTGATATGTGGTGGGGGTTGGGGGAATTCAAGTGGGGGGAGCTGAAAAGGGGGGACCAGAAGAATTCGATCATCCAAGAGGACGAGGAAGAGGAGGAAGAGGAAAAAAAAGCCAATGGAGGAAGTGAATTCTCATAACTGAGTTGCAGCTGAGAGCGAAGCACGTGCTGGGGTACGTTCAGAGTATTCGGCATCTTTCATTCAGCAAAACTTTTATAGTTTATACCCGCGCTGAATCTTTTTATGACATTTATATCTGTACTTTTTTTTTTTATAACGCACTATCACAGACGTTGCTAATAAATTTTCTTTTTTTTTTTTTTCGACACGATAACGAGCTTTATAACGACGGAATTGTTTTAAAAGTTTTAATAGAGTGTTCAACATTTGGGTAATTTTTTTTTTCCCACACGAAATGGAAATTTATTGCGCATGTTCTACGACACACTGCTGTGGTTGGATATACTTTACGGCTTGTAATACATTCGTCGGGCAACTTGGCACGCAGGCTAATTGAGCTTGTATATATCGAGATAGAGTCGCATGCTTTATCGAGCCATCCATAACAAGAGGCAGAAGCGGTTTTCTCTCTCTCTCTCTCTCTCTCTGAATTTTAACGCCGATGAGACGGTCCATTAAACACGGTATGACCGAAGCGATGTTTGTTGCATACACTTGCAATGGAAGGATTCAACGCCGACACACCAAACGACTAACTGTGCGCACGCGTATTTCATTCTCTCGTTCGATTTCTCATTCGATCGCGCACGTGGAAATATTACCAACTTGCATATACGCGTGTTCATTCACAGGCCACTTCTTCCACTTGACCAGTTGCTTCCATAAATTATTACTACCATTTATAAGTTTTTAAGAATATCAAAAATATTAATTAAAATGCAGATCATCCTCTTAAATTTCAAAAAAAAAAAAACCATACTACAAAAAAAAATCTTTATATAAAAGTTAATATACCTGAATCGAAAATTGTTTATACATATCACGTATAATTAATTTAATATACAATAAAAGTGAGATGTTAAATCGATATACAGTATTATAATAAACTTGTTGTAAAAGTCATGTTTGTTATATAAGTTTTGTAAGCAAATCTAAAATGTAGCTGTATATTAAATTTGATGTAATACCCTGTGTCTAAAAATATATATTTCGATACTGTATATAAAATTTCCAAACATTTCTTTCAGAGTAAGTCATTTTAAAGTTAATTCCAAAAGACAAATTTATATGTCTTTTTTTTAAAAAGGATTTTTTGTCACCTGTTTTTTGCGCTATTAATCCCTTTTATCGATACGATCGATAGTTTATTGTGCATGGGTGTTAAAAACAAGCCTTAAAAAAAATACACTTTACCGCGTTTTGTGGTCGAGAGTAATAAAAAAAAAAAAACCCCGGACGAGGGAAAAACGTTGAATTATGGTGGTAAATTCAATTGGTAGCGTGAATAACTGCTAACAAACCGCAGTTATATAATAAAAAGCAATGCAACAAGACATGAATTAATTTTGGTTGGCGTTTTGTGTGCGACACGGTCCCTTCGGTTTTGCTCTCGCTCACTCTCGTTTTTCCTCCCTTCATCCTCATCCCTCTAAACAGCATCAAGCTCTTCGCAACCCTCGCCCTCCAACTGCCTGGAGTTTCGCGCTACGAATAACGTTCTCTCTTTCTCTCAACTGGAACGCAACCAAAATTCAATAAAGTCGAACGAGAATGAGAGACGAAAGAGCCCTTCGTCTCTCCCTTGCTCGCGCGCTTCAACATCGCTTCTCCGTGGGGAGAGTTTGCGCGTCAGAGTCATCGCTGAAGATCCGGTGCATACATTATAGAGGGCCGCAGAGAACCGCTGCGATATACTAGCTAGCGAACAAAGGGATCGCACCAAAGCACGTACCGTAAGACGATTAAGGCACGCAGATAAGCAGCTTCTTTCTCTCTTTTTATATCAAACTTCCCTTTCGACCTCGAACACCCTCAAAGTCACAATCCAGTCTAGAAATTTTTTTCTATACTAATTAATATTTTATGTATTATAAATAAATACGATGTATTCAGTGAAACTAAAATAAAAAGTTAATCCGTGGAGTGGTTTCAAGAAAGGGGTTTTTGTTTTTAGATTTGGCTTTATCGAAATTCTTACACTTTTTAAAAAATATCTCAAGAAAAATCTGGACACCAACAAAAAAAAATGTTACTATTTATATTACGAATAATATCCGTATACGAAAATTTGAAAATTGCAATATTAAAAAAAAGGTGAAGAGTTTGATTTGTGTGAGGAATGGATATTTTTGTCGAACCTCTAAATTAAGCGACTTTTCTTTTTGTGTCGAAAAACAATTGACGTGAACACTTTCGTAATATAGAAACTTCTAAATATTGATTTATTCTATTCTTCATTAATTGCCTTGATCATTAGCGCGCACTAAGAACTTACGTAAAAGCAAAAAACGTGCGCCAATGTTATTTTTTATCTCGACAAATACATTTTTTTTGGGTCATTATTGGAATTGTATTCTCTCGCGTTTTTACTTCAAAATCTATAGAATCAAATTTGAGAAAAGTGTATCAACCCACATGGAAATATTTATATGTAACACATATGTCGCCAAAAAGTTCTATATGCAACATACATGTTATAAATATTTTCATGCGGGAAGATTTATATAAGAAGATTATATAATTATATAAGTACTGTCTCATGAATTTTTGGACAATTTCACTTAAAAATAGTTCACACGGTTGTCTGAACAAAAATATTTCGGAATTCCAATACAGATGAGATACCAGCAAATTTTTGTTAGTCTTCTGCGTGTGCAATTCTGTTACTTCAAAGATGCTAGAATTTTCACTAAGGAAAAAAATATTTAAAAAAAACGCCTTTTTCAATCGCTCTAATATACAATAAAAAAAACATAAAAGCGTCAAGTCGAAGCCTGTCGCCGTTGTTGCAAAATCCAACAAAGTTGACAGGCTCGACGGTTGACCGCTAGCCCGGAGGGTCGCAGCAGTAGCAATAGCTCGGACACCGCTGACAGTACACAATATTGCAATAACTTCAATTACCGGGACACGGCCACGGCGTGGTTGTGTCCGCGTCATCGTGGTTTGTACCATAGATATACACATATATATACGCGTATATACAGCTCGGAGGCTCTGAGTGGTTATACCGTTTGCGGTAAATGTGGTTGTGCTCGACACTCCCCTCATTCGTTGCGAAGTTAGATTCTCGCTCAGAGAAGCTACCGCTGTTTCGGTTCGTACAGCTCACTCCTCGTCACTCATACTCTTTTGCCATTTAAATATTTTCCGATATATACTCACACGATGCTTTTACTACATACATATACATGTATACATATATATCTCGCGAACGATGCGAATTGGCTTTAGGTCTGTCAGCAGGACGCAATGCCAGCGGCGAGGGTGCCCTTTTAAACAAGTGCTTCTTAATAAAGCATTGAGGCGCGAAAACCACCCTCGAAAATTCGCCGACGCGCTCTCTCTCTCTGAGCTCACAGTTCCCTTGCACCGTGTCCTCGATCCCCACGGCGCCTTGAGGCTATGATTCGCGCCCTGTGTATACTCTGCACTAATACCTACGTACCAGAGCACTGTATGCGAGACCGGGGTTACTTGGATTACTATTTGCTTTTTGAATTTCAAAAAGCAATAGTAATCGCCAAAAATTTTGCCGTGTACACGACGAAAAATAAATAAAAATAATTTGGATCTTTCCTGGAGTAATTATGGTATTCGAGGACAATGAACATTGTTTGGGCAAAGATTTTCGTACACATCAGAATTATTGTACTGGATTAAGAATTCTGTTGAGAGACGTTTTTATAGGTTTTTTCGTGATGCCCAGTTTTATTTTTTACGTGACTATCGAGTAATCAACTTAAATGAATACAGTTTTTAATATAAATGCACAGTAATTTTCAATTATAATAAATTTAAAAGAAAAACGGATCATAGAAAAAGATGTGTTGAGAAAGAGTTGGGGAAATAAAATGGGTGAAAAAAAATGCATGAAATCATTATAAAAATCGTGATTCGATTTTAGTCACTTATGACTGTAATTTGATTAGTAAGTTGTCAACACGTTAGCGATATAAATGTGACTTCTTAGTGTCGAGCCGCCTAGTGCAAAAGCTAATTTTTAAATGGGCTTAATTCTACTTGACACTGTCTCAACTAGCCCCTGTCTCCCTTGCTGCTATGACTCGAGAGCGCGGTAACGACTCGTCGAAGGTTTTCACAACGAGTCAGTCAACCAACCCTGCTCATCGTTATTTCGTTAAATTTTCGGAAAGTAAATGTACTCTCCACGGAGTCGAAGAGTCTCACAGCTCAAGCTAACTCAGAATTGCATAGTCTCGGTTCCTATGGGGCGGATAAATCGGTTTCGAGTTCCACTGGAAAGTCCCTAGTGGTGTCGAATCCACCGGGAATCCACCTCTCTACGTAAAACGCCTCCTTTGAACTGACGAAATGTTTGTATTAGAAATAAAAATGAAAAGCAACTACAATATTTATCGCAAAAAGGGAATAAATGTTAACTAAAAAAGTCGTTGGTTTTCTCTTGAGAATCGATAAGACGATTCACGTACCAGCGATTTGACGAGGAGAAACTTGAAAAAAAAGAAAAAAAAAGATTGTACACGTAGCCTCGGGGTAGGTTCTCAAATGGAGCTGGGGTTGGCGTAACAGCAGTGTATATACCACTACGGTTGTACGACGTGACCCCTTGTCGCGCGTTCTACTCGAAATTTCGCTCGACTAGCGCTTTTTTTCAACATTTATTTGACAGCTGTCGGCCGCAACGCGTACGTTTTACCCTTATAGCAGCAGTAGTGCGATCGCGGTACTCTACGACGCCTGCTGTCTTCGACTTTTGTCTCGAGGGTCCAACTCTCTTTCTTTCTCTATCTCCTCTGTGTCCTCTCCACTCCTGCAGCACGTGCACTAATCTCGCGACGTACGCATGAAGCAGAAAAAAAATCGCTTTTTCCCGATCGCGGTCAGAGGATTTTAGAGTCAACAGTCAACAACACTTTAAAAAAAAAATGTAAAACGAAAAATGTCTTAAAAATCAATTTTTTGTTTAATTTCACTTCTTCGATTTGCTGTACATTGAAAGTGATCCATTGTACAAAAGGAAATGTTCCAATATGAAATTTAGGTTTTTCAATCGACTTAGAAAAAAAATGGCATAATCGTCTTGAATTGTTTTCATGCATTTATGAGCGGAATAAATGAATAAGACCTAATTTATTTTCGTTGTTGATTGTAGTAGCGACCACTGTATATAATAGGTAGGTAGGTAGCGGCATTTCATTGTAAAATTTGGAGAAAAATGAAAATAAATTAGTAGGTAGGTAGCGGCATTTCATTGCCGCTACCTACCTACCTACTAATTTATTTTCATTTTTCTCCAAATTTTACATTACTTTCATTGTTATATTTATAAACCTATGGAAAGAATGACACTATAGCAAATCCATATCATTTTAATGTTCTCGTTTTCACAGAGTTACGTTTTAAGTTTTCTTCAATTAGTATTAATTCAGATTCTTATTCCGCACTTTTATTAATATTTTTTTTTAGCGAAGATACAAAAAAAATGTAATATTTATACTGGAACATGTTTTTTTTTGTACAATGTTACGTTTTCACACAGCCAGTCGAAAAATCAAAATAAAAAAAATCGGTATTCAGTTTTGGATGAAAAAACGTTAGAGCAAATATTCTTGACACTCTAATTAACTTTAAAACAGAATGTATGAACCATTTTTGAGACCACGGGAAACTGAGGTGACTAACTTCCCATAAAATGCCGTAGATAAATTTGAAGAGATGTGGTTACAAGTATACTGTAACAGCTATAAAGTTCTACCCGATGTCAACGTAAAGTAAGAATGTCTCTCTATTACGTAACTCACTAAACAACAAACAGTTCGCGTCCAGATCTCACGCCATCTAATACTCTGGACCACTCATACAGTCAGTCAATAGATGTGCGGACGTACCAGTGGAGGGCGTTCGCCACTATAAAAAGAGAAATCAACGCTTGTAGTAAACCGGTGAGAGTACCGAGAAGCAATCGTCGAAGCCTGAGAACTTTGTCAATTAGAAGCCACCAACAATTAGTCGTTTGTCCGAAGGATCGAGTCAACAGCAACGCGATAGTCTGGTAGTATAAGCTCGTCGGTATTCGTATGATAGGTAATAAGTAATAACGAATCGCGTATACGCAGTTAAATACTACAATAATCTTTCGTTCTCGCAGAGCAAGTATATATTCACGTATAGAGCACGCACGTCGACTAACTCTCACGTAGAGGTAAGTAGATAGTGGCAAGCAGACACGCAGGTAGTTAACTATAGATACACATACTAGGTGAAGGTATGTCGGGGAACTCCGGGAGCCCGTTAATCCCGTATTACACGTGCGAACGTCGAGGATAATCGCTTCCTCGGGTTTTCTCGGCTGCTCAGCTACTGCGGAGTCGCCTTGCGAATATCGATAACTCAATTCTACTTCACGTCTGATGACGATACAGATTTCCTAGTTTAGTTATTATATCGCTGACTGTTATAATTACACGAGATTCTAATCTCACAAGTGCAAAGTTTTACTTTGCATCTTATTTTTGAAGATCAATCGATGGATGCAAATGTTTTACGCTTGGATGTAAAACATTATAACTTTACCAAGTATGTTGTATTGAAATACGACGAACTTCTCATACTTTGACAATCAACATTTCAGAAATGCTACTTTAATACTTTATTTATTTTTGTTCGTATGGGAATGCTACGTGGGATGCAAAGGGAAAGCGCGCGATAATACAAACTCAATGTACAAAGATCGGTGTCGTTCGAATCCCCAAGTGAGCGCGTCTCGAATGAGACTACATCGATAAACGTCGTAGACTGCAGCGGCAAGCAAGCAACGCGCGGTTTAGTTGGTTGAAGGCGTCACGTAACTCACGTACGCGAGTACGTCGCGGTGAACCAAGCGATCGCGCGACTTTTTCATCGCGATCGCGTCCGGCGTGCGTCCGGTGCCGCGCGCTTCTATACAGCCAATCCGATGGAATCTCTACGGATCTCTATAGCGCGTTGACTACAGTGACGATTCGCTTGAAAGGAGAACAAGCTACTGCTGTGATGCGCTCGAAGATCGGAAAGTAGGCTCCTTAGTCGCTATAGCCTTGCTGCGTCACAAACATATATATATATATATATATATATATATAATAGCAATTCGTTCCCTAACGCACGCAATACCACGGGAGCAACATTCTCAATGATTTTTATCGTCCAGTCGTCGTCGCCGCTGTCTCGTATATATCTATCGAAACGACTCCGAGTAACGAGGTAAAAATCGCATCGATATTGCACGATATTCTCAGCGAGAGACTACGTGACTCGCACGCGCCAAACGTTCCGAGATTCTTCAGCAAGGGGGACACGCGTTCCGCATTGAATAAAATTATGTTACGGACACGGTTAGAAAAAAATTCTGTAAAATCGGAACGCCAAGTTTTTGAAGTTAGAAGATGACAATATTATACATAGAAAATGAGTCAAGTTAAAAGAACTGCTACAGCGCTTTTCAACCAATAGATGTGTCAGAATGGAAGAGTCAAAGATTAAATATTTGGAAGTAAGAAATAAAATACTGAGTTACCTTCGAGATTAAAACTCATTTTTGTTCGAGAATAAAACGTCAATGTGATGTATAATGAGTTGGGGGTCCGATTTTCGCGAGGCTACCAAATCGACAAAACGATCTTTTGGAATGTTAGAATTGTAAGAAGCCCAAGGCGAGGAAACGTTCGAGTTGAAACATCCAAGTTGATGGAGAGAGCGGAAGGAACGGCGTAAAATCGAAATCGGTTGGGACCCCCAAAGATCGGCAATTTTCTAGACCGTCGCCAGGCATAATCATGATATTTATCCCTAATGAAATTAGTCGTGCTCCTCGAAACGCGTGGAATAGACGTCGTACCGTGAAATTACTATAATGGTCGCGGGCAAGGGCCGTCAAAATCTATCCGGGAATTCAACGGACAAACGATCGGCCTCACGTACGACACACACTGATGCTCTTGCAGCCTGGTGCCCCCCTTTAGCCTCTGCACTTACACCATCCTAACGCTGTACTATAATTCTATAATAACGATTCGGTCTCTCGAGCAGGCAGGAAGGTTATCTTCATATTTCCCGCAGACCGTGAGCCCTCTAAGAAACACACAGTTTCGCCTGTTTTTTGCCAGGAATTTAAAATTGCGGTCGTAAAAAAGGCGAAACCAGGCGGGAGAGGCAAGCCTAGAGGTAAATTAGAAGATTTGACCCCCCCAGGGCTGCTCTAGTCCTTCTTTAATGCTCTGACCAAAATCTTTACAAGACTAATCATCATCGATACTTTCTTACTTCCTCATAGACGATACTTTCCTAGATTTGTGTTTTCTTATTTTAACACACGGCCCTAAAACATTTTTAAAAAACATGTAATAAAACAAAACAAAAATACGAAAGGTTAAGGAAGTTTTTACGATAGAATGTTTCGTACACAATTAGACCTGAATGTACCTGTGAAGCATTCATAAATCTCATTTCCGAGATTTTTACATTATTATTTTTTTTTCAACTCCTGTAAAATTGTTTTCTTTATTATTGTCTACAGATTATTCGTTATAAACATAGTTTAACCGGATGTGCGTATGGGATACCTGATCCGCGAAGCCGAACGTACGCGACTCGGTGGCACTCTCGTAGACCCGCAGCCATGAAAGCCCAGCGGGCTCGTTCCACTGGAAACAATTGCTGCCTCCGGGCATCATTTACATCATAAGCAATCATAATGATCGAATTTTCGGCGAGCGAACGAACGATGATCCAATGAGTGGAACGACTAAGGGGGGGAGGGGGGAGCCAATTCAGAAGTGGGTACCCACTTACCGACGGCTACGTTGCAGTGAGTGCCGGCAGCTCGTTCTGTGAGACAGAGTGAGAAACCTTCCTTCCTCTCCTGTATATCCACCCTCCACCCGCTATGCTCGTGCTCTTCTCCCTCTCTCTCTCTTTTCTCTCGTCTATTACGTCGATCATACTGCCTCTTTCGTTATATAGCTCGGGGCTACCTGAGCCAGTTTATACCAACTGGCACCCACCCTGGAGCTGCAGACCACTTCTTCCAGTGTTCTCTTTTACAGTCAAACGAAATCGTTCAGATCTATCGCGCTCGTGCTCCTTCACGCATCGTCGAATCCGAAGAAGCCCGGCTTTTGAGAAAGGTAATCGTTGTAAAAAAAAAGTGCTAGAAGCTAGTAGTCGTTTCGCTTCAGCCCCCTGGCTCGTAATACCTCGTTAAGTACTATACCATGGCTTCCTGCAACCAATTTTCCCTCAATCCCTTGCATCGTTTGTTTCCTGTCAATCGTTTCTATACTTTATTATCGAGGAGTTCCTCAGTTAATGCGGAATCTTTTTTTTTATCGGTATCTGTCGAATAGTATATTTTTTATTTTGTATTTCTTCTAGTTTATTAAGGACGATGGATCTAGTGGATCTAGACATATCATGAGAATAAACTTGTGCTGAAGAAAGTCATAATAAAAAATCGTACGACTACATTCGGCTAGCGGCCCACCACTCCAGAGTTTTCACTCCCCGAATTCCAGTTTGCGAAATAAAAAAAAGGAATTATTCGCAACTGTGTAGATTCATTCTGTCAGACTATAGAAATTTGCCAAAAAAAATCATGATTTTTAGGTGGTCCACATCTTAAATGAAACTGAAGAAAATAGAAGATCTGCTCAGAAATTGTTCGAATTATGATCCATGCCAAATGTAACGCTGAAATGATTCTACTTCTGTACTTATACTATGTTATTCGACGGTTCTATTGTTATTCCATATAGTTCGAAGCATTGATTCTCCGACAGCGAGTCAGCGATAGAAACAGTAAATCCGGCTGCTGTTTTCTACTCCACCGATGTTGCTTTTCCTCAGTCCCTCCTTGAGATCCCTTGTATTGTATCTTCTACCCTGAGGAAGTAGTACGCGGGTATTGTATAGATAGAAATACACACACAGAAATACAATGATAAAGGCTCGAGCGGGTTCGCGCACACGCACGCACCTTGTCTTATTCTCCAGAGCGCGCACATTCGGTCTGCCCCCGCATCAGTATGCGGACCACGAATTCTCTCTCTGCCTCCCCCGTTTCACGTGCCCCACCCTTTTTCCATCTCGCTCACGGCCTCCACCGTCTCTCCTCCTTGCCTGTGCCTGTGTACGGACTCTACGGAAACGTAGGCCCTTTCCAAGAGTGTTTCCACCGAGCGTAATGCCGAAACAGTATTGATTGCAGTCGGGACGCCGTTCTCTAGCTTAACACTACCTATACTCAGTCGACCATTCCACATATAGTTACTGCTTTGAGGCACAAGCACCTAAAATTTTGACTGGCTCTCCAAGGTATCAATGTCTTCATGGCTTTATCCTTAAAGCCTCCTTCCTGCAATTCTCTACATTTTTCCTTTAACTGAATCCGTTTCTTCAGCTTCGTCAATATTGCTTTGTTAACTTTTATGGAACAAGCAATATCTACAGAATAAAAAACGTCAGGACACACCTACGTGTGATATCATTAGATTTATCAGTATTTGGTATAGCAGAGGGCGTTGCGGACATAGAACCCCAAGCGAATACTGAGAACTGGCGCTAGAGGGTAATAACGAGGTAACAATGACCTTTGAGGGTTGACGAGAGCGAAACCTAGTGAGGGCAAAGCGAAGGGATGTGACGCAGGGTGGCTGGTTGTAACCGCAGATCCTCCTCTTGAAAGATAGGGTTGGCCTATCCTGGCGCGCTAGATAATTAGACGGGTAATCGAGAGACGCTCATGAGTTTCAAAGTATTACCTAGTCGGCAGAACTCAGGCTCAGCATCTATCTAATGGCAACCGGGAGGAACGTGGTGAAGATCTGAACGGGGAAGAGAGAGAAAATCTCCAACGATTCTCGGTTGAAAGGACGTCGTTTTCACATTACCTCGAAATCGGTCCTTCCTTCGTGGCATCCTATCGCAGAATCTTTATTGCTGACCATTTCCATCGTCGGGATGTAGGAGGACTGTATTGCTTTTCGTATCCAGCAAAGTATCTAATAAAATACGCGTTTATTTGCTACACCAAAATTATTTAGGGAAAGTCTAGAAGCGTTTCCTGCAATGTTTTTAACATATTCTATGCTATATGGGCCTTACTACATAGTACAAATCACATAATTCTTAACCCGAAAAAAAAAACAAATTTTTCGGCAACGAACGGTGAATTGAGCTTTTAAGTGATAAAGTCGACAATCAAAACTCTTAATGTGATCAGAAAATATCTTGGGATAGATTGCGGTTAAAATGTTGGAAAGGGCGAGAAAGTTGTCCCCAAGTCCTGGCGTAACCGTGCGACTCGGGAGCTTTTTCGACAGGGTTTGGTGACATAATGAGGCAGATCGATTGCCGGGTATATTAACATAACAATACCGAGACGCCCCTCTGCGACGAGCGCGACTCTCGCGTTCGTATGCCTAACACAATTGATAGACGACAGGAATTTCGGAAGAAAACGGGAAAAACTGGGGTGCTGCGCGGCACAGTGCTCCGTCCCATTGGGTATAAATGTCACGAGGGTGAGAGAGAGGTATAGTTCTGGATTGGAGAAGTGGCACACGCACTAGGGGCCAAATGCAGGAAAAGCAGAAGAGGGTCAGCTTCGCGCCAAGCGGCTTATTAGCCAGCAATGTGATCTATTTGCCCTGTACGCGCATAAAGAACCAACCATAGCGTTATTGTACCACTATGTCATGAGCGAAGGGCATATTATTGGCCAACGGGGACCTCCGGTTAGCTTCGGCTCACGGTACTGACAATACATACATAGATACGCACTACAATACTGCATTGCAGCTATACTCATATAGTTAATAACGCAATGGAGCACGCTCGCGTTTCCTTCGCAAAAGAACCCCAATCCAAGCGATACAGTAATTTTCCCTTCATTCCAGATATTGCTCTATTATTTTCTATCCAACTACAAGTTTATTGCCGATATACCATGCCAAACTTCTTGAGACCTTTCTCATTATAAGATCGAGAATACCTACGCGTGACACGGAAATAATTGGCACTGTAGAATTTATCGTAGTGTCCTAACAGGTCCTCTTGTTGGTGCACGGGAACCTCTTGTCTCGAATTCCAGAAGCTTACCAGGCCTCTCCGAGGGTCCCTTGGGAATTCCACCCAGGGCAAAAGGACGAGCATCGAACATCTTACATACACCGAAGGTTCTTGCAAACCCTCGATGACTATTATTTTGTATATCTATGTTGGTTAGTTTATTAGATCGGCAAAGGCCGTCCAACATGTGCTGAGGTGGGACGGTGTTGGATGCCATATTTGTCAGGAGGCGGACCAGCATCAACTATGTGGCGAATCCACCGCGATCTAAACTGGTCGAGTTTTATAATAGTTTCAGACTTTCAGTCAAAGTAACTGCTTACGCTGGTATAAATCCAACGTGTTAAAGGTGATTGATGTGAATGTTTGATCAGTGTTGATCGATTCACACTGGTGGGAACGTCCACCTCAATTAAACTAGTATTTGTACGCTTTCGAGGCTTCTAATTTTGAATATAACTGTAAATTTATAAAATTTCAAAATCCGAGAGGATGTGATTGATAGCGCTGTTAACTTGGATTCGAACTGTTACGGTGTAATTTCGAAGGAGCTCTGTTATTTTTAGGTTCAACGCTTTTACCGTCGGCTGCCGGTGTAATTTAAGGGAAAACAGCAACTAAGAACATAAAAACATTTTCTAATCTGTTGGTAATTTTAAAAAATGAAGAAACAGAAAATTTTGTTTTTATCTTGATAAATTATTGTTTGTATGGTGGAGGAGTTTGAGCGAGCCTGTATCTCGTATTGGTAGGTGCGAATGCCGGTAACAGAACTCCCGACGCGATGGCCTCCATTCGTGGCTCTCTCGATTCCATTGTCGGTTTTGGTGTCGCTTGTCATGCCAGAAGGCATTGTTTAGCATAGCGCGGGTTCGACCCGCGCGTTGTCCCGCTCTGACTCACGCTATCGGCTTCCGTCCTCGCAACCCCGCGCACCTCTCATACGTTTACCACTGCAGCAATCTACCTACACCTTTTTCCGTATCTGAACATTCTATCTGAATCTCCACTTAATTCCACAGATTATTGTATCAATAAAAATATTTCAAAGAATATTTTTGGCCTACATTGCAGAAACTTTTTGATACCTAGATGTCTAAAAAAATAAATGAGGCATTTTCTCACTGAATTTTTGTATACATCATGTAACGGAAAAATTAACCCTACATATTTTCGACAGAATTCTTAATTTCCAAGACATTAATAGTAAAAAAAAATAGAAATACCGAAAATAAAAAAAGTCAATTTGTCGGAAATATTGGTCGTAAAGCCAACCAAAAAATACGTGTATTTTCTTTTTTTAAGTATATTTCGAAAAAAAATTTATCAAAATTATTGGATTCGTTCAGCGTCAGACCATAGAAATTTCAGCGAGAATGAATTCTGTGAAATGACTCCAGATGATGAGGCAAAGCAAAACTCAAAGTTCGGTACCAATTTTTGTGAATTTTCCTCAATATTAGAAAACTAAAACTGTACAGACTGCTTTTACTGTAATCAATAAAACAGACTATTTGCGATAGTGTGACGTGAACCCTATGGTTCAGACCTGTGGAAGCAACTGTAGAAACGCTTTTGGAAAATCCATACCCGGGTCTGAGCGTCGTCGTCGTGGAACGTACGTACGAGATTTCGTTGTGGCGGAGTACAATGGCGCGTTCTGGAATAAGGCTCGTAGAAGAGCAGCAGTAGCGAAGGCTTGGAAAGCGAAAAGAGTGAGACAGTGAAGAGCTCTAACTGCCGGGAAATAGAGAGTGTGCGAGAGGAAGTAAAGGAAGGTGTGGGAGAGAAGGCTGCGAAGCGGGAACGGGGAAAGAAGGAAGGAAGGAAGAAGGTAGATAGCGAGCGAGAGAGTCAGCGAGCTTGCGGCGGTCCTTGCCCCGAGTACGTGCTCCGAGTGTCAAAAGCTTCTGGCATGACATGGGAGCTGAACCGAGCTCCGTAGGCGAGCCACGAACTCGGGGATGACGGTAGACCAAGGTCTCTGCCGATCGATAAACACTCTTAACTGAAACACACAGTACGTATACGCGATCGAGTTTGCATGGTGATTGCGACCCGACTATTACTAGATCTGCAATCGTCGCCAGTAGGGCCACGCGACATACTTTAGTGCGTCAACCTAACCGATATAATAGGAGATTGGTCCTAATAAATTCGTAGTTTACCATTTTCCCATACAAACGTTCGAAGAAAACTGCTTGGACACTGGCAACTGCATTTCTTTATCGTGAGTTAAATCATGGGCTACACGTTCGGTGAAAAAAAAATCGTTTCTCCCTGCGACCCCACAAAATGACGAACCGCACAAAACAGGCACTCGCGGCTACATCATACATGCTCGCATGCATGTATACAACGAGGGGTTGATGGGGTGGACTGTGACGGAGGTGTCGGTAGATCTCTATCTCCAGCTCCCATCGACTGCAGTCTCTCTCTCGCTCGTTCCGACGCGCCTAGCTCTTTGGAAGCGTGAAATCAAATTTGACAGATCGAAGCAACGACTCTACTCTAGCTCTGACTGCTCTATGCATCCATGCCGCCCATATACCTCCCCCGAACTGTCTTTCTCTCATTGGATTCCTCGCGCCCCCCTCGTTCGTATCTATCTATCTATCTATCTATCTATCTAACCATCACCGGCCTGAATCTACACGCATCTAGTCCCTACCTCAGTTTTTTATACAAGCGCACAGAAGCATCTCAGTTTTTCTATCCCACATATCGACGTATCTGTGATGTAGCTCTCCGAATGCTCCCCAAAATGGCGTTGGAATGGCAAGACCAACGCGTTTTCCGGCAACTCCCGCGTAGCCCACGGGCCCGGCTATGTCTTTCAAGCACAAAGAACACGCAGCATCCTTTCCATGTCCTTTCTTTATAGTGGATATACCCCACGTGGGTTCCACATAAGCTCACACACCGTCACACAAGCTCCCTTCGTCCACATTTTCGCGCGCACCCCATTTTATACAATTCTCTTTTATCTGTTACTTCGGCGCATTTCACTGGCCTGCCGCTTACATTCCCTCGGGGCGTCCCGTTCGTTCGATGAACGCGGGACTCCTTAGTTCCAACCCGACACCTTTTTACAAATACATCACACGCCCTTCTGCTCTCCCAGCGTTGCTACTTCGCTAGCCGCTGCTTCTCGCCCTTCGCCAATTCCATCCTACTCTGTCTCACTTGCCGGTATTATTTAGTGGGTGCTACATTTGCCTAAGCACATCAAATGCTCAGGGCCACTCGGCCCTCGGTTCGCTGGGCAGGTACTTAAGCCGCCTCGCAACAGCCACTGTACAACACGCGAGGCTTGTTGCCCTTCACGAGGCTCTACTTCCATCCTCTATACGCTGTAGATAACGACAGGGGGGTGCCCCAAACCGCCGGGGGCCATTTTACGAGCCGCTCGTGGCAATGGGTGTAGCGTTGCGTATACATGCGTAGCTTTTCACGTGGACCAATGTTTTAGATCCGCAGTCTCGACACGTGTAAAAAAATCGTTTCATGATATATCTATGTATATGCATCAACATAATCCATATGAAGTCCAGCTCTTGAGACAATTGTAAACAGCGGTTAGACATTAAAAATTCGTATCCGAAGTTTTTTGCGCCACGGTGCGAACTGCGGTGTTTCATATTTTTTCTCATTACATGTGAGTTTTTTGTTTTCGTAATTTCGTAATGTATGGCACAAGGAGTTAATAGATCCATCATAAACTATTTTTTTACACGAATATATACACTCATCAGAATAAAGATGATCAGCGCGGAAGACCCAGGCCAGGGTAGATCACAGATGAACATAATCTGTGCGATCAAAGTGCGTGAGGCGATTGCTAAATCCGATCGTCACCTTCACCATTGAAGTAGTCTGACCAACTTTCATAGGGTACGGAACGTACAGGACATTTGATGGAGCGACAGCTGTCCCCGCGCACCGAAAACCAAATTATATTCTCAAAGGATCGTTGATCTCTATTTAGATGTTATCTTCACACTACGTGCGATGCGAGGTATTGCACCCCAACACCCTCATTTCAAATCCCGTACTATTTCATCTTTGACACCATCATAACACCTATGTCCCCTCAACATCGAAACTTGAATGTTTCCTTCAAACAATCTTGATACCATCTAATGGGAAATGTAACGCGAAACTGTTGCACAATCATTCGACGAGTGTTCAGTACTTCAAACAAGAAAATACAACCACAAACGGATTTTTAGGCCTCTGAATAGCTAAGCGACAGAAGGAATACTGAAATATAAACTTTAGACCTTTTGATATTTTTATGGATATTTTAAGAGGTACTAAATTTTTTCATTTTATTCGTATCCTTGACTAATGCACTCGTGCTACATTCCATCACTAACTCTGGGGCCGCTGCACATAAAGTAACCTCTGAACTGTATTACCACACGTATATTAGTGATTGGAACTTATATATTTTTTTTACGTAGATATCACAGTTGTGGTAATAAAGCACTATGGCATTGTACCAAGTTCGTCTATAAGGTGTGGCTTTATTTCTTACTCTTACTTAGTGGCTCTAAGGTTACAGTTATATCGGATCCGTTTTCTCCGTATTGCATTGTTCTAATCGTTGATTGTGTTCACCAAGGCTTCATCGATCTCTACTTCAGCACACAATCAAACCACGCGTGCCCTGCGGACTCAGCCACGTTCAACATGTTTTTCTTTGATTAATTGAGCAGCCTTCGCTGCTCAATGGTTGGAGATAAAAGTGATTCGTTGACGTAACAGGGACGTAAAATATATTACAGCTGCCATCGTCGTCGTCGTCGTCGTCGTCGTGGAATAGCAGTCGCGACAAGATGAGAAAAACTACGCAGAGGCATAATTCACGATGCATCATTTATGAGAGAGTGGACGGTGGAAAAACAAGACGTCGGTCTCTTCGCGGGGCGTCGCGTAATTAGTGCGTAGCAATAACGACGGCATAACGCCGTGTTCCGGATAAAAAGTCTCCTGGCATTTCGCCTTCTTATGCACACGAAGCTCTCTCACTCGTCTTTCCTATGATAAAAAAAAAAGAATTCTTATTTGTGAGAATAGTGCGAGAGAGACTTTCTGTCAATGAAGAAGTCAGGGTAGATGAAGTCAAGATTCCTCGGGTTGAATGCGGCGAATTCCTCGGTAGCCGAGTTCACCGCCACTGAATCGGTTAATTATCCGTAGATATTTTTCGCTCGCTCCGACCCCTTGTCATGAACGCTCGTTGGGCGCCCGCGAGAATCGGAGCCTAAAGGGGTTGGCGATGAACTTGCGGACTCTACGCGAGCGGGGTATAATGAAGCGTTTGGAACCCCTTTTGCCCGAACAAGTCGTCGCCTCTACTTTGGATATATTTTATTGGATCGCCGTGCCGTTTCACCCAAGTCTCACTCGCTTCTCGCGGCTTTATTATCACCGCGGCGATGGGCCCCTTCACCCTTTCTTCGTCCCCTATGGTAAGCACCCCCCCGCATTGCCTGAGCTGTTCTGGTATTTCTCGCTTCGGGATCAGCCCTTTCCCTCACGCCCAGCTGCGCCGCGATCCCCCGCACGTTCTGGTGCCCCTCCACAAAAGCCTCGTGTTATGTCAGTGACGCTCAACGAGCCGTGACATCGTGCACGAGTTGACGAATAAATACAAGGGTTAAACGCTAAACCATACCTCTTATACTTTCGCGCTAGTAAGCAGCTTCACGAGGGCACGCAAACGCATGTTAGTCTGCGTCCAATTCATACGACCCTCGTCTCAATAACACCCCCGTCGATCGGCCATCGCTCAAACTGTCTTTCATTGTGGCTATCCCGGGTTCAATATCACGTCTTCATGACTTACACCCATTGACATCCGGATCCGTAACCCATTGCATTGTTCACCCTGTATCTAT
Source organism: Perithous albicinctus (assembly GCA_964016905.1). NCBI lineage: Eukaryota > Metazoa > Arthropoda > Insecta > Hymenoptera > Ichneumonidae > Perithous > Perithous albicinctus. The sequence continues at coordinate 16,761,530 of OZ024691.1, read as the reverse complement.
CGATATAGGGTTTAACCCAAGTTCTTCCTTGGCTTGAATTTAAATTCAATGTTAAATATGCCGCGTACCGAAATTATTTATATTTGGACTGAATGATGCAGACACTCTCAGAATGTACACTTAAGTCCGAATTGATCCTACTCTACAAAACCATTCATAGTATTGTCGATTATTCTGATGTCCTAGAATAGGTAACTATATGAATCCCTCTCCTGAATATTCACAATCGTAATTTTTTTAGTTCAGAAGTCATCGGGCGAATTGTGATCTCAATGAAGTGCTGACCAGAATGTACTGAAACGGAAATATTGCGTCTCTCTTTACCAAATTTTTTAGACACACCCGATATCAGGCTTTCTAATATCTGTTAATGTTCATAGTGCAAACAGCGTACCGTCGTAATAATTCAACATTTTTTCCCTTAATTTTTGCTATCTCGTTCTCATATAATGAATGTTCTATTGATAAGGGTTTGTTCCATCCACTGCTTAATAAATAAATAAATATCTGTTGGACGTTTTCGAACACTGTTAGAACTAATCGCATAAAATTACATTTGTTATAAACAAGGGCTGATTATTTAAAAGTCAAAAATTTTGTTACAAAAAATTGTTTGCATTTATACAAGTTTCCCTCAGCTTCTCGGAGTCACGAGTTATATGAGCCGGTTTAAAATTGTTTGAGAACCAGACGAAGCTTTTAACTGTAGGAGATTAAAACTATAACGCTCACCCTAATCCGGCAATATATCTCATGATGTCTTGCGGGATTCATCTCTCACTCGCGACTCGGTCTCCCTATTTAGTGGATCATATATACCATTCTCATCGTTGGATCAACCCCTTGCCGAATAATAATAACACCCCTTGAGCGCTAAGAGTCGAATTATCGACATACCTCTAAGCCGCTTGGTGGCTTATCATTTCGTCTCCTATACATCCAATATCTTTCTGTGACCACACTTTTTCTTTTCTCTCCATTCAAAACGTATAAAACTTTCCATAATCAAACATGACTTACAGTGTGTTGACGGATGAGCGCGACCGTAGTTCACGCTCAGTTGACTAAAGACCCGAAAGCTTATAGATATCCACGCAGTTCTTTCTCTCACCCTCTCACACTACATTCTGTAAGTACGCCGAGATGGTAACCAGCATCGTCTTCTTCGTGCGCAGCCATCGGCATCTGTTCGCGAAGGAATTACGACGTAACTTTGTCTCCTAAGATAACGCGCTCTCGGTGTCTCTGGCGACGAGTCTCTAGCGTTATGCTCCTGCTGCCGGTGAGTGGTGCTCCGTTGTACGGTATGTCGAGTGAGCGAGAAATAGAGCCAAGTGAGAGGGCAATGGGCTCTCGCACAGCACAGGAGTGTGTATGATGTGTGGGTTGGTGAGAGACTGCAGAGCCACTGCTGGATCTCGAGTTTCCATTGGGGTGGTTCTTGCGGCGATATAGGGAACAAGCCCGCGCGATTTCACCATCTCACTCTTGCACTCCATACCTCGTTGGTGGTGTGTCTCTGACGGAGGTACGGAGGGTTTGGTTTAGAGGGAAACGCGCGGGGTTTTCACGTAGACCTCTACGCCCCACTTGTACCACAATCTATCTGCCTCTTTCTCTCAACTCTGATAATATATTGGCACGGTCTCGCTCTCGTTCACTACGAGTTCGGTGAGCTCACGGTGAGGCTCGTCGGGGTTGCTCGGTCCCTGGCTGGCTCTGGGCGTCGCGCGTCGCAGCCGCACTACCGACTCCTCTCCTGCCGCCACTGCCGCCATCACCCCTGGTACACCCGGAGCCGCAGTCGCGTCGGCAGACCCCAGCGAGACATACAGCATACCCACTATCACCCACAGATAGTGCGGTTCGGTCTCTCCGCGTGGCTATGGGGTGTCGCGGGCTCATACATATTCAACGGATGCATCACCCGACCTCTCTACCTCACGACGCTCATCTATTGACCCGACTTCCCACAGGGACAACTCTGTTCAACTACCGACGATACTTTCACCGGTACCCCACCATGGAACTCGAATTACAGGCCAGTTTTCGAGTCCGATTGATGTTTAGGCGTTTTATCAAAACCCGAAAGCGCCGCTGGGACCTGCTCCAACGACCTCTCACTACACCAACTGCCCTTCCTATATATGTACATACCCATTCCCAAGCAGCAGCCACCTCGAACGATATATATATATATATATATATGTATATGTGTATGTATATATATATATATGCTCCACTCTCTGGTGTACTCTACGAACTCAGCCACGCGCGCCCTCATCCAAACTCGTCAACCTTGCTTTCCACATTCCGTTCCGTACCTATGACACACCGAGCTCTGTTTTCACTAGTTAAGTTTTATATTGTACACTGTACTTACGACTTTGTAGAGAAAAGTTTAATTTACGAGAAGGTTTTGTTAATTTTTAACATAATTCATGCAAATTTCTTCGTCTTATGGAGTTTCTGGTAACATTTACATGTCTTCATTAGGATGTGTCAAAAATCAACATTAACTTACTTACAAAAAAAATTACGATGCGTCCAGTGTTGAAAGCAGAAAAATAATTTTTAAAGTTTATTTTCGACACACCTTACATGTCTTCATACAAAATTGTCGGTATACTTTTGCGTTACATAAATCTACGCAGTATGAAGTAAATGCTTTTTGAAAAGATACAAACGTGAATTAATTTCTTCTTTAATACATACGCAAGACTAATATAAGTCTTTTATTCAACACATCTCGTGTCTTACGTGTTCACTTCTGTATAATTCTTTTTTCATGTACCACATCTTCCCATCAGACACATTCGCCGGTCGATCAAAAAGTCATTAGCACTCTCGGCAAATGGATCGTAAGGTGTACGAAAAGTATAGGATCACGATTCCCAAGCCTTAATGAAGATTTAAGTGGTGAAACAGACTCGTTAGTCACGTGTTCTTGAACCACGTAGGAAGATGATATGCTCGAGCACCGAAAATCTGGTATGGACGAATGCGATCGAATTTCTCAGCTATGAGCTCATTAATACACTAGAAGTAGTCCTACCTATAATCCTATACTTATAGTACAGTTATAAGTTAACGTCTTGGTCACGATAATTCAGGTTGTATAATTGGGTCCACCAGTCGGAGGGAGTACGGATTCAATGATTTACATAACAATTCAGGTCCGGTTAAAACGACACGTAATTGATATAAATATGCTCGCTCGACGACGGGAACGAAAGAGAAAAAGAGAGAGAGAAATGGAAAGAAATACAGACGGACGGTAGACCGTGGCTGCGGGCTTCATGGGTATACCCATGAACTGCCCCGCCGACTGCGGTTCTGCTGCGCGCATAACTTAGCATAAATAATAAATAATATCGTGAACACGTGCCGGCGTTGAAGCGCGTGCGTCATTAATAGCCGAGCTATACGCTTGTGACGCGACGTTTGAGCATATCTGCATCAATATGCGAATGCAAAAGAAACATTAGGTACGCAGGTAGGGCAGCACTGATAGTACTAGTAGTAGTAGTAGTAGTAATTTAAGTAGAAGTATCAGCGATACACAACTATATGCATAAGCACTGCTTGGTACTGCACGTAGTGGACTACAAATACCTAGGTAATATACTGAAGCTAGCTCATATGTTGCAAATCCAGTAGCAAGGCACTTCTTCTTCGGACGCTTCTTCGCGTTGGGTTCACCGACATCCATCTCTATATAATTCCTGGCCGACTCTTCAGCGGGTCTCTCTCTACCTGTACGTGAACGCATCGATTTATGCATTTCAATGCGCACTTTTGGTTTTAACGTCCTGTTAACGTACGCTTTAAACGTCAGCAAGCACCCAATATGTATACCGCAGCTCCACTAATGACCACCGCGCACTCTCTGATTATTATTCTTTCGTGGCACCGGGCTTAACTCGTCCCTGACCAACCATACTCATCGTCATTATTCGAGAGGGAAAATGTCTTTAGAATACGTGTTTTTACGTTGCACTCATGGGCAGGAAAATTATGGGGGTTCTGCTAAAAATTAATTATATTCGTTGTGGAATAACTCACTAATTTGACTGCTGGATAGGGTGGCTCATTTTGAACTTCATTTTCTTTTTCTTTTCCAACTTAAAAGACGGTTTGTCATTGATACAAACAAACGTAAATCATCAGTGTGTCAAAAAAATTTATTGTATTTAATTTTAATGTCAACCTCTAAATATTTTTATTTGTTAATTATTTTTAAACGACGATCGTTAATGAATGCCAAAGATTTAAAAAATTAGATAAATTTGTCATTGATCTTATTGAGGAATTGACGTTCTATACAAAAATTTACACCAATTAGGAATCGCGCATGAAATAAACAATTGCTTCTTCTTTTCACTAAAACTAAAACTGAAATGTCTCCGCAGATAATATTTGCTACAGTTCAACAGGTAATGTATGCGTTACAAAGTCAATTTATTAATCGACGTTGATAGAATCGAGCTACCTGCTTTTTTTCTACAGTGGTATAAATTATCCTAGTGAACCACGCTCTACAAATAAAAACATATAATCGAGTATAGTAGTAAGCGTAGAGAAAAATAGAGGCAAAACCTCATCGCGTAGCCTCCAACGATATACATCCATGATCCAGTAAAAAAGAAACAAAAAAACATGAAAATAGAGTTGACATTCACGAGAGACGAGCCCGAGCGTGGCAAGTCGAGCGAGACGATCGTGATTCGGTAGGAGCTGAGGCTAGTTGGCGACGAGGCGCTAATGACTAATGAGAGCGTGGCAGAGTGAGCACCAAGCAGTAGCAGCAGCAGCAGCAGCGATTGCCCCCTCGGTCGCATTCGCGTGTTACCGAATAGCGATGCTAATCTTGTCGCGGTCCGTGGATACTCGGAACGCACCGGGCTCTGCGTGTCTCGTGCCCATCCAGGCACTTCTTCCACCAGCAGAGGGACTTGCAGTTTCAACGGAGAGTCACTGTAAACTTGCTACGCACGCGGAGCTGACCGTCAGCCGGCTACCCAAGTCGGTTCTCTAACCAGAGAGCATGCAACTGACCCAACCACCCAGACAGCTTTAGCTCCTAATACCTTTTATCGCGAATTAAGATGTTGTCGGGGTGCGCGTGCTCCCTGCTGCTGCTGTTGCTGCTGCTGCTACTTGCTACGCCGTATATGTATCCACCTATCTTACTTTTCTAGCTCCTTTCACCATCTCTCATTCTGAAATAACTTCGACGCATTATCGCCGCTGTCTTATTGAACTTGTTTCGTACTGTAACATTTTTTTGTAATAAACTTCCATAGCAGGTATAGGAAACTCTTTTTCCTGGATTTCGCTGAAAAAAAAGCCTCCTGCGTATACATTTAAAACAAATCTAAATTTTGTGTACTTTTAACAAAAAAAAATTACTTTTCTATTACAGTACATTTGCTGTCATTTGTACAATTTTTTGTTGTACAATTGACAAATCATTTTCATTATTTCTCATCTAATAATACTTTTTTATAAATTCGATTAATACATAAGACAAATAGAGGATCACCACTTGAACAAAAAAAATGTTTCTCTTGATAAATTTTGTCTGTCACTTTTAACTTCACAAAAAAAAAGAAAAATACAAAATATCTCGCTTCGTCAGCAGGTTAATACAGATAGTGTTGCCATGCGTCTACTATAGACAACTTCACTATAGTTCGATATTAAATGCAGACCCCACGTGTTGCAGCGAATACGAGGCGCACATATAACCTACACAATCTGCATGAAGAAATAATTCGATAAAAGCCATAAAAGTGAAGTACGAGTTACTATGAAAAAAAAAACACGTGTATCGTCGTGTCCGTCTCGACAGACGGCTCGCCCTTAGTACGTTACGACGATACGGGCTATCGTTACGGGTTGCCAAGTACCTTTTTTACCAGCATCGCTGCAGCAAATCGTATCTTTCTCTCCAACCTCTCGCGTCTAGTATCTGCGGAAGTGGCTCCATGTAGGCGCGGAAAGGGTGCACGCTACACAGCGCGGATTTGTGATATACGATCGACCGTTACTTCCTAGCACCCCGTAAATAAAGACTCCGAGAGGTTGCGCGTTTGCGTACTGCCAGTAAACATTCAATAAACGGTCTACGAAATCGTCGGCGTTTACGCGGCCCGCAAAAGAACCGCGCGTCGCTCTTTCACGACATGCTTTGCGGCCTGTTCTGGACATTTCGGTACTCCAGCTATTCACCGTCATACGCTGCCGCAACTTAAACGCAGTTACTTATGGTATACAGTACGTCGCGATGAAAATCCAGCAGCCAAGTTTCTCCAACACTTCTTTGAGACGATTCTTAGTTACCGGAGGGGACATCGGGGTGATTTGGCACATTTTTTTTTAAAGTGTAAAACTTTAGATTTATTTTAGAGCTTTCTTAAGACGATAATCCGACACTCATAGAAATTATATTCTAAATTCCAGTGAAGAATCATTAGCTGTCAATGCTTGAAAAATGTATTATATATTTTTTGCTTGGTAATATGATTGGATATATTTACGAATAATTAAAAGCCAAAAAGCTGCTGTTTAATATGGTACATAAATATATAACATTAATTTTGGAATTACCAGAATCTTGGTCGTGAAGTCATCGGAACAATTCTCCCTACAACGTAGGGAATTTTTTCGGAATGAATATAACAGAAAAAAATTGAACCAATTTTCGTTATGGAGGTCGATTCAAAATTTATTTTATTTCTTGTCCCACCTAAAAATGACAATGAAAAATTCTGAGTGTACAATTTTCAAAGAACATCAGTATAAAAAAATAATAAGAAGAGATCGCTATCGGATTCAGTAGAAAAAAGAGGGAAAATGGTAATTTATATATTTCTTGTATATACATATATATATTTCTTTTCATTTATTTTTTTTCCTGTAAAAAGATTTTCTAAATATTTTCACTAGGCTGATGTTTGTATTAAAAAAATGAACTTTCTGTCCCTGTGTCATTTCACCCCGATTTATGCAGACACTCTTTCTGTACTGTGCGTGTTTGCGCCTACCTCGAGTATGCACATATAGAACGCTCCCCATAACTTAGGATAATGGTTTCTCGACAGTTTCTGCATATCGGTTATCGTTTGGGCGTCCTTCGGAAGTGGCGCACCGAGGCCGAAGCCCGCGAGATCGTCTTTGCATCGTTTTGCCCACACGTCCTGAGTTCTCCTGTTGGCGAACTCGTCGTACCGGCGATCGACGAACTCCTCTTTCCTCGATCCTCCCTCGAACCCCCACCTCCCCCCTCCCCCTTCGGACTCCTCACTATATACACGCCCGGGGATTGCTCGTGTCTGAAGTCTCTCCGGTGGTGCGCGAACCTCTCTCGGTCTGAAATATGCCGCGCGCGTTGTGAGTTAGTTTAATATGCAAATGGCGAAAGATAACGGGGCCGATCGGTGAAGAGTGGAGAAGCTGCTAAGTCGTGATTCCGGTAGCTGTGTCTATAGTCCCCTGTACCAGCAGCACAAGCGGCAGTAGCAGCACGCCACAGTCATACCACGATCCATTCTTTTGCTGCGCGCGCGCGCGTTGCTCGAGCTGCCCTCACGCTCTCGCGATCAACCAAGTGCTTTCAGGCTAGCGCTGTTCATCTTGAACGCGTCGAGTCCGTGGCTACTGACTCGGCGGTGTGTGCCGGTGAGACCGGACCCTGCGATTCTCCATCACACTCTATCCTTAACCCCAACCGCCCCCTTCCCATCCCTCAACCGCGCGCTCTCGCTTTCGCTCACTGAATTGAGAGATAAGAAGCCCACGCTTAAGCCACCCGTAAACGCTCGCAGGGACGCATCGACGGACTGGCAAAAAAAGTCATCATCCTCGGAATAGAATTTTTCGTAATTAATACACAAGTACACTGTTAAAAGTTCAACGTGTTAAAGACGATTAATGTAGACTTTTGACCAGAGATCATTAATTTGGCTTATACTGTCAAAATTATTTTGACAGTGTATTTTTTTTATGAAAAATACAATTGTTGAGATTTTTTTGAAGATTGGCGTAAAACCATGATTGGTACAAAAAATTCAAATAAAAAAAATATTCGGAATAGGGGCTTTTCCCAATTTTCAAGATAAGACACAGTTTTGTTTTACAAAAGCTGTATTCGAACGTCAATATAAATAAACGCTAGAAGAAAAAATTACAATTTAAATTTATTTTGTTAATTACATAGAATTAGGGCTTTTCATCATTTCAAGTAAGATATCTTCTTTTTTTCAATCTCATGTACAAATCACGTACATTTTTTATACCGTACTCCAATATACTAAAAGCAAAACAAAACGAGAGTCACGACCCTGTCGATTTACCCTAAAATGCCTCTAATTTAAATTGCTAAATAAAAATTAATGGAAAATACACAACTGTTGCAAAAATAGGTTGGACACATCATTTTAGGGTACTTTAACGCGAGAAATATTTTTGATCTCCCACAAAGTTGAACATTTTTCATTAATATAATATAACACCTTGGGAATAAAACTATCGTAATAAACATGTAGTCACGAGACTAATAGTAGGTGTAGGCGTGATGCTAATGGTTACGAGATTGAAAAAAATGAGGAGAAAGAAAAAACTATATAATATCTGACGATGGTTCTGCGCATCCCTGAAGAAGAGTTAATCCTGTAATGGTTCGTTGAAGATGCAAGCGTGTCGTGCGGAGGTGTATCTTCTCTCGTCCATCCTCAGTGGTTTGCAGGCTACCGGCAAGCGAAGAACCGAGCACGTACGGTTTGTTTCTATACATACTCGAGCACTCGACTGACCAGCAAAGAGCTTCTTTACTCTGGCGCATCTCGTTCGGTGTACAGTAGAGAAAGAGGGAACGAGAGAGAGAGAGAGAGAGAGAGAGAGAGAGAGAGAGAGAGAGAGAGAGATGTAGTTGCGAGGGAAGCGTGATCAACGCTCGGAAGGTGCTGAAAAGCGAAGAAGTGGTTGTCCCATGGTGAAAGAGGCGAATCGACCCCCACGATGTTCTATCTTAGTAACCAAGAATTTCTTTAGCGTCTGTGTCCGTAGTTGCTCGCTATATCTTGTTGCTTGGTGTACACGTAGCACGTTCGTGTGTCAGTGAATATATGCGATCGTCACAGTCACGCTGCCCCGGTATAAGGCCTACGTATGTGGCCCCAACCGTGCAAGGTTATCGAGTTGTGGGCGCGAGTGTAAGTGCGCCATGCCAGAGGGGGTTGGTAGCTGAGATGGGTAAGCGCTTCATTAGGCCGCGAGAGCTCCCTAATTACACACGGCCTCATTAGCGGCTCCTGCCCCTCCCCCATCCCCTTTTTCTCTTCTCTCTCGCTTCTCCTCTTCACTCATGGCTCTTGGCCGTCTCCTCTCTTGCAGCGTTGCTCGTACCAACGTAGATATACCTTACCTACCTTCTTCCTACGTCCTATCTCTCACTTTCCTTTCACGGCATAGCACGCCACACCGCACGTTTACGGATCGTGAGACGAGAAAACGGGCTATAGCAGCCGGAGAAGCCACAACCGTGTTTATCACTTACCAACAGCAAACTACGCGGCCTACGTACGTTTTAACAAACAACGTATGTATCGGAGGATTTTGATGAAACACACATCATGATATAGGGTGAACTGTTCAATGATGGAACAAAACTTTTATTTAGCAAATATCTACCATGTACTCCAATAACAAATGCAGATATTATGTATGTATGTATATATATATTTTTTTAACAAAGTAGATAAATAGATTAAAAAAACGGAGTCAAGTCAAACGCTGCTGGCGTTGAAAGCAGGATGTTGTTCAGAACACGGGATTGGAATTGAATGGTGACGATGTGTAAAGCCGTGCACACAAAAATTGCAGTGGTGACACAGAGCGATGATGCGTACTGGATGAGAGAAGAGGCTCATTAGTAATGCATTTAAAAGCTGGAACCGGGCTACAACTACCCTAGCAGAGCGAGAGAACCCTTCCGTTCGAAGGCTTAACCATTGGCAGTACGAATGTCCCGAAAGTCCGTGAATCGCGTCGGACCCAATAGCATAGCGCTATTGGAAGAACCCCCCGCAGACTCTCTGTCGACTAAAAGGGGTGCGAAGCCTTCAGCAGCCACCCTTCGACGTCGAAACACCCTCGTTGGTCTTAAATATCCCTCGAGGCTTCGTTAAAATCACCTCGACAGCACGATCCTCCAACCGGATATAAAGATGGTATCTAGACAACCAGCACGGCCATCGTCGAATGTTCCTCCACAGTTTTTATCACCTTTGGATTAATTTTAATGGCTTCAAGTTCGCGATGGCGACACTCTAATAAAATTCATTGGGGGAATGAAGTATGTTTGAAATATTTACAATATCCTTGCAGTGCTGTTCCGTTGAATTATTCTCTTAGAAAATGTCTCAATCATATAGAAAGTATTTAAAAATCTCATTTCTCTTAAATTTTGTTCACAATATGAACATTTAATGTGTGTATTGTAACAAAAAGTTCGTTTATATAGAGTGGTAGTAGATATACGAAAAAGTCTACGAAAAGTCTACCAACCGCAGTGATAATTTTGTCAAGTCTTAAATGTGAAGTACAAAAAATCTCGGTTACTCAAAACTTTACGCGGACGCTATCGGCATCGCGAAATTGATACCAATCCGGTTACTCTTGCAGGGTCTACGGAGATTCGTTCGCGATCCAGAAGAAAGGATCCATGAGTTTCTTATACACAAGGGATACAGAGAGCGAGAGAGATCAATGCGCGTTCTTCGAAGAATTCCCTTGGGGATTGGCGATCGTCGTTTCTGCTGCGGATGCATGAATGTGACGGAATCAAATGGTTGGGACTGCGCGCGCGGGAGTCATCGGTCGATCGGCTGAACGCGACGACGTCCAAGGACGAATAATGCGAAACTCCGCTGGTACACCTGGTACACGTATTCGATGAAGCGATGCCCGCGGACGTTCCTCTGATTGATGCGTATCGTCCTCCGTCGAAGTCCTCCATCCCGTTCCCGTCTCCCTCGGTCGGTGCGTCTCGTCTGCGACGTTGAGGGCTTGAATGGGATCCGAGCGGGTCTAGCCAGAGGCCCAACGAAGCAGGAGAAACCAACAGCAACAGCAGCAGCAGCAGCAGTCGACGCCGCGCGTCCCATCGCCGGAAACGGTCCATCACGTGACCACGTGACCACGTGACGGTCCAGCCTTTGTTCGGCGCGATCATTAGTCTGTCAATATGCCCAAACGACGCTCTGCGTCGCTATAGGGTTCGCCCGCCCGCCCCTATACCTATCTACCTGCACAATGCGCCCATTGTCTTGCTTGCGTGCGTATTATACACCCCCATTATGCGCGTAGGCGCGTGCACAAGCGCGAGCACGAGCCCCGCGAGCTCGCGAGTTTATTCCCTAGCTACGATCCTCTTCTATCTCTCTTGTGGGTAGCTGGGTGGGTGGGTGCTCGACGTGCCAGGCAACCGGTATTCGAGTTAAAAAAAAAAATTGGTGTGTGCAATATATATGCCGAATATGTCATACATATGTTTCATACAACATCTCAAACAAGAGAATGGTTCACTTAAGCAATACTTTTTCTTGAAGCATGTCTGTCGTATTAACATATCTTTCTAACACATAATAAATGTTTTACGGTTATATCGATAAAACACTTATTAAGGGCGGTTTTGTACATCATTTCAACATTTATATATAAGTTCTTCCTGAATGAGATCAAAAAGAAAGCGGAAATTATGAATACTTATATTTGAACTCTCGGCATTTTTATGTTGGTGTAGATGGGTGCAAAAGGTGCAACTGTAGAAAAGGAGAATCCGTAAATTACGTTCAAGTTCATTGGGTAATCCAGCGGTGTTAATGTCCCAGCGTATCGAGGAGCTTTTCTGTACGTTCAATGTGCTGCCGACTGCGAAAGTGGCGAGGAAACGCGGGAACGAGGATTCTTCGCTGATCCCGGAAGCGTTTTCACCCCTTGGAGCTTTCGTCGGGAGCACATAGTCGTCGCGTATGTTGCTGGGGAATCTCGCGAGTTGGTTAGTGACGATGGGGTCGACTGCTTCCATACCATCCCCGCTGTGCTGTGTTACTCTGCTCTTCTACAGACAACGACGTCGACAGACTTCGAGAGAGCATCAAGACATAGGCAGAAGGGCGGAGTGCACTAAATCCAGATATATGATGCGCGCCCGTGACATGCAAATCTGCCCAAAGCCCGGAGCCATTACATTTTCAAATCTTTAAAGTCTGTTTAGACAGCCGCCCTGGTAGAGCGGCTCTTGTCTCCCTCCGTGTAGACCTTCGCCAACGCGTTCTCGATATCGAGCACGCTCCACACTTGCCTCACCCGCTTTTAATCGTTCCCGCGGAGCTCTAACTAATATCTTTTGCTACGAGCTCGCATCCAGCCCCGTTTATCCACTTGCAATCACGTTCACTCTTGAACAATCGACTGGTTTCGTATGTTAGTATATTTAAAGAGTATCATTAGGCAGGATACCTATGAAAATAACATTTTAAGACCTATTGAATCCTAAATAATTGGAGATCAAGTTCGCATGATGGGCAATCTAGGAACAATTTTTAGTTAAAAAATTGTTCCTACATGGGGTCCTATAAGAAAATCCTAATTATAATGATAAACAGAATTTTTATTCCTGTTTATGATCCTACCTAGAATTCTTCACTAAGGTACCAAAGAATACTGATATATAGTGCGTTGGTCTCGATTCCTTTCTGTTGAAAGCAAGTATTCACTCGGTCCGAGAGAATCCGTGCTGCCAGTTGGTAGTACAACTGGTAGTCGGATAGTCGGAAGTCGTGTTCAAGCTTCTTTGGCGATCCGGCAGAACCTGCAGGTTCGCCGTTGATCTGGAGAACTTGGCTGACTACTGACACTCATCGTTGGTAAGTCGATCGTGTGAGCCGGTAGCAATCAAGTATAACACACGTATGGTATATATACCTATAGCATCTTATCGACTGCGATGCCAAGACCGATGGTGCTTCGGGGAAGGACCATAATCGTGGCCCTGGAGAAATATGACTTTGTAGATTGTTGCGAATTCGTGTTGGATTGCGGGAGAGTCATTGCGATCAGAATCGAGCACCCCTGGGATCACTGCCGATGAGACGGGAACTCTCCCTGCCCACCACTGGTGTACGTGATCCAGGATTGATGCGAGAGGCCCGCGGAGACGAGTTTTTGTCGAGAAGCTTGCTCGTCGTCGAGCTGCCCGAAGCTACCAGCCACGTTGAGTATATTTCGTTCTGTGGGCCCAGACCGGGCCTTTCGGACTCACTCGCGATTCGTGCGGTGTGGTCAACGCCAAGTCTGTACTCCTCCAGGCTCCACTCGGACCCGAGCTTACGTTTTATAGCTGGGCCAATTAATGCTCGATAAAAAGTAAAGGGACTCGAGGGTGGTCGACACTCGACATCAGCCAGCTCTATGTACCTGGTACACCCCTCGCCCTTCCCTACCTTCACGGTCTTTCCCGCACTGCGCCTCGAGTCAGAAGTTTTTTCCACATCAATCCACCTTCACGTATAGTTATCCGGTTGTATGGTTTACCCGCTCTTCTACCCCGTTCTCCCCGAGCATCTGTCCTTGTCTCGAGTTTTATATTTTTTTCTTCAACATCTTCGGAACGATCCACCCTAATAAGAATAACGATCGATGTGGCTTTGGGACTTTGAAACGGCGAGAGACGTGTTCTAAGCGAGAGTCGAATGATAAAAACGCATTGACCGCGGTGGGCCGTTTTTACCAGTTTCAATTCCAATCCACGTCGTTCGACTCGATGTTGCGTTCTCGTTCAACCACCAACACTGACATGTCCTACTCTCGCTGAAATGTAATTTTCTTTTCTTGTTTTCCGTATACTCTTTCGCGATACGTGATTCCAGTGCCTCGAATGTCGAATATGAAATCGTTGGTGGTCGTTTGCATTTGGTTATCTATGTCCTGGATAAAGTAACTCTGTAGTGGCGATTTTAATATGACAAAATTGTGACAAACATTTGTTAAAAGCTAGTGTACCATTACAAAATCGTACACGGTTCAAGAAGATGTCCATCATTTTTTTTTTGTTACAATGTATAATATATTTCGGCAAAGTGCGGCTAGGTGAATAAAATGAAGAACTAATGTTAAACGCTTCCGCTCTTGTTCTTAGCCCCTTCGGTAAGTTACTTAGTCCTAATTGTATGTGTGGACTTTTTTTTATTCGTCGTAGCTTTCTTAGTTTTTACCTTTTTTAATAGATTATTACTGTCCGTTGCCATAAATATTAAAGTATAAGATATCTTCGATCAATGAACTCTATTTTTTTTTGTCAACTTCTAGGCTAGTAAAAAGAACTCTGATCCGGTGTAGATCGATGGCACAAAAGTATGATAATAAAAAGGGGAGTGTCACGGGGTGACCGGCTAAACTAACTCGTATTCGAGAGCAGTTGGAGCGTACGTGGAAGCCACGAGCAGTGGCGAACCGTCGAACAATGGTAGAGATGGAGGATGAGGAGGCATCGCCGCACGCGCGTCCCAAAGCCTAACCGAGAAACGGCAGCGGACTTGAAAACTACCGCCGACACAATGGGAACCAAGTCGGCGGTCCGACCTATGACCCGACGCAGCCACAGTCGCACAGTCACCGAAGCCGCCGCTACTGCGCGCATTCGCATTCGCATTCGAATATACTCGCGTATTCCGCTGTTCTGTCCGCGCGCGCGGTGGCCTCCGTTCGATTGTGTGCTAATGCTCCCGCGCAGAGCATACGCTACCTATGTCTGCGCGAGTACACGCGCGCGCGCGCACCCGTAAACACCACTGTCGCGGTTACCTTCTTCTCGCACCCCGACTCACTCGCTTATATACGTAGCCTGTCGCTGTGCTTACTTTGTACTGAAAATTGTAAACTGCCACCTTACTCAATACCTTACTGTAGCTGCAAAATAGAATTCCGCAATTCGTGTGAAATACAAAAAAAAATTTCCTTCAAACATAATTTGTTTATGAATTGTGTATGTAAGCATGATTTTTGTGAGAGCTGAATTTTCCCAGTAACCTTATCTAACAAAATTATTATTCAAAAAATACCATACCGATGTCACAAATGTGGTTTTCATCGTGTACACTTGCAACCGGTGGTTTTGTCAAACACACATTTCGTCAGCAGCTGACGAAAGTGTTTTCACGTGGCCTTGGCGCCAAATTTTGAAACTTACCCCGTTAGTCTAGAATGAATAAGAGAAAGCTTGGGGGTTGGCTGTTCACGGGTACGAAGGTCAGTGTCTGCATAAAATGGCAGTAAAAGAGGAGAAGGGAGGTAGGCCGTGTACGCGCCCCTGCTAGCAAACCAACTCAACATTGTGCTCTCTTGCCACTCCTTGGTTCGGGGCCTCTGTTAGAGTACTAGAGTAAGCGCGGGGCTGTGCGAAGGTTACCCGGCTGACTGGCTCACTGGATGGCAAGTCGAGGGGGGGCATTTGCTATGCTGGCTGCGCGGCTTCAGGCTACGTGCTCTGCCTCGCGAGTCACGACTCAAATTCAACTCAAACTGTCGGGGCCGCCGCGCTTTCTGCATGCGCTATTCCGTAGACCACAGCCCCGCTTTCGCCGAGTGTGTTGTCGTTGCCGGCAACGCGCGGTGCGGTGCCGATGACGTAGTGACGGGACGTCTACGGGGTGTCCGGGTACGACCTTGACACCGGAGTTCATGCACTTTCACGGAAGCCTCGTTTCACCCGAGTCACAGTAGTCGTTCGACAGTTCTCTTTTACCTCCGGCATCAGCTGTTCTCAATTTTCGCAGTCATATTCTAACTCTTCTTTATCCATATCTCTAGCATGATCTCAATTACACTTTCAATTGCCACTTTTTTTCTAATTATATATATTTTTCTAATTCCGATACTTTTTTATTTTACTCTTAATTGTATATAACCTAAAGTGGTAAGCACAGTGAATATAAAAAAATGATAGAGTCGACAAATCATATTTGGAGGGGTCAAAAATGTTTATCAAAAGTTGTAAGTGGCCCAGTTAATAACGAATGTCTCGTATTATCGTGAGTCCATACTGCATCGATGTACGCACTAATAGCTCAACTTACTGGCATCCAAGCACTTCTGTAGTCAATTAGTATCTGCTACATATTAGATTACATCTACCTACGCGGTTACACTTAATGTATCCGAGCTCACGCTGATTTATCGACGAAAGCCAACTGCGCAAGAAGAGCAAAACTGGGTTCGACTGCACACAGACGTCACTTTACTTACCGGCAGTACTATAAAGAAATGATTTGAAAGAGAGTAAACCTTTGGGCGGTCGTACACACCAGTCGTACAACCTGTTTCCAAGCGTTTTCCTTTCGTGCACGCTTGAGGCAGGCTCTGCCTATTTCCCGAGTCTGTTATTTTCGTTGCGTATACGCGTACCTTGGACTCACTTTAATTGCATCATAAATATAATATCGTAATGGCTATCTGCGAGTCGAGTCGTTTTGTCAGATAGTCTGCACGCGCGGTCGCGGCATCTGCTCACTGTTAAAAATCCAGTGATAAAAATCGATTCTATACGGTGTCCATAAAGTCACCCTGTCAATGGCCGGTTTTCAACAGTTGGTGTCAATTTCCATTATAATCTCAAAATTTTTGACACATTTTACTTGAAAACAGGCGTATGAAATTCACTGATACTTATGAATTTTATTCCTGTTATAATTCTGCATTTGATTGCTAACAATCTACTGATTTTTATCCACTTATGTCGGATGTAAATAGATTAAAAGTTTTGAGGTGGGAGCCAAATCATTTTAACACACTCGCTTGTGTGAATGTAACACCGTAAAAAGTGTTATTACCAACACTAATTATTTTTAACACGCTTGATTTTTTACAGTGCTCGTATACTTGTTCGTGGAATAGGAGTAGATGGAAACTACATAAACCACACTTGACGGTGTCGGGAAGAGGGAGAGAGAGCAGAAGGTGTTAAATGAGACAGAGAAGAAACATGGCATGTCGAATGAAGGGTACGAGTGATTCGCGGCCTTACCGATAATTAAACTGAAATAAAAATCCATTGAGATCACTGGATTCTCTCTCTCGGCTGTGCTCGTCAATCCTCTAGCCCCGACATTCTATCCAACTGCTCGATTATCTTCTGTTATCCCTCTCTATCTCTCTCTCTCTCTCTCTTCATACGTCAGTTTCGGAACGACTATATCCGTTCGACAATTTCGCCTCTGTGTATATGTCAACCGTCGACGCATGGCTATTTGGACGTTGGACCGATAATTGTCGTAGTCTGCAATGAAAACTGACTCCGCTGGCCAAAACGTCAACCGGGGAGAAATATTTAGTGTTGCTTTTGTAACAAGTGGTATTGGCTACACGTATATAAGCCGATGCCTTTTTTGCATTCACGTCACACTGACTCGCCATTGCCGCATTTAACAAACTTTTCGAAGCGACAGCTGCTCGTCTAGACAATATATTTAGTTTTTAATGATACTTCATTCTTCTTATTTGAAATTTATGAGAAAAATGTGAAATAATGGCAACCGAACGAATCTGACATGACATCCGGCGTTGAATTTCTGTACCAATTGAACGACAGATCTGTAAATTAGCACGTACATAAATTTATAAGTTAAAAGAAAGATCTATCAAATACTCTTAAAATACGTTTTTAATAGAAAACGGTGTTTTTTTAGGAGAAGGATTTTTGTATCTAAATATTTCTCGAACGACATTTTTTTAGAGAATTCACAACAAAATGATTCTTAAAGGAGAGAATATTAATTAAATTAAGAAAGTACTACAATAGTGGTAATAATTTTATTTTGGTAAAGATAATAATTCAGTGTTATTTATCAACCTGCGGAATTTTATGTAGAAACGCGTATGCTGATTCTTTCATTGAGAAGAAACAGCCGAGCGGCAAATTCAAGACAAATTCCAAAGAGGCTACGTATATCTTTCCGGCAGCAAGACCAGTCTGAATCAGCTGACTAGGAAAACTGACCTAATTATTATGCATTTATTCGCGCGTATTCAAATGCGCTGGGGCGCCCGCGACGTCGGATTCTCTTACTCACTCGATCGCACAGGTCCACCACTGTCGGCTACCGAAGAATCTCATGGTTACCTTCGCTTGCACATGTTGGCTCTGCGCATCGAGCTTCTGACGCGAGTTCTCCGCCGACTGACCGACTGGACGAACGAGCTAACGCATCACTGAACACATGCGCACTTCACAGCCGCATTTATCATTACGGCGCGAAAGTATGCGGAATATGTCGGTCTACTACATAATTTTCATACACTTTACACGACAATATTACCGCATGTTAAGTATATGGTTCTATTACACAAAACTAGGCAAAACAAATTTGGGGGTTTATATAGATCATTTAAAAATCAAAGACGAAAATTTAAAAAAAATAGCAACCGACAATCTGCAAAAGATTTTTTTTTATTTCAATTTTAAGTCCTCCGTTTCAAATGTAATATAGGTACTTTAACAACAGTCTCTTTATTGTAGAAAAAAAAATTAAATGATAATGTTTTTCCCATGTAACCAATATATACTATGTTAGCAGTTAAAGAGTTCAGCCCCAAGCATTGTATGGTAAAAAAGCATTTCTAAATTCTGCGGAATGATCCTTATACTTTCCGCTAAATTCCAAATAGTTCTGAAATATTCTTTTTATGAATTTATGCCCTGAAAATCCAAAACATGATATTACAAATAGAGAGTTCAACAAAGGACAAAAACAAATCCAAAATAAATTTTATTCAATTGATCCTTTAAAAAGAAATATTTCTTTAAAAAAAAAATACACACACAAAATAAGACACAAGCCCATTGCTCCGTGCAAATGTGTATACTTAAGGTTGAATTTAAAAATAGCTGATACGGTACATGAAAATAATTCCGTACAACACGACGACTATTCAACAAGACGAGACGTCGGTAGATGTCTCGATAACAGGGTTGGTAAGGTGAAAGGAGCTATAGGTCTGGACGGCCCGAGAGACGCAACGAGATACGCGAGAAGGGGTTTTGGAAGGAGATTCGGGGCAGCGGGGAGGGAAGTAAAAGGGAAAAGGGAGATCGGGGAAAGGAGAGAGGCAAGTTGGTAGACCGGGTTGAAGGGGGAGGACGTACAAAATACCTAGCTCGTGTCCCACGCGGTGTAAGCGTCGGTACGCCTGTCTGTCGGTCGATGGTTTGGTTTTGTCCGTGGCTGGTATATCGCGGGGGTGGGTTTGTACGCTGGCGCTTGCTCCCTCGGTTTTCGTTCGGTGGGAAAGAGAGGTAGAGGAGAGGGTTGCGGGAGGGCGTCTCGGCGCCATGCTGATTTGCATGTTGCGCCGCCATGACGGCCGCCGCCGCCGCCGCCGTTCGCTCCGACACTCGCTGGAGGGGCAAGGGGGTGGTGGGTGGAAAGAGGGGTTAGAGAGGGTCGGGGGTGCGCATCGATCGCTCTCGTCCGTCCTCGCCCATCTTCCCTCCACGTTTAATCCACCTCTCTTGCTCTCGCACCCACTCGGACCTAAGCTGTCCCACTATAGGAAGTTTATATAATATACATGGCATTGCTATTTCACTTCCAAGTCCTTCAATCTTTTTATTGCCATGTCGAAAAAAAATAAGTTAAAAAAAAAAACCTTAAAAAGGTCACAATTGAATGTAACGGGACTTGTAGTTTTCACGATTTATGCACCAAGGAATTTGACGACAATAAGTAAAGCACGCGACACAGTCCTTTTACCTTCCAGCAGGGCATGTACATAATGGTTGAGCCGGTAAATCTTGTTTTCTAGGAATTCCCTGGAGAAGGCAAGGGGAGACCAGCAGGAGCTTGGCTCCTTAAACGAGAGACCGTCTCACTATTCCTTGGCCTCTATATACGTAAGTAAGTCTCACTTAACGTCCTCGGGTTGGCGTATATCGGCAGTACATTGCGAATAACGACATCGGTAGCCCCCGAGAGTAGGCTACAGACCCTCGCTAATTTGAATGCACGCCAACGCTACGGGCCACGAGTCTCTCTCTCTCTCTCTCTCTCTCTCTCTTCGCCTGTGTATACCCGGTGAGAGTTTACGCGATACCCGGCATGCTCTGGTGCCACTACAAGTCGTCGACCGGCTGCAACTATACTCTTCTACTGTTGCAAACCTTCTTGTTGCTCTCATTCCACCACCTTTTTCTTACTACTTTCACGACGTTTCTTTATAGACCCTTACGCGTATTAAATGGGAGTTGAAAAATAAAACGCGAGACAAGAAAAAAAGCAACTCAGGAGAGATAAAATTTAACGGGTAGCTGCACTGGTAAAAATCCAGCGTGTTAAAGACGATTGGTGTGGACTTTTCTCCAGTGTTGATAGTAATAGTAACACTTTTTACAGTGTTCAACTTCACACAAATGAGTATGTTAAAATAATTCGGCTTCCATCTGAAAAACTTTTAACCCAATTATATCTGGGATAAATATATGAAAATCAATAAATCGTTGGCAAACAATGCAGAACTATGGTACAAACAAGATCTATAAATATCAATTAATTTCATTCACCTTCTTTGAAGTAAAATGTATCCCTTTGACGTTAAAATTCTCTTCAGCCGTTAAACACCGGCCATTGACACAGTATGGTCTTTACGGACACCGTGTACGGTTGATTTTTACCACCGAATTTTGAACAGTGTGAAAAGACTGCGAGAATATAGCAAGTGGCTATGCGGTACTGTCTATTACAACACAACAGAAACAGAGAGATATATATGTATATATATGATATACATATATATACAAACATACCGGGAGGACCAATAGTGGCAGACACACGCCCTATATTTACTTATGCAGCCGTATAGCACTGGGGTTGATGCTGCTCTCGCGGGCTGTGCGACGGATCCTCGCGTGGAGCGTACAGGCTTGCGTCGGCCTCTGTTTGTTTTCGTTGGACCACATAGCGTGATACGTTTGCGTAATGCGGTACATCCGTCGGGTTCCCTCATGGACTGAGGAACAGGGTCCGAACTTGGTGGCGGACGTGGCAGCGGAGGTAGAGGACACAACGAGCAGCAGCAGCAGCAGCAGCAGCAGCGGTAGCGGAATCTGCCAGGCGGTAACTCATCCTCGGCCAACCGTATTCGAATACACCGCCGCTTCACTCTCCATTTTCATTCCTATATCTGCCTCTACTTTACTTCACTACAGCAACAAAAAAATCGCGGTCAAACACCAAAAAAAAAAAAATTGCAAAGTAGAACCTTGCACATTGTTTCCTCATCTTTTTTTAACCCGCCATTCACAATGCCTCCTCTATGAGAGGAGTTGGTCAATTTTGGCTTCCTCATAGAGAAAGCTTTTATGAAGAAAAAAATAATAATAATAATACTACACCAAAACAAAATCGTCGTCTACGTGGAAGCGAATGCAGCGAATTTAAAAAAAAAATTCCGGAGGAAATAAAATTTTCGGATGACTGCAGAGTGCCATACGTCAGAGATTGAAGCTGTCAAATGTGTTATTTTATTGTGACATGTCGAAATAGGTTGGATATACAAGCGGTAGCTGTATAATTTGCAGATCACATGCGCAGGGATTCGATTGCCGTGTGTGACACGGGAACGTGAGACTTCGCCTGACAAATATACCTGGAAATTTTATCGATTCTATGGTGAACGTTACTCAACGAGACGAGGTTAAGCGTTGCTGTTAATTCCGACTCACATCAAGAGAGAGAGGGACGCAACTATGGAGCGACAAGTGCCATGCTCTCGCACGGTCAACGCCTGTACTATAATAACGTAATTGAACGTTAGCTATCCAACAGCCCGTGTCCTCTACGTGATTCGTATACGTATACTCAGGTGTAACGACTTTGTGCTACGCTCTCAACACAATTGCTCGACGATACTGCCTCAAAGACATCAATCTGTCGTGATATACATGATGTTAAACGCACGCTTCCGTCATACTGGATAATACTTGTTATATATATATATGTATAATCTACCGCCGTTTTTATTATACCCGTATTCCATTATCCGCCTGCATGTACATCTGCCTGACGACAACGTTTACATCGCACGCAGACAGCAGATACTATTTTAAAATAATTTTCCATGACGTTATAAGGCACCTGAAAATGGGGCAGTTCATGACAGATTACTGGAATTAATAAAACAACATTTTCGGTAATTGAGACGAAAGAAATTTTTTATGGAATCGAAAAGTTAGTGCGAGGTGTTTTTTTATATACCGTACTACAACGTATTGCAAGGAAAAAATTTTGTTACGAAAATACAATCTTTACCCATTGCGTTTGAAGCTTGCATCCGAAAACTAACCAGTCGTTGCTATAAGCACTGTGCTCCACTCGCGAGTGCGGTAATCAGGTGAATAATGACAAAATTACGAGAACCCTATCCCACAAAAATATATAAAAAAATATGCGGGTCACGATTCTGTCCATTTGGCATGGATTGTCCAAAATGCTACAAAATTAGTTTTATCAAATTATTATAAAAATAACAAATTTCTGTTGAACACCAGTTTAGATAACGAATTAGAACCTTGATTAGCTAATAAAAAAAATAGGCTATCTCAAGTGGAAGATCAATAGAAATTGATCTACCACTTGCAATTTCCCAATGAGTTGACTCCCTTTTTAACAGTACATACTACTCATGAAATCGTTCGATTTCGCGGTTGCGGTAGGACTTCTTTTAATTTACGACTTGGAGTGTTGGGTCGAAACTCCAGCGGAAAATCCTTGGAGAGCTCGTAAAAGCAAGAGAAAGTATCGGTAAAGGAAAAGAGCCAAAAGAAAGCGAGATGGGAAGTACGAGTGTTGTGTGGATATATAGAAACGCTATAGTTTTCGTATACATAGCTATAGTACGTGAAAAACAGCGATGGATATAAGCAGGGGAGATGGAGAGGATAGTCTAGTGACGCGGTACGGGTTACGAAGGTGGTGAGGAAATAGTATGGAAGTATAGCAGGGAGACTAGTATAGGAGTAGTAGTAGAACGCGCGAAGCTTCGGGTATCCCGTGGACCCCTTGGATGGCTGCCTCATGAAAGATGCATAAGACGACTCACCGGGGGCGCGATAAAGAGTCGACAACAGACAGACCGACAGTCACCCCTGCCTTGCAGCCCCTAATACTCGTTGCAATACACCAACACGACGCGACCCTGACTGCAGCGACTCTCTCCAATGTTCGAATACGTCCCTCGCGTTCCCCCCTCGCGTGCGTCTTCGTGCTTCCCCCCCGCCCCCTCCTACCGCCGTAGTTGCCGCCACCCACCACAGGGGGTGGTTCCACTATCAATTAATTATAATCTAGATTGATGGATCCGATCGGCGCGTATCGGAGATTAGTCTCGCTTCTGTCGTATTCCTTGGAAAGCTGGTAGGTAGGTGGTACTCTGCAGCACTGAAGCTGCGCTCTGCTAAGGGGGAGGACGGGATTGCAACGATCACCCTTCTAACACTAAAACCCACTATAATAGTTTACTCATGACTAAAGTAAAAACTAACATAAAAATGTTGTCGAAAATCAATTTTATTTGGAATAAAAATGTGTTAGTTTTTATTTTACAAATAAAGGTACAGAAATTTTTGTTATTTTTAGTTAAAAAAGAATAGATTTTACATTTACAGTACATATATTTTTTGTCTTTTTTACAAAATCGTATATCGTTATTAATCTTGTCTTTGTGAATAGTACCTTTTTTTTAATAAAATGAAAAAAATGTATTTGATACTTACTTAACAATCAAAAAGTGAAACGTAGACACGTCATGTATAGTATAATGTGCAACACTCCACTCTGTTAAAAGCACTGAATTGCGTCGGTCACCAATTAAGCATTAAATACTAACCTGCTGCTTCGATTGATGACTGAATTAATTATTCAGTTCAATGTCAATTCAATTGAGAGATACAATGTGTTAGCAATTATCTAGTCTCTTCATAATTATTATTATATTGTTATTGAATATTGCATCGACTCTATTAGTCTGGTATTATAGACGTTTATGTATCGTATGTTTGTCTTCAGCACACTTATAATTAGGTATCTAACGCCCCCGCCTCTATCTGTAAATGAGCCTCAGCCCGTTAAAATTAAAAAAATAAAAAAGCCCATGAAAAAAGTTTGCCGACAGCTGCGATCTACACGTCTGAACTCATAATACTCGACTTTAGATGTTAAAAGAGATATTTCATATGTCATCCGGTCAAGAAAGTCGATCGTGATACCCGAACAAAGCGGATGTTGGAGAATTTCGAGTGATTAGAATAAATTGATGGATTGTGCCTCTCTGTGAGGAAGTTACCGCGTGAGAGTCGCGGGACTATCGGTATGTTTGAAGCCCTCGTAACTCTGGCTAGCGTTACGTTTCCGAGGTCTGTAGGCTAATGGCATGCAAGCAACCAACCAACCAACCAACCAAGCGGCTCCCGTCCCGTCGGTCGATAAGGATTAGCATTTTTATGGGTCTATCCCGCTTATGTGCCACGGCGCCTCGTGCCACCTTGTTTCCTTCTACACTCTTCGCACACGCGGCCACCACCGATGCCTGCTTCTCAAGCTACTACTATATACACCGCTATACACAAACCACCTCTTTTGGACAGTCTATTATTTCTCTGCTATTCCACAGCCGATCAGGCTCCTCGCAAGTGTTGATTATGTGCAAAGTGTGACGCGATCCGTGGTCCTTCGCACATTCAACCTCTTTGCTGCCTTGGTGGAATTTTACGCTTTTTCCTCGACCACACTCTAGATGTCAGATGCAGAAGCTGTGTTGGACTCTCTTTCTCCATCTACTCATTGCTCGGTGGCTACCCGCTTCCTCTTCCGCACGAGTGATAAGGGTCCGAGACCCTTCAGACACCGCCTCGCTTCATCTCCATTTTCATCTGACTTGACAACCCCACTCGACGCCACTCATCTCTCGCCATTTTCAACTTTCGTCACTCCAATATCACGCAGAATATGTCCACTGCCTTTGGTTCTCCATGGGCGTACATGTTATTTCTTCGTTCAAGTAGTTGAAATGAAATTAATATTTTTGGACTTTTAATTTAAACTTTTTGTTCAGAAAAGTCCACAATTTTTTTTTTTTTTTTTTAAAAGAAGATTGTGTAAGCTTTTGCAAACCAAAAACAATTATTATTCCATTTTACAACATATCTATGGCAATAAAAAATCAGTTAATCTTGATTCTTAGTAAATATTACAATATTTTTATCGTTACCCTGGCAATTTTTTTGTATCAAATTTATGATAGATATTTCATGGTATAAATTCGTGGAAAATGTTACACAAAGAAAATTTGTAAATTTGAGTAAATTATATTTTTTGCTACTTTAGTTTAGGAAAAAAAATCACAAAATTACTTTTAACTATATTAACAAACATGTTACTTATTTCACTATTTCTTTTTATAAAACGTAAAACTCCTATTTTTCAAATTCATTTTTTATCGTAAACTTATTACCTAAGTGTAGTTTTAGTGTGCAGTTTTAGGCATTAACTGACGTTAATTTAAAATAATTTGTATTATAGTTTGTATACTTAATACAGAGAAATATAAACATAGTAACAAATTATAAATTATTCTTGAAAAAAAAAACTCCACAAATATGATTCTCTTCGAAAATTGTCACTAATTAATACTTTCGATTAATCCGTAAGCTTTTGAAAATACTATAAAAAATGTTAAGCGTTGACTTGATTTGTGTCAAGCGAACATCATTAAAGTTAGAGTTATCAATGAAAACTATCATTACTTCTCAATGGCTAAAGATACATGTAACATAAATAAATTATATTATATTATATTATATATTATTGTACATCGTTTATTCTCATGTCATGTCGTGGATTTTATTTTCAAGGCCATGCTAAACTGTAATAAATAAATAAATAAATAAATAAATACATAATCATACTTAATTCCATGTTTATTACTTCACAAGTGTTCAGAAACACACAATAACAAGTAAGCCGACAAACCTATAGGATTCAAAATATTATATCATACATAACATACATTTTACGTAGAAGATATTCAGCAAAAGGTTTTAAAAGTTTACGAGGGTCTGGAGAATAGTGAAAATCTGTAAAGTTGAACATGAGACGTGAGAGAGAGAGAGTGAAAGAGAGAGAGAGGTAACATATCAAGAGAAAGGCACACCATACACAGTACTATGGTAAAGAGGTTGGATATAGAAGGGATATAGGATCGGTATCGCTGAGGCTCGTGCCTCGAAGCATTTCGTACGTAACGCTTGGCACTTGGCGAAGTAAACACGCGTGTACCGTGCCGTAAAGCTCGCGTACGGCCCATGGGGTGTTTAGTGCGCATTAACGGGACGAGTCAGCCATAGAACGTGAACAAGAGTGAGAGAGAGAGAGAGAGATAGAGAGAACGATTCGGTGGGAGAGTCAGCAGGGAAACGGAGAAAGCGAGAGTCGGAGGGTGGCTCGAATAAGCGGCGAGGAGGCTCGGTACGTCGAAGGGCCGTCGTCGACGTCCGACAGGGCTTAAAGTTGTCGAGCGCCTGCGCGTTTCTATGACTACCGTTGGCCGCTATACGCCCCCGCACGCCGATCTCCCGTTCCATCGGATCGCCACTCTTCGCAAGCGCAACCCATCCACCCACACCCACTCCCCCTATTCTCGCCCTTCGCAACACGTACAGCCCTCCCCCTCCCCTTCCTCCCTTTCACTCCCTTACTCGCCTCTCTCGCACAAACCCGCCAACGTTCGCTTTTGCCCTCCTCCAACCCCTTTAGCCGCC
Source organism: Perithous albicinctus (assembly GCA_964016905.1). NCBI lineage: Eukaryota > Metazoa > Arthropoda > Insecta > Hymenoptera > Ichneumonidae > Perithous > Perithous albicinctus. Next base: position 16,734,661 of record OZ024691.1, on the reverse strand, counting down.
GCTCACTCCATCTCATTCCGTCACTACTGCTGGTTCGCCACGTCGCAACCACCCACTCCCCTTTACCCCTCGCCTTCCTTTATATCACCCCTGCTGCTTCTACTGCCACTGCTACTGCTGCTGCTGCTGCTGCTGCTGCTACTGCTGCTTCTGCTGCTTCTGCTGCTGATGCTATACCTATCTACTATTAGATCCCGCGCGATCCACCCTCTCCTCTACTGCTCTCTCTCAATGTTTGCGCCGTTCCGCCTCTCGAATCTTGAATTTAACGTTTTAACGTACCCTCTACCTTACCTCGATTCTCTCACTTGCACCCCGCGCGGGACTCAGACGCCATTCTCGTTATATACAGATCGCATTAGCATCCACGTATTAGAGCTTTCGCTGCGAAATCGAGCTATATACCGTTGCTTTACAGAACTGTTGTTACGACAAATCGAGATATTTTTTTCGTGTCGTAACACTTCGGTAAGAATAATAGAATTTGTTTAGTCTTTTAAGGGCCTCACTTTTGAAAATTTTATTTTTTTCTAGACGGGACAGCATTATGATTTTTTTCCCTCACATCATTTTCGACGCGAAATGATTTTGTAATATCGATTTTTCTTTTAATCCAAAAATATTGATTTTTTATTTTTACCAAAGAACGTTTTGTTAAAAAACGTACTTGTTTTTTGAAACTGGATTTCGAACGCATAAAAAGGTTTGCTTCAAAAAATGTTGAAGTTTTAATATAATTTTTTTTTATAAGGACTTGGGCGCTAGATAAAAAATCTTAAGCATAGAAACACTATATTTGTGAACGTGGTGAATTTTTTAATGAGAATTTTTATCGCATGATCGTTGAGGTAATAAATAGATATATTTTCTTATAGTTGTCTGCGTGAAAATACATTTTTTTTATTTTATTTATTTTTTTTATTTACAAGTACGTTTGTTATTTTTACAAAATTCTACTTTGTCATTTACGATTTTTTTTCTCTATGTAGTTTACGAAAGAATTTTTTTACATTTGTAATATTTAAAACTTCACACACTTTTCACATACCTTTATCATAAAACATTAATCATTTTGAAAAATTCACAAAATCTTTTTATTTCGACAATAAATATACCTTATAATGTACATAAAATGTTATAAAAGATGTGTCTTTACTGTCTTCACACGAATATACAAAATAGGAAAATAGTAGCACTATTGTTCATAAATTCTTTTATTAACAATTCCTTCCTGTGTCGGTATATAAAAAAGATATATAATAAATTTCGCCGCTAACTTTAAAAAGGTTCACAAAAAAAAATTCACTGAGCTTGAAAAAGTGTTAAATCTGACGAAAGAGGGAAGTTTCAGGTTGCACTTTAACGCCAGCACAGTACGTGCCGTCCTGGTCATGTGGCGTTGAATAAAAAAAAAAAAAAAAAAAAGAAAAAAAATGAGTGCAGGGCCACGAGGTTACTTTACGATATTTCCATCGAGGCATAAGCAGGCAGAGCGAGGCGGTCGAGCGCGTGGTGAAGCACTACGCGAAATCGCTATACACATACGTAATAAAGTGCTTTACGCGTTCGGCAACTAACCACGCGCGCGCTTCGAGAGTTGCATGTGCGCGACGATGCTCTCGCTCTCCTGCGTGTGTTTACCGTTTACTATCGGCGTTACAGCCGGTCGTACGCATAAATCGCTTTACGATCTGTCGCTAAAACCGGATTTCATGCGAAACTAGGTGGGTAATGATGAAACGAATGTTATTTTACAGGGTCGACTGCGGGCCGTGGGAATATCTCCTCTTTTAGCAATACTTCATACAACAAATACCTTACCAAAATCATTTTGTTTATTATCTTTCCATTTTCAAACTGTCAATTTATGTTTTCCTCATTGTTTCACCTTTATTTTATAAATATCAAAATACTAAAAATTGTGCGAAACGTACGGAAAAATGATTTAAAAAATAATTCTGGAAACCATGTGCAAAGTAATACTTTGCACTTATTTGATTTTTGTTTTTTTTTTTTTACCTTTGTACTTAAAAATATATATTTTATTAGTTTACCTCTACAATTTTGCTGAAAGATGATTAACGTAATTAAAAAAAAAAGTCCAGTTTGTGGCTAACAATACCAATATTATCACAAGTAAGTTTAGCAGTAAAACTTTGCCAGAAGGTGATTAATGCGATTTGTCTTTGTGAGCGGCATGTAACACAGTGTCTGTGCGGAAACGAGCGAGAGAATGGCTGGTTTGATGGTGGTTAGAAAGAACGTGTCAACGGAGCTGTGGTGTAGCTCGCGAACCAGGCCGCAGAAGGGGAGTATTCGAGGTGGACCGCCTTTTCCCCTCGAAGCTTGAAAGAGAGGACAAGATGATGGATGGTCCCTCTCTCCACCCTTAGCTGTTTGCTGTTCCGCGAAGTGAGGCCCTCCCGACGCTGACGACGATGCTGACGCTAATGAGCAAAATATGAGGCGCCACCCCTCCGGCATTCTCTCACCCCCGTTCCACACTTCCCACCCTCCACCCCCTCCCCCTCGTCTTTACTTCCGTCTGACCTGTCGTCGACGCCACCGTACCGGCCTTCCTTTTCCTTTCCCCTCTCGTACTTTACCACCCTGTGTGTGTCCCCACCTCAATATTGATTGTCGACCCCCTTTCTCACCCACAAGAAAAAGAATTAAAAAAAAAAAGAAGAAAAAGAAGAAAAGAGAAATGCGGAAAAAGAACGACGGAGGGTGGCGAACTTGATAATATTAGGGACACTCGCTTGGCATGCGGTCTATTGAAAGCAACGTTTTTGCAGTTCAATCACTTTCCTATTCATGTATACTTACATTGAGATAGCTTCTATTATGTTCGTCAACTTGAACTCGGTGTTTTGTGAATTAAACGCCATTTTGTAAAGCTTCAATATTTAGGAAGAAAATGGGCATCGTATACACGAGGATTTTTATTTGTGATTAAAGCTTCAGTGAATTTTCTCTCACGGTTAACTATATTTTTTTTATCATGAAAAGATTTCACCACGAGTTTAACATGCGAATCAATATTTACTGTTGATCAATTTTGTCGCTTATTCTATGTTTATTAAAATTCCTTTTTTTTCATTTTTCTTGAATTATATTCTAGTGAACTAATTTTGGTCATAATGCAAACAATTTTTTTAATCCACTGTAAAATATCAAATTACTCAAATCTCGAAAGTTACTCCATTATAACATTATTTTGTCGAAAAATGATTACAATACAATTATAATTATTCGACAGAAAAAGTATTTTAAAAAGTTAAAAAGTGTAAAATATTTGATAAATTTATTAAGTTCCGTTTCTCAATTTGGAGCATAAATTGTCTTTTATACAATACACTGAGAGCTACATTTGTTATATTAAATAAACTGTACTTAATTGTATCCAAACAAATTAATATTTATTTCATTAATGTCTTTTATTTTATTTTTAAAGACCACCAAATTATTTAAGAGTACTAATTAAATATATAGCGATTATTAGAAATAATTTTCTTTTTTCTCTCAGTAAAGTTACACAATTTTCGTTAAATTGAAGAAAAAAAAAAAATTATACAAATATCGTTCTGAATAAGGACCGCAAATAGAGATAAATTATCACAAGTTAAATTATCACTATTTCACAGCGGAGATATGCTCGACTATCCAGGTGATGATGGGTCGGGGTTCGCGAAACAAAACTAATTAATTTGGCGAATCATCGGATCCCTGTGTAAACAGGCTGGTTCGATCTGTCTTCCCGGCACAAAGGGGGAATGTTGTCGGGAGATCTGAGAGTCGTGACTTGAGCGCGCGCGCGCACATTCAACGACTAGAGTGAGATAAACAAGATGAACGAAGCAGAGAGGAAGAGACGAAGGAGGAGGCGGAAGCGACGATAGGAGTAAAGAGGGGATCGTCCTTGGCTTGCTCACGAGGGATGGATATCAAAGGGGAAGATGAGGAATATCAATCCCAACGGAGAAGTAGGAGGAGTGAGGCAGCGACAGCCACAGACCCAACTTGGTTTGAAGCCGTCGCACTCTACACCGTAGCTCTCAACTGCAAAATCCTCCGTTCCGGAATTTATCGCGGTCGTAACTGAACACTTCCTTCCACCTCTGTGAAGTCCTCATTCTCACAACCCCTCCACTACGTTGAATCTCCTGTGGCGACGACAGCACACCCTTGCTCTTCTGTTTTCTCACTGATCTAGCTAAACCGAACGTGCTTTTTTTAAAAACATTTTCATTTAGTTTAGGGTTACTTGTTAAATTAGGAAAAATGCTTTCGTAGATGAAATTTGGAATTGCCGAATAACAAATCATCGTCTGGGAATGATATTCAACAGTCTTATTATTATAAGCTTCGGTTGAAGTTCATCCAAAAATTGTATTCACAGGAATTATTTCACACTTTATTTTTGTGTTATGCAAAGATTCTCAACAAATAAATTTTTGTTGACCCTGATTTTTTGGCGAGTATTACAATATTTTTTCTAATGTCTTATATTTTTTATACCACACTGTGCGAGAAACGCGGTTTTACGCACGCTTCGCGTACGACAAACCTCATTTTCGCATCTTGTGAAATAAAATTTTTTACAATACTCGACGGAAAAACTTTTTCTCACGAGAGTGAGGTTGCAGCACGAGCCGAAGGCGAGTGTTACAATCACACGAGCGAAATGTACTATTATGCCACGCGGTGCGAGAAGTGCCTACTCCTCGCACTCCCGCACTTCTCGCACTCGTGAAATAAAGTTGTATACGGAACTCGTGTGAGAATCATTTTCTGAACTCGTATGATAGCAAGACTCGCCTTCGACTCGAGCTGGATAACCTCACACTCGTGGGAAAAAGTTTTTCCGCACTCGTATCGTAATGTACTATTACGTGCGTAGAAAAGTAAGTGTAAGTTAGTTAAATTAATTGACTGATTGTAAGGTTAAGAATTTTTTTAATTACTTATCGTCACTTTTCATACTCAATGTAAACAATTATTTTTCCAAAATTATTGTACAACATTATTTTTCACCGTGTACATTATAACAATTAAATACGAATGTATCGAACCCGGAGAAATATAATCACGTATATCGATAGCAAGTCGTTTGTAGCTACCACAACAAAAATTCTTGTCAATCCATTTCCATTTTTGTATTTCTCCATTACCGATTTTGTTTCCCCCATCTACAATTCAACAAATTCCAACAAAATAATGTTACTGAAAAAAAGCTATAAACTGCCAATTCTTAGCTGCGCGTCACTCCTGTGACTGTAAAAAAAAAATGTTTTTCAGGTCTATGCTGTTCGAAGTCATGGACGAAGGAAACAATGACAAGTACAAGACGATGAGATAAAATGGGTATGTAAGCATTTCGGTATGTTGTCGGTTCAAAAAGACCAGTAGCATAGGGGTGTAAAATGTATATAGTAGTCATGCATCAGAGGTAGTGAGGTGGCGCTGAGCCCTTTTATACGTTACACACCAAGAGGGCCTATCTTATCGTAGTCTGAAAATCGAGCGGCACGTGAGGTCAAGGCAGGCCACGTCGATGCCACGCAAACCTCTTCTGCTCCCCTCCTCCCACCACCCAGTGCGCTCCAAGTTGCGCTCGGTAAGAACTCCGATGGACGAGGTCAACTCGCCTTGCTCGCTCTCTCTCTCGAAAGTAGCGCCACGCCGCGCGCTTCCTTCCGATAACAAACGACCGACTAGCACGCTTCTTCAACCAAAAACCAAACTACAACAGATCCACCAACTACCCAAGCAGCACCTACTTGTCTCCTTGCCAACTCATTTCACTCATTTCACTTCCTTTGTCGCCCATTGCGGATTCAAGGGGATATAACTCGAGTTCATCAACTATGGAGTCAGTAACATCGAAAGCTTTCGTTTTATATACATCGAGTCGTTGAGAAATCGGAAAAGAATGAAAGAAGAAAATTGTGAGCACCGCTATATTGCGCATATTTTTTTTTCTTCCTTTCTCACTTATATATATAGGGATTTCTGTGATACTTCACCCAGAATCAAAAAATGATTTCGACATAAATATTACGACCAAATTTTTCGTTCATGCTTGATTTGAATTTCGTAATGCAGTTTAATAGAAAAATATTACAAAGTTGATGGACATCATGTCGAGCATGATTTTCTGGTTTGTCGTACGAAATATTACATTTCACTAAAAGTACATTTTATTTTATTTCAAGTATCCACCAAAATTATGCAATGAAAATCTGAGCTTTGAAATTTTTTAAATCTCAAATTTGAATGGTAGAAAATATAAATATATCATATTCGAAATAATTTTTCGCTTTTTCAAGAACGGGCCAAAAGAAATGTTATGAAAATCACAGTTGTTCTTTTCAATGATTATAATAATGTAAAAAAAATATTCGGTAAATTGAAAAGGAATTTAAGAATAACGGAAAATTATTACGAAAGAAAAAAGCTAAAATTTTTGTTCAAATAAGAACGAGATTGATATTTCCATCATGACACGTCTAAATTTCAATATTTTCATGCAGTACTTCCGTGAAATTATGTAAAAAAATGAAAAGGAATAAACTAAGTGAAACTTAGTGTTTTCTTACTTTAACTAGATAAACAACCTCCACATAATGTTTGTAAATTTTATTGCTACTTTTATGTTAATATCATATTAACTTGAAATCATGTTTTTAATTGAATATTAATTTTGTTTAAATTATTCAAAAACAGCGCAAAATAAAAATCCAATAAAAATCACGAATGTTATATTCAGTGATAGCAACCAAATAAAAAAAAATATCAGGGAAATTGAAGAGGACCTGTGTGAATTACCATGGAATGCCCCATATTTATATATATCTATATACATATGTATATGTTTGCTATATAGCTACCAATCCAGCCAACCGGCCTCTTACTCTTTCTCTCCCTTATTCTCTCTGTCGCGAGATAGGGGTTGAAAGGGGGTCGAACTGCGGCGGGTGGGTGGCCGGGGCTTGGATATAGGGGGTGTTCTTTCCCTCCGTGACGGAGGAGTTGAGAGTGCCGTTGAATATGCATGAGGTGCTACGAGTCCCCCTATCTACCATCCTAAAAACATCCACCCGAGCGGTTGACGGTGTGCGGCAGCCGGTGGACAGCCTCCGCTTTCTCTTTCTCTCTCTTTCTCATTCTCTTGCTCTCTGTCTTGTATCTCTTTCTATACTCGCCAATCAATGTGCCATGAACGACTCGACCGCGAAATTTTAACCCAAACTAAACTTGGATGAGAAGCAAGATATTTGCTTTCTCAACGCTGACCACGTCTTTTCTGTTTTTTAAAGTGTTGCCGCGGATGGCAATATTTATAATGGTTACCGAGCTACGAAATAGTTGCACTGACAGCGACTGATGGATTTTCGATTGTTTTAAACTCGAATTCATTCTGCATGCAATTGTCAAGAATTCTACTTTTAAAAGAGACAGCTTAAATTTCAAGAGACCGCGAGTTTCCGGATGAGATATTTTTAAGTATCTGCTAAAATAATGGTAACTGACAAAAAAAAATTGTCAAAATGAAGAGACTAAAATAAGAATAGGAAAATGAAGTATCTAATAGTAGAAACAATGAGGGAAGATAATTCCTTGTTTCTCAATCGATCAGTGAAGACTGAAGAAATGGTGCCATTTTAATGAAACGTCGGCAGTATTTCGTTTCTACAGAATACTAATTACATATAACTACGAATTACATAAATGTATACCTGATATAACTATAATTTAGTTAATTTTACTCCAATTCATTTTGTATTCGAAATTGTCAAGTAACTTCCTTCCGAGAATGACAGTTCAATTTTAAAGGGTCACCGGTTTTTGGGCACGACATTTTAACAGCGCTAATAGTCACGGCACTATTGCTAGCTAACTTGAAAATTCAGATGGAAGTAGTTTAGATTTATTTAAAGCACAGAACAAACCACGAAACAGAACCCAACGCAACACGAATATAAATATGAAGTAACTAAAATTAGAAGTGACTCTGAAAGAAAGCTGAAAAATTCGTCGATGCGTTACTTAACCCGAGAGTCAAAACAGTACAAGAGGTGCGATTATAATCTACCAACTAAGCCTCTCAACTCTCTTGTCGTGCCTCAGGAAGAAATAAATTAGCAAACCAGTCCAAATGAATCGATGTCCAAAACAGTGATGAAAGGACTTAAAGTGGAATCGTCCCTTCCCAAAGAGATATACCCGGTCGCTTGAACCATAACAAATCGTAAAACGAGCATAAAGTGAACTTTTGCGAGCGCACTTATTATTATCGCTACGTAACTTTGCGCTTCCGGTATACGGGGTTTGCACCTAGTATCGTAAAACAAGACCGTAAAGAGGAAGGAGCCGCTGCTGCTGGAACGAAGTCGATAGAAAAAGCAAATAAAGTCAGAGGATGGTTTACACAGTCGCCTAGTGTTGTTCCAAGGGTAGAAAATATTGAAAATTCATGCTGGACGTGAAGCGGCTGGTTCAGCAATGTTAGCTAACCAAGAAGGGCTACTGTCGCCATCTATGGACGAGCTTCCGTGACGTGGTAGCCATTTTGTTTCTGGAGGTGGCCAGAAGGTCGCGGCCGTGGTGTCGCGGCACACCCGCGCATGTCCATTGGTCCCTCCCACCCGCTGATCGAGGCGCCTCTCGCCGACTTCTCACCGCGTCGTCGTCATCGTCGTCGTTGTCGTTGTCGTTGTCGTTGTCGTTGTCGTTGTCGTCGTCGTCGTCGTCGTCGTCGTCGAGCGTCGCCGAGAGTTGCCGAGCTTCGTAAAACCTCCGTTCAACAATCGGCTATCCCCACTACCTTTGAGATACGTCCCTTTTACACCGCAGGCGGATAACCAGCGCGGGCGTCGTCGTCGACCCCACCACCACTTTTGCCACACACCATCCGCCATCCAACGACACGCCAGCGTTGTTGTTGCTGTGTTGTCCGCCTCATCGCGATATTATCACTTCGTTTTACTCCCGATTTATCGGCCTTTATCAAATACATTGCCGTCCCAAAGCTCGGCAGCTTTTATTATAACACCCAAACAACTTTTTTTTTTTTTCCGTTAATACAACGACCACATGTTATGGACTTCATGATTCTTATATGGCTTCGTAAAATATGTCGCTCGTTAAAACTCGTAGTGGCAGCATTCATTTATTAATTCAGTGGAATACATTATGGAGACTTGTAGAATAGTTATTTCAACCTTTTTTTTTTTTTTTTTGGAGATGTATATTTTGGAGAACAATGTTATTGAAGGAGTAGAATTATGAAAGAATGAAATGGAGTAGACAATATGCAGAAAAAAGCGTTTGCAATATTTGATACGAAAACAGAACCTTCGGGCTCCTCAGCATTCTTATCTAGATATAAATCCAACTCGCATTATCGACCTAATCTTGAATTTAAAAAAAACTGAACCCAGAATCTTACTTCGAACAAACCCCAATTTTTATTGTTATCATTTTGCAGAAGAGCGGAAAATGAAATCAACCATTTATTTTGCGTGATTCTAACATCCATTTATTCCATTTGTTTTTTAATTAAAAAAAAAGTACATCTCAAAAAAAGAATTAACATGAAGTTTACTAAGTTTTCAAAAATGTATCCACACTCATCCAGTATCAATAATACTTCAATGATCCCAACCCAATTTTACTAATATTAAGAAAGGTTTTATAGAGGCTTTATTTTAACTATTCGAAGAAAAAGATTTCCTTAATTTTATAGCCCATTCTAACGGAGTACTTGAAACCAGGCTGTTTAAAACCTCCTTAACATCCTGTTGCCTGCACTTGGCCGAGCGCGTCCGCGAAGAGATAGCGATAGTGGCAATGTCGGAGTGTTGATGACGGCAACGACAGTGAAACAGAAAGAGATGATGAGGAGAAAGAGCACGAAGAGCAATGAGAGATGGAGATGCGTAATAAAAAGTAAAACAGTGAAGCTGAGAAAGAGAAAGAGCGAGAGAAAGGTAGAAGAAGGAAAAAAAGTAATATGGTGCCGGGTATATGGGAAATAGAAATGAGAGCGAGGGAAGGTGGGTGGGTGTGCGTGTGTCCCGATACACGGTAGAGTGCTTTTGAAGCGAGTGCAGTAGACTGACGAAGCTCCGGCGTGCACGGTCTGGTGATTAGCGCCGCCCCCCGGGGACGGTAACCGCCAATCGGTGGACGGCGTCGGGACGCCGACGTCGGGCTCGCCGCACGACCACGGGGTCCGCAGAATCGCGGATAGTGGGATAGGGACAAGCAAAGCCACGACAAAAATCAATCACCGCCGTGTGGCACCGCTATACTGCCTGCATGTACACCAGCCGCTCGCTATATACTGCTACTCTTCTGCTTCAACTTGCTCCATCGCTCGGCTTTTAACGCACCTGGATTTTAAACACCTCGATAAATTCAACTCGTAGGAATTGATGACAATTTAATATACTGATTTACAATGTTGATGAAAACACAAAACTCGATACTTGGACACTCTTTTGAAGTTGTAAACAAGTTTTCTTGTGTTTTGAGAAATAATGGAATATTTGTCTACAGAAAAAGTCTACACGGTTGACGAACATCTATTTAATGATAAGAGTAATTTTTTCGAATCTCTTTTTGTCACAGGCTAAAATATTCTCATTAATGTTCAGCAGTAAAACAAGTGAGATATTATTCATTGAATATCGGCGATTTTGATCTGACGACAACTCCCCCCTTTTACAAAGTAGTTGCAAATTACTTCGAGTTCAATGTCATCAAGACACAAGTACATACTTTTGGCAGAAAAATCGACCACATTACCGGTATACAAAACAAGATTCCCTTGTATAAACCTTCCCAATGGACTCCTTTCCATCAAATGTGAAGTGTCCCGAAATTCCGAAGTCGGTTGTACGTAATCCGATAACTGATACCATCGGTTTATCTATATTACCCTTAAGATCCTACTTGCGATACACCCTGCAATCGTTCCAGCAGCCGCCTTTCTTGCACGTCTCATAACAATTTTGTTCCTCGAAAGAAAAAAAAAAAAGCAATGGCAAATTGTACCAAGAAACGTTTTGTTGGCTCTGTACATGAACTGTTACAATTATTAGGTGCGCAATGTGCGTTTCGTGTCGCGTTTAAGTGGCTCTATAATGGTAACTCGGAAAGCACGAAGCTCAAGGGAGCCGGTAACCCATGACTGCGAAAAGATCTACCAGGCTGATTGTGTGATCCACCGTCCGGGGATTAATTGGTATGACTTGGTGGAGAGTATGCGACGGTGGCTTCCATCAACTACGACACATATATGGTGGATACGGACACGGTCTCTCACGCACGAACAGCGCGTCCATCCGGCACCCGGTATCACAGTGTGTCCTCGACCAGTTTAGTGGAGACCGGGGCAATATGACATACCCAAAAAATCGGTTACCACCAAAATCCGAGGCATGATGACATACACGAAAATTTTTTATAATTTGTATGGCAAATATATTTCACATTTTTCAAATGACTATGATAATAATAATAATAATAATAATAATAATAATAGTAACAATAATATTGTAATTGGATCCGAGACGAATGTAAGGATATAGGAATATTAGCACAAGTGAAATGTAAGATTATCCCGTTTTGCCTTGGACTTTTATTTTGAGCACGTTGTTAGTTAGTATTTTTTAATGTGGTGTGGTTACACTAGCAACACATTAGGAGCAACACTGTCGATATTAAGGAAGTGCAAGAAAGAAATAAAAGTAAAAATCGGATATCCGAGGATCGGGTGTCCCAACATGTCTCGGACAGTCATTGTATCGAACTTATAAAATCGACTTCATTTCTCGCGATAAATTGTCCAGTTTATTTTGGAGCAGGAAAACTGGGATCAGAATTGTCGATATTGGAGAGAAGGAGTAAAAAATCCGGATGCCCGGTATGCCGCATGACTCGGACTTAGTTTTTTTGGATGTACTGTAAAATGTCATTTTCAAATTTTGAACCGATTAAATGACACTATTCGTACCTCTCTAGCGGCATTATCAGCTTATGGATACTATCTTGCCCCGGTCTCCTCTTATATGTCGTGCGCAGGGTACCACAACAAGGCGGCCGCGTGACGGTTCGACGTGACAAAGAGCGTAAAGCGATCGAACGGATAAACGCGCGCGCGGGGCCCGAGGGACAGAGCAGAGGCCAACCGATAAGGGAGGGATCTCTCGGTCGTCGCGATGCCGGAACCTGTAGTTCCTGGGGTGGCTCCAGCTGCCGGAAGTCGCCAAGGAAAGGCGCCTCTACCAGCAACCCAAGCTCCGCCGAGAAGCTCCCATGAGCTGCTTTATCCCGAGCATGCGCTCCGCTCCCGCTAACCGCCCGACAACGAACCCACCTAACTCAACGAAATATGGGAGCTTTCCTTGGGATCTAGGAAACCCCCAAGGATAAGGTAGAAATCCTGCCGATCCGTACTAGCGTCTTTATGAATAAAAAAAAGAAAGGAAAGCTTTCGCAAATCTTTCGGAGAGCAGACTGCTATGAGACACTCATATATAAAGATTCAAATGGTGTACAAAACCGCCCTTAATAAATGCTTCATCAATGTACCAATAAAACATGCTTCAAGAAAAGGTATTCTTTAAGAAATCCTTTTCCTCATTTTAGATATTATATGCAATATAAGTATGAAATATGTGACATACATATTTCATACACCAATTTCTTACTTTTTTTTAACTCGGAGTTCAAGACTTAGCCGGTCTAATAAAACTGTTTTTCCAACTCTTTGTATACGGGTATATTATTGATACCGGATGGAATGTTGATGCCATACGGTCGGGGTCAGCTGCGCTTGAGGGTCTCGGTCACTAATGAAATGCGCATCTTTTCGCATATACAAATGACCCGTATAAAAGTTACTTTATATTGTAATCAGGAGGTACGTTACTGGATACTCTAATAGCGAATGGCAGTTAGCAAACGATGCCGAGAAATTACGCGTACAAAGGTGAAGCTAGTTACGATTAAACATCTTAGTTGAAAGTCTGTAGTTGTTTTCTTTTTTTTTTTTCTCTCCATGAGACTAATCGTCAACGTAAATTCCACGTAACCGGGAGACTGGGATCGTGTTTTGTTGGTTTGTCGAGTGACTGAAAACACATATTGCAGGTGCAGTTGGGGCTGCATCTTGCTTCTGGGATATACCTGCGATTGCGAACCGATCTCCGAACGAACAGTCGAGAACGAATGAGCCCGGAGCCACTTCGTCTCAGCCAAGATCCTCGCGATCCGTGAGTGTTCCACCTGCGCTCAGACATTCACCTGCGCGCGCGTGCCTCGTGTTTCCTATACGGCCAACGTGCCTATATATCGCCTAACCACGCTGGATTATATCTGTATCCTCGCTGAAACGTGAGATAATCGGGATATTTTCCAATGCAGTAATATTATTAGGAAGGCTAGTGAGCTTGGCGTGAGGATAATCGCTCTAATGACTTCATCATAGGGCTGGATGATGATCTCGTTAAGCCGGAGAGAATGCGTGTCAACCGCGATAAGCTGAGCTATTGGGGAGCTTGAATGAAAAAAAAGCTTCCGCCTCGCCAATATAACTACCCAGCATTTTTTTGGTGTACATTGTTTCTCTACTAGATTACTTCCTAAACCCTGAAATTTTTTACGTATTTTAACAAAGATTTCAGCATTACACTTGAATAGAATGTGTCGTTGTTCGATACTGAATTCTGTGAGCATCCAACGAAGAGTTCATAAATATCAGTAAATAAATTGTTTTTGTTGCAAAGTTTTCTCTATGAGGAAGCCAAAATTGATCAACATATTTCCCCATACAGGTAGCTTTGTAAAAATTCAAAAATAATGAGGAAGCAACATGCAAAGTTCAACTTTGTTTAACAGTATCCTAATTTCAAAATCATGAGCTTCAGAAGAGTTTATTTTTTTTCTTTTCCCTACACCTCAATCAATATATTTGCAACGCTGTTTATATCAGTTTAATTTGTCAGTTTTATAATACATAAAAAGGATGTTCCTTGTAACAGGTATGATTTTACGGGTTAAAAGAGCCAATCGATCAAGGCTTGTTGACAAAGTGCAAAAAGCCCGAAAGATCGTCGGTGAAATGACAGCTTAGAGGATTGGGCCACCTAAGAGATTGGAATATCCCCGGGGCGACAGAGAAATGAAGGTAGAAGAGGGTGGAGGTGGTTGGAGAAAGAGAGAAAGGAAGTTTGGGAACACCTTGCACGGCAGGTGCCATCTCTCTCAACGCAGCCTGTCATCCTACCGGCAATAAAACCAAATGCAACGTGCGTGCGCGCCCGTGCGAGGCTTGCACGATGGTGTGTTGTACACCGTATATACAGCCATAGGCGCTTGGTTACGCTGCGGAGTGAACGATGCGGACGCGCGCGGTACGCGGTACTTAAAAATATGTTAGCGGCAGGCGCATAAGCACCGTGACCTCCGAGATAGGATCTTAAGAGCTGGCCACTGCCGCGGCGGGCACTACTGCGGGAGCAACAACACACCGTACCGTCAGATGCGCTGCTCCTTCTACTCTACTCCTCTGGCTTCTACTACCTTATTGCGAGAGGGGTGAGCGTAACCGTGACTGTAACCGTCACGCCGCAACCCTCGACTCTCCACCAACTCTTCTTATCGCTCTGAAAATCCTTCGACCGCTAATACAACTTCACACACTCACACTGATATATGAAACGTGTCCTCCGATATGTAACTCACTCAAACTTGTCCCTTTTTGTCTTGTTGTAATTTTTCAAGATCAAGAAATGGGTCATTTCGACAATTATCGTCTGAGGTATCCGGAATTTAATTTTTAATTTACCTGCATATTTTACGTAACATTCAGTATCACGAATGATGAAGATCTGCCAAGTATTAAACCCGTATACATTTTTTTTAATAATTCATATAAGTTCATTACTTTTTCAATTTTCATGAGGTCGTGAATGCTAGATATTTCTTTTATAAATGCAGGTGAACACAGAAATAAATGCACAAAAGTCTAAACTGTTAAAAAAAAAAGTAAAAATGTTTTTTACACTCGGATAATCGAATTTGTAATTCTTTTTTCTTCAATTTTACGCGGCATTAAATAACAGTGTATTTGTCCCTCGATAAGGTAGTGTCTTGAATTTAGTTTAATATGTTTTTGATTGATTATAAAAATTTTAGTTGCACTATCATTAAATTTTTCATAGACACAAACTGAATTTTATTATCGTTCTTAATTTCTTTTCTTTAAACTTTGTATTTAATAATTTCAATCTGATAGCTTTATTAAATTTGTCATAAACATGACGATGTCCCCCATGAGACTCCCTCTAAAGAATAGAACAAATTTGCAAAACTCCGAACGGAAATTTTTTTACTCTCGTGACACGGAGGGGGCTTTGATCTCAAATCGACGATACCAAATTCAAAAAATCAATAATACCTATTGATTAAACATAATCTTCCAAAAAGCGTACGTGTTTTTCCCTCAACGAAGCGTATATTAAAGACTAAGTAGATAACGCTACGCGGCAAGACACGCCAAAAAAGGAATCGAGAAGAAAGGCAGGGTGTGAGTGAGAAAGGTTGGAGGAGGAGAGGCCGCGTCATTGCCGGCCATGGACCGGTGATTGATGGCGCTGGGCGTTATCTTCTCACCCTCTTACGTACCATCGAGCAATTCATCATCTCCGTCTGTTTTTCACTCACTTTATATGCAACATATTCCATAATTTTTATTCACTCCGTAGAAGAAACCCGGACTCGCCTTTTCTCGTCTCCTTCGCGTTGTTGTTGCTGCTGCTGCTGCTGCTGCACCGACTCGACGCCGCCGTAACCGTATAACACGTCTCAAAAATCCCTTCGCTTTTGTACATATATCTCTCACCTCGCTTATCCCGTATAAACGACAAACACCCGTCAAACATGTAACACCAGACTGGCAGCTATCAAGGGTGGAAACCAGGAAATGGTGGGCGTCCGATTTTCGCGTACGTGTAAACAGGAAGAAGACCGAGTGTCTCCAGTTTTTAATAGCAATACTATCTTCCGTGTATTCACTGTATAGTTTAATCGGTCTGTTTTTCCAAGATACGAATTTTATTCCTCGTTGAGTAATGCTAACAGGGAAGAGACAAAAAAAATTGGCATTAAAGCCTCGACTCCCCAGACTGGGGATTCTCCTGCTTTTAATATATATCTATATCCAAAGTATATCCACCCCCCGATGGAGATATATCCAGGCTACGCTGTACGGCTCTGTCCGGCGTGGTCAGTTTGATTTATCGGCACGAAATCGGACATGCTAAATTTTGGGGAAAATATGTTGACCCCAACGGAGCCGAAGGGACACAAAACGGAGAAGAGAAATTTCCATAAAATGAATTATTAGAGAGACACCAAGAGCTGGCCCGGTGAGATGGGTTTGCCGGACCCTCTGTCACGTGTCTATATCTTGGACGGCGAATTTTTCTATCTCTGATAACATATATTTTTCCTTTACTTTACGCACTTGATATCGCGAGAGACAGAGCCAAATTTTCAGTGAGGAAATTCATCGAAATTCGTTGAAGAAGAAAACGTATCTTGAGTCTTAACTCCAAGACCAAAAATATTCCTCTCGAAATCCTTGTCGACCACCGAATGGTATTGTATTTTTTTCGTTTATGATGGCCCTGCAGTACATTGCATGTACGAGGACGATTCGAATATGAGAGAAACATATAGGTGATATTAGCGCAGTAGTTAGCGATCTTACTTGGTGCCAGGATAATTCAGGTTCGATTCCCGATGATCACGATATATTTTCTCTCTTCGAAACTTCGTCTGGTCGTCCTCACTACCAATCTATACTCTTCCCCAAAATCTCCGCTTGATCGTTACAGCCTGTTCTATACCTCTGTGAAAGTGTGAAAAACTCGAATTAAAATTTTGAACGAAACTATTAAAAAATGTAAAATGTTTTTCGCAATTTGATATATAATTTAGCAAAAGTCAATTAGGCATGCAAATTTGATAAAGTATTAATTCTTTCTAATCAAAATTTCTTGCTTAAAGTTAGATTGGATCCTCCGGTGATGTGTGTCTATCATGGTGGTGACTTTTCTCCCTAAACACATATTTTTTCTTATCTTTGCTTGCTTGATATCACAAGAGTGAGAGCGAAATCAAAAGCGTTGGACAAAATTCATCGAAATCCATTGAAGAAGAAAACATAACTCGAGACTTAACTCTAAAACCGAGAATATTCCTGTGAAAATCCTTGTGAACCTACCGAATCGTGTCGTGCACTTGGCGTCGCGAGAAATTCCTCGGAATCCCTCTTGCAATCTTTCGCACTCGCATATCCCTCACTCCGGCGCCAGCATTCGACTGAGTGAAAGTGGATGCTGCAGAGAGCTAAATCTAGAGCGGTAAATCCCGTAAGAGCTGGTACGAAGGAATAAGCCTCCTGACTACTTTCGAAGCAGCGCGAAGAGATGGAGAGAGGACTCGAGAGTCTAACTCGGGACGCGAATCCTGAAGGGCATATCGTTGGACAAACGGACCCTGCGGACTCACCAACGTATGCCAGGGATGGTGGAACACATATAGATTGAAGGTTATATAGTACGTCTGGGTTTGCAGAGGCGTGAGAGCGTGAGAGCAAAAGCAGCGGAGCGAGAGAGGTAAGGCGGCTCGTCGACTCACATAGCGAACGCGAACGAACGAACCCTGGTGCTTGCTGCTTGCTGCTGCTGCTTCTGGTAGCAGCATCACCAGAGCTCTACGGGGGGCGAAATCTCGAGAGTCGTCGCGCAAACCCTACCCTCCCCCACCCCCTCCCTGAGGAATCTGCATTTCAGCCTTCCATCCGACCTTCCGCACTCCGTACTCCGCACTTCGCCGAGACCAAGAGCTTTCGAGCGGCTCGCAAACACTCTCCGAGCTTTGGCTCTCTCGCCCACGATTCCACACCCTTCTACAACGTCGCTTCGTACTACAACCTTGCACTGAGGCTCTTTGCTATAGGTGTTTGAATATGGCCCACTAAATTACATCGTTCTGTATCCGCACACAGAGTAAAAAATAAATTGACACAGAAGAAAAAGCTAGAAACAAGCAAGCGCTTGTTTAAATATGTGACTGCCGATTAATTGCGGTTAGACCGAACAAATTTATTGGTTAAGACAACTTACTTGGTTGGCCTAATCGCAATTTATCGACTGACACAAAAAATAAATTCCGAAAATTTGTGTAGTTTTAACACCAAGATTTTGCCTATAAACGTGCGGATAAAATAACACACATTTTTTTGCAATTTCTGGCTTTCTTTTTTAAAAGAGCAAAAGCCGTTTGTTGAGAATTCGGTATTTTCATTTTGCAAATATGGTTATTTTTTAAAAGTTTAATAACACTTTGATAAGATTGTTGTAATTATGACAAAAAATGTGTCAGTTACCTTTGGCAATATTTATTTTTTCATCTTATGAAAAAAAGTTACACATTGCTAATTTTAGAAAAAAAAAATCTAGTTTCGTCAGTTTTACAAAATCTTTTTGCTACTTTTCAAATTTAACAAGATCCGTAATGTACAAATCTAAACTATGT
This sequence comes from Perithous albicinctus, assembly GCA_964016905.1. Lineage (NCBI taxonomy): Eukaryota > Metazoa > Arthropoda > Insecta > Hymenoptera > Ichneumonidae > Perithous > Perithous albicinctus. Next base: position 16,716,043 of record OZ024691.1, on the reverse strand, counting down.
CGCGCGATGGTTCTTCTCACTCGCCCTTTTTTTCTTCGTAATGAATACCAGGGTTCGGGTCTTATAAAGGACCAATCAGAATATTCAAAGGGATTCCAAGCACGAATGAGAAACATTCGAATAAAAATATATTTAACATATTTGTTGGTTCGAATAACTATGAGTAGTTATACAAGAACACTAAGATTACTGATATTTATATAAATGGGGAAAAATAATTACAGACAATTAATATTCCAAAATCTAATTGCTCTTTATTGAAAATTCATCAAAAAATTACGTTAACAACAAATCAGAAATAAAATTTCGTATCTGCTAGTATAATTACAAATAATTAACAACTTTCTAAAAAAATAGAACTTTCTACTAATTGAAATAAAGACGATTTGGCGTTTATTTAATTCATTCAGCCCTTAAAGTTGACCTCTATTTGTAGATAATAGTGGTTAACTAATTGTATAATTATATCCGAGTGTGGAAAACGAAATTGTTGATTGTTTGTTTTTTTTTAAATTCATTGTTTATTGAATTTTCAAAAAATGTTAATACACCCCAGTTTCAACACACCAGGCCATATTCAACACCTTTATCATATCCACCTCTACTGCAGCATAGATACTGGGGGGGTGTTGAAGCGATATAGAGCTTTTGCTGTCACACCACTGCTCGATCGCACTTTCTACAAGGCTTTTCGCACGCTGCTCCCAGCGTAACACTCCCCTTTACCCTTCACCCCTTGTCATTCTACGTACTTTTCCTCTTGATCTCCCAGTATTTGTCCCCTCATTCCTCGGTCCCCGGAAAGAGTGCAGCTATCCCTTCGAGCATTTTATTTGCTAGGGAGGCATCAGCATTTTCGCGCTTGATTTTACTTGTGTAAACACAGAATTCACGTGAAATGAGTTGGAGGTTCTGTGTGTGTGTGTTTGTTTTCTTTTTTCTTTTTTTTTTTCAAGTAGGTTGAGAGAGAAATTGTTCTTCCAAGACGCTGAACAATGATACTAGAGAATTTTTAGTCACGACGATTATACCGATATGCTGTTTATCCTGGGTGGATTTTAGCGACAGCTCAATGATTACTGGAGAACTGAGATTATACTATATCACCGACGGCCCTTCCAGCTGAGGTGATAATATCTCAACGACTGCCTCTGGAGACGCAAGACGCGGTCGCAAATCGCTTTGAGAAAATCGCGGTAAGTAATCGTCCGCACGGAGGAGGAACGCCGTCTCGCGTCTAATGACGCGCATTCCTCATATATACCCTACAAGCGAGTTCGTTCACTCGTCGAAGATTCTTCCAACAGTTCGCACACCACTCTTGCGATGTGTATATAGATATAGCATGGAGATGGCGATAATGTTGGTATATAGGAGGGGTTGAAGAATCTCTTACTATTAAAAAAAAATTGTATATATTTTTTTAAATGGCAGAAAGTTTATGTTTTTCAAAATTTAATAGACCACAGCATTTTCAAAAGAATAAAAGTTCTGTGATTGAAAAATCACTTCAAAAATTTATCTAAAATTTAACACATAATTTGTCCACTTAGCTGCTTCTATAAAAAAGAAAAAGCCAAAATTCATGAAACCCCTCATGTATATCGCATTGTGAAGATTCAACTTTGCATATTTATCCAAAAATTATTCTAATTTTATCAGTAAATTAATAAGAATGACTTTTAATTCAAAAGGGTGATTTCCTAATCCAACGATCGTGAGATTTGACAGAGAGGTAAGAAAAGCCACGTAAAAGAAATAAACTAAAAGAGCCGCACGTTACTCCCGAAGGGAAAGTGCATCTCCCTGGAACGTTGGCGCTGGAGATGCTCGGGTAGACCGGAAGACGGGTAATTAATCCGCGGTTTTTCCTACTCTAATTAGTTGGATTTATTCCGGTGGCGGCCTTATCCGGTGTGGCTAGCGTCGTCGACCAACAGCGTTGTCGTATATAGCACTCGGGGTTTGCTGCGGAGAACCATCGGCGACTGAACATGGCTGGGACGCTGAGGTAGTGCACACGGAAAGACAGGCACAGCAAGCAAAAGCAGCGAAGCTCTCTTCTGTACTCGCCTCGTGGTGGGCATCGCGACGGCTATACTCTCTCTCTCTCTCTCTCTCTCTATCTCTCTCTTACTCTCTCTTCGCTCTGCTCGAACTCGCTGAGACGCAGCAGCGCCCGCGCTTGATGTATGGAAATATATTCTGAGAGACGGAGCTTCGCATTTTTCCAGGCCCGGTGCCTTCATTTCCACCGCACCCTGTGCCGCTACCACCAATCTTCCCCACCTCATCTCCTCCCTCGGCTCTTCCTCGTACCTCATCCTCTTTCACCTTCTCTCTATACAGCCTCTTCCTTCATCTTCTTCTCTTTTACTTATACTGCCTCGTCTTGTTTCTTTATTTTTTTTTTTTTGTTCTTTCTCTTCTTCTACTTCTTCACTTCGAATGAGTGATCCGATCGAGCCACAACCGGCCGGCATCGCTCCTTCTCCTCCTTCTTTTAGCCCTTAATCACCCACGTTCTCTCATTAAATTCGTGTCAGAAGAAACGCGGCTTCGCGGATTTTTTTTAAGTATCTCGAAAATTCACAGGAGAGATTTTTAGATGGAAACCTATTGGCTATGGACGGAATGAAAATAAAAGCAACACTTTTTTGGCTGCAAATATACACAATTTTTCGTTTCATTTTACAAAAAATTATTTTGCTTGTTCTAGTTTTGTAAATAAATGTATTAAGAAAATTGTTATTACATGACAAACAGAAGGACGAGTTCCTTTGCAATATATTTTCATTTTAAAAAGCAGTTATCAACATTCGCTCTTTATTAATATTGCTACATATTTTTCTAATTACCGTGACGATTTTTTTCAAAATGTCAAAAAAATTCGTTGTGGTGATTTTTATACGTAATACCATCAGAACTAAAACGCAGTAAGAAGGAACGTAAAAAACGTATGTTATGAAGAAAATCGTTGTCCACAAACGACGAATTTTTTTTTATATTGTAAGAAAAAGAAATGTGCAAGTTTTTACAAAATAATTACAAAAATTAATTGCACGACGAACAGAAGAACCAATTTGTATATTTAGATTGCAATATATTTATCATTAAAAACTGAATCGTTGCGAATACCATTTTTCTGTTATGTCAATCTTTGTCTGTCAAAATATGCCACTTTATGCATAAAAGCTTCCTTTAATGGAAACTTACATTTGTCTAATGACATTATCGTAATCTACAAACAGATTCGGACTTCGTGAGACTTTAAATTTTCATATTTTTTTTTGTTTGATGACTAATGACGAATTTTATAAATTTTGATAAATAATATATAGATTTCGCAGATTTACAATGTTCTTTCGTCTTTACAAATTCAACCACAAAATTGTAAATAACAAAAAAATGTGTCCTAAAAGTAAAAGCAAAAACATATTTTTCATTTTAACAAAATTATTTTTACTGTAAGTGAATAACATTTCCATTCTGACAAAATTATTATGAATAATTCTTGTAAAAAATAAGAAGTTAAGAAAACATTTATTATCATTCTCGATAACTGCATATAACTATAGGTAATTGTTATATTTGAAAATTAGTTACGTTTTATTTCAACAGAATGTTAAGTTGAATGATTTTCTTTTTTGTTGAGTATGGTTGCCATTTCATGTCACCATTCTGGTAGAGAAGCGGCGGGTAAATTATTTCGAGCGTGCAGTGTGAAGGTGAGCATGGTTTGACCGCGAGCCGACGCGCAAAGTAGGAGTTGACGAGGTAAAAAGAGGTGTACGCGAGGAGTCATCAGAGCGGCAAGACAAAGAATCCACGAGTATATAGCTAGGGCATGTTGTAGAGTGTGAGCGATGGTCGTGTCTCGGGAACTCATATACCACAAGGACAAGATGGCCACGAGAGACTTCCGCCGTCGGCGACGTCGTTCCAAGCCTTGGCCCAAACGGAAAAGAAAAAAAAAAAAAAAACCGTTATTAACTACTTCTTACACGTTCCCTTAGAGTATCGAGCACTGTTACCGCTATTTTGCGTCTACTTTTAAGCTTTTAACGCGTACTCGAATACTGCTATTCACGTTGAAACTCAAAGAAACTATAGTTACAGATAAAATCAATTATGGTGAACGTCTCGTAGTTCTTCTCAACCTTACACAACCAATACTTGAATCAATGAAATTTAATTCAATGAAATCTCGGCATATGGGACTTTCCGCCAATATATTCACATCAATGACATATTTTATTTGGTCGGTTTCAAATTCTATGAAAAATATGAAAATCAAATAAATATTGTAATTACGATAAATAAATTCAATCAATCAGTTGATTCAATTAATTTTTTGTTATTTTTCCATGTCATTGCAACAACTATAAGTAAATTTGTATGAAAATTCGTTTTGATTATAATTGAAATTTATGGTGATAATAAAAAATATTTTACAAGAAAGATAAATATAATTATGTTTATGGTCGAGAAATCATGTGTCGAAAAAAATATGTTCGGACGTGTGACAAGATTCAAACTTCTATAGCTTTACTACACAAATTTCGTTAAGCTGTCACAGTTTTAAAAAAACGGATAAAAGTTGACATTGCATCGCCATTATTTCCGTCCGTAAAGTGAAAAATTCATCGATTGCACTTTGAATCCTTGACTGGAAAAAAATATCATTGATTCAAGAACAGTGATCATTGCGGGCTGCCAATGACATAAGACTTGCAACTTTATTTTCATTCCAACAATTATATATCAAATTAAACCAATGTCTAAAAAATTTCTAAGAAAATGTGTTAATGTTTCAATTCCATATGTGATTGTTAGAATGCATATAAAGTTGTACTGATAATTTATCTCATTGGCAGCCCGCTATGGTCACTGTTCTTGAATCAATGACTTTTTTCTTCAGTGTTTGAAATGTTAGTGATACTGTTGAATTTATAACTATGAAATTTTAGAAATACTACTGATTAAAAAAACGATTTCCAACCATGAATATTTCTAAATTTTCCAAATTATGAACAGCTGCCTATTCCGATAAAAACTAACGGGTAGTTATGGAAAAAAAAATGATGCACCATTATTGATATCAGACCTGCATGTCGCGTTGCAACGGTTAACGAGAGTCGCTTATAATATAAACATTGTCTGCATATAGTTATTGATAAGTGATAACACAACTCATATTATGTACACGCGAATATTGCGTTATGTATGTATAGCGTCGTTAGGACAGCTCGCGGTAAACTAAATAGGGTTGGAGAAGGTTATAGAGTCTAATCAGGGACATTTACGTACATTTTAGTTAACGTGTACGTACGACTAGTAGGTACAAGGTAGTTGCTAACATATACTACGTTCTAATACCCACCCACCGAGGTAGTACCTACTAAGTAGTACGTACGTAATAGGCAGGAGCCGGTATAAGGTGGCAAGGCTGCGTGACGGGGCGATTGCGGAGCCGTGACTAAAATATTTAAAAATATGTATCTTTCTGGCCCGGCTGGCGTCCAGTTCCAGTTGCTGTAGCCGGTGGCCGGTGGTCGACCGTCGGTTCCCGGCTCTCCGCGACCGCCTCGGCGGCCACACCATATAGCCTCGTTGTTGCCGTTCACGTCGCTATATTTATTTCGCGTTTCCTTCCTGTCCGGCTACGCGGCCGCGCTCAGTCCCCGGAAGTGTCCTGTGGCTGTAATTTTTTTAAGAGCAGCTTCGAAGCGTTAATCGCTTGTTTCTACCAACGCGAATCTGGCAGAGAATATCGGCATGTACCGACTACCGAAACGACAAAATTCATATTTTCTATTTAACTTGATATTTTTTTCACAGAAAAATTACGAGCTTAAAGGTTCATTTTCTTAATATAAAAAAAAAAATAAGCCTTGCAAAGTACAACATTGCACATTGCTTCTTCATTATTTTCTATATTTGACAAAACTTTTTTTTTACAAAGCTACCTACGGGGAAGTATGTTGATCAATATTGGTTTTCTCATAGGGGAAGCTTTGTACAAAATGAAAAGCTTTGTTGAAAGATACAGAATAATGAGGAAGCAATTTGCAAGGTTCTACTTTGCAGGCTTGTTTGAGCTCGAAAGACAGTTTTCTTTTTAAATCAAAATTATATAAAATTTGAACTGCTTGATCGATTTGCACCAAATTTGTATACTCAAATCTTCGTCAATGGTAGTCCATATGTAAACCAAATTGAAGTAAAATTTGCAAATAATATTTAAAAATTTACATTATACTTTTATTTTTTTTTTCAGCGTAACAATTTATGAAAAAAAAATGTCAGTATCAGTACTTAAATTTTCAACGTCATTTTTTTTTCTTTTTTCACAGTACACTTGGCTACAAACTATTCAGGCTGTAAATGCTGTTGGTATTACGACAAGACGATTATTTGAGTGCTTTTGCGGGCGAAACCAATATCCCTAGTCCACATAGCCACCAACCGAACCACAAGCCGGAGTGCTCCTGACTAACACTCGTCAATAATCACTGGAAACTACCTCAATCGTATTTAGTGTGCTTGTAATAAACGTGCCTAACGGAATTCAGGCGAAAACATTCTTCGCACCATTGTTTTACGAGGACTTGAGCTGTTTGCACTAAAAAACGAACTGCACTTTGAGTTTGGTTTCACTTTAATTTCATGTAAATAGCAGGAGCATTCCATTTATTATTTACATTCAGACACGTTCAAGAATAGAACATTATGCTAACAATGAGGGAAGTACGAGATTTTCACCGAGTGCGAAGTTTGATGCCCGTGCAAAGCGAGGGCAGAAATTTACACGAGGTAAAAATGCACTCCCTCCAAAATGTGTAATACAATATTTTTCTGACGATTTCGCTTGAAAAAATATATTTCTTTTATTTTTTGTTTTTTGTTTTCTCTTGTTGTTTACAGAACTTTATTTAAAACTTTATTTGCAAATTGAATAATTAATTTTTCCAATATTTCTGTTAATATATATATTTTTCATTTACAAAAAATGGAAACGCAATTTCAAATATATTTTTTGTCCTCTTTTAAATTGGAGTAATTGCGCAACTAAATTCGTAAAAAATCTTGAATCGAAACAATCTTTGCTGGGAGTACCATAAGAGCATTTATTCCATTTCCAGATTCAGATGGTTCTGCCGAATGAGACAGGGTTTAAAGCGCGTATATAGAGGGTTTTCTGTGGAGTCGGAGTCTTGTCGAGATGGTCGATCGCACTTGCGAAAGCTTGGTTGCGCTCGCTCTCGGCACGCTAATGGGGCATTAAATAAAAATATTCATTGGCGAGGTACGAAGCGAGTACGAGAGGCAGAGAAGAGTCGTCAGACGCGCTCTTGTCCCGGGCTACGGGCGGGTACGAGCTCACAGTTTTACGGCCCCCACCCCCCACTCGATTGTACGCGAAACGCGACGTTAACGTTTCGCTGTTGCGTCGCATTAATTCAATTCGCGAGTTTCTCCGACCCTCAGGCCGATCCCTCTGCTGAAAGGACCTCTCGCCGCGCACTCATCTCTCTCTCTCTCTTTTTCGACGAGGTCGGGAGCGCTCCGGATTTTGCCGCATCGTTCACGAAAATCCCTCCAAACGCCCTACGACCCTCGTTTCGGGGATCGTTAAAAAATTAAGGCTACGCGTTCGAGAGCACTCGAAGTGCCCACGACGCACTGAACAAATTCATAAAGGCAAAACGGCTATCACATGTGTATATATCCACTTCTGATTCGTATGGAAAAAAAATGCATCGTTACTTTATTCAATCCATTTACTCAATCTGAAATGAAGCACAGAGTATTCATTCTAAACAATTTTTTAAAAAGCGGTTTGTTTGGAGAGACATTGAAGTTGCAGCTCATTGTTGAGCAGAAAAGTAAACTGTTCGGATTTGTTTTCCACTATTAAGAATTTACTAAAAACAAATCCGAAAAGTTTACTCTTCACATTTGTTTCTAGTAAATACTTTTGTAATTTTGAAAAAAAATTGTGTTTTCGAATTTTTTACCATGATCAAGTCTCTGCTATTGTTAGCGAATCCGAAAACACGGATGCAGAGAACCTTTCATCGATTGCCAGTCGAAATATTGTTTTTAAGAAATCATTTTTAAATCAGAATTTCTCAAAAATATATATATTTTAAAAATTTAATTTTAGTGTTACTTTGATTTTTATCGAGTTCTCATTATTACAAGCTGGATTTTTATCATAAAAAACCTACTATAAAAAATCCTTTTCCCGTCTGATCGAGATGAAAAATTCACAGGTCACAATTTTTTTTAAATTCTGTGAGAAGATTAATTTTTCTCCGAAGTAAAATTTTTCTCTCAGAATATTATATTTATTTAACATTTTCTTCCTCTGGGTGAATAAAAGTGTTCATAAAAATAGGTGTCAAATTCTTTGAATATTACACAAAGCCCCATAAACATGTTCATCATTACCCCAGCAGGAAACCCGTATGAGCAAGAGATATTTTATCGAGCAGCAACGAACTTCCCAAGAATTTGCAATATGCTTCCAAGAAAAGAAAAAGAAATAAAAAAATACAACAACAACAACAACGATAGAAAGGGAAGGCATAGTGGAGGCAGCAGTTAGCGCGAAAATAAAATAAGTGCGGTGAATAAAATGAGAGGGAGAAAAAAAAGAAAAAAGTCGACCCTTATCGCGTAGACCGTCCCGTTCCGTTTGGCCCATGCATATTCAGGAGCTTGAAGCTTTCCTTATTCACTCCTTCTCTACCCGCAGCAGCAGTAGCACCAGGAGCGTTCTTACTCTTTGCTCAACGCGCGCGGCAGTTTCTTCGCGGTATGCTACACCTACGCGACCAGCCTATATAAGCTCTCAAACCGAGACCCGGCTGCGCACTCTATACTTACCTGTTACCCGTTCGCCACCCGCTAATTTCTAGGCTTCCTTCTTTAATTGCACCGCCGCGATAATAAGACCGTCCGAGCATAGATATAGTATATATATATGTATATATATATGTACCTCGCGCGCCTGCATGCATGTATCTTATGCATACACTCTGTTAAAATAGTTGCAACGAGAGGTGTGTGCGAGGAATATAACGCTGGTCAGCCGCAGACCTTCGCTATTTCTACTACCGTGTAACGAGCCAACACAGCCGTTCTTATACACACCCTCGTTCATCGCGATTATCTTTATTGCCAGCACGCTGCCGTGTACCTCTTATTGCTCGGCGTTTGCCCCAAGCCTTCTATCTCACCAATGCCAACTTTTCGTGAAATCCAGACTTCTTTTATCAACAAGCTTATTCGAGGTCATTTTTTTTTTTGTAGGCTAACGTATAATATTTGTCAACGAAACAGTGGTCAGGTTAAACGAAAAAACCTCGTATAAAAAATCCTATGTCCGGCTGATCGTGAGAAAAAATTAATAAAAAAAGCTGTATAAGCAGACATTTTTTTCAAATTTACTCAACTTGCTCATTTGTTCTAAAAATAATTTGGTCCGGATGACATAAAACTCTACCATATATAATTTTACTATGTTGAGAAAGTGCGTGAAGCGGATATCGGTCTGACGCCCTTTTGCGCCTAAAGCTTGTCCCTAATTTTCCTAATTTCTACGCCTTTTACCAACTTAATGTGTAATTCAAAGTTAATTCATTGTCGATATTACTCGTGCCTTCATTTTACAATGAAAAATCGTTTATGACAAATTTGTTGTATTAATTTCAATTTATAAACGAAAAAATAAAAGCAGCAAATTTGAATATCAAGTGCAAGAAAAATGACGTTTGGCAAAGAGAAATACCCTAACATAACTTTCAAAATTGAACTCACGGTTAATCTACTATTCCATTCTTACTTTCATTTCTTTGTTGATTGAGCAAAAAGAAATTCTAGAGTCTATTAAATGGTGAGCAAATTCTAATACTGCATATTTATTGCTGTTAAAAGAAATTGTCAGTAATACTGAGAGATAGTTCGGCGGTGCCCTCGGTGGCTTCTGCTGTCGCGAGCACAATCGCTAGATTGGAAAGATGGGTGCGGCAAGTGACATTCCTCCTCGAAGAGACACGATGGCATTGTTCCATCGTATCGCACCTCGCTCACGCCTCCGTCACGTGGCCCACTATTCATCGGACGTGACTACTCGCGACGCTGATGCTCGGCGATCTCGTGGTGTTCACCTGGCCTCAAACGCCTCTGCTTATCGACCAATCTCTTAGCCATTGACTGGGCAACTCGCGAAATATCGTATGAATCAACCCTTTTTCTACGTATAACAGAAATACCAAAGCAACTTGATGGAATCCTCCGCAACATAAAGCAAGTCGAAGGCTCAATGAGAAAAATCGAAGCTTCACCACTAGTCAAATCAAACCTAATTTGTCAAAACCATGTCTAGAGTGTTTGGGTTTTTTAATCCGTTTTTCGAGGATGCGTATTTTCTTAATGTAGAGAAAAATGTTCACCATGTGTATGAAGCGTTAACAAAATGCACATACACATAAAAACCGTTGGTTATATACACTCAAGTACTCGTACTCGTATAGACTACACGCGTCGCGTGCGGTCCGAGCTGACCGCACGGTCCCTCGCGGTCGCTCGAGTTCCTTCGCCGACTCACCTGCCGCTCATTAGAAGCCTTATCGCTAATTAATCCGTACTGGCGCGGCGTCACGGCTCTCGTGTCGTCCCAGTTCCTCCGTTTCCCTCTTTTACCTTCATCGCCAGAGAGCACTTCCTCAACTCGCAACCCTCGCAGGCTCGCAGCTTATAACACAAGCTTCTTGCCAGTCGAGTGTATACCGGCCACGCAAGCAACGACCACCGATCTTACTTCCCTCCTCAATAGCCTCGCTTCCTTATAATACCTTTGTTCCACCTTCGGTGCTTCGACCGCGTATGTATATATGTACACTTCACCGCACTAATCCCAGTGAGTTTTCTGCTTTTACTTCGGCCACGCTAACCGGCAAAGAGGTTGACCTCACCCACACGCAACTCTAATTATTAGCCGAGACAGGTGGGGTTAAATGTCGGACTATAAACTAGCTGCAGTTTTTCTCGGGTAATCATTCGAGAAAGCTGCGCGACTACGAGAATTCATCTGCCACGCTCTGGCAGTGTTTGATAACTATCGTCAACTGCACGGAGCAATCGGCAAGATTTGATAAAAACAAAACATTCCAGTTTGCATAAATGAAACTGGAGATAAAAGTGGGAAAGGGTTTGCTTTTATCTCGTTCTTTGATTGTAACGATTAGTCATACGATTCCACTAATATTTGGCCTTCGACAAGTTGTTTTTTGCTCAGTTGGTGTAACTGAAGTCGAGTATGAAAAATTGGAAGTTTTTACGTTTTTTTCAGGAGTTTAGTAAAATGCTCGTTTTTTTACGTTTCAATCTTCGCATTGATTGCAAGCAGCAACAAAAATTAACAGTTCTTTTGAAAAATATCTGGGATGGAATTTGTTCAGTTTGGAATGAGCTACATAATGTGTATATATATTTTTTTTAAATAAAATTTTGGTGTATGACGTTAAAGAGTAAAATATCGTTTTAAAAAATACGCAATTTTTTATAGTTTTTAAAAACACATAACAATTTTGTCAAAAATTGCGACACTTTTTAGACCTCGTGAAGAATAGCAGCATTTTTTTTTTTTTTTGTAGAAGGTACAAAATAATTTTTGAAAAAAAGAATCTAAATTATTGGGGTGAAAGCTATTCCGCTTCGAAACTCACCGAGTACTGTAGCTTTTAATCAAAGAAAACATTCTTTCTGACCAATAAAATGTGATTCCGGGAAATGTATTGCTTTCATTTACAAGAATATAAGATATATAATATTAATCTACCAGAGCATGATGCATTTCAATTCTTTTAAACCGTGTAATGCCAAATTCAGGTTATTGTCAAATTATTATTATATCATTTTAAAAGCAATATTTTCCTTTTCAAAGTCATACAACGACATAAAAAAAATCATTTAAAAAGATTGTCTACATCATGCAACATATTTCAAACCTAAACAAATTCCATCGCAGACATGTTTAAATACAATTTTTCGTTACCGAAATTTTTACTTAAGAAGAAAATAGTTACCAAAAATGTATTGTGTCCGAAATATTGGTCGTAGGACCAAATAAAAAAATACGTGTCTTGTCTTTTTCAAAATATTAACAAAAAAAGGTTATCAAAATTATTTTAATGTGTCAGGATTAGACAGTAAAAATTTAAGCGAGAATGCCTCACATGTTCTCAATATGTCAATGCTTATCTCTATAACCCACTTTCCCTCTCTTCTATTCCCTGCACAAGTGTTAAAGATGCACGCCCCTGTAGTTCCTATAATCTATGTTAAATCTCAGGTAATACAAGTGGTATGCAGATGGTACGACGAGCGATTAGCGGGTGACGATGGGCAACCCGCGGCCGTACTAAGTGGCCTCCCCCTCTCTCTTACTATCTCTCTCTCTCTCTCTCGGCTAACTGTATCGTCATTCGTAATTCACAGCTCGTCTTAGCTTAAGTCTTGCATGCAGAGGGAAAGATAGTAGGGCGCCGCGTGCGAGCTGTTTCCGAAGTGATCCGAGCGGTGGAGAAAGGGTGGGAGGGGAGGGGGGGGGGGAGACTCCGCAACAGCCAACACGCTGTACTACGACGTAAGTACTTGTATACTGTATATAACTACTGCTGGCTTCAACCGACGGGCCTCCTGCTGATGGGAACTTGTTAATTATTAAACAGCATAGCTATGTTTAATTCATCGTGTGCGCGCCCCGGCTGTTTGTTTCCTTGATGCGTTGCTCGGTATACACATAGCCAGTTCTAACCTCTAAGGTCCAGCTAAGAGAATGTATACATACACCAACTGAAGTAGAAACGATAGTATTAGTTGTTTTTTTTTTCTTTTTAACCTGCTGCCATAGGCAATCAGTATAGAGGTAAGCGTAATGTGCTTTAATTCTAAACAGGTAAACTTCTCTTGACTTATTCGCATGCTGCACTGGTATGCGTGGGTTGGCTACGTAAGAACGCTAACATAAGTAGTATACCTTATTCGGAAGAGGTGCGATGGTAAAGGGGCAAGGTCGTTCAAGGCCATCCGACTTGCTTCGAGTCTCTTGGGAATCTCACGAAGTCCGGCCAATCGATTATATTGTTCCACGCGTCCATTTACATACATACATGTATACATGTAAGAGTACCCTCGACCGAATGTTCAAGTGGTGTGCGATTATTTTTTATGATCTTTCGGGTAGCCATATGGAGCAGGCTACACAGTTATTTCGTACTCTCGGACTGCTTGAAACAGGTTTGGGAACTGGCTCGTACTTATAGAATAGCGAGCATGCGTAATTGGCAAATGTGTCAAGGTCACGTGTATCACATGGAGATTCGAACAATTGAAAAACAGAGCATTTTTAACTCAATTTAGGCATGACTCAAGGTGTGAGACTATAGTGACTTCGGATTTTTTCAAAAAAATACTTTTTCTGTCTGTCTCGACACTTTGACAGTAAGTCAGGCATGTTGTGAAGTGTATTTAGCAAAAATAAAAATCCGTTTTTATTTTTCAGAGAACACTATGGTCTCCCTTTAGCCAAATTTACGAAGACCATGATTTTTTAAATCATTCCTCGGGCTACCTTTAACGGGTTTGTGGACAAGTTCGTACTACAAAGTACCGCGAATGGGCAATCGACTAATGTGTCAAGGTCGCAGAGGAGCGTCACGTGTGTTCGGGAAAATTTATGCGGGGAATATGGCAATAACGGTTGTTATGCTGCTCGTTCTGGGAAGAAAGTAATGACTGGACGGTAAGGTGGCGTGTTAATGCGATACTTGCAGTGAGAGGATCGCAGCACCGGGGGTACATAAAGAAGTTCTCCGGTGAAAAGAGCTTAGACGTATGTGGGATATTTATACGTGGTATAAACGATGGGACTCTGCATTGGTGCATGGCAATCGAGTTACTTGCTTCAATGTATAGCCCGGTATGATCAGTAACCAACAGTGGTGAAGCCCAGCACAAGTAGAGGAAATACAACAAGGAGAACTCCCCGCGCAGCGCCGCGTGAATAATTGAATATGCTGATTCACTGCGATTAGTCTGAGATTATTCAACTCGTTATTAGCGTTCAAGTGGCGCGTATCTGATACAGAGATCGGTAGCCAAGCCGTGGTAAAGTGCGCTGTGTGAGCATTCGTGCGCCACTCTCTTATTCCGACTCCCTTGATATGGTTCCCCTCTCTTCCACCTTTTTGCGTTACTATTCTACACCTGATAGAGAAATAAAGCGTATCGGCTTTTGGATCTTCCGAGCGCGATCAGACGCCTGATAAGATTGCACGCTGCACACGCTTCCTACGAATACCTTCGCTAATACCTCGTATATGATTTTACCGACTGCTGCCACACATGCTTCTCGATATCTTTTTTTGATCTCACACTTACAGCTAATACCGTCACGTTTCGGTCGAAAAGAAGGGCGACTTGATTTTCGCTCTAGTTTTGCTAAGTCTCCCTAAAATAAGACACATCGGATGTCATGTTGAAGTTCTTCGTTCTGGCCTATAAGATAAGCATAGCAGTGGCGAGTTTTGGCTATTCTTATTTTTTTTTGTTCTTCTTTTATTTATAAGTTTATGAGATATTCACTTTGAGTACAGACACTTTTTTTTAACCTCTCCGATATTACTCATCATTTTTTTTACTAATATACCGGAATCAGTTTAAACATTTTTTTTATGTAATAAAAAAATGTTATTATCCTCCTAAAATCGCAAGATATGATCATTTAGTTCACTTATTTTTTTACTGCTGATAATATTCGACATTCCTACAGATCCCGAGAAAATTAAATCGAAGACGTCGGAAAGAAAATTCATTTTCTGAGGTACATAATCAAATCGATTTTTTCGACAGCTGTGACCGCAGTTTAAATTTTCCAGTACATACAGAAATTTATGTAGAATCTACGGAAAACTCAGAAGTGTGAAAACTACATATTTAAACTGTAAAAAATGGAATAAAAAACAATAGCATGCGTTTTCGGAAAATAAAATAAAAATATTACTGCTTGAGTGTTCGAGTTTCTCGCCCTTGATGTTTATGTGAATTTTATACCTGTATAAAAATTCTGTTGAATTAAGTATAAAATCAAACATGTCGCATTCAGTGAAAAAAAATGTATTTCATTATTTTTCTAAAAGAAAAATTAAAATTTAATTTAAAAAATAACCCAATTGAAAGCATAATATAATTATATTACCTTATATTTTTCTCGTTAAAAATATAAATACTAAAAGAAACAAAAAATTGCAAAATCTTAAATTAAAAAAGCTGTATGTTTCATTTATTTAAAAAAAATAAAAACAAACATCACCTAAAGTACTCTTAAGTCGTAGTAATATCTGAAAAACTATAAGAAATATGAAGAAAAATGTGACTGAAGTGACACAGAATTTCTCTTATGCCGATAGTGAAGGAAAGTCACTTTTTTTTTGTTCCCCTTTCCACATGGAATTTATTTGTTTTCTTTCAATAATCCGGACGATATAGCAAGTACGGTCGTATGGATGCTGCTGACGTACATTCGTATAGCGCGTGTACCAGCAACGACAGCATTTTATGCGTATTATAAGGTATAGTGTATAACGTCGTGGGACCGCGGGGGTTTGGTGCCACGTAGTTGCTGGGCAGAGGGTGTTTATGGGTTTATTATACGATGAGGAGACTCGGGCCGTTTGCTTATATACCCGAGCGCCGACCAATACAACTACAATCCAACATACTATATTATAGTGCAGTATATATATATATATATATAGGAATGATGCTAGTTTGCCGATATAGCCGGTAGCTTGTAGGTACAGAAAGCCGCGAGTCCACAGAGATATGGTGTATACGCGTGCACGCCTTCACGGGACGCATTCTACAGCATAGTACGGCATAACTCGCAGACGATTACACGCATAGAGCCAAAAAGACTCCCTGGGAGCTCTTCAGCCTTGCCACATTGCCTCGACCGACAGGACAACCTACCTCAGCCTCTGTAACACACTTGGGATAATAAAAAGAAAAAACTTACCCATGAAGTGAAAATAAATCTAACCCCCCCTCACGAAAAGAGACGCAGCCAAAACCCCATGAAACTGGTAATAGAAACGAATGCTCGAGTTCCGTCGGGAATGTAGACAACGAATGCTTGGACTATGGTTGCGAATCCCACAAGCAAGATGCATTCGCCTCTTTTTTTCGAGCCCCAGGAGCTTATTATATATCTATCCACCGTACATAATGCCAGCTTTATTACTTTTATGCAACACTGGACAAAGTCACCTATTTCAATTTCATGTCAGGCTACTTGGATTGAACGTTTATTTATGCTGAAATAAAACGTTGTAAAGAACGTAACGATACATTGGACTGATTATAATTCCAGGAAATAGTGAAGACATCCAAAGTATTCTGGTGATTTAAAAGAGAAAAGATGTCCATTTCGTAATACCATTTGAATACCACGGAAAACAAAGCTTGGTTAGGACAAGCATGCCATGGGTATATGAGACATTCTTTATCAACTGGACATAACTCTTGAGAAACCTTTTTTTATCCCTCCGAACATGTTATGCCCACTCTCCAAAAGTTTCTATAGGTTTTGTACATATAGCTGTAAGTTATATAAAATTAAGGACAAAATTAAAAGTGTCGAAATTAGTGAAAAAAATATTATCGTAAAAAAAAGAAGTCCAGTTGATAAAGAATGCCTCACATAAAAGTAACCGGTTGCTTACCCTAACCAATTTTTTCTTTTATGTGTGATCACGTAAAAACTTTTATAAGAAATTTCCTCAATAGTTGGTTAAATAAAAATACAAAGTTTAACAATGGAGATTCGTATTTTATTCTGCATTTAATCTGACCGAAAACTTTCATTTCACTGAAGAATTCTTCAGTACTACGAGTATAAACACACGATGACGTATATAAAGCGAGAGTTCTATTCGACATGAAACCACCGAAGAAAAGTCGTATAAACGTGGTGGAAGAACGTCAGATGCATCGGCACTTGGTCCCCCCGTACTGGTTGCTATAGATTTTCGCACGGGTTCTCGGAGAAAGAAAATGTTATTGAAGCTTTTGTGGGGAGGCGCGGCGGAAGTAGGAGGAATTCCAGGCAGTTGCCAGAGAGAAAACGAAGAGACGCAAAGTGCTGGAACATCGTGGGTTGAAGCACCAGCAGAAGAAGAAGAAAGAAAGAAGATGAAGAAAGATCGAGTGTGCCCGAGTTAAGGTAGAAGCAGGGAAGTGGAGAGAGGGTGAATGCTTCGCTTCGTGGGAGTCTCAACGTACCCGAAGGCTTCTGTAGCTGCTGGTGCTGCTACCCCTCGTGAGTTCATTGCGCGAGTCATCAGTATCCATAAGTGATGAGTTACCCCCTCGCACACTCTCGCAAACCTCGCTCTGGCAAAGGCAGTGGGTTTGGTCTTCGTCCGGGGGCAGAGGGGGGGCGGGGGGGAGTTCCAGGGTTTGGTTAGAGGGCCACCACCTGCTTCGGTAGTTGAGCGCACTCCTTCGCGCGAGTGGGCCCTCGTTCTATGTTCTCGATTCGCGACGTTCCTGTGTTAGTGATGGCTAGATCCTCTTTCCTCTTCCAGGCAGGTTTGTGTGTGCGGTATGAAGAGGAGGTGGGAAGATGGAGGCGAAGGCGGTAGCGGTCGTGGCTCAAGGATGAACGTTCCGGGCCCCCGTCGCTGCTTCTGGAAGTAGTGTGAGCAGTAGCAGCACCACCAGCGCCACAACCACCCCAAGCGCTGCCTGATTTTCTTAGGTCATCGTATAATGAAGCTTTGCCGAGGGTAGAGGCGGAAAGGGTGAACGAGGACTCGGCCACAGGCTTCGGCCAATCCCAGGCCGGCTACGAGCTAAAAGCTCTCCGTTTCGCTCGGTGGAACCAACCGGCGTCTCGCCCACACACAGACGACCCACTATATTCGCAAAGAAACCTTACTTCAGACTCTGTCAACGCTTTCTAGCCCACATCCTATATTATGATTTACCCCGGGACAGAAGATATTAATGCCAACTTCCGGAAGTCCATCTATATTACCACGTCGACTTGGCCAGCGTCGTCTTTTTTTTTTTTTTTTTTTTTTTTTGGAATATTAAAAACATGGTTATGATTGGATATGCCAGAAAAGTAAACTTGTAGATGTCACAGACGAGTTGGCATATGCGGACAGAAAGAACACTCGTAATTTCGTGATGACCAGCGAGGCGAAAGGATGACCTCTGCCCGGAGAGTTTTCTTAGAACGAACACGGAGTTAGGGGGCGACGGGGAACGCCGGGGTAAAACGAAAGAGCTACGGTGTATTGGACAGAGGCAACGGGGCGAGATAGAAAAATTGCCTCGATGTAAAAACATGAGGATCGCTTCTGGCCCGTCCACACTCAATAAAAGGAGCTCGGGCGAAGAAGATACGGGGCGATAGTTTGCGGGACTCGTGGTATCGTTTCAGAAGAAGCACACTTACACGGACAGACCCCCTCAAAATAAACAGGCTGCACCCTCCTGCTTTAGCTTTTCTCAGGCTTCAAAGGGCGAGAAACGCCAGAAAGAGAGAGAGGATAACATGGGGAATGGCAGAGTAGTCCATGAGGCTGCGAATCCGGATGGGAGAAAAAGATGCCTAGCATTGGAGTCGAGTGGTCAGCGAGATCGTGTGTGAGCAGCGAGCTGGAGCATAGGATAGACCATCCGAGTCTTTTTGAGTCTCCCCACCTCCCGCATCGAAGGATATCGTGCGGTCGACCAATAATAAAAAATATACGATCGCTTCTAGCTTCTTCCACAGACAGCATACCAACATATCCAGGGCGGCAGCCCAGACCAGAATTATACTCCGAGGATGCTCTTAAGTGATCGCATTTCCACATAGACGAGCTGGCCTCCATGTACGATATGAAAGACTGGCTCTCTTCGAAAGCCTTCGACAGACTCCCTAGTACCTCGCACCCCCTTCCCCTTACCAGCCCTTGCCTTTTACCGCTTTTCGAGGCCAGCTCCGACGAAAAGCTTCTCTGCAAGCCGGAAGAATATTATTAAGCTGCCCGATACGTTATTCGGCATTTTTTGAGATTGGCCGTTTTCACCCGTCTCCCCCATGTGTCTTAGTCGGACCTTTGAAAAAAAAATGAATTCAAATACGGTGGTCCTATCATCCGTACGTGCAAATAGTTCGACACTCCAAATCCTCAAGACCTTATATAAAGGACAGCAACACTACAGTCGCGTTACGACTCCTTAGAAAATTGAATAAACCTCTTGAGATTGTTTCCACCCGAGAAATAACGACCCGTGCAAGTACCCATGGCTGTAGCTGCTTGGGGGCTTCAGCAAGGGAAAAAAAGAAAGATGATCCATTCGTCATAATATAAAAATGGCCGTGACAGCGTTATCTACGGCCATTTCCTGCAGGCAGCAGCAGCACGCCGAGGTGTTTCGCTGGAAGCGAAAGCTCACTTGTCACTATACATATTACATACCGGAGGTAATGATCATTATGCTTTGGGTTGGAGGGTTCCATCCCTCTTCAATCCTTGGTATATATATACACCGTGCTCGTCGCTTCGTCCAAGGGGCGAAGAAGAGAAATGACAGGAGAAAAAGAGAAATCAAAAGAAGTGGGCAAAAACCACGCACGAGGCAGTCGCATATAGATATCATACTTGTATATGACGATGGAGGTGATGGTGTTCTATGACGAGGGGAAGCTGACGATTATACTACTGTAGTGTACATAGGTACCTTACAGTGTGGCTTTCACAAGTCTCTCTACCATCGTTACACTACTTCACTCTGTTGGTATTGGAAACCCTCGTAAGCTCTAAGCACATCTGTGTGGTGGGACAAGATGGCCGCTAGAAGGACTTGCTGGTCCGCTCCCTGGCTTTATGTGTCGTAATAAATGGTAATTTAAAACAGCGAGAACTAACAATTTCTTTCTTTATTTCTTCCCTCGACTCCCGCGTTTCCACTTCTCTAGCGACGCGTCCTCGGGAGCAAGAGTTTCGGCGTCTGCTGCTTCGAACTCCTCTGTATATAGTACATAGGTTGAGACTACGGAGACGATACGGGGGGTAGATTTTTGCTCGCGCGATATGTAGCGAGGGAAAAGGTACGAAAACAGTGGTGAATGAGGATGGAGGCTGCCAACATCGTTCCTGGTACCTTTCTCGATCCTCAATGTGGAGACGCTGAGCCATGAAGCAGCCAGGCCACGTAATATAAAGAGATATGTGCCTTGGAATAGCATTACCATTAGGAGATATAGTTTAGCACACTGCGGAACCAGATGAAATGAGATACTGCGGCTGAATCATGCATGAGCGAAGGTGCGATTCGCCACCACCATCGTCACCATCTCCTTCTCACTCGGCCTGTACCTTTTCTCTCATCTCCCGCTGCTTCCCACTCTATCACCTCTTTCTCTTCTTTCGTTACACGGTATAACGTGGAAGTGGTGAGTCTCTGAAACGTCTACTCATTCTCCTCTATTTCTTCCTCTGATGCTTCTTCCACTTCTCTCATTCTGCTGATCTTCTGTCCTCCACGACGTCGTCAAAGTCCAATAAGAAAAGTGAATATGCTACAATATTCAAATAACCTGGAGTGTGACACTTTATTAAAAGCGTTATTTGCATCATTCTCTTTCGATTCTCATTTCGTGCTCGCGACAGCAAGTGCCGCGGGGACTAAAACGTTTAAAATTCTAAATGAAAAAAGGAAAAAAATAAACAGTCTCATTCTTAAAGGAACGAAATGTTTTTTTATTTTTTTTAATTTTTGCGTAGCCAAATGTTTTTTTGAATTCGGCACAAGAAAATCGAATAATTTAGGCTCTTTGAATATATTCAGCTAAAAAAAACTTAAAAAAGACATCGTTTTGCCTTTCAATATTTGACTACATATTTCTATAGAGAATATTTTATTGGAAGAGTAATTTAAACTTGTGTTTCTCTTTATTAAAGTACCAATCTATATAGCAATTTTAATAAATGTAATTTGTACAATTTAAACATTGTTTTTATTTGACCTTGTGGGAGAATATATTTTATTTCTTTTAAAGATATTTTCAAACATTTTTGATAATGCAATGTGGCGGTTAAATATATTTAAGAATGTCGTTCTTTAAAATATACTATATTATTGATGATCCAACGGAACCACTGGTCACGCAACCGTAAAAAATGTTTAAGAACATTCGAAACGGCATATATCTTTATTGTTATTACCGATGTAATTCGTCGATTCTGTTTTCCTATGTGCAATCTATATCCGCAAAACTCATGAACCGTGAAAAAGACACGTAAAATACGAGATTTCAGTCGATTCTCGGCAGTATTCAGCTTGTAGCTTGCTTACACTGCGCTACTCGCAGACTGCGGGCACCAAACGAAGACGTGAACTGGCTGGAGAAGAAATTCCGAATCAGGAAAAGGGTGGAAGTAGCGGAGAGGGTGCGGGTTTGGCGAAACCGCAGCTAGTAGTGCGCGATGCGGTCTCCTGCGCTTTCTATACCCTGGTGGAAGGAGCACTTATGCATTTATGCATTCATATTTCCGTGGGCTCTACTCTCAAGACCGTGAAGCACAAGCGAGTCGCCGTCATCTTCGCGGTCGGGGGCAAGAAGAGGGCGGATGGCGCGCCACAAGCCCCTCACGAAGGTTGAAAATGCGGACCAAAAGGAGGAGAGGGTGCAAACTTGCCGAGGAATAATAATACACGCGACCGCATGAAAGTACGAGCCGAATGCGGGATTTGGTAGGGCGTGGGGTATACGCGACGGTGAGGAGGAGGCATAAAAAATCTGAATACATGAAACGTAATGCAGCGTCTCGGTGAATAAGCTTTCCCGTGTTTTTCTTACCTACCTACCTTCCCACGGTGAAAGTCTACTTGAGGTTTGGTCTGCCTTTCCTTGAGTATATCCGCGTTAAATCTTTCAATTAACCTACGATATATTAAATATGTCAAAGACATTTAATTACATCGATGTAGGCAGTATGCAATCATCGATGGAAGAGATTTCCAGATTTCAAGGGCTCTAGGTCAACCACGATTGCAGTTCCTATATATATTCGGAGTTCTGAAGGATCCGCATATTCGCCAAACATGAAACATACATGAGAGGGAGGGAAGGAGATCGACGCGAGACGTTCCTGCTGACAATGGGGCGCGAGGGAGGGAGGGAGTTAGGCAATGATGACGGGGGAGCAAAGAGGGAAAGAGAGATAGTCGCTGGACGGGGGCGACTAAACTGGCGAAAGCAGACGGAGGAAGAAAGGCAAGCAGCAAGGAGGAACATGAAACGTGAAACGTGGAAGGAAGGCAGCCAGGAAGGAAGGAAGGAAGGAAGGAAGGGCGCCGAGCTCCGTGGGCCAGCGGACCCGTTGCTCCGCCTATCAGTGCGCCGCCTCGCGGTGGTGAATACATTTAGCCTGGTTAGTTTACAAATGAATACAGCGATTGAAGCAACTTATAATATCAATGTACTCGGATGGTCTCAGTCGCTCGCGAGACGGCAAACCCGGGCTTGCTACCCCTACTGCGCCTCGCAAAACCCGCTGTGCGTTCCATCTTCCTCTATCCCCTTTCTCTCCCTCTTACAGCCAAGGCAGCAGCAGCTCACTCCTGAGCGTTCGTCCGTTCGCCTGTTCGCCCACTCTCCCGCGGGGCCCTCCATACAGAATGGCCATATTAACTTGATAATTAGCTCGGTTATACGACTTGCAGATGAGGAAAGACTCCGGGACGGACGTCGGCTACCCCTACCCAGGGTGGCGGTGGTAGAGAAGCGGTGGCGACGACGACGTCGACGGCTACGGAGGCGGCAGTGTGTTCCTTGCTCTGCTCTCTACTATGCTATGGCCTCGGCACGGCCGCTCAGCTCTTCACTTTCACGTTCCCTCGGATGGATATAGAGAAACCCTTAGTTCGTATTCCTCGTCCTGTCTGCCAGGAACCCCTGGTCCCATGGCTCTAACTGTGCAATGTCGATCGCACTCCGGGACCGTAGTTTCTTCACTCATCTTCAGGGTGAGACCATGTTGTTCATCGATGGTTAGCGCCTCTTTTTGTAATTCCAACTCTTCATCGTATTCGCGGTGATTTAACCATTCGGTCGCGATGAGAGGTCACTCGGTGGTGTCGTGTTACGTATTATCGTTACTAACTGGCGGCCATGGAGCTGAAAACTTTCACGGTCATCCGTACGAGGTGCATCAGAAGGAGGGGGTGGGGGTAGAGGTGGCGTGAGACTTTGGACCCCACCACGTGCTCTGGTACCACGTGGTACCGTGCAGATAACCGCGTCAAGACAAACTCCCGAAGACTACAGTGAGCAATGCTCCTATCTTTATTTGTGTTTGCGGATAATTGAATTTGTATTCAAAACGGATTAGTCAAGTGTACGAGTGAATGGTGCGAACCAAGTGATCCATCATTAAATACTGTAGTAGTGAAAAGTTTCAAGGTCTTCTTTACGTCATCGACCACGTGGTACGATCAACAAACATGGGGGCGCAGCTGGTGCACTTAGTAGTCCTACCAACCCCTACCCATAATCTTTTGGGATTCTGTTGCAAAAAATCTCTTATCTCATGGATCTCAGATGCATTAGGAAACTCGTGCAAGATAAATATGACAATATTTGTATGGATCAATGGAGCCAATGAACAAAGATTACGGATTTGCTCTCGAGTGCATAATGGCTGCTATGGGGAAGGCCCGCGCGTATGTTCAGCGTGTAACGTGATGTCCTCAAAGAGATCGCGACGATGGCCTTTCGAACGCGATCGTACGAGAATACAAAGTACACGACATAGGCGCATTCCGGGAGATGACTGGCATTGAGAAGCGACTTGGAGAGAGCCGCACCCGGCGCGCCTCTGCCCCTCGCGGCCCCTCGACACACAACCTCCACCACCGCAACGCGGCAAACGCTCGGAATACAGAAGATGGCGGCCATATTATGAGGGGCCCCTTCCCAACTTACCTTTTTTCGTTTTGGATCCGTCCTGCCGTCGTGTCACCTCTCTTCTGCTCTACTCCATCTCCAGCGCTGATCCCCGAATACTGCGCTTCTATCCGGCTTACACGTACGTGTTGGACGCGTCTGAGGTAGATCCAAGGACAGGCCTGTTGAGCACATAAGACTGGTGAATGCGTCGGTGGGATGATGACTTTTCGTTTAAAAGGTGCTCACACGTTTCTACCACAATTTTTGTCCTTAATTCGCTAAGTTACAGTCATGCTTCATATTTAATATCCAACAGGATATGTTACTTGACTTTATGTACTCACTTATCTCGAAGTATCATGCAAGTAGGGGGGGGGGGATGGAAGAAGAGCTTGGAGGAGTGGGAACGGGAGATATATGAGAAAAAATCGTGTTTCTCGAAGGAATTACGTGCCACCACGTAGGGACCTCATCACGATGAGAACATTTTAACTAAAATAAAATCTAAACAGACGTCCCGGACGAGCAAGGTTTACGTGGCACGCTGGAAAGGAAGGACGTGAACAAAAATGGTTCCCATGAGCGGGTGTATGCGTCGCTCTACGTGCGGACGTACACTGGCCGGACGTGGGATACTCCTATCCATATCATTCCTCACTCTTTTCCGTCGATAATTCTTACGGCTTTGACGCACATTACGTGCAACTACTCTTAATATTTTGCGCAGTAGTGCTTCCGAGTTTATTATACGGGACGATAATAATCGTAGCGCGATACAGTTGGCGCCCGCCATATGAAAGAAAAATTGAAAATTTTGCATGCTCGAAGTAAGTTCCCTTAATAAATGTTGACTCGTGATAAATTTGATCGTAAGGTCGTGGTTCTTGAGGAGCAAGAGAGAGAAAGAGTAAAAGAAAGATGGAATGGAGGAGAAAAGGTCGGAAGGTAGGGTGTCGCTGACTGCGTTGTATCCTGGCTTGTCGCGCTGCCGGCACCTGTCTTTCTTCACGGTGTGGGCGCTTAGTTTTTGGAGGGGAGCTGCGACCAACCAAAATAATGTATGCACCCCTGTGCACGGGGAGCGAGGACTCGTGTACAGAGGTAAGGGAAGCCGGATCGCGATGCGAGCCACCTGAAGCTGCACCCGATGTAGACGACGCGGTATGGCGCGTACATATACGCGACGCGTTCGTTACCGGCTGCTCTACGAACCTTTCCTTTATAACCGTATAATAGCGGCTTAATGGCTAATTCATTTAATTCAACGGTGTGCTGCTGCTGTTACTCCCGCCGCCATGAGATCGTTGCACCGCTGCACATATACAGTTACCCCACCCGTTTCGTAATAAGTCACTCGACTGAAGATCGTTATTTAAGCGTGTCAAAATATTTCACAGCCACTCCATGAAGATATACCAATGGACAATGTTTTATGTGGATAGGAAGTTTGTCTAGAAAAACTGGTAACCGACATCCTATAATTCCTCAACATCAACATTAGGTGAATTTTAATAGACACACTCTTCCTCATTTCGTAAGTTGCAACGGGACCACGTTATTTTGTTGATATATTATTCAGACGTATCGTCGTTTTTGCGAAAAAGACACGTTATTGAACGTTGTTTCGGGGAACCATCCAGTTGCCGAAATTTAATAACGAGGCATTATGAAACTCAATAATGTGGTATTATTAAATTTCGACAACTTGATGATTCGGCAAAAGTACGATTGGCTACTAATGGATACGACCTCATTTTTTAGATAATATTCTTTTAAAATATGTAGAACGCAAAAGAAAATTCCACTTGTGATTAAAATGTGTGAGAACTAGAAAATTGACACGTTATCGGTATGCCAAGGATCTGCATAAACTTAAGAATATTATTTTTTTCTGGAGCGTTTGTTTCGTACGTCGCAGTTACAGACAAAGTTTTAGCAAAGAGCTTTGAGAGTCACGGTTAATA
The DNA here is from genome assembly GCA_964016905.1 of Perithous albicinctus. Taxonomy (NCBI): domain Eukaryota; kingdom Metazoa; phylum Arthropoda; class Insecta; order Hymenoptera; family Ichneumonidae; genus Perithous; species Perithous albicinctus. Next base: position 16,690,054 of record OZ024691.1, on the reverse strand, counting down.
GTACGCGTTATTATAGTGTGGTCGCGGTGCTGTGATTATTTTCATTACGAGAGACGAGCGATCGCTATCGGCCTCTCGCGCTTCCCATAGAACAACGCGTAAAACTGCGCTCGCGTCCGCGGAAACGTGCACATACATCGCAACTGATACACAGTCGAGCTCTAGCTTAGATTTCATGTTTTTTCTTAATGATTTGAGCAATTAGCCACGCTGAATGCCTTGCTGAATTCTCAGTCCGACTGCTACGGTGGAGGTCTCTCGAGACTTTCATCCATCCACAACTACTTCGCCCCGCAAACCGCCGCTACATTTTTCCCTCATATTTGACATTTGGGAACACCCAATGTATTCTCCATTGACGTTTCTATTCTTAAAATATCCGCAATATCATACTAAATTTGACAAAATATTGTGACTTTTTTTTTATTATTAAGGTTCGAGGTGCTCTCAGCAACAAAGAAAGTGCCTAAATCCATATACGCAGAAAGATCCGCATCTCAACATACTTTCGCGCGCCATTGTCATGCTAAAAATCCTGATCCCCAAAGTAACAATCGGACTGGTGACAATAGTGTATCCCGCATTCACGAACAGCAAAGACGGAGTTACCCGTCTCAAAATCGTACGTGAGGGGTCAAGGGGACCGAGACACCCACGAATCATGAAAAATTAAATGGTGCAGCAATTGCAAATATAAAAATAAGCACAAGAAAATAAAAATTGTTGCAAGAGGAATTTTTCTTTTTAGTCTATCGTTGCAACCTAGACTCTACGCCAAGTGCAGAGTATTTAAAAAAACACTTGCATCGATGAACTTAGCTGCAAAAAATGCACATACAATAATGTTTCATTTTTTTCCGCTTACACAGTAGTCATTTTTATCAACGTAATACTTTTCATATGTGCAATTTCTGCACCATTTAATTTTCATGATTTTCAGATGACTCGATTTCCATACATTATTACCACAATCATGCATTTCCGTATATCGAGGCGCCTCACTGTCGAGACTATTGTACGTGCCGTTCCGCCATCTTTCACCGTCGGCTATAGCATACCGCGTTACGTAAAATTCGGAAAAACAAATATTTTCAACGAGAGAAACGTGTTACGATGAAGCCGACGGTACTGACAGTTCGTAGCAAGGTACATTTTGTGGATTTCACGATGTACCTAGGGTTTTATCTATGTAGTACCAGTATTATGTGTATAACAGAGAAAGAGAGAGAGAAGCAGAGGGAAAAAGATAGAGGAGTAGTTGACTACGAACGGCGGTGACAAGCATGGAGAGAGAGAGAGAGAGAGAGAGAGAGAGAGAGAGAGAGAGAGAGCGAGAGAGAGAGAGAGCGACAGAGGTACGAGCAGAGTTCCCGGTAGGGGGTTGCAAGGCTCGGGGGCTGCAAAGCAAGCTGGCGGCCCGCTCGCTCGACCCACGCGGCGGATCTGCCTGGTGAATATGCAAATGTAATTGATATTACTTTTTAAATATTCCCCACTCTCTCGTTTGTCGGTCTCCCTCGCTTTGCGCGGTTCTCTTCTCTCTATCCGACGGCGAGGACCCGTCTGTTGTTCGTTGGTTCGTTCATTCGCTTTGCGAAAAGCGCTGGGAAGGCGAACGCGGGACAGAGAGAGGGTGTGCCTAGGCTGCTTTATACACTCTCACTCTAAGTGGCTTTTACCCCAAGCGCCGTTTCATCTGTGTACTGGCTGCCGGCGCTCCTGCCGTCGACGTTGGTCCCAGCAAACCCTGCTAAGTAAAGGTAATTAATAGGGTTGCCGGTATATAACCTACTTCAACCAAGATCTCACGAGATAAACCAGACCACCTTCGAAACGATACAAATGTCGCATTACGAATTATACCGACGCGTCTTTTAAGACTTTGTCACGTTTTCCGCATTTTTTCTCTTAATTCTCGATTAACATTATCCGTTCTTTTTAACCCTTGATCCAAAATCCATAATTCCACTGTAAAGATGTGGGATCACTTCAAAAAACACAATACCTCTTTACGTTTCGACCACTACTATGTGGTCCCCCTCTGGAATTTATTCTAAATTGAACAAAAATAATAAACAAATGGATTTTTACAAACTAAGAAGATAATTACTTGCAAAATACGTCAATACATAAAATATACAAAATATCAATTGTATGTACAAATAACGTACGTTCCTTTATTACGATCTATTTTTTAAACTAATCATTAATATGATTCGTTTGATGTAGCAAGTCTCGGTGCATTGCAGTCAATGACACTATAATACTGACTAGAAGAATTCATGCATAAGGCATGCATTTGATATCTAATATGTAGTTACCAATTGCTCGTAAGAAACCGAGACTTATCGTTCGTAATCTTCACGAAGAGGATGTCACACGGGGCCGGAAACGCTAAAATCTATGTTACGTATACCGCGCTAGGAATAAATATAACTTTGTTGCTAGAAGCAGAGTATATGTACACGTTGTGCACATGATATATGAAATGTAGATAGAGAGCTGGGTAAGAACGGCGTATAGCAGAATAAGTTGATATAGATATAGGCGGGCATAGGAATGGCGTAGGGTGTTGCGTGCCGAAGGTAATTACCGGGTTGTTCCCCGCGGTAACACACACTAGCGATGGCGGATCCCTCTAGCCACACTCTATACACTAGTCTGGTAGGCTGCTAGGTTTCTGCCAGGACGGGATTCAAGCATTCAGGCATTCGGGCGACGCCACGCTATGCTGTTCCCGTCACACCGTTGGTTTCAACGCCAATTAAACAGCCGCTTGTCAAGGAGACGGCCCACGATTCTCTGCGATTCGTTGTCGCACGCGATGCGTTAAGCCACCGTCCACAACCCTTATTATTATTTCTCTTATTATTATCATTATTATTATTACTTATTACGTGTCATTGCCACTTGCCACTGGCACTCAGCGGCACCATCCAACAAACTGTTTCCTCCATTTTCATACTATAGACCCTCGAAATCAAAACAACATCGCAACCCTCAGAATTAAGTGTGCTGATCAAAGAATATGAACTGAAGAAGTTAAGTTGTGCTTGGCATTAATTTTTAATCAATTTATTTTAGGTCTACTTGACTTTATTTTATTTTTTCTTAAGGCATAATAATTAATCACTAGGTGTAACAATTTATTATTGGACGAAGTATCTATATTGTAGTTGTTGATATTTATAAATGCAACCATTTAGGATTCTCCTTTAAAATATTATTATTCGTCAAGTTTGGTCGATATTTTAACGAACGCCAAGAAATCTAAAAAAATTATCATACAATTCTCTTCTTTTATTTTTGTGTTGCAATTGAAGTTGCATTAAATCTACATCGGTAATTATACAATTGCAATGTGTTATCGATTGATATACATTTCACAACCCTTAAATTTCAATTTCTTAAAATAGTTCCACGAAAAAAAAATGTTGCCATTCCCTTTTTTATAGGTAACTCAGTTCTGTTAAATTCACAACTTTTGTTGAGGCAAGAGGCAGTCTTGCGACAGTGAAAAATTAACAAGCACCTCATTTTCTAAATAGCGATACAAATTCTATTTAACAATTAAATTGTTACCTCAATTTTACTAAAACCATGTCATTTGTAATTAATTCGTACATTGTTGTAATTTTTAAGTGGATTCAATGGATTCGATATCTAACTTAAAAATGGTAATAGCATCATAATGAACTATTGGTAGTTTTCTGATAAAAAAAGCTTTATACCTGAGTGAATAAAAAGAGCATGAAGATTGTATGAAATAATGACACTGAAAAGGGGAAACAAAAGTGAAATACGACCACCAATCCGCAACCGAGATCGAAGCGCTTGTCGTTGCCGTCGCCACAAGAAACACGCCAGCCACATTAATATCGTTCTCTCCGTGTATATCACACTAATCCCGACCACAAGAATATACATGTGCGGAGAAGTACGTGCGAAGGTATAATAGTTACTACAGCGTGGCGGTTAATAGGCAAAAAAACGCCAGAAGGAAAAAATTACGTTGCATGTAGGTCGGGCTAAAATAAGAATAAAAGCTGGCCCGATAGTGTAAAAGAAATATGCGTGTGTGACGACGTTCGTCGAGGCTCGATAAAGTTACTGTGAGTGAAAATTTTCAATTCTTCACAACCAATCGACAAATGGAAAAGTCCCTACAAGTTTTATCCTCACGCTTTGAGAAGATATCGGAAGCTTGTAGAAATTTGAGACAGGTTGCAAAGTTCCATCTGAAAATAAGTTGTATAGCCCCTTCGTTAAATGTGTATTCCTGCTTAGCAGGAAGGTGCGATTGTGTTGCCAGTACTCATTGTGCAAGTACCTCGACGTGTGCGACTTGCAGACGAATGGGTCAGTCGTCAACGTCCGAACTGCTGGAGCGGCAAAATGCGCGCTTCGCGCACACATACTGCCTAGAATAAATTACATAAATCATTATTTAATTAAGGTGCCGAGGTATGCATGAATAATAATCACCTTGGGCTCACCGAGGGAATTCGCGCGCACCGAGCGATATATCGCTTTTACCCGACAATCGGCCTGACACAACACCACACGTATAACCCAACCCAGCCAACTAGGAATCACAGATAAATAAAAAATACATGTATATTCGACGTGGAAAGAAGTCGCTTATCGTTGAGCATAAGTTGACGTATGGCACTCTCGCACTTATCGCAACACCGACCGCATTACGGCGCTTCATAAAATACCGCGAGTCTACGTAGTTTATACTACGTTTATATCATTTTCCATATATTTTTTTTATTTCTAGTTGTAGTGACGATGTGAAAATAAGAAAGTATCGGCAAAACCTATATCAATAAAACCGGCAAAAGTATTTAAGACAAATCGCTAAAAATCCGACACCTGATACATTTTTATTACCGGTTTTATAGTCATTTATCAACGAACTGATTGTCAAAACAAATCTATATTTGATTAAAATACATTTACTTGATTAAAATGAATAAAGAGCAAAAAATTTCGATTATTTATTATACATCTGTAAATTAAATTAATACCGAGATTTTTATATCGTCAACGGTCGATTTTGTCATGTCAATCTTTCATTTCTTTTTTTTTTTGCTGCTGAAAAATGATAAAAATGTGTTATTTTGATTAATAGTTGTCGTAGAAAACATTACAGAATTAGATTTTTCAATAGAAAAAAACCTTTAATTTTAGTTTTGTTAGCTTCTACTCGACTTTTAATTTATTCTTGGATTCTGGGACTCCTATATTGAAAAGAGAGACAGATCTATAGACATTCCGGATGGGATCCCGGATCGTGTACGAAGAGATTAAGGTTTACGAGCGTCTGACGAGCAACGAAATTTGGCAATGAGGACATCTCAATGAATTAGGCAGGATGATAGGGTACGTAATAGCAGGGTGCATCGTTGCCGCAGTTGCTCAGCTGACACACCAACCCCCCGACGACAATCAGCCCCCCGTGGCGTGCCCTTGTGGCACAGCGCGACGACGGCCTTTGCTACTTTTAATCATGCACCTACAGCAACAGCAAAATGCTGCTACGTCTATAGGCTAGCGCATAGGGTGGAAGTCGACGCCCATGGGACTATTTTATTGAAATATCCCCTTTTAGCTGCCTAACTGCTTTATTAGCTCGATTTCGTTCTACGCCTAATATATCTTTATCCTCGAGAGGCTGCGGAAATCAACGAAAATTTTACGCCATCGCTAATCATAGTCCTATTCTACAGTGATCCCACCAGTACTATTTATCATATGTTCAATATTACTTTGAACCTTAGCCAATGTTGAAATTATCGAATGAGCCTTCCATATTTTTTGTTACCTAGAGCATTTTTATGAAACGATCACCTTTTTGACAATAAAAAAAATTATAAACGACAAAGTTTAATTTGTCGTTTATAATTTTTGTTGTCGTTGTGAAAATAGTGAGGTGTTAAAATAAAAATAAAAATGTGATTGTGTCAGATCTACAAATTTAAAAAATCTTCTTTATATATTTACATATTTTCTACATATTTTTTACGAAAAATATTTGTCATTTTTTACAAATGAACATTGCCATGGTAACAAGAAAAATATTGTAATATTTTTAAACTGCTACGGTTAAGGACAATTTAAAAAAAAGGATGCTAAGTAGAACTTTGCACATTGCTTTCTCGTTATGTTTTAATTATTATAAAGCTACCTCTACGAGGAAGTATGTTGATCAATTTTGGCTTCCTCATAAAGCAAGCTTTGTAGAAGAAGAGAAATATTACAAATTCTCTAAATTATGAACTCTTTGTTGGATGCTCGCCAAATTCATGATCAAATAACGACACATTCTATTAAAGTTTTATTCAAAATTTTTAATCAATTGCTTGAATCGTTCTCGAGTTGCCACACCCTTTTTTAATTTAAAAAGCTATAAAATTTAAATGCCTGCATACATTATGTTAAAAATCACAACAGTCAAACCGGGTAACTACTTCACTTGTGTGTTAAATTTCAGCTCAATCACTTGAACAGTTCTTCAGCTATAGGTTATGGAATTTTGAAAGCCCTGCACACTCACCTACGAAAATTTTTTCTAAACCAGTTTTCTCGACGTTTTGGACGAATCTGAGCGTCCCGAAATGAAAATGTCGAAAAAAATATGTTTTTATAAAACCAAAGCTTCCTCTATGAGGAAGCAAAATGAGGGGAAAAAATATTAGTTTGTAAAAAATTTAATGTTTTCCTTACATTTGTACTTTTGTCTAACTCAGTAACTTGTTTCTTTTTTTAATAACAAAACTATGAATTCATGGCAATTAGAAAGCAAAAAGTTTTTTTTTATTAAATGTACAAAATGGCGACAATGTGGCGGCGCCGCGGCGACTGCCCCTTTTTCTTTCCCGAGCTGGTACTCGAGATCGCGTCTTGAAGCGAGTTTTCTACTCGCGGAAGTTATTTCCCGAGCTATAATGGGATAATTAACGCGCGCGAGAACCGCCGATCCAGTGGATAGCCACGGCTGTACTCTCGTGCGCGTAGGCAGCTCCTTCTGACGCACCTGCCCGTCTTCCCGTCTTTTCTGCCTTCCTGTAGCTCTCCGCTTTCGAGTTATGTGCCTTACCGTGCTTCACCCGTGTTTATGGCACCGAAGGAAAAGTCAGTCTTTGATATTGAAACTATGAAGCATATGTTTATAAATTATAAGCTGAACACAGCTGAGATCAAATGTTCCTGTTGACGTAAATCGAAGAGGCGAAATTTAATGAACATGCCAAGGAAAAAAAGAAACGGTAGCCTGCTTCGATACTGTGCTAGGCATAGGATCACCTATCGAAGCCTTTGTAAAGCCTATTTCGATCATCCAGTACAAGCCCTTCCAGCCCAAATTCTCGAGGGACGTTCCATCATTTTAAAGCCCAGCCCGTCCAGTCGAAATTAGACGAACAATTTCATTTGTTGAGGGTGAATTTGAGCGCACGAGAGATGACTGACGATCCGTAGGGGTAAAATTCTCGACAGCGACACGTCGACAACGTCAATTCAGCGATTCAATTGAATTTTCTACGAACTATTGCTTGATATCCTACATGAAAAGAAAAGTCTCGGTTGGGACAACTAGGTTTTTAGTACAATTGGTTCCTAGTTTTTTAAGAACCGATGACTTGATTTGGTAATCACAACTAATCAATTTATTAGCTAGTCCAATCATTAAGTTGGTTGTGATAACTAACTTGGTTAGTCTAACCAATTGATCGTCCAGCTCTTAATCCCACTGAGCGCTCAGTTGGCACAACCAAGTATTTTTTTCCGCGCACAATGAACATTGTCGGAGCAGTGAAAACATCGCCTATAACATTCCGAAGTAACGTTATTATGTACGAATTCTTCTGTCAGCTTGATGTACACAAACACACACTGTCTTTTTTTCTTCCCTCCGGCCAATTAATTCTTCAAATTCACACGTTTAATCTCGATACATTAATCCGTTGTATGCGTGCCAAGGAGTTGGGCCCATTTTTCAACTTGTATTATTAGCAAATGCGTTACCGTTACTATTCATTATATGAACCTGACCTCGCGTGATGTAGGTATTATTAAGCCCTGGCAATGCTATACGCTGATATAATACCAAGAATACGCGACGTCTATCCACGATGGAATTACGGGGTGCATGCCTCAGCGGCAGCTGCAGTTACTGTTGTACAACGCGCTCTTTCCGCAATGCGGGTCTAAGAGTTGATGATCCTACCTCTCTCACCTAATGAGAGTTTACCTGGACTTCGGCTTTCAAGCGTTTTATACTTTGTACCAAGGAATATGTAAATATCTCAATAGGGCTGGGCATATGTCATTTGCATTAATATTAATGTCACTTCACCCCTGTTATTTTTCAGACTGTATGTGTCATTTAAATAAGCTGCAACAAGGCATGATCTTCGACGTTTATAAAATGATAATAGCACTTTGCACGATTCATAAGATCTTAAGAAACGTTCAGGTAATATCAGAGTTTATAACGTTTGTAAAATTGTGTTGTGTTGTATTGTGTTATAGCTGTCCGACTGTCATTTACTCTTTTCGTTTCCAAACCTGAATTAGATTTTGGATTATAAGATTAGTATATATATATTCATTTGACTATATTTCAAACAGTTTTTTTAACGATTAAACAAAGGATGTCAGAAAATGAGCTGTAGAAATTAGAATCTTGATTAACAATTGGGATTTATTCCTTTATAACCACCCTATAAAAATTGCCAAAAAATTTTAAAATTAAGAACACTAGATTTGTTTTCGAATAACTCAGCCAAAATAATAATATTTCTTGGATATATAAAGTTAATCAAATAAATAAATAAAGTGTTACGCTGTCAATAATCCTGTGATGAAATGGCAATCGCATTGCTCAAAGAAATGGTATTGACTTGAAAGTAACAAGTCTAGGCGAAGTAAAAGATAGCGAAGCGACGGTCGCATGGCCGTAGGTCGTTCGATTGTCGTAAGCCGTTGAAAGAAATCGCTTCCCACGGCAATATCCAGAGTTTGTGCGATGGCGTCGAGCTCGTCACGAATGCCATGCCGTTGTAACCGAGCAAAAGTTACGACGATTCCGCGAGCCAAACCGGACAAGCTACCGGCTGTGGGCTACAGCTAGACGAAGCTTCCCTTCGATTGGCGTCGACTACCTAGCCTATACCTAGATCAAACCCCCCAATCAACCGGTAATAATCCCTGATCACGGAAGATATTGCGCATTTCATGGGAATCACTGCTATTGCCTGCTGCGAGAAGATCTCCCTCGACCATGCTACTCCCGCTCTGCCATTTCTTACTGTTTCCCGACATGCGATCTGAATTTTGCCCTATTCACTCGCCAAATTCACCTTCTCGCTCTTATACACTTCCCTTTTTCGTTGACTTATTTTCCTCAACATTTTTACCACGCTGTTTATTGCTCCAGTAATCCTAGTAATACGAATGGAAATGCCAATCCATAACAAAAGTGCATCTAAAAAATGTCGATAACTGTTGGAATTGTCTGGCGAAAGACTTATATCGTGTCAAATGACTCTGTCATCCGTCATTTGGAAATTGAACTATTCGTAAGCCTACAGCTTTAAATATATAGTATTATTAGGTAGGTATCTTGAGTGGTATCTTCCAGGATGGACGAGGAGATCGGCGCGTTCAGAACTTGTGTCCCTTGACAGGACGAACGTCCGGATGCATGACTAACATGCCAGTCGAGCATTGCGAGCTTTTTTACACGTCTGTGAGAGGGAATGTGCTTGAAGAGCTCTTTCGTTTCATAGCGATGTGGGTTTGCAGGATGTCTGGATCCGTTGTTGTGCCTTCGAGGCTGTAAGGAAGATCCTCGCGTGGTCGGACACGCGGGGAAAACCTCCCCCACTCGGGCAAGCTATACCCATTAATCATCCGAGTGATTCCATAGATGGCTGACTGGCTGGCTGAACGAAGGAGTGAGCGATGCATGCCGAACTCGCGTCGTGCTTGGCTTTCAAATGAACTACGGTGGGCTGTGAGCCAGCTCGTCGCCTCTTACGAATTGTCCAACTTCCAATCTATTTTCGTGTACTCCCATTCTAAATTGATCGCGAATCCTGATCTAACATACGATTCTTTTAAAATCAGAGGGAGAATTGCGACGAAATACTTTAGACAGTCCCTCAGTTTGGTTTCTCTAAAAGGTGTTGGTGTGTCCCAGTTGACGAGCTCGACGAAAGAAATCGTGTTACAATTGCGAGGACCGCGTTCAGACGCTGTCGAACCACTGGAAGAGAAGCTACTCAAGTCTGTTGAGATCTTGAAGAGAGTGGCCGGCGCAGAAGGACCCGGCGGTCGAATGGTAGCGACAAAAAAACGTGCCTGACGGGCTCCAGAGTTGTCGAAGACGCAGTGGCCCACCGGCAGTTCGGACCATGTCAGCAGTTTAATCAATGCATTTAGCCGAATTCCTGTCTGGACCAAATAAAAGAAAAGATGCCCGATCACTGGCAAAAAATGTTCGAGCTCTTACCGCACGATGTCTTCGATTCATCGGCCAAAAGATACTGATAGATAGATAGATAGATAGACAGATAGACAGATAGATTTTATTGCTTCCAAGGAATGACAGTATTCCAATAGCAAGATAGTGCAGGATATTTTTATACAGTTTTGTTCTTTAATTATATGACGTCTTGATCTAAGCGCATTTCTCACATAATAAAAAATAGGTTCCGCCATAGACGCGTTGTCACTATTTAGTATTATCATTAAATAATGGTAAGAAATCTTCGTTATTTTCTTCTACGTTGCATATTCTTGCGCGTGCTAGTTTTATTTGGGTTGACAATTTGTATTATTTGTAATGGCTTTAATTGTTGCTTTGCTGGAATCAGCAAAAGCTACTGCAGTCTTTCATTATTTCTTGTGATTTCATACATCCTCAATTTGTCTTGAAAAAATCAAGTAGGTTATCAAAATGAGGAAATCAGAAAGTCTTCCTTTTATATTATCTTAAATAAAATACATACTTACTGCAAAGAAACAGTAATTTGAAAGTTTGAATTAGCGACGACACGAAAGCTTGATTGGTCTTCCGAAAAACTGGCACTTTTTTCCGTTTCCTGGGACATCATCTGTTCTACCCGACGCGTTTAATTTACATCTCGCGCGTGCACCGCGAGCAGATCTGTCAGTTCTTTCATTGAGAGTCCAGAAGACTGCCGGTGTGCTTCCTGTTCTCTCGGATGCTTGAGCCCTATCTCGGTGGACATCTCCCAGCGGCAGGCAACCAGTCAGCCTGGAGGAGCTCTGCCGCTGCAACCTCGGGCGAATAAATCTCGTGGCTCTTAGCGGACGCGCTCTCGCTATCTCTCTAAACTTCTTACGCACGGGATTCACAGTTTCCTTCATGAAGGACTGAGCATCGAGATCAAAATCTCAGTAACATCCGGACGAACGTTTAAAGCCATGAAAAATCAACGTCAAAAGCCTGGGAGTCTTTGGGAAATCATCTCTAGAAATTCGATAATTCTCAAATCCCAATATGAAAAAAAATAAGAATTGTCTGAGCTACTGAGCATCGGGATCAAAATTGCAGTATATTCCGGACAAACGTTTGAGACTATGAAAAAATCCACGTCTAAAGCCTGGGAGACTTTGAAGAATCGTTTCGACAAAAAAAATTCGATGATTCGATGTCCCAGGATGAATATAATAATTATTGGGTGTGTATAACTGCGAATCGTGATCGAAGATGCTTATAATTCGCGATATTTGCGGAAAACGGGACATAGGGCGAGCGGAGTTCTACAAGCCAAGTACGTGTATGATTCGAAGGAACGGGCAATCCCGCGGAGTCACGTCTCGGGTGAAAAGTTCGTGACGCCCCGCAGGCCAAACAACTCGTGCAGTCTCGTTACGCCTGTCGGAAGTATAAATCAAGCGGCACAACTGCGCTCCCCTTCGAAACTACCGCGAGAAGAACATACAACGAAGGATATAACACCTCGTTCGGCTGCTAAAAGTATAGCCTATTCTACCTGTGCCTAACGTTGGAATGTGAGCATCTGTGGATCTTCTTATAATTCACTGATATCTGCTTCTTATATCCACACGCAGAGTTGAGTCACGATAGTTGCTCAGTCTTTGTGTCGGATGTGTTGAAACATTTAAGTATGGTTGAGATCTGTTATAAATATGGAACTCAGCTATCCGCGATGAATTTTCTTCATGCGAAGCCAGATAGTGGATACCATTTCACTATACAAATATTTATAATTAAATTAAATATTTACATTGCTGCATTATTAGAATAGACTTTTCAGTATATATACCACAAATTTTCCAAAAAAAACGTTTGCTTATTATTTGACTCAGCACAACGGGCTGGCTTTATTTACATCTATTATAATTTTTTTTCACATCTTTTACAATCCACGCTTATTAACTATCTGACTATATTCCTCAACATAATTATTTTGCTATGAACATTATATGACAACAATACAGGTCTGATTAGAAGGTCTCATTCGTCGTAGTCTTATTTGTTATCCTTTATGTTTTTAAATTCTGGCATTTCTCTACTTTGAAATGATTACGCAGGCACACATTTAAGATTAAGAAATGTTTCAGAAAGGTCACAAAATTACGAAAGTATACGATTCATGTAGATCATGGAGGCCATAGCGAAGCTCAACTCGTTAAGAACACGCTTAAAACGCGACAGTGAAGCGCGAGGGTGTTGCACCAACGCTGCAAAAAGGAATTCAAAGCCTCTATCGACGCCGGAAGGTTTTGTCGGGACTTCTCCGGAGTGCGTAAGAAAACTTTGAAAAGTCGTCGGGCCAAGTAAACCTAGAATTGCCGGATAATCCGAGATGATCGTCTAATAGCTTTAGGAAGGAATCAACGGGGGTGGCTGCTTAATATTAGCATAAGCCTCGCTTCGTCGGCTAACGAGCGGAAGAGACGAGACCCCAAAAGTGCTACGATGAATCAGAAAAAAAAAAGTACCAGAAAGCAAGGATAACGGCATTAACTACTAGCTCCCTGTTACTTCCGTCGGTTAGAGTTCCTCCACGACATCCGTAACCACTGAAGTAGCTCGAATACAAAAATGCGACTGTCTTATCTCCTTAAAACTGCCTCTTCGATTGATCCGTCTTCCCGCGGGCTAATCGTGACGTTAGGGCAAAAACCGAGAGTTGCGATGCCGAATCGTGCACAACAAGAACAAAAAAATCAAATCAAATCAAAGCAACGAAGGAGGAAAAAAAAAGATATAGCGTAGGTGGCTTGACGCGCCCATATAGCTATTGTCCGCGGGGAGCACAGATCGCTCCGAATACATTAAACATGACACGACCGCGTGGATGACTGGGTGATTTTTCTTTACCAAGTCCCGTAGTGTGCTTAGCTACATAGACACAAGCGAGCGAGCGAACGCGCGCGCGCGCGCTCGCGAGTCGAAAGCCAACGCGGCATATGTAATTACGTCGGCGATCCCAAAGTATTCGTGCTACGTTAAACTCGACGCTCTCTCTACTCTTGTGTACCTATAACGCTATGTGTATCTCCTCTCCTCCGTGCGTCCCTTTTGCTCGCGCGGTAGGCGTACCTCTTACCTTATACATAGTACCTTACACGCGTCTATACGTATATGATCTTACCTACCTACGGAGAACGAACCACGTGCCGCTAATTCTCGAGCGGCTAAACTACCGCGCCACTTGCGCGGCTACTTATACTTGCAAAGTTCCTGCCTCCTTAAATTTATGCGCCATCACGCGGATAAAGAGGTGCGATATCCGTGATTTTTTTTCGATATGCTCTATGAAACTCTGCCGCTTCATTCAACCCAACTTGAAAAGAGAATGGGTATGTAAACCGATCACTCAAGGGACAACTTAAATGTTTTAAATCAATTTTAATTTCAACGGAAACAACTTACAACCTGTACATTGGGGTGCCTCTGATACTAAATACTGCCCGACGCTCTCTCGTCCTTCCCTGCAGTGTCATTTATTTTTTAAATTATGAATATCCATTCATGTTTAACTAATTTGTTGGTTATCCTCGACTAAATATGTATATTCGTGTTTCCCTCGAAATTCGGTTACCAATGTTTGCTCGATGACCGACTAACAGAACAAGGAGAGCACTTTTACGACAGTAACACGCGCCCCAGTCAGCTTCAACGGCCCCCAACGCTTTTTTGGACAGTTGGCGTATCGTGGGAATCGGTGACGTGACAATCCTGTTCTGTCTTTCTGTCCATTCGTTGAACGTTGCTTGTGACTTGAACGTTTCTCCTCAACGATCCGAATTCACCGAGAAAACACCTCCATTATACACTTTGCAGATGCTTCTCCGAGTCGTTGTGAACCTAATACGATTTTGTCAGCCCCCCCAATTATGCTGACAAAATGCGACTACCGCCGCTTCACGAAGATTATTCAAAATGACTTTTGAGAGTGGAATGTCGAAAAGTCGCCGGTGTCGATGTTAAGGACACTCATTGGTCGTTTTACGTATAAGAAATTCGTGTCACGTTGAACGACGACGGCAGAGGCGCGATCACAGCGTCACGTACAATGCTATTCTTATATTCGTCGACAGCCGATAGTCACTCCAGGCTTTGGATGCTAAAAACAATGATGTATTGTACCGAAATAGTGGAACGATTGCTGCTTGATCCTTTTCGGTATACGAGCGAGGCGTCTGGACTCAAAAATGCAATGCTTGTTGTTGTTGCTGTTTTGTTAATGCTCAATTATTAGATTATGCACTTCATGCTAATTGGCTTTTCTACTTTTATAGTCACTTGATATTAACTCACATAGAAATCCTCTAGGGGATGGATTTTCGTACTACTTACTCATTTATATTTTCTACAAATGCCTACATCATTGATACCTAATCAAAAGACATTTGATTCAAAAGTGAAAATGTTTGTTTCCCAATTGATGACCACGAAATTGACTCAGTATTCGAGACGAAAATGGACTCCGCGGCATTTCATTGCCGCAGCCGGCCGAACAATTCAGCCGAAAGACGCAAGGTCGTAAATGTCTGGCACCCATGCACGAAGGCCATGGATCACGTAGTTGTGGCGCACGTACATGCGACCTGGAGTATAATCCGTTCGTCACTCGTCGTATTCGTCCTCGTCGTCGTCGTCGTCGTCGTCGGCGTTGTCGCCGGACTTTCGCGTGGGATAAGACGTTCAAGCAAGAAAATAAGAAGCGACGAAGAACTCAGAAAGTCCGGCTTCCTCCTGAAGAGCCGGCGGTTTCGTCGACGGACGTACGTTCCGTGGCGTCGGCAACCGTCGTAGCATAAGCAGAAGCGGCAAAGCAACGTACGAAAGACTCGGCTTGAAGCCTATGTCTTCTACCTGCAAGAGTTCTTTATTCCGACATAGCTCTTCAACCTCTGTTGCTTGCTTCGAGCTTCCCTCACAGATTCCTTCGTTTCCACGCTTGCTCGCACCTATTCCCAGCTGGAGGGCCCTGTGCGACGACAGAGGCAACGGACGACCTGCCGCACGTCTATTCCTCCCGTGGGAAAGCAAGAGGCTACTGTCACACGGTTCGCGAAGTTGCAGAGGCAATCATCTTTCCCGGATACTTGTATCCTGTAACAGACTAACATACTGACTAGCTTGAGCAAAAAAAAAGCAGACAAACTAATTTATTGTAGTGTTGATCGTATTTGATTTAAAGAAGAGTTTATTTTTATTTCACTTTATTCTTACCCTCTGGACTTGATTTTTCTGAGTCACGTAAAAAAAGAATTCAAAAAATTTTTATTGTGGAAATATTTTAATATCTGCTATTTGCAACAGACAAAATTACTATAAACTATCAAATATCGAATTCCTTAAAGTCCATCGTTTTTTTAAATATGCAGCATTAAATATCATGTTGGTTAACATTTTTCCGTCAAAGAAATAAAATAAATGTGTCAAATTAATATTCATTAGTTCTAAAAAACAATATTTGTATCGATCTAATAATTATTTAATTATTAATATAGTTACAAAATAAATTTAAAAATCATTCATACGTCGTACCAAAAATCGATTTTTTCAATGCTTTTTGAATGTCGATAATTTAGTAGTATATCCGGTATCACAAACTCATGTAAAGACTTTTTGCTGTTTCCGGGATTCGATCTCACAGGACCTCGCTAACTTTTTAAAAAATGTTGATTTAAAATTATTTAATTTAATTTTTTTTTATAGATACAGAGTTAATTATAAAAACGCATTGTGTTATTTAGAACTTCATTGTCTGGATTCAAAAGATAAATTATCAAAACAATAATATAATTCAGTAATTAAATACATTTTAGCAAATATAACGTATATTTCTCTCAGAGTATTATAGAAAAGATACATTTTTTACTTCCAATGTAAAAATGGATTTTAATAACTTTGAATTGATATTTTATTAAAATAGAAAAAGAATTACTTGCAAAAATAATAATCTTACAATGAATTAGTTATTTCGCAATTAAATAATCTAATATTTTTTATAAGATACAATAAATCAATCCCACGTATAAAAAATATGTAGTATCTGCTATTTATTTATTCTTTTTCATAAACATATTAGATTGAATGAACGATAATTGTATTGTTTCAATAAATAAAGATATCGATACATTCGATTTCATAAATCATTCCCTTTTTTCCAATTTATTTATTCTCTCATGGTTCCAAAATGATTTTTAGCAGTTTAAGAGTATTAAAAATAGGAGATGGGTATCATCTATGTAGAAAAAAATGTAGACAACGTCGATGAAGCAGGATTTTTCCTCGCATTGATCACTTATAAGATGACAGCACTAAGCGTGCTGTAATAAATTGTAAATACGTGACCCCACGTGTACGGCATGCGCTTTTTCGTTTGCCTTCGAAATGTTTTCGTGTTTCTTTTTTTTTTTTTTTTTTTTTTTTGTCGTCTTCGTCGTCGTCGTTACTTCGCAATGTGCGTATTAGTCGAACAAAGAGCGTGATAGTGGACATGTGAACGATGGAAAAAGAGCTGTGCGTATACGCAGGAGCGAGGTTCGTCTCGTCCGCGAAGAGGGCGAGGCCCTCACGAAGCGAATACGTGCACAGTGAAGAAGGTAAAAACGCACGAACCTGAAGGCGAACGTGACACGGCGGAACGTCCGAGAGCGCGCTCGACGAGAAGAGACTCGGGACAGTATAAAAGAGAAACAGAAAGAGAAAGAGAGAGAGAGAGAATGGGATAGAAAGCCAGGAAAGAACCGAGCAAAGTCTCAGCAACGATATTCGCTCGACGCGGACTCGCACTGACACAGGTCTCCTCGCTCGCCCACGACTCCTTCACCGCGTAAAAAACAAAGCGACACGCGAAACTATGCATTGTCCTGCCGAGGAGGAGTCCTGAATTACAATTGAGCGTCATCAGGACGAGGTGCACGAAGGGAGTTGAGTTCATCCTGCATCCTGTAAATATTGCCTATAGGCAATCATTTTTTAAGACAACAGACAACTTTTTTTTTTTTCAATTTCCTATAGTCATTCTGTACCATTCACGCCCACCGCATCGACAACTACTTTTTTATTTCCCTTCACACTCTTCAATTAGTTTGTCCTATAACTTCATTGTTGAATTTGTGAGGCTTGAGTCATCTGACAACCAGGACTATGAAATTGAGTTTCAATTGCGGATGTGTAATATCGGAATTTTATTTAAAAAAAACACCACGTTCAGAGAATAGTTTTGCGGCGGTAACTGACTTGCAGACTCAGAAAAGTTTTCCGACGGCAGCCATGTAAGGGGGCTTAGTAACCGGAAAATCAAACATTTGATTTTCGGAAATCAAACATTTTGAATATATCATACAAAATGAAATATACTAATGGTTTACATACCATGTTATAATACCACAATAACTTTGGTAAACCAATCGATAAATTTGTATCCAGTGCTTGTTAGTCTCATCAAAATACAATCTGAATAAACGCAATAATCAAATTATAAACGAACCATTAAATTTAACAAATTACAATAAATTAAATATCCCCTGAAT
The DNA here is from genome assembly GCA_964016905.1 of Perithous albicinctus. Taxonomy (NCBI): domain Eukaryota; kingdom Metazoa; phylum Arthropoda; class Insecta; order Hymenoptera; family Ichneumonidae; genus Perithous; species Perithous albicinctus. The sequence continues at coordinate 16,671,994 of OZ024691.1, read as the reverse complement.
TTCTCTGTTTCTCGATATTGCTTATTACCGTGTAATTCACATCGCACATTCTATCACATTAAGTACACATGTTCTATTACATGGTCAATTATTGCGTCGAACCCGCATTATCCAACGACTTAATGTTTTCCTACGTCAGAGCGAAAGTACGAACAAATTCCTTTCTGCGAAAAAAAAAAAAAAAAAAAAAAGAAACAGCATCATTTTTCAAGGGTTAAGCGATGTATCTACCACATACCGCTACATGTAGTATAAGTTACTTGGGATATTGAAGACCCAGATCGTTGGTCAGCTGCTAAGGCTGCGAATTCCGGGTATATACGGGGAAGGAATAGAGGTATGCATGGTTATAGTGCAACTACGGTCACGCTGAAGAGATACACCTGTCCCTGTTCGCTACCGGTCGGGTTGTTTCCGAGTCAGCCGGTAATACCACAAGACACACACACAACTAAGAGCAACGGACTTGTCGGCAGCTTTATCTCAGGTGGTCTATCGGCAATCTATCAAATTGGCCGGTGCGCGAGGATATAACGATGGGCTAAGGGAAGAGAGGGAGGGCAAACGCTCAAGCTGTGAAAGTGACCATGGCCGTGTGGCTATCGCGGTCCGTGAAGATGCCCATGACACGATGCGGGGACACAAATATATATGTATATATATATATATATATATATATATATATAAATGAAGAGGAGGCCGCGACGAGGGCGAGGACGATGAGTACCGGTCACGCAGCAGAACATCGGACCCGCTTATTATTAGCCTCAGGGGCAGAAGGCGCGTGCCCCACAGCTAAAACCCCAATAAGCTGACCACACCAAATCTCACCTGCTTGTTGGCTACACTATAAGAGTCGGTCACAGCCGCGACGACAAGGAACAGGCGACAGGCGACACACCATCGTTCGACATGCCCTCTTGTTTCGCTTTACGACATGCTTGACTATCGCTTCATCTCCTCGTTCGAAAAATAACTTCCGGCTGTTAGAGGAACGCCCGACAATTTAGTGGTCCCTGCGTGCTTCCGCTTCCTTGAACGCTAGCAACGTCGTGTGACTTTTATTTCTGTTATTTTGTACTCGATTTTACGGATTTCTTGGAGAATTAAGTCGAGGACGATTCGGGTTGAATGTGATTAATTTTCATGTAGTAGGTTGTACTTGGGAGCGAGCGAACAATCGTTGATAATCAAGCAATTTTTCTTTACGTTTTTATCAAAATTATTCGTCATAGAAAAAATGTGCAGAACTACTAATTACATTGTTAAATAAATAATAGTCAACTTAGATAAGGACCAATGAAATATCAGCAAAAATTATTATTGGTGGTACAGCCAACTTTTTTGTCTGGCGAATAATTATTATACTAATTTTTCGCCAAACGAAATAACTATGAATTATTTGGCAGAAAAAAAATGATTTGCATATCTTAAGCCCATAGATTTTTATTTCGAATTAATATCAACTAATTACATTATCAACATTTGATAAGTGGTTAGAGTAAAACAAAAATTCAGGACAATAATTTTTATCCACAATATTTTAAACTTGAAAATGAAAATAGTCGTTGCGTTTCAGAGGCTAATACTTTCTTCGCGGTTAATTCGGTTAAAATCTGGTTAATTTTTCAGATAAATTAAAAATTATGACCTAGAAATGTCGTATAGCAATTTATAATTTGAATTCGAAATGAAATTTGTCTAATCCCATATCGTACATATAAATAATACAAATTGCGACAATATGTCACTCCTTTCTCACACGATGAGTGGATAAATAAATATTAAGTACCCTTGAGGATATTTGTAAGAACGTAGGTGCGCTATGCTGTATACGCATTATCTGCGCGACTTTACGATGACGTGCTGGGATTAAAAGTTGATTGCATATCGCGGCGAGTATATGTTTTATCGGAAAATCATAAAGCAATTAATAACGTTCATTAGAGAGTCCCGCGTGCGCGAGCGAAGTATACGTAATAATAACTCCGTTTGATAGGTAATTAGGCGAAGGAGCAGGTAATTGCGTTAATTGAGACTGGGGGCCAAGAGCGAGACTGCGGGCAGAGGAGAGCAAGCCCGCAGCCATAGAGAGGAACGTATATGAGCGCGTATAGCACGTAAGCACAAGGGCTGCGAGCGCACAGAACGCGCCAGTCCGACGCGACCCGCTATATATCCATGCCCGCTCTTGCTCATCTTTCATTTTTTTCCAACGCGCCTCACGCTAACCTATCGCGCGTTTTAATTACAAGAGGCACGGCGTCTTCGTGTAACACAACTTTTCACCAACTGCTATTCCCGCGGATGCCTCTTTATACAACCAACTAATAAATTTCCTTGGATACTTGCGTGCAGCACTAATCTATAAAACAGAAGGCGGAAAATTCTTGACAATGTGCCGTCGAAGTTTGTAGCTTATCTTTGTTAAATAAACTAATAAACGAGAAAGCTTTCGAGGCGGCGATTTTACGGGCTATGTATTGACGTATTGAGTTCAGATTTTTTTTTTCATGACGGCATTTTTATCATTTTTGTTCACCAAAATCGAAATTTACTGAGATGTCGACAGTTAATTCGACTAAACTCATCATTGATAATGAATAATCGTGAAATCATGTCGAAAATTGCAGCCGGATATCTCAGATTTTACAGGAGATGAAGTATTTGCAGACATGTGAAAAAAAATTAAAATTGCAATAAAATTAGAAGCACGCTATCGATTCTCGTGAAATTTGGTACACATAATATTTTGATGGTAGTCCATTTGAGTACAAAATTTTAGCCCAATATCTCATAATTTGCGAAATATATAGGGTGAAAACGAATTATTAAAAATTTTCTGATGAAATGTACGATTATAAAAGGAATCAACTTTATTTAAGCGGACAGCGATACTTCATGTCGTATAGTTTATTAACAACTGAACTACTATTTTCTAAACACGATATCGTCGTTAACGAATACTCAAATGTCTTTCTCAACACCCCCTCTCAAGTGAATATTTTTGACACCAATTTTTCGTTTGAACGAATCGAATTGTCCTTGTGGCAGTGCTTTAGTAAAAAAATCAGCCAACTGTACATTTCTCGACGATTTCTCGGCTAATCACTTTTCTCTATTCACATTTTGAACTATTCTCAGTGTTCTGACATGAAAATCTCGAAAAAAAAGATGTTCACGAAAACAAAGCTTCCTCTATGAGAAAGCAAAAAATGTTTTAAACGTTATAGTGGGCCCATTAGATAAAGAATGACTCATATTTCGAATTTCGTGTTTTAAAATACCAAACTTTGCACAACCAGAGCAGAGGGCGCTGACGACGGAAGACGAACTCGCCATTCCCTCTGTCTCTAGAATTTTCTGTAGGCAGAGGGAGAGAGCGATAGCTCAGCCAAGAGAATCGATAAAAAAAATGATCCGAAGGAAGAGGAGCAACGGAGGCTTCGATTTATCGTAGCTATCACGAATAATTCGAGCGTCTCCGGCACTCGGCTCTGTGTCTGTCCCTGTAGTACCGGTGAGATCCGCTGGGACAAAGAACTAGAAAGGCCACTCGAGTCCTCTCTCGTCCCTCGTAAACTTGGCTTCGTAATGGGTGGCCCCCGACCGTCTTCCTTCGTCAGTCCAACAATTCTTGCAGTGCCGCCACTCTGGCCTATGGGTATTTAGGTATAGAAAAGAAAGCATTGGCTTTTACACAACACGACGCAACCAGCGGCAAACGACATCGCGGACATCTGGCGGCGTTACGAGAACCACTAGAACCTAAAAGTACAGCAAGCTTGCGTTGAAGTAAAACCACTTACTATTCGGTAATGTTCTACAATATAGCGGCCACCGTCGCATAATACCGTCGTAACACCTTCCGATATTAGCACTTTTTATGTAAAAGATGCGAGTCCACGTGTTGTATGCGCTCGGGCTATATTAAAGGCTCTTGAGAATTACGAGGACCAACAGCAGTCTCACAATATTTTGTAGCTGTCGAAAGCGATGGGGAAAACGACTGATATTTATTCATGTTTTACTACTATTTTTGTTCATTTTTTTTTTGTAACTATAGATAATATTGTTAAATACTTCAAATAATTATCTTTTTTTATATCCAATTTTCAAGATTGTAAAATTTAATTCTACGAAATTTAACAATTTACTATCTTATGCTCAACTCTTTCTCTATTTATTTAACACCACTTTTCACTAATCTAAAAATTGTACATTAGGGTGATCCTTAAACGGGGTTAAATCGAATTTTAATCGATTCAACCCCTAAATTGATTTCAAATAATTCAAAAATACTTCACAAATGTTTCCAAAATAATACAAATATTTACCCTCTGTCCACAAGGGGTGAAGTTTCCCGTTTAAAATACAAGTGTTCACTAAAAATCCAAGTGTGTAGCTAAGTGTGTTGACATTGTAATACGTTTTAACACATTTTAAGTGTGCTATTTTTAACATGGTCAAGATAGAACTTTTCAAGGCACTTAAGTTCTGTTAAAACGTACTACAATGTTAAGGATAGAGAATGACACACTTGAACTGTACTTGAACTGAAAAATCAATAACAAACGATAATCGCAATGAGTTCATGATATATTGAACATAAATTATAAACACAAAGTGCAGCTGGTAGATGTAAAACGTCTAACCATGTGAGGAGACTTGTTCCAGAGGACATAAGAAATAAATCTATTCTAACTTTAATTCTAGTGTATCCTTAACGTTGTTGCTGCTGTCTTGTTGTTTTTGGATGTAGTTGGCTTGTATTATAAGCTGGAAAAATTCGTTTGTTGGCTCTCTTGACACAGCACACGGACACTTGATAAAGTCATTTGCACCGCAGACACACCGTGCTTTCAGTTGGGTGACTGGTTGTAGGCACTTGTTCAACGCGATTCACGATTCGAGATAATAGATTAATGTAGATTTCTTTGGCGAGGTGCTGGGTAATAATGCAGCACATGCAGGAGAGGCCGCGCATACATCACGAGCCTCTAATGTCCTGTGTGTGTGTGTGTGTGTGTGTGTTTGTTTGTGTTTTTAGTGGGAGTATGTAGTAGATGCTCGCGTAGATAGCTCGCTATTTCGGCGTGCATGAATTTACTACTCTTTTGTAAGCGTGGCGGTCGTGCGCGCCCCCCACATGCGTATTCATGAGAAACTCTCTTATAAACGCCACCGCCATTAAACGGTACGAATTAAAAATGTGCATTTCTCGGACTGCTGGACGGATTAACGCTGCGGACTACACGGCTATATTATCTTCACTTTTGGCCAGGGTTTTGAGACTACAACGATGTCCGTTTTGTTTTACAAATAAATTATTTCCTTTTTCGTATTTTCATAAACTTGAAATTTGTACAAATTTTATAATACTTCGATTAATTATTTACTTGTATGTCAATTATCGTCGATGCATCTGAGGACTAATTTTTTATTTACCTTTTTTTTTAGCAATCATGGAAATATTTATTGCATTTCTACTTGACAGTGACTATAGTTGCGACTAACATTTTTATAATTAATTAATATTGATTATGGACTCGTAATGGGATTCATTTATTTTCTATGTTATTATATTTTATTATAATATGATGCCGTATATATCTCTCTGCAAACTTTATTTTATATTAGTAAGAAAGGTATATTTTTGAGGAAAAAAGCGTAATTCTATGGATGTACGTGGGAACTCAAAAAGTACATTTGTTTGGTTGAAAAACACGGTTTTCACAAATAAAAAAAATCCCTCTATCCAAAAGCTAATATTTTTAGATGGTTCAGATTATTGTGTATAAAAAAAACGAATTTATTATAGCAGAGTGTGTGTCACCCAGATTCTAAAATACATTTTTAGTACAACTGTTGAATTTAATGTGATATTAAAATAATTTGAAATTAATATTATACTCAGTTTGCGACTATAGATAAGATAAAGAAATATAACAAACATATTTATGATTAATTTTCGATCTAGTGATGCCATCATAATGGATTTATTTTTATTTGAATATTATTAAATTTAATTCATTCATTCATTTTAAATATGATCTCACATCCATTCCATTTTCCAAATTTCAGTTTAAAATAGTCATCTATCTTAGAAAAAGAAATAATGTTTTGGCCGTTGATGTAAAAATATTACTGCCAAATTTTCAATGTTTTGTAGATAATTACAGTATAAAAATATTTCCAAAAATATTTTCATCTTATTCAACAAATTTCTACAAAAATAAATTTGATCTGCAAACATATTTATAGTCATATTTTCACCTTGTCAATACAAGACGTCACTTGTGAACATTTTTTGATGACGTCAATGCCTCGTTAGTGAATAATAAAAATTTAGAAAAAGTAAAATATTACACAGTAAAACGCCGTTTGCCCCCAATTTTAAAATACCATAAAATTGAAAACACTGTTTCTCTCTCGACTTTTCTTTTTTTTTTTTTGCACCATTTAAAAATCACGTATAAAGACGTCGATAAAATTAGCATAATTATCGTGATCTACAACAAGAAGTAAAGTGCATACAGGCATTATCAGCGTAATGTATGGACGCTAAACTCTGTACGTAGCGTGGAGAGAAAGAGAAGAGGAGCGCGTGGCACGGGAATGGACTCTGTATGGGGAATAAAGAAGTCTGTCGACGGAGCGTGGAATTCCAGCGTTTTGCATCTCGTTTCGAAGGTATACGGGAGGTTTTTAGCGGTGGCAGAGTTCTCCGAGTGTCAGAGAAGAGCAAGAGAGAGACAGAGAGAGAGAGAGAGAGAGAGAGAGAAAACTATAGCGAGAGTAGATGCGCGTGGTTGCTGCTGCTGCTGCTGCCTGCCGCCTCGAGGGACAACGAGCGGGCGGACGCGGGGGCGTCCGTTAGAGCATCTAACGCGCGTGTCCGCCCGAGTTGTTTATGTGGCTGGTGTGCGCGGTTAGAGAGATCCGGCTGTATATTCCACCGGTATACGTGGAGCGCTGCGCACCCAGTGCGTATCAGCTACGATGAATATGTATATCTTAATTCGCGGAGGCTAATTGAATAATTTGTAAAACGCGACGAGCGACGAGAGACGAGGACTCTGCCAGAGAAACGCTCCAGCATAGGGAAAGGGATACGGGAGCCTGGAGAATTCAACGTGAGGGGAAAGGGGGGGATGGGCTTTTTACATTCCGCCTGACCGCGCGTTCTTCGCTCTTCTGTTGCTGCTGATGCTGCTGCTGACCGCCAGCCGCGACTTTGTCGGATGCATTTGGGGGTCCTCTGCCCGTAGTTCCTCTTCCTATGGAATTATTTCCTCACGAGCCAAAGACCTATTTTGCATGGACCAGCAACAGGAAAGCTACAAAGCTACTCTCAGATTCTAGGAGACAGGAAACCTTGAGTTATTTCGAGGTGAATCAGGGAACAAGGAAACACGATTTTATGATAAAATGAAGGCTAGAAAAATGAACGCACATTGTCAAATGATTTGAGCGAAATCTAGAAAAATACAAGGAGATAAAAAAATAACAAAAAATTGTATACAGAAAAATCATTAAATTTCAGTAAGGAAATTTGAAACCAGTATTTCATGCAATCGTCCCAAAAGGTTTAGACCATTTAAAACGTCTCCAGACTCGTCACTTACTCGCAATACCAAAACATCATATTATCGTCACTAGCAATAGGATTCGCCACACCAGGCTCAAATTCATTTGTCTGAAGTACGTAATATCTATAGCTAAGGGGTCCAAAAAAAAAAACAAAGAACTAAAAAAAAAATCTCTCACTGTAGGCTACTTTTTGTCACGTCATTATCGCATTACTATGGCGGCGACAGAAACAGTAGAAGAATCGTATAGTATAAAAGACACGAAGGTTGTTCACGAGTAGCCCGAAAGGCCCGGACAGTCAGTATGTTTCCGAGACGATGAGCGACAAGCAACCGAAAACCGACGTACCAACATTATTCCGAGAATGTTAACGCGCGTAATCGCATATTCTTTGCCTTTTCGTTGACCACGTAAAAAGTCGGCTTAGAGCGGCTTGGCAGTGATGCATGCCGTCGGGGCGACGCATCGCATAAGTAAGATGGGGCCCCCTAGGCCCATTCATCGCGGTTAAGAGAGGCGGGATAGCAGAGCCGCGAGTTGGAGAGGCGCGCGTGGCCTTCTTCTTCTCTCACCAGCTCTTCATTCGAAACCCCCTATCCACCTCATACTACTCCGGATCGGTTAGCTCAAAGTCCCTCACTTGCACTCGACTTTTTATCTTTCTCGCGAATGCCACTGTCTCGCTGATCTTCGCTGGTAGAGAAACGAAGAACAACGACGACGATCTCATCGAAAAGATGCTTAGGCACGTGCTCGTGTCTCGTTCAAAGCTACCTTTGGCTAATTAAGAGTTTGATGAATGCCCCACCGCGAGAATTCGTTAATCGTTTCATTCAACGAGGACTGCGGAATTATCGAACGTGTCGCTTCTTTCACCGAGGTATTAACGATGTAGACATTCATACGTGATACGTATACTTTATGGGAATTTTTGCAATCCTTCCTGTCCTCCGGCTGAACTTTTTTCTTTTTCTCTTTTTTCTTCACCCTACTACCACGAGAACGTGGTTTACTTTTTTGTACGTATTGCGCGTGCCACGTGCCTCACCTTCTACTCCCTCGTCGATGTCTTCCGCCCGCTACCTTTTGCTTACTAATTGAGAGATCACACACTCTGCTATTATCCCCCCCCCCCCCCCCCAAGTGAAATTTCTTCATTGCGATATGGTATTGCTTTGTTGGATAAATCGTCGTGAACATTTTTATAAGTCATTCTTTATAATAAACGTGGTACTTGTGGAAATTATGTTAGTGCCCTGAATGCTTTTCAGATTTCTAACTATAACTTTAAAACCTTTTGCTTCCTGACAGAGGAAGCTTTGTCATCATTACATTTTTGATGTTGTTGAGATGTTCATGTAAGGACACTTAAAACGATCTGAAACGTCGAGAAAAGTGGTTCAGGAAAATTGTCCGGATATATGTATGCAAGGCATAAATTCATAACTCCTGAACTATCCGACAGAATCAACTCGAAATTGAATGCCATATAGAGTACTGACCAATTTTCATTTGATACAAATTTTATAAACATCGCTTACGCGTTTTTATGAGATTTTGAAAAATATTCGTAAACGCTCTAGCTCAAACAGATTTTTATCTAGCGGGCTGAAACTTCGTGTTATAATTGAGTAAAGTGATGTGATCTTTGTGATCTTTGGTATTAAATTTGGGCGAAATCGTTAAAGCGATTCGGTTTTTATGGAATTCTGAATTTAAGACATTTACGTTTTACTCTAACTCACGTAAAATCTCAACAAACCAACTGAAACTTTCTACAGACAGAAAAAATATAAAATAGGAGGAAGGAAGTGTTTTCTTCTGCTTCGATGTAACAAAAAAAAATTACTTTTGGTGTAGTTCTTTGATGATCAAACGTAGAATACCCAGAGGAAGAGTCACAACTTGTGGAACTCGCATCATGAGTCAGTCGAGATAGAGTAGAGTCGAACGAAATCGGATAGCGATTTGTTGGAAAAGCAATATAGTTTGTAGCCGAATAGCCTGATGCGGTTGTCGGGGGGGTTTCCGAGGTAGGCGAGCACCTCGCAGAAGGAAGGTGAGCGGCACCCTTTTCCCCGAAATTTGCATGAGGTATTAAAGCACAGTGGCTGGCTGGCTTTCACCGTCGGAGTCGATGTTTGCCGACAGCGACTGTCGCCCGCTCAGCGATCAAAGGATCCCTGTGCCCCGATCTCATCCCTCATCTCGCTTCATCCCTCATCTCACTCTCTTTCGGGCTTTACCGCTCGATGCCTTCGACGAAGCTTGGTGGAAAGCTCGTTTGATGATTGTTGGTGCGACGATGCATGGCGCCCGACTGTGTGATGCAACTTTAGTCCGCGCTTCCAACTTCCTCTTCGTCTATGTCGATCCTCTATTCCATTTACCTCGCTCTATCGTATCTAAAGTTTTCCGAGAGTTTAGAATCACTCTGTTCTCGAATCGTCTTATACTCGTAGGACAAGCTACCTTGATCCGATTCCTGTGATAATAAACTTCCTTACTGTTCACGCACTGTTTACGATGATTCCTGAAGATTTGCATTATTCAGCATTCCGGTGAATCGGCGAATGAATTTGACAGCTAGTGTTCTGAAAGAAGGAGAAATGTTTCAGTAGCAGATCAACAGTCACAAAGTGATAAAATACAATTTTATCAATTAGAGAAATTTCGATATTTCAAAAAAAAAATTGTAGTGTGTATATTATATTTTTTAATTATTCTATTATGCAAAAAAAAGGAAGATTCGTCTTATTGGACATTCCTACGTTTGTTAGAAAGCGGAGACTTACTTATATAAAAAATTACGTTTTTCCAATTTTTTTTTATCGTGGTAATTAAAACAATTTTTTTTTGCAATGTACAACCGCCATAAATATATTTGAATGAAGTAGATTTATTAGTATAAAACACATTATTATCATTGATAGTAATAAATATGAAGAGAAATTCTATATCATTACAGAAATAAATTTGGAATTCTATCACATACCAATCATCGTGAAGTTTTGGTATTCGGAGTCCGGGTGGACATGGAAAAAAGTGAAGAGGACAGTAGGAAAGGCCAGTGGAAAAGGCATGCGCTGCACGAACCAACGCGGCTCTTTCATCGCGCGTGCATTCCACCTCATTGTATGTATATCGGCCACGTTCGCCTTTTTTTTTACGCTTACGTACACGCTGCCGGTAGACAATGTAAAATACGCCGGGTCAAGAACGCACCGGCATGGACACATTGTACTTAATGCATGTTATTATTATGTATGTATTGAGCTCTGAGAATTTGAACCACATTGTGTCCCAATAATTTTCCTCTTCCTTGAATTCTCCGTTACAAAAAAAATCTATAGGCAGGCTCTGAATTTCGAAAATGAAAACAATTTAAATTGTCAATATAATTTCAACAAAAAAATCACGATTGCTAGAGATATAGGCAGTAAAATTTGTAAAAACCAATTTCGTTCACCGGTGCATCGTAAAATGTACAAGTACAAGTTTAAAAAAAAAAAATCATACCTGTTATGCCGCTCGTCGTGTATTCCTCAGAGTACGCGACAAAGGCTAAGATTTATTTAATTATTTTGGGAATCGTGCCGGATTTAAGAGTTAGAACTCACGTGAAAAGGTAATAATGATTTATTTATTACTTTGAAACAAATAATTCGAAGAATAAGAGTGATTTACAGAGTTCCGGTGTTTAAAAGTATTGATAAATTACGCGACTTTAATCAGGTGAGCCTAGTTTATTTGATCATTCGGTCTGAGCGTTGAATTTAGACTGACTTTTAGTATTGCGGTTCCTTACTACGTAGCAATACCGATAGTCGAAAATTGACGAATTGCACTTTACTTCCGCGGTCGTTAGCCGGTGCGCTATACCGCTTCAGCGCACTTCGATTGATTAGTAATATCTTGCAATCGAATTGTTGCGGAAAATATATGAGTGAATCCATGGCGCAACATACCTATGAAAAGAGCTGCAAAAAAATATTTCTTTAATGAAATCGTTTCATTTTTTTTTTTTGTGCTCGCTAAGTAGTATTTTTTATCTAGCAATATTTCATATTTGCAACTGCAACATTACTTTATTTTTATTTTGTTTTATTTTGTATTTAATTTTTATAATTTTTAGATGACTCCGTCGGTTTGAACAAACAAAAATCTGCAACGTGTGTGCGATGGTATTACTGAGTCCGAAGGCAGAGGAAAGTTTCTAGGAAGACAACGATCGTATAGAGAAGCTGGTACACAAGATATACTGCATGGTACATGGTAGGTATATGGAATATGGTCGATCTGAACATACCAATATGTAAGGGAGATAGAGAGCCCGTTGGGTACTGGCGACGGATTGTGCACGAGAAGAGAAGAGCACAGAGGACGGGTGGGTGGAGGAGGGAGCACGGAGTAGTCGGAGAGACGCGGGAGTGCCGCAGGTTTTTTTTTTTTTTTATTTCTTTCCTCTTTTTTTTTGCAACAAACGACCGGGGGGAAGGAGAAGATCGTGGACTGTCATCCAATGAGGGTGGAGTAAAGGGAAAACAAGTAAAATAATGATAAAAGGCGGAGCCGGGAGCGTGATTCGATTGGTCGAGATATCGCGGGCGTTCGAGTCAACGCCGCGGCGGACAAAAGAGGGGGCATACCTCGTGCTCTCTTGCCCTCGCGACTCTCGCGACTCCCAGCAGCAGCAGCAGCAGCAGCAGCTCTTGTACCTTTCCTTCCTTCCTTCCTTCCTTCCTTCCTTTTCGTCTTTCCTTCTCTTTCAAACTGAAAGAGCCGCAGCAGCCCGAGGCTCAGTAACCGCTCTCGTCTTGCTGCTGATGCTGCTGGTGCTGCTGCTGCTGCTTCTTCTTCTTCTTCTTCTTCTTCTGCTTCTTCTTCTTCTTCTCCTCGTTTCCCTCTCTCACCAAGGATATCGAACCCAGATCCTCCAACACGCTCGGGGACACTGCCTTGGATGCACTCCCCCTCGTATCACAGAGGAGATGGGTTGCCACTCCGCTGTGTACAATACTCTGTACATGGCCAAATCCGATGGAACGAACCACGTCAGTGATGCAACGAAAAATCTCTCGAGTCCATTTTGGATTTTAAAGATAGTCTCTTTTTTTAATGGTAGACATAAAATTACAACTTGCAAGGATGTGTAAATCAATGTATCACAGATTAACATACATTGGGTTTTTAAATTGTATTATTTAGTACGTGGTTTAAAAAATGGTTTTAAAATTTTAGACTATCAGAAGACCAATTGCACGTTTTTTAAAACTCTTTAAGTGACTAAATACGATTGAATCAGTAACGTCAGTGGTTCAACGAAAAATCTCTCCATTTTGGAGTCTAAAGATGAATTTTGAAAAAAATCATAGACAAAATTATAACTTGAAATTTTTTCAAAGTTCTGTGTTTATTTAATTTGCACTGATTGTCAAAGAACTAATAAGACATATACTTTGCAGTGGCGAGCGAAAACCGAGGAAAATTCGCGCCACTAATATTGCCTTAAACGTTTGTGTCAGCGAGGGTGGAGAGAGAAATCGAAGCTGAACAAAGTACTATATTGACTCGTGATACACCATCTGTGCATCAAGTTTGCCTCCCGTGTGGCAGAATTCACCCCATCGGTTGGCACAGCACAGTATGCCCTCGACAGCTACCTCGACATACGAGAACCTATTGAGTAAATTAATAAGCCACTGTGTACACTCCGTCGAAATTGGAAGTAGCTAATTCTTGGTTTGCGCCTGTGGTGTCACCCCTCCTCTAGTTCGTTGATGAAAGGAAAAATCTGTACGTGATATATTTATATTGTATCACGTTTCTGACTTACAAAATAAGAAATATATTTTCGTTCCATATACAATTCGAGAGATATCAAATTATCGTGTTAATTTTACTCTACAATCTTTGTTTTTTGGAGATTGTCTAGCGATGAAATTAGTTTGCGATTCTTAGATTAGCAAAATAGAGATATTGTCTAAAAAAGAATGAGAAAAATGGGAAGTGACAAAAAAATAGCCAAAGGAACAAAAAAAATGAAAATACAAACAATTTTAACAAACTATTTTCATGCAATTTTTATGAAATCAAAAAATGACTAAAAAACATTATGTCAGAATAACAAAAAGTTTCTGTGGACGTTTTTAAACAGAAATTCTGTGTTGAAAAGTAAAATTTATTTTTTACTCTGTATTATTGCATACTTCCGGAATTAATAACAATTTAATACGAAAATTTTATCGTAAAATATTTCTCTGATAATACCGTGAAAAGCGTTAATGTTTCAAAAATAAGGAATTTAGTCTTTGTGGAAGCGGAATGAAAATTTTCGTGGCATGGTCGCGTGTTAGGCGAAGGGACCGCCGCGCGCGTCGGGGTTGATTTATGAAAATACACACAATTATAACAAATTATTTTCATGCAATTTTTATGAGATCAAAAAATGACTAAAAAACATTATGTCAGAATAACAAAAAGTTTCTGTGGACGTTTTTACACAGAAATTCTGTGTTGAAAAATCAAATTTCGTTTTTACTCTGTAATATTGCATACTTCCGGAATTAATAACAATTTAATACGAAAATTTGATCGCAAAATAATTCTCTGAGAATACCGTGAAAAGCGTTAATGTTTCAAAAATAAGGAATTTAGTCTTTGCGGAAGCGGAATGAAAATTTTCGTGGCATAGTCGCGTGTTAGGCGAAGGGACCACCGCGCGCGTCAGGGACTTGGCAATTCGAAATCCCGGCGAGCGAATGTTGTCAGGCAATTTTCTTGGCCAGTGCCTCTGAATGCCGCAGATTTCCATCTAGTCCGGGTGGCCCGTCCTTCCTCTCTATGTCACCCTCTCTCTCTGTCGCTCGACGATGCAGGCTAAATAAGCCTGGGTGCGTGGTTACACCACGCGACCACGCACACCCTCCACCTCCACATCTCTGTCTCTTGTGGCCTTCTCTCATGTCCTAGCAGCTCTCCCTTCCACGTATCTCTCACTCGTATGCTCCCGTCGCGATCTCTCCTTCCCTTTCCTCCTATCCGCAAACGGTATAGGTACAGTATAAACTGTATATACGCGGGCACAGCTCGTTCGGTTCACACCCTAACGCATTCTCTCGTAGCTCCCTTGCCGCGCGCACCACTGGCTTCCTGCTGCTGCTGCCTGGCTAACCACAACTGTGATTATAATTCGCACAGCCCAAACCCCATCCTCCTCCACCAGTTTTACCCACCCACCCCTTTCGCCTCCTATATACGTACTCCTAGTATCAGCGTATATATAATACAAGTACGACGTGCACTATCTATGTACATATATGGGACATTCCATACGGATTCGGCCTGGAATTTCATCCTCGAGCTCTTAAATTTAATCCGCCATTTTTTTTATGTTACTGTCTCAAATCTCAAAAGGCATTCGGGATTTGTATTAGTTTTTACAAGAATATATTTTATGATTATTTAAAAAATATAATAAATCGCTAGCTGAAATTTCTGTACCGGATATCAATATTTTTAATCTTGGATTTAGAGATCAGACACATCGCTTCTATTTTTTTTTTTTCTATTTTTATTTTCAATGAGAAAATTGAAGGAAAAAAGATATGCATAAATTAGACTACTGTAAGTTGTTACTTGAATGTTTTTACAGAAAGGCAGGATTAGTTTTTAAAAGTTATTTTTCCGAAAGCGTTTTTATAATTTTTTTTTTCGGTTTTAATGCAGATTCTTTTTTAAATTTCAAGTCATCAGGATTAAGCCATGATTTTTTCTTAGTGTAATTATGTAGAAAGAAGCGCTTCTCAAAAGCAACACAAATCCTTACGATAGAATAAGTTCATTTACAAATTTTTCATGAACGTTCAAAAGTAAATTGTCGACCATTGTCGCATAACAATTGAAAACAGTCTTATGATATGAAGTCAGATTTTAAATATGTTTTCCTCTCGCTCAATTGTAATGTATAAAACAGATTTTAAGATGAAATTCTACATATTAAATTCAAAAAAATAAAAAGCTCTGAATTGTATGTAGGAATCTGCAGGCAGCAGCCTACAGTGAACGTTTGGATTTCATTTTTCACTTATTTAAAATTTTTTTTTAATCTTCCCATATTTTTAAAACCCAGCTAAAGATATATTCGTTTTAAATAATCACAAGTATATCAAATATTTAAAAATATCTAATAAAAATTCCATATGACACTCAGAGTAAAAACATTTTTTTATATACAATTTCTGAGGTTTTTTTTTTCAAATTTGAAAATCCCAGTTAAGGATATATTTGATTTGAACGAACATAAGTATATATCAAATATTAAACAAAAATCCTAATTGTCTCTTAAAATTAGAAAAATAACATAGAGAATCGTGGACGAAAGCCAGAGATACAGATCTAAGACGAAACGATACGGAATGCCCCGTATATAAATATATGTATATGTGTATATGTGAAGCTCAGCAATCGCGCACGTACAACACGTACAGTAGTTAGGGGGGCTCGAAGCGAACGGCCCGCTGTAAAGGATTATGCACGCGGATTTAACTGATGAATCACATTGTCGTCTTGATTCGCGGTGGCGTTAATTTTCCGGCGGGGTCCAGAGGCTCTGTCCTCTGCTGCCGCTGCAACCCTACAACACACAGAGCGGTACTGCCAACGATGCCGCACTGAGTTTCTGTCTATATTCCTGCGGCGGAGGTTTCGCGACCCCCTTGCGATGCACGACATGTAGGCGGTGGTCGCTCAACACCACCAACGACAGATCTTCCGCTCGTTGAGTTGATCTTCGTTCCTCTGCACAGTAACTACGAGGCATTTTCGGATTATAGAACCTCGTTTTACCCTAGCGGTCATACTCTATCTGCGGATTAGTTCCTATCAAACTCTCTGGTCGCCTCTGTTCTCACGAATACTCTCGACAGTTCTGCAATCTATATTTTACGTTAGATTTTTTACGTCCTTATTCTACGGACATTTATCACTGTAATGTGACATTCATATTTATATTATTAAATTTGTGTAATTTAATAATTCGGGTTAACAAGTCTTTTTTCCACCTGTTTTATTTCGGACTTCAAATAATAAAGAATTTGCCTTATTTTTATGATTTTTGTTATTATTGTTACATTTTTATATACTTTACAAATCATATTGAAATTTCTCCAGTTTCTGCATAACGTTTCTATCAATATTGATACTGTTAAATTTATACCAATTTTTGTCAATTTATTGTTGTACAAAAATAACGCAATAATTTGTAAATTTTGTTTCGAAATTACGAAAAAAAATCGTTTTTAACATTTCAACTTTTTTAAAAGTGTTTTTTTCTTTTTTGTTTAATTTTTTTACGGAAAAACATTTGTTACGTCTCATTTGACACGTTTTCTCTTGTACCCTCTCTAATTTAACAAATAACATTTTATAAATTTAATAACTGTAGTTGTTGTTATTGCTACTTTGTAAATTTATCCAAAAAAAAAACTGTCAAATAACATAATGCGGTTCAAAACATTGTAAACTGGCACTCCGACAAAATTGTTATTAAAAGTACCTAAGAAATTTACAAATCAGCTCTTCTGCGTTTTTAGAATTATTTTTGCCACTTAAATTTTTTATTTATTTAAGAAAAAACAAGAAATCCGAAATTTATTCAAATTAAATCAATCTTTTCCATGCATTCAACCATAAAATAAGTAAAAATCTATTTAAAAAAAATTGTAAATGAATGTAATTTTTACTCCAATTACCACATATAATTTTTTTCCCCAGTGTAGATCACAAAATCGTGAAAATATTATTATTAATAAAGAACCTAAATTTATTACGATTATGCTCTCCTACTTTATCAAATTATTTGCGCCACTTACATTTTTTTTAAATTCAGTATTAACCAAAAATTACTATTTTTCTGAAATACAAAAATTCTCCTATTCATGACACAGAATCTCTCCTGCTTTGTTAATTACAATCCCCTGGCACGAGGATCAGGTGAAGCCTCGCCGAGGGGTCCTTTTTTTGTTCTATCGAAGGAAGCTGTAGGACATGACACCTACAGACTAAATAAATCCGTGCTGATCTTTAAATCATTGTTGGCTAAAGCGCGTTAAATAACCGTGAAATTAAACAGCGGCTCGATCATCAATGTGGAGTACGATTAGTGCGCGCGTGCGGTTTCTTCTAAAGTATGTATATGTGGACGTTGTGGCAACGATTAGGGCGAAGAGCGTTGGCGTCACCGATGGCGTTGCGCCTGAAATCTTCCGATGATTAATGATGTATTGACAGAGAGGTATCCAACGCGTGCTGCAGTCGTACTTTCTATATGTATAGTAGCAGTACCATATAATACTGAACCATAAATGTGTAGAGAGGGCAGAGGCATTTTTCTGCCTTGTCATTTGTGCCGCTGGTCAAAACGGCGCCCAGCATCTTCTTCTCTCTCTCTCTCTCCCCACCTTCCATTTTAATTCGTCACGGTGCCTTTTTTTTCTTCTACGTTTTTTTTTTTATTTCACTCCTCCGTGGGCAGCTGTCTTACACGCGTGCTCAAACCATCATCAGCCTTGATACATTAATCCGCTTGCGTGTCAGACCCAGTGGCTCTCGCCAATAGATTATTTAATGGAAGGTTGTGGCTTCCTACTTAGAGAATGAAGACAAAAAGCATAATAGCTTGGACATGGCTTTTAAAAGAAAATGATCATATGAGCACAATTTTTTATAAGTGGCCCCGGTCTCCTTAAGATTCGGTTAGAAATTATAATTTGCAATCAATAATTATTGAAAATGCACAGTCAAATTTTTTCAAAGTGGATTTAATTGTATAAAAATTTATGGGTGTTTACCAAACAATGCAAAATTTTACGAAATTCCTATTTTTGGTATTCGTAAAAAACGACGATCAAAGAATTAATCGGAAAAAAGGTATTTCTTATCTTTTTCGGTCAGAAAAAATACCTAATATTGTAAAAAAAAATTTGCTTATAAAACTACGCAAAAAATATTAAATGAAATAAAGTAAAAATAGTCAATTAAATTTCGAAAAAAAAGTCCAAACCAAATTTCCTGTTTTTTGTAAAAAAAAAGTTGTTTCCAAGAATGATTTTACATTTTTTTGTCCACATTTAAAAAACCAAACGAGATCGTTTACGAAACAATGCGAAATTATACGAAATCCCTATTGTTGGTATCCGTAAAAAACCACGTTCCATCAATTAATCGGAAAAAGGTATCCTTATCTTTTTTCGGTCAGAAAAAATACTTAATATTGTAAAAAAAAAAAACCTTGCTTATAAAACTACGCAAAAAATATAAAATGAAATAAAATAAAAACGGTCAATTAAATTTTGAAAAAAAAGTCCAAACCAAATATCCTGTTTTTTGTAAAAAAAATGTTGTTTCCAAAAATGATTTTACATTTTTTTCCACATTTAAAAAACCAAACGAAATCTACAACGGCACGAATTTTTGTTAGAGAATAATTCCGATGTAAGCAATTTAGGCGAAAGATCGCAAGTGCTAGGCATCGATAGCAATATCCTCGTAACAGCAACATTTGTGTCAACTCCGAAAACATTGTGAGGGTAAACGACCCCCAGGCGTTGTAGAGGTAGTGAGGGTGGCTTCTAATCGCCCAACCAGTCTCGAAGGATATACTGCCGATCCAGCTCGATACAACAAGCTTTATTCCCAAGACCACGGTAAACAAACGCTTTGGGTTAGATGAAGAGTCGAAGGGGGTTACAACCAGTAAACCTGATCAGAATGGGAGAAGAAGAAGGGCTGTCTCTAGCTATGCTACTGAGATTTCATCTTCGTGATTCGAGCTCGAGTGCGCAGACAAGATTTGTCTACTTCAGTGGACACTTGGTATTAGGCGTTCGCCGCTGCTGAAGTATTAAGGGGGGGGGAGTGTGTTTTCACGATGGACATATGGGAAGACCATGTGGCCACTGCGGCGATGAATGCACGTGAGGAAGCACAACCACATTTGCTAGTCAGCCCCCTTTTACTGCGCGTATATACTCGACCTTTACAGCGCGTTTAGCTGCTGCTAGAGAAGGCGGAGAACCCGCAAAAGATAGAAAGCGGGGATGAAAAGCATAGTATTCAAGCGAACCGGGTCCTAAATGCTCACCGCAATTTGTAGCAATTTGTTAAGTAGCCAGCCAGAACATTACCTATATTGCGTTTGCTCCCTCCCGAAACGACAAGAGGAGACCAGAGATAAACGGGAATGACGGAGAAACCGCAAAAGATTTATCGAATCGTGTAGCAGCGAATACGGTCAGGCTCGCCTTTTACATCAACGAAAGACCACTAGTTTTATTGCGTTTCTCGTTTTTCTCGCGATAATAAAACTCGATATTATCGCTGGGTAATCGATGCTATTGAGTAAAATTCAGTGGCAGACGTTAATGTCCGTTTTACTTTACTCCCCCTTCGTTCATTAATTCAACTCATTGTTGAGTGTAGCAACGAGATGAACACTTCTCGTTAATGTGGAATTTACATTTCAAGTTATATACTCTCGTTATTTGTGTGATCATTATTTTTTCGTAAAATTAACGCGTGATTATTATAGTTTAGAAGAACAAATTGTTTTAAATTGATATTATTTTTCTACCAGATTTTATGATCAAAAATCTTTTAAAAAAGAATAGATTTAAGAAACCTCTGGAATTTTATATTACTCAAATCAAAAAGAATCCGGAAAACAATACAAGTTTTTTTTTTGGAAGATACCGCGTATTAAATACAATTCAATATACAGATATTTCGTAAAATTATAATACTTATATCTTACACACGTATTTTATAACATATTTAATATACATTAATTTCACATCATATTTGTATATTGAATTTAATAAACACAATATCTGAATTTAAAAAAAAAGCCATACAAAAATATTAATTTCCATAAAGAATTTGTTTAGCAGAATTAAAGAAACATCGAGAAGATCGAAAAAAAAAATAGATTTTTTGTATTTACAACTAAAAGAGCCGAAGGTTGAATTGGAGAAGGTTCACGCGACGATTCGACAATCAAACAGTACGTTTTGTGAAGTGACTCTGCAAACTCTTTTCCTTTCCTCTCGTATCTTCGGCGAATGCTTTTAGTCGATGAGTTTGCTTTCCTTTCCCGTGACGCTCACATATATCCGAGCACAGGTCGCCGATTCCTCGTTTTCCTCGCAGCTATATTCTCCTTCCCTTCTCCCCGCCACGTTTTTCGTCCTCGTTCTCTTCCTTCGGTTACAGAGAGCGCCCTGGCCCAACCCGCAAGAGCATTCTCATCCATATGTAACAGTCGCCTGGTATTAATGACGAGGGTTGGAAGCTCCAGTTCGAGAAGACTCCACTGCGATTCTTTATTCGACCGTGATTCCGTCCTCACGTCAACCAACCACTATCAGCAGCACTATACTATTTCCGTCCTTCAGCAATCCTAATATAATGTTCTGTCGTTGCTTCCGTACGTTTTGCCACTCTTTCCATACTGTCTCATTGATATAATGCTATTGTTTCGTTCATCCATTTGTCCGACTGTTATATTGTCTTCGTTGTCATTAGTCCTTCCAATACACACAGGCTGACATTATACAAGAGTAAGAATGTTATTAACAGAACGATTGGAATATGAAAAATAAGTAGATAAGAATATTTGCCCCATCAGCTTTAGATGGGATTGATTGTGATGGAAGCGGAGTTTTGCTGGAACAAACAAATTGTTATTTTTGATATATATGTGAGAAAATAGGGTCGAATTATCAAAGGCAACGGGGTTCTTAGGGGGACAGAATCACCTAAAAATTATGATAATTAAATGATGCAGCACATGCACAAGTAAAAACTGTAATCTTGATAAAAATGACTAATGATTTTTTGTACTGCAGAATTTTTTTTTTTCGAAATTCCTTAGTAACTTCTGTCTGAACGAAATTTCCTGATAAACTTCTTCCTAAACTCTACGCCAAGTGTAAAATACATGAAAAAAAAATTTGTCGATGAACTTAGCTACGAAAAAAAAAAAGTGCACTCACAGAAATATTTCATTTTTTGTACTAGAAATTAACAGGTCCTCGGCAACTGTTTATCTCACAAAACCTGCAGCTTCCATTAATAAGTTTATTTCTATAGAATACGATTTAAAAAATGTCGTAGTTATTGATATTTTGGTTTTGACAAGCTGGTTTGACATCAACATTAGCATTATTCCGAGACAGTATCTTCATCGGATGACTAAATGAGAAAACGTAAATGGAACGATAAATAAAATCGCGGTATAGCAATTTATCAGACTTATTTTGGAAGCGAAGCGCTGATTGAATGGTGGGTACGTGTTTGGTGCACTGGGGCCGCACTATCTCACTTCTCTTGCTCTCTTCCTTCTCATCGTTCACTTCTTGAGTCAACGAGCAGCCCGCACGGTTTATACCTCTAATATTATGCAGATAAAGATATTAAATTAGAACGGGGCCAATCTTGGACTCGGGTATAAAAAATTGCTGGTTTCCGGCCACTGATTAATTTTCGTGGAAAGGTTTGCGATGCACGCCTGCACTTAGCGGGGAGACGAGAGGTGCGGTGATGTGATGTTCACCTCCCAGGCCCCCGTTGGTTCCATTTGGCAGCGGCAAGACAAGTAACGAGTAACGACGAGTTGAAACACACCGTTGGTTCGTTGGACTTTTCAGTCGGCCAGATCGATTCTGATGTTTATTTCATGCGAATACTCTCCTCGGTTGCTTGCCTTACTCGGACTATAAATTCTCACGAATCCTACGTTGGATTTTTCTTTCCCACTATTCTCTCGTAAATTGTGCACTGAAATCTTATTTAATATATATTATTTTAGTTATCGATAAATATAGATATTTTAGATATAGAGATATCGCTTAGTCAGGTTCGAACATTATCAAAAAGGAGAAATAGGAGAATGGCTATAAAATCTCTTCTACGTTGAGAAAAAAAAATTGTTGAACAAACAACAAATTATTTGACTCAGCAAAATGATGCGAAGATATTCGGCTAGCTCGAAAAAAAATCGGTTGATTCGATTAAATTATTTGTAGATTTTTAGTCAGAGAAAGAGAAAACATTTTGTGCACTTAACTGGACAGGGTTTGAAGCTTATTCATTAATGCTTTGATTTTCAACGGATCGCTCTATTGCCGGCAGTGATGGGAACCAACGTTTCGTGGCTATCCGTATATATCCTACCTACCTACCTACCTATCATCCGTTAACTTATATCATACTTAAAAGAGTGACGCTTATATAGTAACTTGCTAGATACCGGACCGCTTGCGAGAGAAACGCTTCATCCTAGCGTTTCGAAACCACCTAGCGGCGGTGGCTTCGAGGATGTTAAATTATTTTCTGAAATAAGCAATTCAATGGATGAACTAGACGGCTCAACGTTGAACGAAATAAAATTTAGTTGATTTAATGTCGCGAGATATTTGGGTACACACCAGATATGATTCTCTGAATTAAGACATTTTGAGAAGACGATTAACTTTGTAGTAACTAAACGGATTTTCATTTGAAAAAAATAAATTATTTAGATAACTGATTGCAATGGGCATGAATTTCAAAATTCTACCCACCTTGTATTCGACAAAATAATATGTTAATATAATTTGATATATGTTTTTTTTTAAACTACGGGAGGCTTCGAAACAACTAAATATTTAGTCGACGCACGAAGATTTCCGAACAACTTTTTCGGTCACATTAACACGGAATCTCTTCCATCCGAACGAATATACACTTTGATATACAGAATAATTGAATTCAATACTATCGAATATTTAAAAAAAAATCGTTACATGGTTCAACAAAATCGGAACTATATCCCAATTTATTTTCAAGTTCATTACAATAAAATATTTTGTCAAATAAAAGGAACAAACTCAATTGGTGGCTAGATGAAATCAACAAATCCATATGTTTGAATTGACGAATTATTGTTCAAGTTAATCAAACATGTGACTGTTCTTTCCAATAAATGGGTTAGTCAACGCGGATGGGTAAGCCAACACTGTTCATTTTGTTGACTGAACTATGACACATCTAATTTGAGCAAACCTTTGTTGACTTAACAAAATTTTCAATCAACAAAATACATTTATTTGAATCAAGCAAATTTTTTTCTCAGTGTAATCTGTACAAGTGCTAAGATTAAAAAATGAAGTTCTACGATTTTTAAATGTAGGGAGTAATTTTATATCTACGGAGTAAAAAATAAAAGCAACATTTTTGTACCATCAAGAAAAAAAATTGTCCACAAATGACTACACGTTTTTTTTTTTGTTTTAATGAAAACACGTTTGTAAATTATAGTTTTACTAGCATCATTCCAAAAAAAATCGTTAATCATGCCACAAACAGACGGATAAAAGTTCACACACACTGGAGAAGAGTTTGTTAACAGTTAACAAAAGTTAAATATGGTAAAATGAACCATTTAGTAATTCTTATTAAATCTCAGTTGAGCTAAATAACATTAAGTTGTTCCAAATGAATCTCTCTGACATTTGTTAATAGTCAACAAGTCTTATTTGGCTCAATATACATTTAGTATCAATAACTAAATGGTTCGTTTCGCCATATTTAACACTTGATTTATTAACTGTTAACAAACTCTTCTCTCAGTACACGAGGGATTCTATATCAGTCGGGCATCTACAATTTTTGAAAAATCTTTTTATCCTCCTTCAAATATATTTTGCCCATTCTACCAACTTTTTTATAGGTCCTATAGAAGCCACTGTCGGTTATATAATATTAAGAACAAGAAAAAAAGGTGACAAAATCATTTCTTTAAATATAGTTAGAAACAAGTGGACCAGCTGATAAGGAATGCCTAACATTTTTCATTTAACAATGTATTAACCGTAAATCCTAGAAAAAAAAAGTGTCATTCACCCTACAGGTCTGTGAGTATTGCAACACTTTTCGATTGTCGAAATGTCAAATGTATTAAGTTTAAAGTGCAAAGAAAATCAACAAATTTGATAAGTTGAAAAATGTGTTAATGTTATTTTACTAGTTTAAAAAAATCGTAAAAGACGAGTTTTCGTTGCAGCAACAAACGGATTAATTACCAACTAAACAAGATATTTTTTTTTACAAATCGCAGCACTCCGATTTTACAAATTGACTTTTTACTATGAACTCAATTTTAAACGTTGAATTCTCCCCAAATTTTAGACTCAGCACCTGCAACTGAAAAATTCGTGTCGGCAGTCACATCGTTCAATGACGAATTAATAAAAAATAAAAAGAAGCTAACAGAATATGGAGAATGGACGTCTACATTGTAAGATGAAGGATATGTCACTCTTTTTTGTGATTCGATTGATGGCCCGATTATGGTTACTGGACTATATGGGGCGAAAGCGCGGAGATCTATTCTATAGCCCGTAATGCAGGTACCTCTTAGAGTGAATCAGCCATTTGCCTCGGCCGGCGCTCTTAAAAGGTTAACATATAACGTCCTCTTAATCAAGTGACACAAGAGCTGTAGAGGGGCAAGTCAAGAGACTTCGATGCAAGTGCTTCGACGTATGGGACATACAAGCGGTGAGAGCTTGACGTGCACACGAGGAAGCAACGGCTATTGTCCCTTCTAATACTGACATATGTCCGTTTCACGCACATCTTCCGAAAGAAACTAAAGAAGCATGCCGATAGCATCTCCGACATTTTCTTATGTTTAAGTCGTTTCGCCTCGACAAAGCGCTTTCAATATTCTTCCAAAGAAGCTGGCTACTATGCGAACAGGTCGAAAAAAAAGAGAGAAAAATGCCAATTTGTCACGGGCGGGACACGCTCTCCTTATTATATCACTCTTTTTTTTTCGAAACTCTTCCGTAAATCGGCAACTGGACTTGTAAAGACGTAAATATCACCAAGACGAATCTGAAAGAATAGGACAGGAAAGATGAAAAGCACCGACGGCAAACTCTATATATGTTAGAAGGTTTTATTGTTTAAAGTGATATTTCTCAATGACTAACCTGGTATTCTTGAGTGCAGATGCGTTTGTCTATCGAAAAGACTGAGAGTTGCGTGACATAAGGTTCGGTAAAGAGATATATAAATAACCGAGACGAGGGCATTCGTGATACGCGTTGAAAATGGTCCCTCTGCGGCGTTTTAGCCCTTCTCACTTTGAGCTTCAATGCTCTTCACTTTCTAATAGTGTAACCGAGGGAATTCTAGTTTAACCGGACGAAAAAAAGAGGATTTTTTGGCATTTTTTTCACGAAAACTATGACATTCTTTTTATATAAAGGGACATTCTTTTTTAAAAAAATATTTCGCTTTTGGAATAAAAATTATTTTTGTTATGGTGGCACACAGTTTTGGCCAAGTGTGACGGTGAAGCACTCATCATTGGATTGTAACAGCTAGCTTCATTATCTGAAGAAAAAAATGAAGTGTTCTTGAAAGCTGAATTAATAACGCAAGTTATCGACAAAATTAGAAAATATTTCATTGAACTTTTTTTAAAATCACAGCGATCGAAAAAAAAACACAATTTTTTTTTTCAAACCCTAGAATTTTTCTTAACACCGCAACCAGTGAAGGCTATCAACCCTCTATGAAACATTATAGACTTTTGCCAGAACTAAACGCCAGCAGTGCGGGTTACGCTCCACACAAGATACCCGAACATGTGGCATCATTTGTTACTGCTATTCTGCTGCGCACTCGCTGGATATATTTTGGGTATGATTTCAGCGGGTGAATAGCGCGAGGGTTGCGTGGCATGAGTGAGTAATGATTCTCACTGCAAGTGGTAGTCACTGAAATTATTGGGCACTGCAAAGAAACAAAATTGGACGTTAATAAATATTGAAGAGACATGTAAAAAGATTGAAAAAAAAAAGTTAATTTAATCATATTTCTTCACAGTGAAAACAAAATATTAGTGAATGTCTGCTAATCAAGTATGCCCGATCTTGTCGGTTTAAAACATATTCTACAAAGTCCGAGACGTGTAAAAAAAATATATATTGCCTCATTAATAAGAACCGTTTTGAAAATCGACAACTTTTTTTACTGATCCTGCTTTATGGTTAATTTTTTCAAGTAAAAATATGAGAGAAAAAAAATATCGTGATTTATCGAATATTATAAAAGTCATCGCAGATGTCACCAGGTTTACAAAATTCCATTCATTCATGATAGGAAACAAAAAGATGTTAAAATTTAAAAAAAAACTATTTAGCTACATCTTTAGAAAAGAATAATTTTACTCCCTTCAGAGCTCGAAATCTGAATGAGCAGCAAAACCTGATATTTTTTTAATCTCTCTAAAGAACAGCCAGGTAAATTAGTTAAATCTCGTATTGTATTTTTACGAAGATGAAAGAGTTGCTAGTTTGTCGTTGAATAAAGCCGGAGGTGGTGAGGTGTATAGATTGTATGATATAGCCGGTGTGGTGTGTAGCTGCCGTGGACATATGGTCAGCCGAGATGAGGAAAGGGAGAAAAAAAAAGCGGGTACAAAACGGCAACAGAAGTTGGGAGTGTCGGCAGGCGATATATCAAGGCTTAAACTAGTGTCCCCCCGATGGCAGGGTTGTACATACCAGCCGGCCGAACGACCAGGCAGGGTAGAACGACGACGACGACACGGACGTATGGTACGTTCGGGCCTTGCGCCGTTTCCATACTACTATACGTATATACAGGAGGGGCTGCTTTGCTGGCATTAGTTAATAGCTTCGATACTATTATACTGATGCGCAATCCGGGGTCGCGAGAAACTCCAACCAAATGCGGTTTCCAATCTGTTGCGTTTTCCGACTGTCCGATCGAGCCAACAAGATTATCGCCTTTTCTTCAATCAGACTACAAAATTCGCACCTTTCGCACAGTGCAGTCGTCCTTATGATCCCCCAAGTTTATCGTGTCATTTATGTCTACCACGTCGAATAATCTTTTTACCAATAATTATTCATCAAAATTGTCTCTAGGAGTATAGAATTTTCTAAAGTTCCACAATTTTTAGCTCCAGGTTCATCACAGAAATTGTACAAACGCTTTTAAAAATTGAACACTTATTTAACTTGTTCGAAGCGCTTCAACGTCCTTTAAAAAAATGTCCACCAACCTAGCATCCTCCTACAAAATGAAATAAGCATAGCATTATTTTTGTCATAAAAAGATTCTTCTTCCACTGCTCTTTTATTTCCAATTTCTACTGATTTTCAGTTGTAAATTCGATGTCTTTATGAACTGCAACACCATAGACAATCTAAATTATTTTTAAAAAAAGCAACACGTTGAATAACAATTGTTCTGATTGTCTCATACACCTTAAAATAAGCAGCGGCACTCTCCTGTAATCGGAACGAAATGAAAAAAAAAGTGTCTGGAAAAGAGTATATACGTCAAGGTCTGCTGGTACTTCAGTGCCAGGATAAAGCTAATCAGGCACAGAGGTCTCGACCCCTGGCTCGCGTACTCTCGTTACACATTCAGCGAGGCTCCGGGCATTAACATATCGGCCCTTTGACGAGAATCTCCATCCGTCGGACGTCGCGGGATTTTACTCTCGTTCCCTCAATCTCCGCACACCTCACCCAGCGACCAACTTGGTCCTGATATAAAACCTCAGAAATCCTGGCAGACGAGATCTCACCTTATCTGCTGCGTATTAAATTTTTTTTTTAGCTCTCCCGTCATTTTATCTTTTATCCTTCTTCGTTTTGCCTAACACATCAGCTCATCCTCACTCGGTACGTCGTTTCTGAAGGTGACTTCGCTACCATCCTGACCCGAGTGCGACGTATACGGTGTCGCATACCATCACTTTCTTCCTAACTCGCGTCGACGCGCAATGAATAAAAACCGTTTGAAGTATCGCTAGGTGCAAATTAACGCATAATTGTCAAACGTAACGAAGCTGAGAGCCGCGACCGGAGGCCAAGGCATCCGAGAGAAACTCGGCTGCGTCTCACTCGTGTTTACGAGTCATCCCACTATGTCGTTCTTTTTCTCGCGAACGTCAGAATCCTACCACTCCTGGGGCAAGTGGAAACTTTGATTATTTTTATAATAACTTTGAAGCTCGTAACGTCGGACCCACGGTACACTTCTTGACTCTATCCCTCGTCCTAACGCAAAGTATATGAAAAGTGTGCCAGACGTGCAACGTCTTATCTCCGAGAAAATGCAAAAGTCTTGCTCTCCGCCTGAGAAGCTGGAAAAATATGGCAATTTTTTTTTAAAGATCCTTCGATAACGCAACCGAGGGGAAGAAAATGTTGGTGCTCGATGCATGTTTAATACATGTGTGAAATATTATGCTTCACTCATGTGCCAAATGAGAATGGAACCGTCATAAGTAATTATGAACATATTTTCAACAATCCTAGAAATGTTATTTTATACTCGATGTGTTTGAAATATTTTTATTTTTATTTCTGAATTATTCTTTTCTTTGTAGTCAGCAACTAAATGGGCAGTGAGAAATCGAAAAAAAAAAAAACTTATTTTTGTAAAATTTTGATTGCGTTCAAACGCAGAGAGACTAGTTTTTATCTCCCTCTTCCACCGTCTTAACTGTAGAAAAGAAGGGAAATAACAACGACCTTGATTGGCCCTACGAAAAAGTCGTCGTTGCTGAACAAGTCCCATGGGAACAGGACGTGGAGATGTATTCCTCTTCTGCCGGATCTAGAGATGCATGTGGTATTCGTGAACCTCCGTGAGTAAAAGGACAATCATGAACAGGCTGTGATCCACCCAAACCATGACTCTGTTTCTCGTCGAACCAGTTTTAGATCGATCGACAGGATCAAGCGTTCAGATATCGTTGCTGATGCGGCGAAAGAACGTGATGAATAGACAGGAAAGCTATTAACAGAAGATTCAGAAGCTATATAAGTCAGGACACTTTTTATTTCAATCCATAGAAATTTATAAGGCTACTACTTTTTGACATAAACTGATGTCCCGGACAATTTAAAGTCATTCGTGCAAATGAAAAAGTTGTGTTTTTTTCTCCCGAAACACTGCTTTTGTTTCTGTTTCAAATCAAAATTCAGTAATATTTAACCAAAGTGTTTTTCTTTCCGAGAATTATATTTGCATGATCACATAGATTACGTTCATTATGTTTCAACTCATTTCTTTGGGTAGTTTAATTTAATAAAAATATACATTTTTTTACCCTTTTACATTCATACCCATAAAAACAAATCGTGCAGTAGAATTTATTTACATTTTCCACAAAATATCATTACTTTTTCCGTTTTTTCGTAATAAACCTTTTGGCAAAGATAAAAACTGCCAGAGCATTATTGGGTATTGAATTTCAAGAAAACAGAAAATGTATACGCAAAATATAACTTCACTTGTCTATGCCTGACCTATTTCGTGATAAAGAAAATATCACTGACACCAGTTCATTTCCCTACACACGTTATAATTATCACCTATTACATCACTACAGAATCAAAAGCGATATCACAAAAAAATCGAAACTTTAAACTGAACCCCGATACTTTGAAATCTATTTAAATTTTCAATCTCTCCAAAATTTATTGGTACAACTCGTGATCGTGATAGCAGTACGAGTTAAAAACTATGATGGTTTCGTACCCCCATTGAAAATCGTGCCTACGCAAGAGCAAAGCAGATCGGGACCACTCGTGCGTAAGCAAGTGTGCGAGTTTAGACAAACGCTTACCCTTTTGTTCACGTCGCCCATTCGATCATTAGACCCCTTTACGCGTTTCCACGGTGCTTATATGATCCTGCAGACTCGCGGATTTGGCTATGTCGAACCCTCGTTCCGACGCTTCCAATCACGCAAGATCGGCAATTAACCCGTTCTCCGTCGTATCGGACGTATCGAGGTTTAACGGCGGGTACACGGCGGTCTGGATGGAGGGGTTAACGGGCTCCCGATAGAGGGTAGCTGAAGATATATATATATATATAGGTGGATATAGTTCTCCTCTCAGTAGTGGCAAAACGGCACGTGTCATGGACAATGGAAGCGAGTGACTCCCCGGCACCCACCCGGCATCATCAATTGCCAGCTCTCTCGCTGCGCTTCTCTCCTCGCGCCCCTAAAATACCGAAGGCAAACACGACTCTACGGCAGAAAAGAGAAAAAAAAAAAGGAAGCATTTACTCAGCGTCATGGGCGTGTCTCTCTCACGACTTGGCCGAGAAGCCGCTTGCGCTTTGTGTTTTATTGTCCGGAAATTAATGATCCTAGGTACCGACGACTACGTGTCCTGGATATGATGTGAGCGCCCTTTTCGCGCGTAGGTGCGTGCCCTCTCAACGCCCAATGGCCTAGGTACAGACGCCTGGATATATATGTATGCACGTTTGTGTCGTTACATGCACGCGGCGCGTTTCAATGCATGTTTGTCAACGTTTCGTCGAGTGTATTTCTTTCGCCATTCGCGATGGTACTCGTCGTATGTCCGTTTCAGCACCTCTGATTCGTCACAAACACATACTTTAGTCTTAATTCGCTGTTGGTTAAATCGTTGCGAAGTATATCGATACTGGAGCGTTTGATGATGTTCGACAGAATTTTTAGTTAGCGCAACAAAAAATGTTTGTTGTGTAAAACATATTTTGATCAAACGATGCGAATAATTATTGAGATGTTGAAAAAATTGAATTTACGAGTCTAATACTTTTTCTTGCTTTTTGGAGTCGAAGAAACGATTGCTTGGTCAGTTAATCAGGAATACGACCTGGGTAAGTAGAGAAGAGTAAAGTCTTGGGGGTCTCTTCTTTGCTTGGCAATCTTCGAAAGAGCATAAAACGGGCATGGGGCATCGATGCTACAAAGTTCTATGGCTGTTTTATGAAGGGGATTTAAGGGGTGGGGGGATAAGGAAGGGATCGAGGAATAAGGGAACCGTGGGAGGTCCCGGAATGCTCGAGAGCCCATATCTATTCAATCGCCTGGCATATTGATATAAAAAGCCATCCAAAGCCAGAGAACGAGGAGAGAGAAAAAGGTGAATAAATTGCCGAACTTCCTGGTAAAGCGAGCTGGGGTAGTGAAGACCTCTGAGGATACTGAGCTTTGGTACTATACGTTGTAGCTGCTACTGCTTGCTGCTGCTGCTGCTGCTGCTGCTGCTGGTCGACCCGCGGAACCCACAGACGACGATATATCAAGAAAGTTTTCCGAGTCGATGAAACCGCGATCGAGTCCATGTTTCAAATCATCCACCCCTACCACCCAAACAGCAGTTACAAACCCTCACCGCATGAACATTCAACTCGCGCCTTTCATTTATGGCTACTTAACTTCCGTCCCGTCTGGTGGATTGTTCAAAAAATTCAATAGGGCTTCAAGTAAGGTTTGCCGGTTGTAAAACAATTTATCTCCTTTTTAAATGATACTTGAAAAATGTGAAGACATGCAACGGACTCGGAAAAAAATGTTTTGGAATTCTATGAGAACATATTTTCGCAGGTTTTTGCTTCCTCATAGAGGAAGCTTTCTTATGGTGAACAATTTTTTTTCGAGATTTTCATGAAAACGTGTTCAGAATGCTCCAAAACGTCTAGAAAACATATTCAGAAAAAAATTCCGGATATGAGTGTATGTGTGTGTGTGTGTGTGTGTGTGTGTGTGTGTGTGTGTGTCAGGGCTCCAAAATTCAAACCCCTATAACTCGAGGATGATTAGACCGATCGGACTGAAATTTCGCATACAAGAGTGGAATGGTTGGGTCTCTATATTTAGGACAATTTACAAAATAATTGGGACTCCCGTTCAAATTTTACGAGACGTTGAATTTTTCGAAAAAATTTGTTCGCGCTCTAGCTGCCGCAAATTTTGAGTCATGGGGCTAAAAAAATTTCCATTCGTAGGCAAATATCAAATGATGGATGAGTTCGAATATGGTGAGGATCGGTTGAAAAATACGATTTTTATGACATTTGGAATTTTTCAAAAAAAGGGTATTTGCGTTATAGCTGCCGCAAATAAAAAAATTTTTTAAAATACTCGTTTTGCTTTCTCATAAAGGAAATTTTGTTGACATTTATAATTTACAAAGCTTCCTCTATGAGGAAGCCAAATACAATCCAAAGTACTTCGTCGAGCAATGCTCTATGAGCAGTATTGAACAGTGAGGAAGCAAAATGTAAATTCATTTTGTTATGTTATTTTGAAAATCTGTGAAAATATTGTTACTACCCAACACAAAAAAAGTAATTATTGCAATACAGTGTAATTTTTAATAAAACAAATGATCTATAATGCAATATCTCGAACTAAGGACGAATTATTAAATTATGATTTTTGTTACTTTTATGCTCTGGTTCTGGCATTATTAAACTTGCTCACAATTGAACATTTTCGCAAGTCGTTTGCCGCCGAAGATATTCGCAGCTGTCAAGTCGCGTTGGTAATCGATGATGGATCTTTACGCGAGCTTGATAGACGTCACAGGGAAGAATGTGCGCCCAACAATGGCAAACGAGGGGGCCATCCCCTGTAACTGGATTTAATGCACCTTTAACTTTGAGGCCCTGGCACGTAAACTCTCCTAATGGGAATATCATATAAGCGACTGCCAAAACTTGCTGCGATCCAGCCACGAATAATATGGACGTTCCTTCGTTTTTGGATCAAAGCAACGTCCGAGAATTGGACGATCGACCCTTTGACGTATTGTGATCCGTCAATACGTCCTTCTTGCTTCATATAAAACCTTTTCAACTTTCAAAACTGCTTCTATAGCATTTTTCTACTCTACTACGCATCTATCATGCTTTCCCTTTTGTCACTAGGATTTACATCGATGTTTGTTTGGTGCATTACATTAGGTAGGCATCTATGCGTATCGTGAATAGCTAACGAAGTGAAAAGTAGGGCGGTCCAAAATGGACAATTTCTTAATTTCATATTGGCACTTGCATTTTCTTTCAATTTCAAGCGAAAAAGGGAGTTCGCATAAAAAAATATTAACTCAAAAGTAACGATGGCAAATTTACAAGTATTTGTTTGTTAAATTAGAAGTGGCAAAAACAATGTAAACAGAAATGACAAATATTTTTATGTAAAAGAGAAAGAAAAAAAGTTGTGAAAGGTTACCTAATTTTTTATGTGAGAAATATATTTGGAACCGAATATAACGTTATTTTTTGTTAAAATAAGCAAAAGTATTTCGTAAAATGAAAATTATTTCCTTAATTTTTTTTTTTTTTTTGTAAAACTTGAAACTGAAAAAGAATGTCGTCCAATTAACAACAAAAAAAATCAGTGGCCAGACATTTTGTGTCAGAGTTACACAAATTTCAATTTTGTTTTTACTGTGTATTGCTTTATTGTTTTACACAACACAATTAAATACTAAAATACAAAGTTTTAAGATGTTTTATTGTGATCTTTAAATAAAACCCAATTTCCCATACTTGAAATCTAATAAAAATTTAGACTCCAGAACTAAAAATAAACCAAAACAAAATAAACAATTCTCCAATATCCGAATTTATTTCAATTGAATGAATGTCTTCCACAGCTGTGTTCAGCCTCATCTCGTAAGCGTACAATTTTCAATTATAACTCTTTTAACAAAAAGAAAAGAAACAAAATGTCTTTAAGAGCTTTTCAGACGTTGAAAAGTTTCTCGCTTATCTAAGCTCATAAAAGCCAGAAAGC
This sequence comes from Perithous albicinctus, assembly GCA_964016905.1. Classification (NCBI taxonomy): domain Eukaryota; kingdom Metazoa; phylum Arthropoda; class Insecta; order Hymenoptera; family Ichneumonidae; genus Perithous; species Perithous albicinctus. Next base: position 16,637,718 of record OZ024691.1, on the reverse strand, counting down.
CCCCTTTCCGCACGTACGCCAACACAGCGTGTCGTGCAACGTAGCAAACGCAGTATAGATCTACGAAAGCAAACATCGCTGACGTAAAGTGCACGTGTGTTTACGGACAGCAAGTCGGGTGGACAACTTGGTGAAAAGGCCGCGGTGGAACGAGATGTTATCGAGATAATGTCTGCGTGTGGACGAGATACGGGTTTTCGCTAGTAGAAAAGTTGGTCCACGAATGGTCGTCAGCCTGGAGCCATGGTATTCTCACACGAAAAAGAATGCGTTGTCGCGTGGAGGAGGAGAAGGTGGCAGTATGACCGTTGCGCAAATCCGTTGAGGGGTTCTGAGACCGAGGGGGCATCAACCAAAGAGCCAAAGCCGAGCATCGAAACCAGTATAGTAACGAGAGAAGCTGATAGAATGGGGAAGGGGGGAGGGGGGGGGGCATCGGATGCGGGGGGGATGAGTTAGACACGTGGCTCACGTGTTTGCTGGGTACACAAGGTTCAGTGTTTGGTACACACTGACGTTCGTTGTACAATGCTCGATCGGTTACCAAAACAGTGACGCGATGCCGCTATAAGCGATATTTATGTCAGAAGAAAAGGGTCGAGAGAGGCCGCACGCTTTTGCCTTGGTGGAAAAAAGAACAACCGACGTTTGTGGCGCGTGCTCTCGCCCCATAGGAAAGCTCTATACGCAATCCCAGCGTGAGTTTTCTCTTTCTATCTGCCTGCGCACTGGACGCTCTCTGTCTTTCACACTCTATCTCTTTCTCTCTGATGGTAGTAAAGAATCCTCCTAGACTTGATCCGCCAGCCAAGAATCTTTTCTTCTTTTGGACTTGAGCGCTCCGAGTATTTGAACTATGCGATAATTAGGCTGCGATGACATGTGCTGATAGTAACTTCATTACCTGAAAAAAAAAAATTTAGTTAGTGTTATAAATGCAGGAGAAATAAAGGCTGCGTATGAAAGTAACATTGTTTTATTATAGTTTTACGCATTGTTCTGAAAGACCTGTGTTATGAAATAATCCGTGACTATATTTAGCATACATGGTGGTCAGTTTACTTAACATCAAATATTTACTAACTTTTTACTGTAGTCTATTCAGTCCATTAATTTATTTATAAACGTAATGTCGTTAGTATGACATAACAATTCTAACAAAATATGCAATGAAAAAACAAATTACGTTTTCTTACAGGCTTCTGACTGAAAAAAACGAATAAAAAATGTCTGTATTGACGACATTAAATGCATGATTATAATTCAAATAAAAAGTAAACTGAAAGAGTTTCGGGAATTATTGAATTCTTTTTAGAATTATTTTTATGCATGAAAACATTATAAAACCAGAGTCACATTTTATTATAACTTCTTGCAGTCTGAAATTGAAAAGAAAGTTTATTTATTTATGTCTAATAAGTTTTTTTTAGTTATATAATTATTTAATAAATAGGTACGGTAGTTCGAGATAGACGGAAAGGTGTTGGCAAAAAAAATTTCCACGTCGGATTGGGTACGGACGTCGAGATGGAATGGGGATGGTTTTACACCGTTGGTGTTACGCTAAATCTCCCAGGCATTGTTCGCACCCTCGATTTTTCAATGGACACCCCTCTTACTATACCAGGATCCTACAGTATACCACATTGTACATCAGGCACAAAGTATCCACCATATAAAGCTCTCGATACAATTTTTTAGACTTCACCGAACTTTTATATTACTCGTGTAAAAGCATCAACGACAAAAAGAATTTTTTTTGCAACTGTATAGAATTATTAATTATTAAATTATTGTACATACACAAGGCGTTCTCTACATAAAACTCGCTTTTGCACAATTTCTATTACAATCCACTAAAATGTCAATAATAAAAAGAAATTATTTTTTAACTGCACAGAATTATTAATAATTAAATCAGTAGAATTCTGAAGTAAAATTAGACGCATTTAATGGACTATTAACTTTCCCCTGCTGCAAGAGAATTTGACGGAATTTCTTATCGAAACTTTACATCGTGGCTTTGTCGTTATGACATAGCCCGGAGGTTTGAGAGATAATTAATAATTGTACCAGAAACCGCAGGGAGAGGCGGGAAATTGCGTGAGGCGAGACGAACAAGTCGCTCGTTTCCTTCCTCCGCGCCGACGAGCCAGTGGTACCCAACACGAGGTAATGGCAATTTACGCGTCCCGCGAGACCAGATAACTTCATATCTTCGCGGTAATCATTTATTCTCTCAATGCGAGGGAGAGCGATATTGCTAAATTGAATTAGATAACTCTGATAATGTGAGCAATGCATCTCTCTAACGAGCACGTACTCACAGTTGCATTATATTAATCATACAGTCGTTCATTTTTCAAAATATCACTATGAAGAATTCACTGGTAAAAATATTTGGAAATATTTTATGCATCTAATTTATTTATTAAATTATAAATGTAATTAATTGGCGGATGCAGAAAGTGATGACCCGTTAGTTAATTCCATTACTATTGTTTCATGACATTTTTCTATGCATTTTCGTGGAAAACAGCTTTTTTTTTTGCAATACAATTTTTAGTTATCTTTCTATTAATGCGATAAGGTGTTTGAAATAAATTATTGATATCCAATAAGTGTAACAGATAAATGCAGTAAACTGAAAAATAATCTATATAGAAAACAGAGAATAGCTGACAGTGGTAACAGTGACCAGTTCGCACTGTGGCAGGTTTAACTGAAAAAAGAGGGGTTGCATTTGGAAGGGGTGTTTTGTTAGGAGCGTGCGATCTTTGCCACGTGGCCTGGATTAATGTGTTTTGATTTTTAGACTTGACATCATAGTATCCGAGTATATAAGGCCGCGTGTTCAATTTAACCAAGGCATAATATAGCAAACGCACTACACTGTTTTCATCTCTCTCTTTCTCTCTTTGCCGAAGCCACTGCTGGTGTTTGAGAGTTTTTGACGCGCTTACAAGATGGCAGATAGGCTCGAGTAGAGCGTGCGGAACATCGTTCTTTTGTAAAGCAAAATCGGTATGGCTTGAAAGCCGGAGCAATGCGCTCCCTCAGGACTGGTACATTGCCTTGTCCGCTACTATAGCTGATTCATTCGCCCTCTGACGTTTTAATAAATACCCTGCGCCTACTCTCCCCTCTCGTTCTACCTATATCTCGCTTCTGCACTCTCTCTTAGAACCCTGCTATTTATTTCATTCTCTTAATCTCCACTGCTTCCTTCGCGTCATCTAGCAACCTTGCCGGTGAATTGATTTATAATGACTGGGCTGTTACAGAACCAACTGCTACTGGTCCTCCAGTCTTTCATCTTCATCGATTAACTGGCTCGCTACTCCGGAGGGAATTTTTCTTATCAATCTTTATCCTGGTGGTTAATAACAATCCTGATAAGTACAACGCTCTTCTGACGATCAATAGTGAAAACTGTACAGTATTTTTTTACCTGGTAAAACTTAGTACAGACGATTTACTTTAAATTGAAAAAAGGCGTTCATTAAAAATCAGTTGTCCTGCAAAAACATGCAAGAGGATATTTTAGTGTTTTAATTCTTACATATCGGATTGTTTGAATTAGATATGGAGTTAAAATTACAAAAATTGTTTTCTCAAGGATTTCTCGATTGTCTATATTGATATGGAGACAAAAGAGTCATTGACAACAATTGTCAACGAAGAGTACTTTCATTTTTATGCCATCCTTTGACAAATTTATCGTTTATAATTCTTTTCAATGACAAAAACACAATTAGTTTAATTATAGTGGTAATTAAATTTGCAATTAAAAAAAATATACACTTTTTTCGAAATATGAAAAAATATTTTTTTAGTACAAAGTTAAAATTATGAACAGATTATTTGTGTGCGTTCTCTACTTTGTTGTTGTAAATGACTTAAAAACTCATATTTGTAAAATTAACAAAAGGAATATATGGACGTTTGATGATAAAAAATGTTAGTTAAAAGTACAAAAAAAAATTTAATGAATCAGATTATTAACAGGATATTTACCGACGCACAATATTAATTTCAACACTTTTACAGCCACCGGAATAAACATGAGAAAATATTGCGAAATAGTGAAGCAGACTCTTTTAAAAATGCTCTCATTGCCAGACGCTCTAATTGACGATGGGTAAAAAGGGCTCCGTGGTGTTGGAAACCCGTATTAATTCCTTCGCGAGATGCTTGACGCGCGCGCCCTCCTATCCTCGCAGTCCCTCTCTTTTTTTTTCTCGCAACCCTAACGTCGCCAAACGGCAAGATAACAAACCTCTCGGCCGCCGAGACTGGCGATGATACAGAAACGATAAAATCAGCTACGAGGGGGACTCAACTGCTGGTACTTGCGAGGAAAGGGGGGAGGCGTTCTCGAGGTTTTTCAGACTCTATGGGCTTCTCTGTGAAGATTTCAGCAGCCACCACCAACGATCCACCTGATTCTCGAGACGAAAACTTGCGCTGGCGAGATGGTTTCGGTGAGGGTTGGTTGCCCCTTGCTCCAGAAATTCCCCAGTCTGAGCGTCCTCAGCAAGTACAGTTAGTGTGTGAGAGACAGTGAGAGAGAGAACTCAAAAGGGTAGGGGGAATAGCAATTAAAAGTATCTGGCACAATCTTCGTTAAACTTGTTCTCCGCTTCGGTAGGAGAGAAGGCATTATTAAAACGTGCCGAGCTCGTCGCTCCCGCGACCACGAACGCAAAACCTTCTTCCACCTTCCTTTTCATCTCGTCCTAGTGTCGCCAGGCCGTATAGAGTGTTCTCGGCAAAGGTATACTCCTGGATGGTGATGGTACGATGGTTAGTCGACGTTTTTAACTCTTTTGCATAGAGAATAGGACTGCGGCGTGGAAGTGAAGACACCAGCAAGGTTGTAAGTACTATTCCTTGTGCTGAACAAAAGTCCTGTGATCTCCTCAGGATCGAAGTGTCTGGCTGTTTCATTCTAAGAACATCTGGAGAACCGATGTACCGTAAACTCTGCGAACGTTTCAGACAATTTAGACAAAATACTCAGAGAAATGTAAAGTCCATACCGAAGTTACGTGTTGAAATTCTTTTGTTACAAAAAAAAGTCCAAGAGATGTCATAGACTCTTCTGAGAATCGAAATTTCACTGGTTCTTTTTGTTTTTAAACACTGAGAGAACCGATGTAACGTCTGGAAAACATTGAGACACAATTTACAAAAGATATACTCAGCAAAATAACGTAGGTGAGTTGCGAATATACTTTGCTCTGTCCAGACTGGAATGAGAGATGTAGATGCGGAAAAGTCGAAGAGAGAAAGAGGCTGAGAGAAGGAAAAGCATAGCGAACCAAGAGTGGAGTTCTCCAAGCCTGCAGCTCGGAAAGTAATCCCGGCGCGAAGCTAGGTCGGGGAATAAGATGAAAATACCCGAGGAGTTAGAGAGGTCTTATACAGAAGTAGCGCTCGGCTCTTTCGCAAGCTCCGACGCGAAAGATCCTCTTGGCTTCGGTTCTCGCACTCTGTCCACCTCTCTCTTTCATTCTCTCTCATTCTGTTTCTATCTCACGCCCGCTACTTCAACCTTCGCAATTCTCGATGCTTTTATACTCTTACAGAACGCCCAAAGTCCTCTTGTTACCAGACTCTGCAAATAAGATAGCAGAATCTTGTGCTACGTAGAATTTGCCACCATGAAACGAGAAGCCCCGGTTTATAACTTGTTATAACTAGACGCATTAACGCCCCGTCAAATATTCCATGAAATTTATCATTTTTAGATCTCTCTCAAAATAGTCAAGTTGTCTGGTAATTTTCCAATTGAATGAGAATATTTTATTGCAATATAAATTTGCTTAAGACAACATCACAGGTATCATAAATCACGTTGATAATACCTTAATTTAAAGTCATGACACCTATTAGATCTTGAAATATATCTAAGCTCTTTGACAGAAATCAAAGCAACTTGACTAATAAAAACAATACTCTTTTTGGCAATTGAGTGAATGATTTCTTTATTGAAAATCATTGCTTCGGTCAATTGGATGTATTTTTAGAGTTAAAGATCGTCAGAAGTGAAGAGACTAGAGAATTGAGAGGTTGGCGGGATCTCATCAGCGACTCGTCTCGATCTCCACTCGCGCTTTGTCCTTGCGGCTTTGATTTCTTCTCTTCGGATGTACGTGAAGTGAAGAAGGAGGGGTTGGAAAGGCAAGAGGGAGGCCTGGAAATCGAACGTGCCAGAGAGACACAGAGAGCGTTAGAGGAAAAAAGAGAAAGATAGAAAGCTGTGGGACGATGCGAATAGAGAGAAAGACGGAGGATTGGTAGTAGGTACCGCTGCGGGAGAGTGAGCGATATTTACATGCGATTTGCATACTAGTTGATCCCTATTGCTTCCATCTCCAACGAGGCAGGAGCAACGGCTGCCAGGCATGCCTACCACACCGACCCCGGTGCTCACCAACTCTCCACCAACTCACCCTCCGATATACCTCACCCTCAGCCTCTCACTTCTCCCTGCTTTACCGCTTTTTCGTACAGCCCATAGTAATACTGAGCTACATAGCACGGTAAATATATAGTATATTCGTCGACGACAACCATTCGATGAGTTTCGGAGCCAGAAACTTTCACTATTCTTCAAACAATATGACAGTACAGCAAAAAATAGTTGTATAACATTGTGAGAGAAATTTACTGTATCAGACATAAAACTATAATTCAATTCTAAATTCTATGTTATATTCACTCAATCATACTGCTAAAATTTACAAGACATGATTTTTTTATCGAAAATTTGCTCAATTTTTCGCGTGGGTCGAGGTCGCACGTTTACAGCATATGTTTATCTTTAAAATGTTGTGATTTTTTTTAAAACATAATTTAAAAAAAAAAAGTTCTTAAAGTTCTCCGCGATAAAAAAAATTCTTTTTAACCAGTCAAAACTGGTTTAATAAATTTTTTATCGATTTTAAAGGCAATGGGACTTTTTCATATTTCTTAACAAAGATATTCTAGAACAATACGAACTTTTTGAACCATGAGTAAACTTAAAATATTCGAAGACTGATGAAATATGAATTTTTTTACATTCTGAAAATGATATGTTATACAACATTACGAATATGCTGATTACGAATATGAAATAAAAATTCAGAAATCAATATGACAGACTAAAATGCAAAAAGTTAGTTGATTTTGATACAACTCGATACATGTAAAATTTCAAAGATTTCCTAAACAAAAGTGGTCCAGAAATATTTTTAAAAATTAGAGTCTGATTCTGAACAAACATTTCAGCGAAATATCATTGAAATAAAAAAAATGGAAACACATGTTCTAAAAACTTGCATTCATAAAAATATTTCCATTTTATCAAATAATGTATTACAATCTAGATTTCATTATAAAAAAATTTGTTTCCGCATTGAAGCAATATTTCCATAGAATTCTACATCAAAGAGTAAAAGAAAAACGAATAAAATTGTCATTTGAGAAACCGTAGAACAATCATCAAACCTATCAAGAACAAGATGTACCAGAGAAAAGAAAGAAGCTAGCGGATTTAAGAAAGCTTGGCAAGAACATCCACGTTGGTCGTATAATCGGCTCGTATAAATGTGCCTCTGGCTAATTATTGTAGATAGGGGAGGAACACGACTCCTCCCTTCGACTTGGTTCCCCGAGCGACCTATGTAGCTCGTGTCACGGTCGCAAAAAAAAAGGCTTTCCTATCTCTTCCCGAAAAGCCACCGAATTAGCGCGACGAATAATTAAAGCTACCTTCCAAATCCTCTACTCACAACATTCGTCTATGTAAATAAAGTTTATTTTTTTAAAAATCACTAGCAAATACTTTTTCTTCTTTACGATACCCAAAAAAGCAAAGTTATGCAACAACAAATTTCACATTTGTATATTATATGGTCGCCAATGATATTTAAAACAAAAACAATAAAACAAGAAGCAATGTCCTCATAAATTTGGTAACATGAAGAACTCAACGGATTGTCAATAAAATGTGCTTCTAGTTTTGTTTTTTTTTTCTTCTTTCAGATAAGAATGAACTGTGATTTACGAAGCGCAACCTCCGGAAGGTATTCGCAGGCGCCACCAAGATACAGGCTTGGCAACGTCGAGGGACTCACGATACACGGATAGTTGAAGCACTTCGAGAACCGATTGATATCTTTGGAGGTGCTCCTCCTGCCACGTGCAACCGTTTCGACCTCGGCTCCTAATTAACTCGGTGCTTGCTTGCTGACCCCGAGGACCTCAAAACCTCTCGATGCACGCCGGACTCCCTCAACGCACACATAGACACACACACACACACACACATGAGAAGGAGAAGTTCGAGACCAGTCGAGACACACGCTCGTAACCCTCGATAAAGCCGTCATAGGGCCACCATCGTGATGCTACCGGCAGGGAACTCCGACGCCGAGCTTGGCTGCCAAGAGGTCACTTCCAGAGACGCCTCTGAAGAATCCTGACTCTTTTTTTTCTCCACCGCAACGACTTGTCCTCTTGTAGCTTCTGTAAAATCCCAGAGTCTCAGAAATAGACTTGAATTTCTTCAGTAATTCCATTCTATTCCAATCCGGGACGAAAAGTCTCGATTAAATCGATACCTGTAATAATGAATTATATTAATAAAAGATTTTTTTAGCATTTGTGTTAAATCATATGACGAATAAAAGGTAGATATGCAGGTTATCCACCTGTAAAACATATTTATGAGGATTATTATAGTAGCAGATATGTTGTGGGTTGGATTGAGCTGTAATAATCGTCAAGCGGGTATGTACGAGCAGGTCCGGCAGTGCCATCGTTGGATGGATCGTGATTCGTGGCTGCTGTCCGGAACCCTCTCTCTCGCTCTCTCCGTTAATATATGTGTGCATGTGTGTCCCAAGCGCCACGATTCTCTTCACCACCTCGCACCTCTACGGACAACGCGATGCTCCTCGTGAAGCGCGGCTGTTTCGTTAATTAAAACGAACGAACGAACGAACGAACGTAGGTACGGGTTAATTTTATGCGGGTGACGAGAGAGAATCGGAGCGTGCATGGCTTTGCCATTATATTGCCCCTTCCAACTAGTTCTCCATTCATCAGAGCTCTTGCATGTAACAACGTAGAGAAGAGTCGCGGGGTGTCGTGTTGAATAGAAGCAACGATTGAAGCTAGGTCACAGCAAACAAAAAAAGTGGTGTAAAATGAATATGCGAATCTTCGAAATAATCCTGTTGTGTTATTTCGGCGAATTTGTCAATATTTTTTTTTTTTTGTAAAATTAGGAGCGACATAAAAATGGGGTATTTGTAGAATTTACGGGGAGAAAAGTGTGGATTTGGTGATGACAAAAAAAAGTAAACAAATTGGGGTTAAATCAGAAGTGACAATATTTTTCAAATACTTTTGTCGAATTTACTAATATTTTTTCTATAGAAATAACATAAAATATTTCTTAAAATGAATATACAAAATATAAAACATATTACTTTGGACTTTTCATTTTACCTATTAGCAAGTATTTTATTTTTTACAATAATCTCAAGTCATATTAAATATTATCTTAATATTTGATAATACTGTTTTTTTTTAAACACCCGCCATGAAATAATTTCACAATAAGCATTTTTTTTTTCAATTTCTTACAATTCGTTAGAATTAAAAAAAAAAAATACTTGCCAACAGAATTTCGGCTGAAGAACAAAAAGTTTTAATATATTTATTTTAATTATATGCAATTATTGCTGTCGTTCGTTTAAAACTTAGCGGTACATAGAAAAATCTTTACGTTCACATTTGCATAATCTATTTCCATTATTTTAAGCTCATTTTACCACTGCATTGTAGGCAGATTGAATAACTTTTTTTGCAAATAATACTTTGTTACAAAACCGACTAAATTCCACGTTCCCTCGGTTGCATCGCAACTCGATACATTTTTGGAGTCAACTAATGACCGGCGCGATTCTCTTGTAACTCCGCGCATTCTTCGCCGTCCGCTTCTGTTTCTCCTGCCGACGATTTCAGCGAGCCTACACAGAGCCGGGTACGTGCGGAATAATAATTCCTGTCTCTTTGATCGACGATGCCAAATCGGGAAGAGTCTTCAGAGCTCTCAGCCGCAACATACGTATTCGTTTCCCACAACGCGCATTTTTCGAAATCGTCTCGTCGCTTCCTCTCCGTCGTTTCTTATATTTTTACAGTGGATTAATTGGCGCCGCCGGGTTTTCCACAAACGCGAGAGCGCGCGTGCGATACGCTATTATCGCTTGAAACCCAGGCTCTCTCAACGCGTACCGCAACCGAGAGAAATATCAACCCGCGAAATTCGAGAAATTGCCCATTCGGCGTGTTAAAACACGGAGATGCGTACATTGTGCATATACGCTTCTCTATATAGTGCGGAGGGAACACGCGCGCGCTACCGGATAGAGGATACGCGGACAAACGCGTGAGACCTCGTCCACCTGAAACAACACCGAGTTTTCAGATCGCTGATCCCATAAGCAGTCCACGTTTGATCCCTCTGTTGTTTCGCGGCTGTATTTCCCTGCTCCGCGGCCCGGCCTCCATTCACCGATGCGCACCGCGACCCTACAAACTCACGCTGGATCACTCACTCGCACTGATGGATTCGCCCTCCTACGCATCATTCACGCTTCAACCGACATACTTCGATTGCTCCACATTATATACCAACTATATCCGTGGCATATACGAAGCGTTTTTCAAGCGAGATATCGAAACAGGACTTTATTGAGGAGCGAGTAGCAATAATTCCAAGTCAAATCAGAGTGGATTCACCACTGGATATAAAGGAAAATGATGTACATGATTCCGAAATCGAAAAAAATAATGTTATTGTTTTAGTTGAAGTACATTTTTATATCCTTGCTTTAGCGATAACTTGAGATTTCACTTGAAACGCAATTAAATCAACGGTAGTCGGTGCACAGGTTACTTAATAACCGTGTGATTGTGTAAGCCCGCTTCATTCGATTTGAACACATGCCTCAGCACAGCTCCATGTAGGAAAAAAAAATCTTCAAGCCCAATTAAGCTTCAATGAGAGTGCTGGGGGGCTGGGAGTGTGCATTGGCACGCCAACAAACGAATTGCCCTCATGCCATCACGTCATCTCCTTCGTTACTAACGTATTAATTAATATTAAGCTTTAACATACCGATAGAATAAGTGCCTCAGTCGGGATTTGACTTTTTACTTTTTGTTTTTTTAATTGCTGATATTTGGAACAAAGTACATCGAAGTCAGACTGCGGAATAAAAATAAGTTACACACAGAGTCTACTTTCGAGCAAAACATCAATCATCTAAAAGTAATCGGAATAAAAAGAGTTTTTCTACCCAGTTTTGGTGAAACCAAACGGTTTTTCCTACTTTCACCCATAATACCATTAATGTTTAACGCAGAAGAAATTTATGTTCCATAACACGGTAAAAACTACATTGAATTTTCTGTAGTTTTAACAACGAGTTTCTACCCATAAATGTCTACAGAAACTTTTTGTTAATTTGAGACAACTTTCGTTGCCTCTTTACAGTTTTACAAAAAAAAATTATAAATAATATTGTGTTATCATTTCGCGCAATATTTTTTTTTGATTTTAGAAAAAAAGAAACAAACAGTGATTTCCGTTTGAAAATATTTCTTTCACATTCGTATTACCAAATGTTTGTTACTACAAGTTGAAAAATAACTTTGGCGTCAAAGCAGTTTATCACTTCTGATTTAAGTATTTTTATTTTTAATTCACCAAAAATGTTGTCGTTACTTCTAATTAAAGAAATAATTTCTTCTTCGTCACACATAAATGTACAATTATTTTCTTGCAAATTTGACAAACGTACACATTTTATTCCGATCACTTCTAATGAAACTACAAAATCTGCAAGTAACGAAAAAAAAATGTTATTAAGATAACAATACATAGTTTGTTATTTCAGAAATGAGCAGTCTGATTTTTCAGCGGAAAATAGAAAAAATACCGACTAAGATATTTCACATGACCTTAACGATTTCCACTAGCCAAGAACATGTTTCATAAATGCGTGTGAACTGAAAAATCGTCACTACATCATTCAGAGAAACGAGACTGGAATAAATGCGAGTCAAAGGGTTTTAACGCCCGGTTGGGATGACCACCGATTTCTCGGTAATCCGCGCGTGTCGGAGTGCGTGTGAGAAACGCTTCCAAGATTAAAGAGAGCAAAGAATCATCCACGGAAGAAGCAAGGACTATACACATTCGATGTTGAACTTGGTCTCGTTCACAGGCGTTCGACTTCCTGGGAGGAATGCGATCGCTTGCCAAACCGGGAAGCGTCAGGCCAAGATCGAATACGCAAACGTGCTGAACTCGAGTCTTCCATCGGGCTACAGAATCGCAAGTGGTACAAGCTGGACCACACGCACACTCTGCCGTTGTGTTTTTTCGGTAACCTCGCGGTTTTAAACTCCGTTCATTCGATTCCCACACGACAATGAAATCTGTAAAAATAAAAAACGATTTAATTTATATGTAACACGTTTTTTTTCTACGGATAAATGGAAATTCAATGGACTTTCGGCGTTTAAATTATGTGGGGTGACTTGAGAGTGGCAGATCTCGCGTTATATAACTGTGTACATATTTGTGAATGAAAGAGATGTCGTATAGGGCGGTGGGAAGGGTAGAGAGGGGGGGATGAAGTGCTCTGTCTGGCAGAGTGAAACTAGGTATAATATGCAAAACAGCGGGAGAAAACAGCGATGTTATTCGAAGCAACTGACGAGCACCAGTTGTATAGAGGAGTGGGCTGCTCTACTAGAGGCTTCGAGGCATTCAGGGGAGGACTGCGGTGATGCCCTGTCACACACGGCCGCCACAACGACACCCGAGGGGTGATTAGTCGCACAAAAGCCCTGGCCGATACAAGTGAAAGCAAATTGGTAGAAAATTGATAATCAACCAGCGATATATAGGAGACTCTCGAAATGCTACCTCTCGTGACAAACAGCTTTGAAAAGGGCTGCCGATCTGAAAGGGTCGAAGGGTGAAATATATTGGCTCTGTAGAATATGGATATGAAGTTCAGGTGATCCGGTATTAGTGACAAAATATTTTAATATCATCCGCATCAAAGTATTCGACAACTTCTGCATTATGTAACTACTTAATAGTTTATTAAATAGCATTTAATTGTTTAGGAATTGAATAACTATTCAAATTTGACGACTAGACTTTACTTTATCAATGTGAAAAAACAAGTGCAATGATTTTCTAAACAACTATCGCACCTGTTTATCGAACAGTGATATACAAAAGTAGAAACTTGTTTTACTACTTTAGACCAAATTACAAGCAAATTAAATATTTTTATGCTGGTTAAAGAAAACCTGCAATGTTTATTATATTTTCATTGCGTATTTTTCCTCTTGTACTCAAAATAAATAATATTCAATGCTAATTTCGATTTAAATAGTGAACTTTAGTAGTCACCGATATCACCCAATGGGAATAGATAATAAAAAATGTCCTCTTTTAACATTTTTACTCAAATCAGAGTCCTCTTATGAATATTTAGTACCTTCCAATAAGATACAACGATTTTAATAAAAATAATTAAAAAAATAAATTTGCAAGAACGGCGATCAAGACAAATAAAAATCTAAACTACTTACCAAATTTGAATCAAACATTCAGGAATAAGCGCATGAAACGTTGATGTTAAATGTCTTAAGTTTCTTTCTTAAGAGACTAATTTCAATTTGTTGTGCTAATCCTCAAGGAAAATAAAATTAATTTTTAAACTAGAAAAAAGTATTGGCTGCAATATTCTTTTATTTTTATAGATTGACAATTCTACCTCTTATTTAATATATTGCATATTATCTTGGCTCGAATATCCTTTAAATCTGTTTCTAAAAATCGTCATTACAGTTCCTGAAGTCGTAACATCTAAAACTAAAGTTTGAATTATCGAAATCAGTATTAAACATTTCCCGACATGTAACATTGATTGAAATACATATGTATCAGTGCATATGTGCACATACTTACTGAGAAAAAAAAGTAATGTACGTGCACGTGTGAGCTTTCAGCTCTTCGTGTTTTTATGACGAAGAGAAAAGTAAATTTATTCCGTCTACGGTTGTTCCCTCTCCTCTCGGTGTCAGAAAATCCCGTCGACCCTCACCCACAGATTTATGGACTTATAGATTCTTCCTCTTTCCTAAATTCCAACTTGCGTATATAGAGCCGAAGCGTTGAGCTTGCACCCTCCTCGGGTTTCGGCAAGCCTTCGTAGTTCTCTCTCTGTAGCTGGCTCTCTGGCGACGTTTTCGTTTCTTTTTATGTGTTTTTGTTTCGCGATATCCCGCGACTCGACCGCTTCTTTTTCCCCTCTTCGCCTGCTGCCACCCACTGATGTAGCATATATCCACAAGCTCGTTCTCGTGGCTTTGTCCACGGGAAAACGTGGAAGCTATATGCTCACGACCGAGCTTCCACTTTCCACCCAAGTTATATCTACGAGAAAGAGGTCTCTGGACCACATAAATTTGTCACGAATGTCTTTCCCTCGGCCGTTTTGTGCATGGCAGTCTCTCTCTTCGGTTACACCAACCCAGCCAACTATTATACGGAAACGCAGTTTCACTATGAAATATCCATCTCCAAATAGTATCTACGTAAACATCGCCATTACTAGATAATACAAATCTAAGGAACTGGAATTGAAAAAAAATATATATCGAAGTCTGAAGTGCAATTGCTATGATATTGGATTTTTTTTAGAATAACTGTGATATAGTCATTTGCAAATACTATTATTATAGAAATTTATTTTCTGCTACTAAAATCTGGCTAATGATGATGAACAACTGAGAGGATCAGAAAAAAAGCCTGCAAAGTAGAACCTTGCAAATTGCTTTCTCATTGTTTTACATTTTTTGAAAATGTTTACATGTATGCAAAGTAGAACTTTGCAAACTGTTTTTTCTACAAAGCTTCCACTGTCAGAAAGTACGTTTATCTACTTTGGCTTCCACATAGAAGGAGCTTTGTAGAGAAAAGAATTTGCAAAGTTCTACTTTGCATACATGTAAACATTTTTTAAAAATATAAAATTTTGAGGAAGCAATTTGCAAAGTTCTACTTTTCAGGCTTGTTTGTGCATGAAAGGCATTTTTATCGACATTTTTACCGAATCACGAATTTTATATCACAAAAATTAAAAATATTTTATATTTTCTTGGTTTTTCAGTGAAGTATATTTGTTATAAAATATAAAAATATTCAATATATTATTCTGCTAGTACGCAAACCAGATTTTTCAAAAAATAAAAAATGTTATAACATTTAAACGGCTTGAACGATTTGCGTAAAATTTATACCCAGACCTAGTTGTAGAACAATCCATATGTGTGCCAAATTTGATTGAAATGTGCCTAAAAAAGTCGAAATTTTCTTTTTTCGCAACAGCAATACTTTGCTTTTTTTGGAATAAAATCGAAATTTATCAACATAGCGACTGTTCCTTAAATTGAATTCCTCATTGATACTCAATAATTGTGAAATCACGTGGTTAATTGCAGCCGGTCATCCCAGAATTTAGAAAAGTAGAAGTGTTTACGGACATTTAAAAAAAAATTAAAATTGCAATAAAATTTGAACCACTCTATCGATTCCCGTCAAACTTGACACCAATCTTTAGTTCACTGTAAATTTCTTTGTGTTCAAAATTTCAACCATTTTTTCAAAATTATCAAAATGCTGTAAAATTTGAATTTTTCAACCGATTAGCGTCAACTGCAATCCCAAAAGTTTTTGTATATAATAGCCCATTTGTGTACTAAATTTGTGGAAAATACATGAAAAATTGCGGCAGTTATCGCGCTAATAAGGCAATTTGCACATACACACACACACACACACACACATACAGACATTTCATACAAATCACTTCTCTCGACATTTTGGACCATTCTGAGTATGCTGACATGAAAATCTCGCAAAAAAAATGTCCACGAAAACAAAGTTTCCTCTATGGGGAAGCAAAAATAAATGGATTTCAAGTGAAAAGTCACATATAGTATATAACCATCTGTCTGGCAAAAGTGCGAAAGATAATGCTCTTCGATCTCAGAGCAGAGTGACTGTCTCAGAAGCGTCGCCGTTGGGTTCCGGTCAACCCCCTCGACCGGTGCAACCACCGCAGAAACGGCGGCGACGGCGGCTGTAGCCACGGTAGTCGCGTCGCTGGTACCACCACCTCTGTTCTCTCTACCCGGCGACTATGGCTTATAAATATTCAATAGCCACGCGGCCAAGATAAACTAATTAAAACTTAGATCTCGGTAGTCACTTTAGATTTTTACTTACACAAGAAGCATTTCAGCCCGACCGCCCTCTCCAGCTCCGGGCGCGGGTTGGAAGAACAGCATGAAAAAAAAAAAAAAAAAAAAAGTCTACAAGCCGCCGCGGCAAGGACTTGGTGCAAAAGCGAGCGCATCGGTACGACAAGTGCGGGAATAGCACCCCGCTGCGCTACCGATTCCATTCCGTGGACGAGAATCGTGCGCGCAAAGAAAGCTTTACTCTGTACTCTCATTAAGAAAACGACGTTCGCTTATTTTTATCACTATCCTCTGATGCTTACGATCACCGACACTCGGAGACCCTACTCCGATTCTTTCCTGTGACACCACATAAACTCGACCATCGATATATATATATATATCTTGGTACATTAAAATTATTCACGTGTCATTGGTTTCCTTCTTGGGATTGCAGCAACAGTAGATTTCCTCTTTGAAACATTTGTTTTTCGCCTTTAAGGCGAAAACATTTTTATGGCACACGATGCGAGAAACGCGGTTTTACGCACGCGTGCGTAAAATCCCATTTTCGCATCTTGTAAAATAAAATTTTGTACGATACTCGACGGAAAACCTATTTCTCAGCTCGTGTAATTGTAACACTCGCCTTCGGCTCGTGCTGCAACCTCACACTCGTAAGAAAAAGTTTTTCCGCACTCGTATCGTAATGTACTATTATGATCGAGTTTTACTCATTTATTTTACATTCTAGGTAAAAACAATGCAATATATTAAAAAAGAAAAATATCACCAACAATCGCTTTTTATAATTATAAGATACGTCTACATGAATCTTTCTTTCATTAAAAGTATTCTCTAAATTTCCTGCAGTTCCGTCGAGATGAAAAAAAAATTGAGGAAACAAATATATTACCGAAAGACGACCACCAGTGAATTTCTTTTTTTTTTTTTTTGTAGAATTCATCATTTATCTTTCATTTTTCTACGCAACAATATTTGTGTAAAAATAAAATTCAATTTAACAAAAAATTCGACAGGATAGCCCCTCAACATTAATTACTTAATTCATTTCTTCAAGAAAATGAATTAAGCAGTCAATTTATTTAATTTTTAAACATGAAACCATACGACACAAGAAAGATTATTGTATTGCCTGCAATTGTTTTCATGACCCAAAAATATTTTATTCTGCATCCGAACGTTCTCTTAATTGCAAAGTATTTCCTACAATTCCGAACGTCTCGTCAAGTTGCAAAAAACCGAGAAAAAAAAAAACAAAAATTCGTTGCCAAAAGACAACGACGATGTCCACATAAGTACTCGGTAGTATCTGCTATGTATATTTGCAAGACTTTCAGAGAACTTCGACCCCCTTTCCAACGAGCAGAGCGTTACGCTCCCTCCTCATTGCGCATTTTCATTCGTTGTTTGTGTTGCCTATTCTTTCTTTCTTAGTCTCCGAGGCTCCCACCCTCGTTTTTTTTTTTTTCTCTGGAGCCACGTTGTTCTTTTTTTCTCATTCGTCGAGACCAGGTTTACTTAAGATATTAAAGTACCCGGTGCTGCGTTCGCCGCGCCGAGACTTCCCAAACCCAGCATCATCTTCTTCTTCTTCTTCGGCGGCATCTCCCCAACAGCGAACGTGCATTTCCACTTTCTTTTCTTACTTCCTTTCTTCCGCGTCCCTTCTTTTTTTTCAACGCGTTCTCTCTCGGTGTTTTACCGACCGGCTTTATTTAATTTGTAAGCGGATTTTTGTACTAATCAACGGATTTAAGGAGGCTGGGCAAAGAGCTCGGTGAAGAAGGTGGACGAGGGTGACTCTTTCCAGGAGGGGTGGAGAATGCCGTCGTGATTCAACACCAACGCGCGTAAAATACTAGATGGATCCTTGGATTCAGGCCCAGCTTCCAAACAGAAGAAGAGTAAGACCAATACTTCCTGCTACCGAACAGACGAGAAAGTCATTTGAATTTATTTTAATTATACTAACGAATGCCTTCGCCAAACCACAGAGGGAGAGAGAGAGAGAGAGAAAGTGAAAGCCTAACGAATTATTTGCTCGCGAATATGATTGCGCCGAATGCGACGCCGAACCCTAACGAAGGATTGACTGATAACTCTTTTCCTTCCTCAATTCCACTTCACTTTGTCGATCTCAACGTTTCAACAGATTTATTATATTGAAACGCTGCTTCGTCATTCAATGTTTTTTTAAATCACGTCCTGATAGCTTCGAATTAATTTTGTCATTGTTGAAGTTTCATCTGAAAAAATGTCGTTGTGCGTTTATGCAACGTGGTAAATAAAAAAAATTATAGATGGCCGAATGGATAGAAAATCGATTTCTATATTTTATCTCTATTTTAGAAAATTAATTCTTTAATTAAGGAAATATGGAACAACCAAACGTGCTTTGAATAAGAAATATCTTAACTGTGAAATATAAAAATTGCGAGCAAACTCAACTCTTTATTCATACAATTTTTTATTTAATTAGCTTCTTTAGTTATGATTAGAAAGTTATTAGTTATGATTTAGTTGTACGATTAAAAAAATTAATTCTTACCAGATTTTTAAATTCTACAGTTATTATATAGAATTATTATTCAAAACACATTTAGTTGTTCCATATTTCGGCAATAAATAAGTGAAATTAATATAATAATAAAGACAAAATACAACAAAATCTATAAACATCTGTTTTTCCTATTTTATTTATTTATTACTATTATTTTATCCCAATTCCGACAACCACACAATTTACAACAACCAAAAATATCTTTTTGTCGACGAGCCAGTAGATAAAAAATTGATTTTTTATATTTTATGTTCATGTAACAAACATTTTTATTGCCACTATATTTCCACAAGTTAAAAAAAACAGTAACGTTAATTAAAGAGATATGAAACAACCAGATCATTTGAATGAGAATTCTATAGTGGAAAAGTTGTAAAAGAATGATATGAAGCGATTTCTGTGTATAATGGAGTGGAATGTAATATGACTTACGGTATACGAGAAGACACTTTGACTGAGGGAAAAAAAAGGACGAACGATGAGTAGCGTGACTGCTGATGGAATCGTGTGGACGATTCGATTCGATCCGAATTGTCGTCATGAGACGAAGAAGACGCAGGATTCGTTCATTGGGCCGTATGAAGTTGGGGAACCGAGAAGTGTATCCCGGTCAGGGCCAGCAGCACGGTGAACACGCTAAATTGCTTCTCGGGATATACGTCGTTCCGCTTGCAATTCGTATATACCTACACGCGTGACTCACAAGCTGACAGTGGAACGCTCTAAACACACCCCCGCTTCAATGCACCCTCGATCCTTCGGCGTCCAGAGGTGGCAAGGGGTGCTGGACGAATTTGCATTGCAAATTCATAACATACCGTGTCTCACACGCGTAGAGCACAGAGACTATAATATCGGCGCTATCGAGACAAAGACAAGAGATTTGGGATTGAGCGCGAGGCTAGTAGGGCGCCTAACACTAACATTACTAACTCACAGACACGTGATTGCCAAACGTAGCACCAGATTCCAACTTCGTATTTCTGCTATGACACCTATTTTATTTTACAAATGTAGAAAAAAATCTAAAAATCACTAATAGAAAGTTTAAAAAAAATTGGTAGAATTTGAATAAAAGTGTATTCCAACATTTTTCGATCAAGTAACTATAATGGTTTCTATAAAAGAAGAAATAATAAGTCTTCAATTATTGACTAAAATTAATGTTTACATTTAACACTTTAACGGCCGCTTTTGCGTTCGGAAAAAAAAGTTAAATACCTGTTATCAGAATAATTGCAAAGTTTGTTGTTTAACTAAAAAAAATATATTTTTTCTAATGAAATCAAAACGTAGGATGCGTTAATGACATACACCTGTTTCGCTGTATACATTTGTGGAATCTTAAAAAATCACGAGTACAAAGTAGGCGCTATTTGAAAAGTAATTACTATAACAAATTCTTAAAAATGAGAAGGTTTCTATAAATCAACTGAAAACATTGTTTTAATAATTCGCATTTTCACGGCCAAATCTCTATCACGATGGGAAACAAAAGTTCTCAACAACCGGACACTTTTCTGCACCAAAATAATTAAAAAAAAAAAGACACTTCTTTTGCTGTGTTTCTGTCGTATCAGAGAGAGAGTGGGAGAGAGACAGCATGAGCGACGTGCATTCCACTGAAAACGGTGAAAATGCAGTGGCAATCGGAATGCCGACAAGTGGCGGTACAACAAACACGAACACAAGCATATTCGTTGTAGCTACGGGACAATACCGACTCGCTAGCAGCACGGAATATCCGTTTTAACAATCATCATCTCCCTACCTTCCCCATTCGAGATATTTTACACACAACTTCTAGAGCCAAGTGGTAATGTCGAGTATTATGCATATAGTATATCAGCCAACTACTTATGCCGCTACTTGTACTATTATATGAATGTTTTATATGTATCACTAGTTAGAGTACGTGGAGTGAGGCCAAGTTTAGCGGAGGTTTGAAGCCAGCGGCTATTAATCATTCCATGACTATACGAGGGTGTAAGTAGAGTTGGAAAGTAAAAGAGCAGCCAGTGCGAAACCGCGAAGTTACATTATATATGGAACACGAGCAAGGGCACAGAGACGATTAGTCGAGCTTGATGAGGAGAGATCAGTGGATCTCTACTGCTCATGCTTATCAGTCACTGTTATACACGAGTACGACAGTATGTATTTATCTAACGCTCTGAGTTAAACGTTAAGTGCCACCCTGCTTTCCTATCTTATTTGCAGTGGAAAACCGCAGCACCCTATCGCTATACCAGGCCTGTGTTTATATTCTAAGCAGTTTGTAGCTAAGGTAATCCTACCAATGAACGAACGGTTAGCAAGATGTCATATTTGTATCTGTATAAATGTATTACTAGGTAAATAAGCTCACATATTACAGTCCTTGATAAGTTAGATCCCCATCAAGCCATTACAGTCATAATATTCGATTACAATTGAAGACAATATGAAAAAAGACGTATTTTGTGAAGGTACTACAAAAACCCAGTGAATGAACACCGCTCAATGACTTAGGCCAATGAATCAACAGATGAAATCCAATTAATGAACACCAATTCAACACGAACGTAAAATCGAATAAATACGGGTAGGTAACGGCCTATTCAATTAATGAACGTTTGCATAAACAAGTATATTTTAAAAAATTAATAGACTTTTTCTTACATTAGGTAGTAACGCTATTACAAAGTTTACAATAAGTGAACGGCATTTAAATACTAAATTTTGCCAGTCTTGTTGTTCTTTCTCATGGTTTGGAGTTTTTTTCAGCCATTTTTTTTGTTTAACTTTTTACTGATTGATGGGTTCAGCATCTACTTTGTCAATGTTAATTTTTTTTCGGACTTTCTTTAACATTACGGCCTCGTGTATTCGCTATTAGTTCTTGTTCTTTATTTTCTTTTACTTCTTGGTACTGGCGTAATTATTATGTTTAATTTTTTTAGTACTATTTATTATATCCTTATTAATTTTTCCTGTCTATTCTTTGATCCCTTTAATCGTAATAAATTCAAACATAATCCGACTATAATGCAGCACGGGTTACTTCAGTTCAATTATATCGTTCATTTATTTCCTTAATGTTTTAAATACGATATGCCAATGAATGAACGACCGTTCATTCATTGGATTCACCCTGAATGTTCATCCCAAGGAACATCCCAAAACGAACATTTCAGCAGCTAAAACCGGTTTCCCAGGGTCACAAAATAGGCTTTGGAACGTCTCTTTTAGTATTTAACACTTTTCGTGGATAGTTTCGACAGTTTTTCTTCCGAAAAGCTTATTTTAAAACTGTCAGTCAGCTGCTCATTTTAGTTCTCCTGCATGAACGTAACCTGAAGCTAAGGTTGGTACCTAAATGATACAAGATTGAAAACTCAGCGTCGTCATCCAATGTAAAAATAAACTTTAGGAATGTTCGTTTAAAGATTTGTAAGCACAGACACTATTTAGAAACGAAAACATGGTTGTGTTCATTCATTGGTAGGTGTTCATCCATTGGCTGGATTACCCTACGCATTCAGAAAAAAAAAATTTATTTGTAAACAAAATAAAATTTTGCTTGGAAAAATAAATTATTTTATTATTTATTTTTTAATCGATATTTAAGGTATTCGGCTACAGCGCGAACAATTTTTCCCGCTGTTAAAGACTTGTTAATGCTTGGTGAAAATATTTATTCACAACCTGAAGGTAAATTAATCTTCGATGAAAAAGGCAAATAATGTCGGTATAATTTGTCTTTTTCTCTATAAAAATTTTATTTGTAGAATTAATGAACTACGACTAAACTCTTGAGCAGTACTTTTGTTTAATTTTGTGGAATCATAGAAATCGTTTTTAGATTTTTTTTGTTTGTAATTATACAGTAGTTTGTCACGTTGATTATTATCGCATATCCAACGTTCAATCTCTAGATATTTTTCTTTCAATATTTCGCATCTACAATGTACACGAGTAAGGTAATGGAGAGTTGAAAGAAAAGGACGTTGGCGCCAAGTCCTGATAGATTCCCGATAGATGAAAGCGCTGCGCTGCGAAAGAAACAGCTCGCAAAGTCGACGCTGACGAGCTCTCGGGGCGCCGCTGAAAAACCTAGCGGATCATTCTCGGAACATCGCGAACTCGAGACTCGCCCCGATATATATATTTACACCGTGTGTGATACAACGAGTTGTCTCCGACAAGATATTCTCGTCGTCGCGAGTATAAACCGGTCGAAAGGAAATCGACAGTTCCTGAAAAGCAAGTTTACTTCTCTGGCCTCCTGTTTCTTCAGTCTATCTTGCTTCACCTCAAAAACTTACAGCACGTGTAGGCATGATCCACCAATGTTTTACCACATCTAAGCAAGAATAATCTACACTCAATAAAAAAAAACATTAAAAATAATGTTTTATCAAAATAATAGTTTATTTATTTATTATTAATTGTATGCAGGTATACACCTGTTACAATGTCGACGTAATATTACTCTTACTTAAAAGCACGGACAGGTATTTCTTCCTTCAGAAATACGCCGTTCGAATCTTAGGTTGATCTTTTGGCATTTGTTACTCTTAAATCGAGCCTACCTCTTAACTTTAATCCTATAAAAGTCACTTATTCCCATAGAGCAAAGGCGCGTAACTTGCAATACGAGGGCAATTAATAAAATATCTTCTGCACTTCTTCGTTTGACTTGCACTGCAGTAACTGCTCAAGAAAGATAGTTGTGTTATTGAGATACTTCGCTCCATACGGTTCATATTGCAGACACCTGAACAGAACGTGCTCTAATGTTTCAATTTCATCCAGAGTGCAAAGCTGGCATGACGATTTTTATTCAAATTTATATAACAGATTCTTAATCTTGAGTCTAAAAACTATTTTGCCTGATAGTCTGCACTGGGTAAGGTCCTTTACAAACGCAAACGGTGTCTCGGACAATTAATACTTTTCACATTGTGGTGTATTCGACTCCTTTATTTTTTTATAGATCGGACTTTACGTTGAAGTTATCAAAATAATAGTGGCTAGTATAAAAAAAAGAGCCTACATTTTAAAAAGCTGACAATTGCGTTGTCAAAGTGCTTCCTCTCTTTTATTTGCCATAGTCTAACCCGGTTCTTTGTGTGGAAGTACGTTTATCAAATTTGACTTCCTCAGGAAGTTTTGTTTTGTGATTAGTTACTTTTCAACTGTTAGTTTTGAAGTGAGCATGCCATCAGCGCTATGGTGCCAGTGTAAGAAAACATGTGTTATAAATTTCAGCTTGATATCCGAAGTGGTTTTCAAATTTTGTAGATCAATTGATATGATTTCTCAACCCAAAAACTCAAAGTCCCATTACAGTTGAACACTTCCATTGATTTTCCTCAAATTCAATACCGGTTGTAATAGTCCAACTTCGTACCAATTTTTAGCCCGATGTCTCAAAGATTACGGGAGCTAGAGCGCACACAGACATTTTTGGAAAATTAAAAATCACGTGGGAACAAAAAAACTGTATAGATTTTTTCCAAATTAAATCCCAATCCGCATTCTATGATTGCCCAACTTTCTACCAATTTTTAGCCCGATATCTCAAAACTGTGGGTAGTAGAGCGCGCACAGATATTTTTGAAAAAATTCAAAATTATTTGGAAACAAGAGGATTTGCCGAACTGGAACTGCATGGATTTTGCCAAAAATTTAATCGAACAGGCATAATTAAACCTCCAACATGTGTGGTAAATTTCAGCTTGATGCCTGAAGACGTTCTCAAGTTATGAATGTTAAATGGTTGTCATACACACGTACATACATCCGGACATTTTTTCTAAATATGTTTTCTGGATGTTTTGGAACATTTCGAACACGTTTACATGAAAATGTGGAAAGACATTTCTTTCACAAAAGCAAAACTTCTTGAGGAAGCAAAACAATGATAGTATAACAAACTTATTAATTACATTCTTAAGTATTTTTCTTTTTCCATAGACATTCTATTAACTGATTAAGAAGAGTTATTAGAATGATTTTTACTTTCTTATATCTATGGTTTTATACGAATTTACAATTCTGTTGCTTTTACACCACTTAGGCAGGTTATTTACCAAATGAATGAGTAATAAATATCGGAAGATATATAGCTTGTTTTATACGTCGAAGCGTTAGTGAGTTCGAAGAGAACAGAGGGGTCTCCCGATGCCCGATTAGGATTCGCTCCATTTGCCATCTACTATACACCATTGAACGTTTCATAATTCATGGGTTGGTTGGTGGTCGGCGGAGGGGGGGAATGGTTTCGTGTATATGCGATCGTCACGCTGCCGCTACGACGTGATGGAGTGAAGTGACTTGAGCCCAGCCATGCCAAGAGTGTGTAGTTGCTTGTAGTGTATCGTCGTTTGTAACGGTGATTGATTGAATGGAATCGAGGCAGAACTACGTGTGAACTCGGTGAACGATACACACGGGAGCCTCTTAGTATGATGGGCCATGAACCGAAACCAAAAGCGGTCACCACGAGACAAGTTTTCTTGGTAAAGACCCACAGTGAACATCCCTTTTCTTCTTCCATTTCGATCCTAAATGCGACGCTTCAAGTACATTATCTTCTTTTTAACTTGCCTTTCGCTTAATATCCTAAAAAAAAAACGAGTAAAATATTAAATATTATACGAATTCAAAATTGGTGTACAAACTTCCTCATACAGGATGAAAAGATTTTAATGATGGTGATGCTGCGTCAATGATTTCGCTCTCGGGTGGTATTTATATTAATAGTAGCACTGTTTTTACGTTTCAACCTTTGTCTAGGACCTCTTCAGAAAAGTATTTCTTTATTTTGTTGGAATTTTTTGTTTTTCCAAATATGCATCAATCCTTAGCATTCCTTTTTTTTAATTTAGAATACTGAATTCAAAGATTT
The DNA here is from genome assembly GCA_964016905.1 of Perithous albicinctus. Taxonomy (NCBI): domain Eukaryota; kingdom Metazoa; phylum Arthropoda; class Insecta; order Hymenoptera; family Ichneumonidae; genus Perithous; species Perithous albicinctus. The sequence goes on along the minus strand of OZ024691.1, from coordinate 16,611,904 downwards.
ACTTTTCTTTGGAAATAAATTCGTAAAAATGTTGATACAACATTTGTTGTTTTTTCCTCATTAAGATGCTGGGTGTAGTTATTTTCTCTTTTTGTTAATTATTTACAATCCGTTTCTCCAATTTATATCTTCTTTATATTAATAAAAACAGTATTTTTGAAAAGATAAAAATCACCGTAGATCAAAATCATTGCCGCAACATCGCCATTATCAAAATCTACTTTACAATGTGCTTTTTTGTACACATAATTAATAAATAATTTTTCTTTAATGTACAAACGGTAAAAACGAAATATGATTCCTCGTCTAAAATATGTGTGGTCTCTCCTTTGAAAGCTTCAACTCATAGGTTTGGTATATTCTTGCAAGAAATACCAGGTGAAATGACAAAATGGTCCAGTAGATAGTTGGGGTAATGCCATACGTCGTCGTGGAAGATTCCTCGAAGTATATAAGTCAGAAGGAATTGGCCGTTGCAGGTCCCAATCTCGAAAGACGCTAACGCGATTGAATTACGTTGATTTTATTCCGCTTTATTCCACCCCGGTACTTGAGTCGGCACACGGCACAGTCCTAGAGTGTACTCCGCCTTATTGTTAGTTTTATTTCTGCTGCAGACATCTCACGAGCCGGAGAAGAGAGGGCTTTTGGCCTCTCACCCCATGCTATCCCGCCAATCTCGCATCCCACCGGGATTAACATCATTGCGGTTTTTAAGCAGGCAATTTCCTAATTCAGCAGAGCCGGAACGTCACTGATTTATCGTTGGGCCTCCTCGTTATTCGATCTCGCGGTGATTTATCGCCACTCGCGGAATAGAGGTTATTCTTTAGGCAACACGGGCTCTCCTAGAGGCATTCCCCTGTCTATTCAACCACCTTGCGCTTTTCGTCTTGGCGTTTTTCCACTTTTACTTATTTCCCTTATCACATATCTAAGCTTTCTATAAATCAACCTACCTCTAAATTACATTATTAATTTTGCCTTTTAAACAGTGTTTGCTGGAGCTCACTAAAAGTTATTTTACTTTTCTATACCACACTTTGAGTGTCTTTGATTTTGGAATAAAAATAAACGTGAAATATTCTAAGTCTGTAATAAATATTTACAGCTTTTCACGATTTAGTTTTCATAATTTTTAACTGACTCGATCCCTTTAAAAAAATATGTATTTAAGAGGGTTCCTAGGAGAAAGTCCTATGACAAGCTGATATAAATATTGCATTACAAAATACTTCCACGCTCTGACCTTTTGAAACATGAGAATATTATGTGTTTACTGTTCACTCTCTATGATCTATTGACGGCGGTGAGGTAGTGGCTATCCGCCCGGAGGTACGCTAAAATAGTAATAACCAGCACGTACGTAAAGCTCGGTCATTCATACAATGGCTAGATGCGGTATATACGGAAACGTGATTTGCTGCTGGGCATAACATCTCGACTGGAATATCGATAGAAATACAAATATGGAATTACAGGAGGAGGCGGAGGGGCAGTGATGGTTGGCTCTAGGCCAACTTACATTTGCACCTGAATGCAGAGTGATCCATACGATTATGAGCTTGGTTTGTACACGCCAGAGACCGCTAAAGCATCGTCAGGGTATTCCGCATCGGGGAATCGCACACAGGTGCTCTCGCGAACAACGGCTCAACGGCTTGCCAGACCGCGCTCGCGATACCGCATCATCCTGATAATCACCATATCGACGCCGATAACGGCGACTATGAGTTAGGATGACGATTTAGGTATCGCGATTGTCTCTCGCTGACGGTTTGTCGTAGCAATGCGTTCGATTGATTATCCAATGTCCCGCCTATATAACATCCTCATCCGCGATCTCTTGCTTCAACGACCAGACGTTACGCATCGATGCTTTAATTGTGAATTAATTATGTTATTGATGCTAATTGCTCTTGAAACTCGCTCACAATGACACAATGACATTTTCACATTTAGTCGCTACCGTTTCTGCTCACAGTATTTTTTTACTCCAGACTTTCTCACTGGGCAAAAAGACGGGTGTTACGTTTGTTTAGGAACAGCTAATCGATGCGGTTTTCTATTTCGCGAATGTTTTCAAAAACTGCAATAAATAGCTTTATTCAATTTCGGATTTTAAGGATTATTAAATACTTCACTAGTTTTGCTTCCTCGGAGAGGAAGCTTTGTTTTCGTGAAATTCTTATTTCGAGACTTTCATATTAGCATACTTAGAATGGTTCAAAATGTCGAGAAGAGTGGTTTAGAAAAAATGTCCGTATGTATGTGATAGACGGGCTAAAATTCATATTGCCATAACTCGGGAACTACTCAACCAAATGATCTCAAATTTTTGTACCGTATACAGTACGGTCAAGTGTCTCATTGGTATACATTTTATAAACATCGATTGAAGCATTTTGATTTTATGGAATTTATAAGATTTTGAAAAATGTCTGTGTACTTGAAAAAATGTCCAGTTATCGGGCGAAATCGATAAAATAGTTCAAAATTCATAGAAATTCGCATATTCGTCATTTTTTTTGAAAATGCTATAACACGAGAACGGTTCAAGTAACTAATCTTGAATTTTGTATAAAACTTAAAAAGAGTGTTTCAATATTTAATAGTGAATTTGGGCAGAATCGATAAAGTAGTTAAGATTTTACAGATTTTTACATTTCCGTTATTTTTTTCAAGACAATTGCAAAGTCGAACTTTGCAGATACGAACCCTTGCTTCATAATTTTTTTTTTTTGATGCCCCATCCACAAAGCCCCCTCTAAGAGAAAGCCAAAAGTAAACAACGTACTTTATTATAGAGTTTGCGGCAGGCCAGAAGAATCAATGTGCAAGGTTCGACTTTCCAACCTTTTTTTTGTTAGTTAAACTTTTTTTTTAGTCGGAAGTTTTTCACACTTTTATAAAATTATTTCTTGTCATTTCGAAATGCTATGGACCGAAAAGACTTGATTCAGCAGTTGGAAATATTTTTTTTAATTTAAATGGTTGAAGAGATGCTCGATTTGTTGAATTGAGCCGGCCCTTGTCGTGCCGAAGATGATTAAAATGAGAGTTTGATGGTTGGTAAAGGAACTGTAAGCTATAAAAGCCAAACACTTCTATATTACGTGCTAGAAATAAAGTTTCCCTTCGTGCGAGAACAGTGCTACGGTTATTAGACGCGTCACGCAGGTCACGCACCTTTCTCTCATATAGTTTCCTTCCACTGGAGAAAGGGCGATGGAGATATTTATTTCGAACTCTAAAACCCGAGAGAAAGAGTGAAACAGAGAAAGAGAGTCGAGTAGACCCTTATCATCACCCTTTATCTGGTCAACTGAGCACTGTTCTATTATGCGCCACTTACGCAGTGTACTGGATTATAGTAACTATGGCTAAGGTAGCTACTACGTAGACCTTACATTGTACCTCTTCTCAGGCCACTTGCACGCCTTCGACATCGTGCCTCGTATATATTCGAGGCAACCCCCTTTTAAGACTGTATTTTCTTTTCCTTCTGACGATAAATTTACAGTTTTTTTTACGTAAACTCAAAAAATTGTATCAAAAACATTCAAAACTTTGTCATTTTATCACTATGACTTCTGCATACCTTAACAAAACTTCATGTGAATAATTTCCGATTAGGTAATTTATTCAAGAACCCAAAAATCTTCAATCTGAAGACCATTTGAAGGAAAATCAACATAACCCTCGCAATAAAGAAGTTATTACTTTATTCCTCTCAAAAATACATAACACTAATTCTGAACAGTTTTGAAAAAGTTGACGCAGCATTTTTTTAAGTAACTTTTTAGATAACCTTTAACAAGACATTAAAATTGGAAAAGAACCACTGTAAATCTTACGTCTCGGGCTATCGTGAGAATAGGAAATGTTTAATTTATTAATTGGGTTTCTTGGATTTGGAAGCAGATTAAATTAGGTAAATGATTAAAGTAAGGAAGGATAACAGTGAACCCAAGCAATTATCATATTCGCCATTCAAACTCCGTAGAATATGTTTTCAACCTGATAAACTTTACCGTGCAGATACTAGAAAAATACCTCATGGTCTATCCAACACTCTTGCAACAGCAGAAGCAGCATCAGTAGCAGTATAAAGGACCCAGAGTTTTTATATTCTCGGAGAAAAGGGTCTCGAGGATAAGAATAAAGAGGATTCACTACGGAGAAAAGAAGGAAAAAGACTCTAGCGGAAAAGACCAGGGTGAAGTTGGAACAACGGCTGGCGGTACTGTTCATACATCTATATAGCCGGTACCTCTTCACGTAGTGTACATAGGGTCTAGGTATATGAGTTGAATATAGTGGGTGGAAGAACGGAGGACTAGAAGTAGAACCAACCACCCCGGATAGGATCCAACGTCTTAAGGAGGCGGAACGTGAGCGAGGCATCGTTATCAGGTGGAGCTGTGGTTGGTCGAGCAGTCTCCTCGACACAGCCAATGGGATGCTGGTCTCTGGGTTTTCTCGATTCTCCCCAAAGCAGAGCCTTTTCACATACACACATACACTCACACACACACATACATAGGGGGTAGCCATTCTGTTCTGCGTCACGCCACGACGACTCCCTGTTCCCCAACACACTACGATACTATATCAACCCCCAGCATAGTGGACTCGACTGGCCACTGGCCGGCCACTTGAATGTGCCGCTCGCCTGCCGAACGACCGTCGAACCATTCCCGAATAAGCGGCCACGTAACTATACGACAGCAAGACGTCCCTGGCTCACACCGTTCCACCCCCTCATTCACGTCTCTTCTATAGATGTATATATAACCCAACGTCTTTTCGTTCGTGAACCAATAAGGATAATAGAAGATTGTCAGCAACTGTTCGGATGCCTTGACCAAGATATTGCCATTGTGATCTTCTATTCTCCGAGCCATTCATTGAAACCTGAAAGAGTAGAATTCTTGTTATTTATTTGCTCTCTTTTTTCTGTATTGTAAAAAACACGGAAAATCAGGAGTAATGTGAAAATTACTTACTGCTGATGCTGCGAATGATACATTTAATTTGGCAGATATTTTTTAAAGTATCTGGTATTTATATATTAATTATTTAAGAATTTATTGGTGCGTTATTCCACGACTGAGAAAAAACGATTTATATGTAACGAATGAAAATTAGAAAATTCCTATTACAAATAATGTTAATTCAGCAAATTTACAACCAAAAAAAAATGTAATGGTACCACTTCAACATAATTATTTTTGTTAATTTAAGTTTTTTGTCATTCTTAATTTCACCAGAAAGAAAATTCAAGACATGTTACGAATATGCCAAATATAAATCCATATAAATGGAGCATTACGGCCAACGCGTCGTTCCCTTATATCACAAGAATAGAAGCAAACGCCGTCAAATAACCAGCGACTGATGTCATGTAGGCTGCCCATCTATCTCGTGTCTTATTCGATCGACAAGTAGAGACAAGTAGACAAGGAGACAAGTAGAGTAGAGCCCTGTCTTGTCGAAGAAGACGCTCTGTCAAGCGTGTGATGTATACAACACCCAGGTATATCCATCTGGAAAAATCATGTATCCCATTATAGTCCTTCAATATCGAATTTTTAGTGTATCTCCGCCACTGGCCCTTGTTATTCCCCAAAAAGTTCTATAAAAAAAATTAAATTAATAAGAATCTTGGTTGCTAAGAAGTAAAAAGAATTACAATATTACATGGTAATTCGTTTTAAAGCTCGCACAAAATTATCTGGCCGTAGTTTTTATTTAAAATACATAGAGCCAGTTGAACGTATTCAATACAAGTTCGTTCGGTTCCTCTGATCCTAATTTAGTGACACTGACGGAGTGTACTCCAACTACTTGTACTCAAAATAAAAAATGGAAACAGTCCCCTCACGCAGATTGAAAGCTAAGCTGATCTTTCTTTATAAAATATTCCATAGTTTCGTTGACTGAGCTTCTAGCTCCGGTCACTGTGTCTGTACCTTTGGGAAATGCTCGGATTGATGTTATTTTTTCTACCTCAAAATCATCGAACATATTACGGATTCAATCTTGCAATCTTGCGTCCAACCTATGTAATTTATTGTTTCCATCTTCTATACTGTTGTATTATTGTTTTTGGTGGTTGTTTGTAAATCAAGAATTTTCAAATTCTGGCAAACTCAAACGCCAATATTGTAATTTTCTTTATATCAAGGACTTGACCCCCTCACTGTTTAATAAAAAAAATTAAAATATTTGTAGATACATGTGGCATTAATTCGATTGAGTGTCAAACGACAAAGTAAACTGGCAAAGACAAACTCAACTGAAAGACGGAAGGAACACATCGGAGCTATTGATAACATTATCATAAAAGGAGCATTAAAGGTAAGATGTTGGGTTTAGCGTGAACAGAGGGTTGAACTGGTGGTAGCTAACGGTACGTGAACTCACGGAAAACGGCTCTATAAATGCGACGTTTACTTTGAACCATAAAAGCCGTCATACTGCCGTTTCTGAGTTGCTGCTGCTTCTGCTCTCGGCATTCAGCGTTAACCAATGCACTCACACTCAACGTCGCCTCTTACTTTAGATGAGCTACGTGAACTATATGTATATAACTGGCTGCTATATACATCTATCTACGTACATACGTATGAAGGCTTCGGAAGCGCCCAAGCGAAGCACCGCTTTATCGTAAAAGCCCCCTTTGAGGGATCCGTTTATTGGTTGCTAAACATCGATATATTGCTTTCGCAGGGGAACCAACCCGCCCCCTCCACCCCAACCTCCGTACGACGTGCCCAAAGAGCCTTCCTATACGCTAAAGTACATGGAACCACCACCAAAGCTCTCTCTCGTGCTTTCTGAAGCACCGCCAGAGTTTCGTGAGCTTTTAAAAGCTTCGTGCGGCAACACAAGCGTCAAATATACTATAGACAGTTTTTCCTGCTATGCATACGTAGCAAGAGACCGCTTCGATATCAATTGTAATGCAGTCCATCTCTTATACGTTTTTTTATCCAAGAAATGCGTTAGTCCCAATTGGGATTTCTAATGAATTTCAAAAATATTACCATTAGATAGTGGACACATGGGTCTATAAATATTTTTTTTTTGTAAAAAAAAAAAACTGGTATTTAATATTCTCAAAGTACCAACGTTTTCAAGATTCGCGAGGGAAGTCTACGGCGAAGCCTACACGGTGAACAATTTCTAAATTGAAAAATAAACATATCGGTATAGGAAGTTTTTATGCATAATCTCTTATATTTTCAAAGTATCTGTTGTTGTTCATTTACTTGTTGGAAATATTTTTGAAATAATAGTATATTAAACTTAATGATCAATATCGTTTAAAACATACGCATCAAAATTATAATCGTAAGCTATACATTAGTTTCTATGAATGTGTCCATCACTGACCGCTTTTATCCGATATTCTCTTCAGTTCCAACTACAATTTCCACAGCGTTACGCAAGAAACTAAACCGTAGAAGTCGTTGAACGAAGCCACTGGTCTAAGTTCAGTGTGGCCAAAGATTTATATGGAAAACGACTTCTGTATTGCGGTGGGATCCTTTGGCGAAATTCGATCCTCCAAGGAGTCGTCGCTTGACGAGAGGGCTCCTTAAATTAAGTGCTGGCAATACAAACGCGAATGTATTCCAAGGTGGCGTGTCGACGTGACGGCCTCGTAAAAGCAGGACAATCCTCTTGGCAGAGATACTCCCTTCTATGCTGTGGTAATAGTGTCGGAGTTGGAAGCGAAGTAACTCCAGCAATGTGGCCGAATCCTTCGTGATATTCCCAGCGAGCGATGGCTACGGTTCTCTAGCACAACGAACGTGATTCACAAACGTCAGCGGATGTCGCAAACCCTGCACTTGAGTATGTGCGAGAACGTTGAGGTACCTCGTAAGATTCACCAAGTCCATTAAACGAAACTACACTCCTACGCCCGCTGGAGACTGTTCCAGGGCCTCGGGGAGATCTTAAAGTTCATCGGGACACGCATAGATACGCAGTCGAGTCAATGTTCTTCGCGACATACAGCTGTAGTTATGGAGCCTTCAATGACACACACACACACACACCGTGATAAAAGACTTTAATTCACTAAGTCACAGAATTTTTCAAGGCCTTTCATAAAGATGTGCATTTATTGAAAAACGTTATTTCTCGTTTTTAGTCCACATGCACTTTTTTATTTCCAAGAAAAACTTTCAACTTGTAATCTACACAAAAGTTCTGATCGAATATTCCTAGCTGTTTTCTCGCGAAATAAAAAATTGTGTTAAGAAAAACTTTTGAAAACGTAAATCTTGAATTTAACAAAAAACTCAAATTTTGTTTAGTTTGTCCCTGTGTAAACAAAATATTGACGGAGGATCAGAAGCGACAGATATAGAAAAAAATCTTTTGCGAAAAGTTTTTGGAGTGAGAAATGCCACTGTGCTAAAAAGGTGCATGACATGAAATGATAAATATGTAGGTCGTGCAGCGACGCAACATAATCCAAGTTATAACGCGAGATCATCTCCACGTAACTGCATGATATGATGAATCGATCAACGATCCCTCGGGATATAAGCGAGGTGAAGGATCAAGAGACACACCTCATGTCACAAACAAGCTTCCCGGAAAGAAAAAAGTCTGGCTTTCACACCCTTCGTCGCTGAACCGACCAGGTTCGAAAGCTCACCAGCCGGAGACATTCTCCAGCACACGTCTTAGATCGCTTAGGATGCAATAAGCCCTCTGAATCGTCTTATATAAGAAATCGAAAACGCCTGCGACATAAACCACCTGCGATACAATATTCCCTACCATTAAAAATCCTCGAGTTCTGAAGAGGAGGGTCAAATAAAAATTGCCGATATTCATCGCAGTATATCTCGTTTGTTTGACTGCTAATATTTATAAGAGAAGGTATATGTTGTGAACTCCTAAGGGAAAGAATATTTTGGCCTATGACAAAATCATCTGACTATACTGTAGATAGCTGACCATAAATTAATGGCTTTTTACATTTATTGCACATTTCGGATGTCCGTTCGGTCATCCAAATATTCCCAAAGAAATTCTAAAATTTACGCAAGGTGAATCCTAACGGCATAAATGTAGGTTTTTCGTTTTGTATTAGCATTTGCGAAGTTGTAATGGATTTATAAAGGTAATTTTAAAAATGTGTGTTTAAATCTATGGCATATCACTAATTTAAAGAAAAAACGAAAAGTTAAAACCATGCCGCAAGTATACATCTTGCAGACGTTTCAGAATTTTTTCGGAATACTTGGGTGACCAGTTCAAATAAGTAATTTCGTATAGATATTGTAATTTTACGTCATACGTATTAATTCTATTTAATATGCCACTTTGCGAATAAAAATTTCCAAAATTGTTTTTGTAATTTTCCAAACATTTTTAACAGTATATAGATTTTTAGAAAAAATTTCCTCTCCATCCGCAACACAGAGTGACCGGCGGGCTAGAGGTTTGGCTCTTCCAACACGCCTGCCACAACGCAACCGCCCACGTAATTTACATGAAATTGCTTATTAAATTACACCAAGTTTTTTTCCACGATGATTTAACGGTACCCAGGGCAGCAGGGCCATTTGTCTTTCGCCTTTTAATTTCTCTCGTAGCCCTCTTCGAATCATTAACAATGCCCCCTCCCAACTTCTACCTTAACTCTACCTGCTGACGCAAAAAAAAATGATCTATCGGCTCGTGGATCATATTGGGACTTGAAGTTTGGGAATAATCTTTATTTTTTGTGCTCTCCCAGTAGTAATTTTTATCAAGGTAGAAGTTTTTATATGTGCAATTGCCGTACCAATTTTCATGATTTTTCCGGCTACCCTTAATACCCTTTACTTCACAACGCGCGAAAATGGACGATATCACACATTGTGAAGTAAAATTTTGTACAGTACTCGTTGGAAAAACTTTTTCTTAACTAAGTCGTCGCACAAATAGTTATATATAACTATGGAGTCGGTGAACAAAGCCCGACAGCGGAGAGCAAAATAAATCAATAAACACTTCTGCAGAATTTCCGTTATGCAACAGTCGAGTGATAGACTCGTTGAACCCGTAATTTGTTCGGTGAGAGTGCATCGGATTTCGCATCGGAATCGAAAAACTAACCGAAGTCAGAAGTTTTGTACAATTTTATTGCACCCTGCAAAATTTTCTACAAAATAATCATCTCGGCCCTGAACCTACTCAATGCAAAAGATGACATTTGCAATTCTCTCTGTACAATTGCTATGAATATCTGCTCATGGCTGCTACAACCTGTAATCTTAACTTTCGACATTAAAGACCTCGAAAAACCTTTCCTGTATAAAGAAGTTAATGGGGTTAAATGGTTTTCGGAATCAGTTAACTCATGGAACCAGCTCTGCTGAAATAATTGGGCGCGAGTCCATCGATCATACAGCTATTTATCCGAAAATTCAGATGGAGTCGAATGGTCCGAGTTCTTCAACTATTTCTGATTTTCTTGCATAAAGGCAGTCAGAGTAAGTGTCGATATGTCACTGAAGTCTGTTGCCTGCGTGATCTCGATCACGGTCCTGCAACATGTGCTGGCATTACGTGCCCGCACAATCTGCTTCTGACGTTCCTTTTCACCCTTCGTCAACAAGACTGCGGCTTTCTTCAGCGGTGAGAAACCGCATAATGCACTTATAACGACCGCATAACTACCGTAATAACATCGCTACCCTACTTGGATATCCAAACCACTGAAACATCAAAGAAACCTTCTTTATTTTTGTTTTCCTTTGCTTTAAGTCGCATTAAGAGTTCAGGTTATTAGCGACCACAAAACAATATATAGATTACACAAACATTAATTTAATATTGATATATAAGATGCTTTGTTAGCTTGTATTGTTCACGTTATATATAGTTCTTCGTATATGTCGATCTATCTGCACTAGTTGAGTACTTTTGAAAATTCGTTCCGGTTGTTTAGGCACTCTTTAAGCAACGTTGGCATTTTCATGGTCTTCCGTAGGTCTTCCTGTGCTGGGCATGTAATTAATATGTGCCCTATTGACGTTGTGATGTTGCATGTTGGTTTCGGAATGTGGTTGAATATATGCTTGTGTGTTAAGTTGGTATGGCCAATCCTCATTCGGGTTAATATGCATTGCTCTTTTCTATTGTCCAAGTCAGGAAGATTTTACCACACGTTTTCTCTGATGTTGTGTAGCTTAGTTAAAATGTTCGTCCAGTTATTATTCCACTTTGTTTTAATAGCGTGGAAGACAGATCTTTTAAGCTTCCATGCAGAGATTGATCCTTCATTATTTTTTATATTTCCTTTACCATCACTTCGATGTATGTTTACATATTTAAACAAGCCTGCAAAGTAGAAGCTTCCACTATGAGGAAGTACGTTTACCTACTTTGGCTTCCTCATAGAGGAACCTTTGTCGAGAAAACAGTTTGCAAAGTTCTACTTTGCATACATGAAAATTGCGACATTTCGTACAAATCACTTTTCTCGATGTTTTGGACAGCTGACATGAAAATCTCGAAAAAAAATGTTTTCACGAAAACAAAGCTTCCTCTATGAGGAAGCAAAAAGGATGGAAAGTAGAAACTTGTACATTGCTTAGACATTTTCTTCCATTTTTTTTTACAAAATGACACCTTTTCTTTCTTGAAACAAAAAATAATTCGTAAAATTAAAGTACATTTTGATGAAATTATCTTTGTATTTTTTTGTAAAAATATATATATTCACAAAAAACTTTGTGGCAAAACTAAAAAGTTGCTATGGAAGTTTTTGCACAGGAACTTTGTGTTAAAAATACAGAAATTTCAATTTACTTGTTACTATGGAGGTTTTTTTTAAATGAAACATTGACATTTAAAACACAAAAATAAAACAAAACCTTCCTGTATAAAAACGCAAAATAGTAATTTTTTTACGATCGAAGTATATGCAAAACCTATGTAAGAATTTTAAAGCCCAAAGGGCAAGAATGGGAAATATACATACCGTACAATGGCAGTTTTTAACGTTTTTGACATTTAAAACATGTCATATTAAAGCTAACAATTGCAAAGATTGCGACAAAAACTACTAATAAAATATTGCAACAACAACCAATTAGGATCAGAAAGAACGTTGATAAAATGAAGAAATTAATTTGAAGAAGAATCATAAATCGGGTAAGAAAAACGAGGTACATACGAAACCTATAAGTACAGAAGGCATTCAGACCGAAGAAGTCGCGGCGTGCTGAGCCGGCTTTTTCGGGCTAAAATCCGAAAGGCAGAGGGTGAAAAGGGTAGAAAGAGTATCTACTACTTGCTAAGCCGATATGCATTCATTATAATAAGCAATGGGAAAGCGCGTCGGCGAGAGAAAAGTTTATAAACGCGCTTATCAAGTTGCCTTGAATTTTCTATTATTTAAGAGGCTACTGCTGCTCATCTCTTCGTCTTACTTGCATTTTCTTTTTTTTTCCTTCCCTTTCGGTCTTTCATCCCTCGTATTACTTTGGCCTTCGAGCATCCGCGCTGATGCAGAACCCGCGCGAAAAGTTATGTGCCACAACTTGGTTCTTCAGTTTTCGCTCGTAAAAGCGAAAAGACGCGTGGCATTTCAAGTTTCATAAATCTCATTAGCATATTTATTTGTTGTCAAGACTGAAAAGTACGTGAGCTTCGACAGAGACACGCGTGCATCGACGATGCACAGCATCTCATTTATTCCTTTATCGACATTACTTCTTCTTTTTCGATTCCATCTTTTGTTGTCATCAATTCCAAAAATTGAATTCCAACAATCATACCTGCAACATAAAACGAAAAATATCAATTGTTTTCGCATATTTTATCATTCGGAATGTTATAAATAACCGTTTAATCGCTCTTCTGATTTTTTTATAATAAAAGTTTTTTGAAAAAAAGAAAAAAATTGCGTCCAGTTTGTGAATTTAATTTATAAAGACATTCTTTTTAACAATAAGAACATTTTTTCAAAAAAAAAAGAAAAAAAAATGACGTCCAATGTATAATTTAAATTTAGAGCAGGTGCGCAGAGAGGGGCGGGGGAGGGAAGAGCGAGAGTATGTGCAATACCGAAACGTTGCTAGGGTGCCTCGGGCATGAAAATTCAGTATTTTTGCATTCCGCATCGATGGATGCAACAGGCGGCTTTTCTCATACAATGGTAAATGTATCACTGATGGCGACGCATTGACGAATACAGAGCGGGCACAGAGAGAGAGAGATAGCAGCTCTTGGGAAGCTCGCAGGACGCAGAGGCCGCCGGAGTACCATATACTATACGCAGATCGATCGCCAATCGGCGATGGCTATGCTGATAGCTGCCTGCAAATTAACCTATACACTTGCAGGCTACACGTACATGTATCTGCGATGCAGGCATTGTCAAAATATATGTAGATATGATCGGTGTACAGGGAAACAAGGTAAAGGAGTTGTGTAAAGCACCTACGTTGCTGTTATAGGCAGGCGTACCGTAAAATGCCATCTTCGCCCTCGGGCTTCGACCAACATAAGCTCAACGTTTTCATGGCTTGGCTATAGAATCTGAAAGCAAGAACAACAAACGGTCGAATGCTTCAAAAACAATTCTACCGTTATTCATAAGTTTTTTTGCCTAAAAATTCGAAGCAGGGATCGGTGACGTCGCGCAGACCTATATAACGTGTGTTTGTTATGCATAATGCTTGAAATATATGCTACATTACATTTTATTTTTTACACTCAATTTCTTTGATATTTTAAGCGTATGGTTAATTTGGTGTATGAAAATGTCGACAATAAATAATTAATTTTATTGTAAAAAAAAATCATCCAATATTAGAATTTCGTAGGGGCATATATACAGGGTGTCCCATTTCAATCTACCAGTTGATTTATCTCGAAAAATTCTACCCAGATCAAGTATTGAGTATAATGAAGCTTTTAGGGTTCAAAGGGGGACGTTCAGAATAAAAACGAAAATTGGTTCAACACTCAAAATGGCGGAATTACGACAGAGACATGTTTTTTTTTTCAAATGGAAGCATGATTTTTTTTTCATTTTCATTTTTTCATGAATGGTGGACCAATTTTGATTTTTTTTTATTTAACGTCCCCCTTCGAACCCCAAAAGCTTCATTATACTCGTTACTTGATCTGGGCAGAATTTGTCGAGATAAATCAACTGGAAGATTAAAATGGGACACCCGGTATATGTAGATACTATTTTCAAATGATATTTCAGACAATATATTATAGATTCTTTTCTTTACCTGACAATACTGCAGTTATTCGTTTTCGCTCTGTCGTATTTGTTGAACGAGATAAATTGATAAACACTACAAACATTTCTTTTTACATGGCACACGAATTAAAAGAACGCACAAGCGAAGCTTACGAACCTCCTAAGATTTATTTAACTCTCATTTCACAGATCGTGCATAATAAATTTAACAAAGGACTGAAAAACGGCTGTGATTGGTTGGATCGAAGACAGCGCTAAACATCTGACAATTGGCGGTTTGCACCAGTTGCACGAATCAAACACAGCGGTAAATCCTCAAAACATTCCCGCTGTTTTACGTGCAGCTGTTCGCTCTGTGACAATTTTTTGTTTATCAGAGCATCGAATCACTGATAATAAATAGTATTATGCTAAAGTTAAATGGCAAGAGTTAAAGTGTACGAATAAAACACTCCATGAGGCTCTGCGCTGATTATTATCAATTCTACGGTAAGATTATGCATTCTAACCTAAAAGGTTTAACCTCCATAATACTCGATAAACAAAAAATCTCGCAATAATTGCAGTGTTTTGAAAATAAATGAATAGCATGATATTCGAAATAATGCGATGTATTATTTATAGCATGACAAATTTAAGTTCAGAGCCGAAAATGGGTGACGAAGTGGCGGAGAAAGCAGAATGGAAGCATCCGAATGAAATAATGCAGATGCATCGGCTTAAAGTGAGAAAACGAGCACTACAGGCTCGAATGAACAGAACTGTTCCTGAAAATTCGGTAACTTTAACAAATTGGAACAGCAGTGATAACAAGTCGCCGAATGGTACAACAACGGTATCACAGAAGCGTAAGAATCCTTTTGCGACTCAGGAAAATAAGAAAAAGGCTAAAAATCATGTGCCTAGTGAATTGGATGCAAGCAATGATTCTGTTTTATTTGAATTGATGCATTTACAAGAGAAAAAGATCGAAGGAGCTGTTCTACCGCCGATAGCGTTGAATAATCAAACAATTTCGTTTGAGAGTGTATTGTCGAAATTAGAGAGAGACAATAACAGAAGTGTGGCCGAAGATCCTGAAATTCCTAAAGGCGTGGAGTATCTTCCTATTGACTGGACTTTGAAGACTAAAATGCGTATAATGTCGCCAAAGCCCTTCGCCTGGAATGGCAAACTAAAGACCAGCGAAGAGGCATCTGGCACATCTGGATTTGTAAGGTGCTTGGATATTGGAGAACAAGAGACTACTTTGGATACCAGTCCAAATGCAAGGTCAATATTGCTAGTGAATTGAAGAAAAAATTGAATATTAATTACATGTCTTAACTATGTTTAAGGCTTATCTCCCATAATCATCTTGGTTTAATTCTATCAAACAGAAAAGTATATTATAATTACTGTTCTGACAATGTGAATTTTTCCTCCTTTTGCAATTAAAATTTTGTTATTTTTTGTTTATAATCATATTTAACGGCATTCTAAAGAACAGAAAAATCTTAATTATTATTTTTATAATCATATATTTAAAAAAAATGTAATCTTTCATAATTCTATTCAGCAGAATTGTAATCTAAAAAAAATCATATGAATTACTGCTGTGATAATAAGAATTTTAGTGAATTGAAGAAAAGATTGAATATTATATTACATGTCTTAACTAAGTTTAAGGCTTATCTTCCATAATCATCTTGGTTTAATTCTATCAAACAGAATAGTATATTATACTTACTATTCTGACAATGTGAACTTTTCCTTCTTTTGCAATTAAAATTTTGTTATTTTTCGTTCATAATTATATTTAACAGCGTTGTAAAGAAAAAAAAAATCTTAATTATTATTTTTATAAAAATATATTTAAAAAAAAATGTATCTTTCATAATCGTATTCAGCAGAATTGTAATTTTTAAAAAATCATATGACTGTTGTGATAATAAGAATTTCTTAATTTAATTAATAATTTGAATGTACCACATTTATTATCAATGATTATAAATTTTAGATTTCACCAGTGCTGTCTGGTCTGGCAGCATCCTTCTTTGCCATGGTTGGACCTTTTTCCTCGCTCAGCGGGCAAGGTGAGCGCGAGCATAGCGAGCAATTCAACGATAGCTCAGAATCAATACATCAAGGATGCGCTCTTTGGCGAATGGAGCGAGAGTTTTAGATCGCTCTTTCATCTTCTTAGAGCCCGACAGTGCCCTTACTTTTATGTCTGTACAAACACATTCACGGTACTTTATCGTGCAGCTGGAGTTTGCGGGCTCTCGGAAGTTCATGCTCTCCTTACACCGACGACGAGAGGATTTCGACAGTCTTTGAAGCAAGAAGGTATGCATATACTTTTTAAACGACTCATTTGCAGTTGCCGTTTACCATTCAGGTAATTTAATTTTTCATAATCACAGACATAGAATTCACTATGCCACTGAAAAAAGACAGTGATAAGAGACGATCAGATGTTACGGACTCCGGTTGCGAGACGCTCGATTCCTGTCTCTCTGAATCCACCGCTGTAACGGAAGATCTAACACAAGACGAGAATACCAACGAGGAGGACGACGATAACGAAGAACAGTGGCTACAGAGTCTTGGAATTGAGGATTCTGAGATTCGGAGGATCAATACGCAACAGGTAATATTGTTACAAAAATATAGCTGATTAATTAATTAAATTAATTGACCACCTAACCGAAACTGAAGAAAATGACCGATGGAAACTCCGTATATAAAATATCAATGTTAGAATATATAACGTTGCAGATTAAAATGAACGGAAAAATCAAATATTTTTTATTGTACGATTTCCTAACAATTTTTTTAACGTGTATGAATTTTTTTTTGTCTAGGCGAGAATGGTTTTGGAAAAAGAAAGTGAGATCGACACGCTGAAACAATCGCTTGTTTTCGTGAAAGGCGTCGAAGCGCAAGCTCTCTTTAATTTCTTAATCAATTGTAAATCGGCAGTGGCAACAACCGGAGCATTAGCCGGAGTGCCTCCTACACTTCTTGCACCAGTCGCTTTTCACGGTGCCACCTTAAGACCTATAAAGGTATGAAGATTTTCATATAAACAAAAAAAAAGAATTTTTTATTCTTTTTTTTTTTTTTGGAATTAAAATGACTTGTTTTCTTGAAAAATTATTATACATATATTGTTTTCTATTCAAAATAGGTTCGTGACAGTGTCGTTCGAGTGGACAAGGACAGATTCTATTCACTAGAACTAAAAGGTCCACTTCTACCACACGTACTGCCTTCCCTGTGTAATTTAATGAGGTCCAGCTCCTTGGACCAATTTTCCGTGAGCTGCGCACAGCTCGCATCTTCAACATCTTTTTCCGTCGCCGGCCACGGCAAAGGTAAAGCCTGAATTTCAATAATGAGCCTTATCAGAATATCCTGAAACCATCGTTGGGTAATTCAAAGAGATTTTCATATTTTTGCAGAAGACTCAAAACCAGAAGAAACGGAAAAAGCGCCACAGAGCGTTTTCGGCCAAGAGAATTTGAGCGATTGCGGGTTCAATCAAGCATTACTCTCGCACTTCTGTAATCCCGAGTCGGAGCACATACGCGTTTTAGAAACTCTTAAGTTTTCGAATGGAAGATACACCTGGTCTTGACGACTGTGAGTGCGGTCTTTCTTTTTTTTTTTTATAATAAAACGTACGAATTTGAGGAACGAATGCCAAAGCGCCTCTCCTCGAGTGTGGTTGGATTTTGGACTTTTCGGAAGATACTACTCGATGAATTTCGTTAGCTACTGACGGCGTCCAGCAAATTTGACGATTCGCTCCGTAAGTGACCCACACAGAATCCTACGCATCCTACTGAAAATACTCTTATTCTCTGCATCGACGGTTGATGGACGTGTTATTGACGGTGGGTTTCGATCCCTACCATGCCGACGGTCGTTAAGCTGAAGTGATAATCCGCGTGCTCAGTCGGTAGCAAAACATTGTAATCCATCTTCAAGGCTGACGAATTTTTTGAGGACGACAATAATTTGCGTTTGCCCAGAAGCTTTCGCTACCCGTGAAAACGATGGATTACCGTTTTTGTGACCGAGTGAGTGTGTACTTCACTTCGTCTTAAGGTAATGTGATACCGACGGATGAGACAGAAGCGACTTTTTAATTGCGCAACCAATTTTCTCAAAAACTGCAGATTTGTAGAAAAAAAGAGATGAAAAAAGTTGAACCGTTTCACAGTAGTCGAATCAATGGCGATTTTTTGTTATTGCTTTTTGTACAGTTTTATGCAATAACAGTAATGATTTGTATTACAGCATGTGTACATAATTCAGAGAAACATTAGTAGTCATGAATTTCCGAACAAATGATTAACACTAATTTTTAGGAAGCCTTTATTGAGTTCTCTCTAAAAATAATCCGTAAACAGCTGTAATATTTAAACGGTTAATGTGAAGTTCAACATGCGAAAAGAAAAACTCAGTCGGTAACAAATATTGATTACCATTTTTCTCAAAGATTGTTGATAATTCGGGAAAAAACTGGGAACAGCTAACTGTGGAATCGTCATGCCGAGTTGATCGCGCTCTGTTCTTGTCTAAAAAAGTAATCAGCTCTGAGAAAATTGACAAACCGTGTTTGTTACCAACTGAGTTTCTTTTTTACGTGTTTCAATCCACAATATCAAATACTTAGGTGATCAGGTCGTAGAGCAAGGTAACAAAAACGGCAATCGATAACAATAACTGTAGTCGGTAACAAAAGCTGTAGCCAGTAACAAAAACTGCAGTCGATAACAGAAACTCTAATTCAATTAACTCTACGTCGGTTAATATTTCAGATGAAAGCAATTTCGATTTTACTTCATCTATCTACTCCGCATTAGGACTGGAATCTTTTTTTAATTTCTATGTAGATTCGATTACTGTTTCTATTACCGGTATCAGTTTTTGATGAGATGCGATATTGCTTCAAACTGTGGAATTGATAAACACTGTGAAATCTAATAAAAGTAATGTCTGAAAAATTTAGTCCGAGAAATTATGGCGACTCAGTCGGTAGCACATCGACATACCGTAATCGGGTATTATATCGTACTTTGATTCATAAGGATCCTTTGATAAAGATTTATCATGTGAAAATATGACCAATGAATTTCATGTAGAGTTCACAGATCAGTGCACGAAGTCCTCCTTCAAAATGAAAATGTTTAATTGGAGTAAAAGCTTCGAATATCGTTAACAATTACTCCAAAGTAATTTTTCATTCAATTATCTGTTATTAGTATTATTTATTACTCTCTTAAGTAACAGAAAAACACGCGTGACATTCTTCATTCATTGGAGGATTTGCTCTATTAGTAATCTAGTCAAAATAACTTGCTACTGTTCGCGATCTTGGTATACATCATTGTTTTCCGTCTATAATCAATATTAAAACTCCATACCGTCAATTGATCAACCTGCCGCTCTGTTCTATCTAAATCGCGTGCGAGTTTCTAATTGCCTAATGAACTTTTAGTAATTTATCGTAAGTTTGTAATAAAAAAAAGTGTGAAGATGAGCCTGTGTTATTTTATTTTGCATTTTAGAAATCATCCTTTTTTAATAAAAATGGATCTTATACCGACAGCGTTGTAATAAATGCGAGGCTGGAAGGTCGCGAATCAATCTCTCAGTGTTTCCCTTTCATTTGAAGAAAATTACTGGACATAAATGTTTCCCCTTCATTTAATGACAAACAGCAAAAAGGAAAAATAGCAGAGGCGTTTTATTCATTTTTAACAAGATCAAGTTCATGTTTAAAATCCTTATAAACATACTAATTGACTTTTAATTCGCGTCATAAGCTTCTTAATTCACAGAATTAAAAGTCCTTTCAACATTTTATGGCGCAAGCGTGCAGATAGCAGCACAGGACAAGCGTCAAGTTCTCAATTATGAGAACCATGAATTAAAGGGATGTAATTGAGATCTAAATTTGGTAATATTGATTGTCTCCTTAGTTTTTATCGTAAGTTGTCATGTAATCCTGCGTGTACGACAGTATGCGTCACTGCATATGATATCGAATTTTCGGAGGAGAGCCTGAGCGCCCTCGGTGGGGGTTCCGAGTTGGGTTGTGTCCCTAAAAATAACGAATCGATATCGCCTACCTTCTCCACATCGTTCGGCAGGTCATCATCATCTCGTCGAGTTCGACTTTAACTTTATACATACATATATATCTTTTCGTAATAGAAGTCAAGAGAAACGAGATCACCTGCAAAAATCTGATATCAAATCTCCTTCGGGGGTTCAATGAACTAGTTTCTGTCTTTTCAAGATTTCAAAAAAAGATATTAAGGGTACATATACACCCTTTTCAATACAAAAACAATCATGTTTCAAATATTTGTCGTGTATAAGAAAAATCATGTAGTGAATCCCATGCTTTTAGTTATTTCCAACAGTGTTCCGATGATGTAAAAAAATCCCTAGATGTAATATAAAAAATTGCAGAAGTTTCATTTTTTTAAAATCAATATTCTTGAGATGATATTTCAAATATTGAAACTCCTATATTTTTTTTATATTCTGATCTCGGTACTTTTTGCTATGGTGAGAATCCTATTCCGATCAATCAAGGATATGGATTTTGTAATTCATTATGTTTTTACAGAAAAAAAATCAAGAGCCAGGTTCTAAAGTATAATAAAATGGAACACCGACTGTTTCTGAGGCTCTTCTTTCATTTTATCCTGAAGCCTACTGTAGAGATTCAGTCGGTGTATTAACGAATCTTTTTTTTTTTTTTCATTCAGCAGCAAAAGCACGTTTTAGTAGCTTTCGTATATAAAAAGTCGATTGTTCTTTATCAATAACATGTTTGCATTTGTATGTCCCAAATCGCAACCTAATAAAAAAAAAAGAAAGTGAATGAAAAAAAAGTGTATATGCGTGGAAAGAAGCGTGAAAGTAGATCGATCGGGGCGAGTGTCCGGGGGACCCACGCATAGCGAGACACTTGGACGCGTCGAGTGAAAGCAGCCCTTGCCGTCGCTGGCACTCGCGGCCAGGAGGGGTCAGACTCGATGGATTGCCGGGGGTTGCCTCGGCGCTCCCCGTCTCGCTCGCCACCCAGGAGGCAATATCTCCCTGACTCGAGGGAGCCCCAATGCCTTCGATACTGATGTCATCGCTGCTACTATGGCTCTGTCGTTCCCTTGTGCGACGATAATAATAAAAAGAAAATCAAAAAAAAAAAAAAAAAAAAAAAAATACGCACATTAACATCGAAACTATGAAAGCATCCAAGCTCGAATATCAACGAAGGGAACCACAGATACTCGAAGAGCGACAACACTGTAATGCTATCTCTTATCAGACTCTCAGCACAAGTTTCAGGAAAATCGATTGCCGACGAAATTTTGTAGGTAGAGAAAAAAATCGAAGAACGTACGAATTGAAAGTTTTGAAAACTGTAGGGAAGAATGAACGTATACAGGCTAAAAAGTAGAGAATAATCTTAATGTTTATGTTACGAAGTGTAGTTATCTCTCAAAATCGCGAATGGGCAAAAGCTTTTTATCAATCTTCATAAGCTATCATTTTGACATTCCCTTCAGCAATTTTTCTAACAGTAAGAAAAAGTCAACCAGTATTACCCAACGTGATTCAATAAAATCACACGTTTTCCTTTCGCCACCACCTGTTTTTTCTTTTTATTTTTTTTTCTTTTGTACATTCCACAATAGTAAGAAATGCAAAGATTTTATGTAACTATCATCCTAAGATTTAATTATTAAGAGATAGGTGAAGAAAAATATAAAAATTCTTATTATAGTTATATGATCTCAACTTGCAAACCGAACGCCAGCACTTATTATTTTTGTCTTCACCATTTTAAAAAATATATATATCTTTAATATTTTGACTTTTGCCAGCAAATTACGTTTGCTGAAGTAATAACATTTAGAGAGCCATCTTGTAATTGCTATTCAATTCGATTTTTAATATTTTTTATTTTGTGAATAGTCCGTAACTTTTTTACCAATTTTAATATGTCATGGCTCATTCTGTTTTTTAACAGATGGTCCATAAATTCTGACCGTCCAAATCATCAATACGGTTATAATAATTTAATTTAATTATAGCCATTTAATAATAATTATAGGCGTTTTATTGTAAAAAAAAATCTTTGCATAAACAAACTGTGATTTTCATACAATTTAGTAACAATAATAATAATAATAATCACCATGTTTTGTTGTACCAGTACCAGAGAAAATGACAACATTACAATTAAAATATTGTCAGAACTTCGTGGTCCTATTTTGCAAAACATTTATTTAAAATGTTAAAATTTTAATTTATTGAAACATCGTTGAAAACAACAAAAATGAGTTGATAAATATTTTAGAATCATACTATTGCCTAACAATAATCTCTATTTCAATAATATTTCACAACATTTCATATCCATGATGCCAATTTAATATTTCTAAAAATGTCTTACGACATGGGAAGTTCCAGTTTAAGGATAACATTGAAGTAAAGCTGCATTTGCAACAAAGGTAATTCAGGAACTCCATTGATAAGATTTTTTGTTTCTTGCTATTTAAAATTCCCAGCGGAAGTTAATACACAAAATGTAACAGAAACGAAATATTTTGTTTTGACGATAGCAACCTCCTTAAGCTATTCGAAGCAGCCCCGTTACTCCCCTACGGAGTATAGTAACCACAGAGGGGGGGCCAGAAGTTCTGCTCGAAACTTTCAGTGCTACGTCGTCTTCCACATTGAAATGAATATGAAAAAAGAAAAGTCTGATAATGTAACGTTCGCGTAATGCGCCTGATGGAATATCACCAGGGTATACGTAGTTGCGGGGTTCGAAAAAGACGAGCGGTGGCGGACAACGGGAGCGACAAACAGCCAGCGAGAGCGAGGCAGCAGCAGCAGCAGCAGCAGAAGCAGAAGCAGAAGCAGCAGCTAGAAGCTCTGCTACGATTCAGCCAGGCAGGCAAGGCAAAAGTACAGGCGAGGGAGCCGCGGAGGCGTGGGGGGATGCCGCCCCCCCGTGGGGCTCGGCTCGTTGGCTGTGCCTCTCCCTCGGCCCCCGACAGTCCCTAGTCGTCCCCCTGCACTGATATCAGTCGCAGCTCGGCGAGGGAGCCACAACGAGTGTGTGCCCCTTGCTCTTCAATTTAACTTCGCAAAACACCAAAGGGAACGTAAAACGTGAATTTCAACGCAGACCTTCATCGATATATCCCCGCGTCGCACATTGACAAAATCCTTCGAGCTATAGTAAAAAAAAAAAAAAAAAAGCACGAAAATAAATAAATAAAAATTGGAGATAAGAGATAAGCAGTGTAAAATGCTTTAAACGCCGGGTGCCCTATAAAACAACTTCTTGCCTTCGACACGTTTCCGCTTCCGTGTTTATAAATTTATCTCTACTGTCGGTACAGAGATTTATACGATAAATTCTACGATAACGACCAAGAGTTTAGAACGCAACGAAGAAAACAAAGACGAAGAAGGACACTGGAATAACTGCGAGAATTCGCTTGTTCTCTGTCACCGGAATTCGTTCACAACGAGAGGGGTCCAACGTTCTAATTGAGAGGGAGAGAGAGAAAGCTGTCGGTGTTTCAAGTAAAGAAATATCGAAGAGATTATTTTCCAGCAGCACAGCTGAGGCCGTCAGGTGGTTTTTTGATCTTCTAACAACCATTGTTCTCTCACGACTATTATTCAGGTGAGCTATTGATAGAATATATTGTATTTCGTTTATAAGCTGAGATATAATTGCGTTTATATAGGTGGGTGTTAGAAGAGAGACGACGGTTTGTATCTCGCGAGAGAAGAGAGGTTTCGTGCCAAGCCGCTTGTGTATTAATAGACAGTTGTGTTTGCTGTCTCTAGTTCTCTCTTTCTACCTCTCTGGACTCTTTGGTACGCGGCTAAAGCAATAGTCGGGCCAGCACAGCAAAAGGGGCACCGGCGACTATTTTACTATATTACATTATAAATTCGCTGCTACTGATACACAAGTATATATTAAAACTACGAGTAGAATTTGCTTTGACGCAGAAGTGCGATCGAAAAGAAATTATCATTTCACTGAATTTATTGTTATTGTTATTATTATTATTATTATAGACTACCAGAGGTAATTTTTTATGCATCTGTTGACACTGTTTTTGTTTTTTAACACAGCTATTTGATGAAGATTTATTTGTTGTAATTTGTGTTTTTAATTTTTTTTTGCAAATTGTAAACTACCAGGGATTAAATTTGTCTCTGGCAAACATATTCTATATTTTTTCATTGCCACTCGCTATTTTGCGTATTAGTGCGATATTAATTTTGTTGTACTTTGTATTGTTTTTTAATTAAATAATTATTATAGATTAATTAATTTCCTGGAGGTAAATTGATTGTGCATCTATAGACTCGATTTCTTTTAACACAGCTATTTGCGGAAAATTATGTTGCAGTTTTTTAAAATTTTGTTATTAATTTATATTATTATTATTTTTTTTAATATGATTTTTTTTCTTTTTTGCGTATTAGTAACAAGCGTAATTTTGTTTGTCCCATTTAATTATTTTTCATACCCCACTCGACTTCGGAAAAAAAGCGTAACTGCTTTGGTGTTAAAATTTGTTTTGACGAAGATGTAAGATGTGCGTAATTGAGAAGGCATAAGGAAAATGAAGGAAGATGGAGGCGTATAGCGCCGCTGAGGAATGTAACAAGAAAATTATGGATCGCGCGGGGAAAGGTTCCGTTTGCGCATGAGCACGTGGTCCTGTTTGGCTCTCCCGGAGCGGCCCCCCTCTCTGAACCCCCCTCCGCTAACGCCCCCGCCATATCATCCCTTTCGGGCTTTCATTTCTCACCCACGCACCCATCCGCCTAACCAACCAGCCACCCATCCACCTATAGCTAACCCACGCACCAGCCACGTACGGTTTACAAACAACGTCTGGCGGGAGAGAGGCTTCCTCCCTCATTGCCTTCGAAAAAGACTCGTTTATATATCTATAGAAAACACGAATGAACGTGTATCGTCGTATTTATTTAATGTCCACTAGCTAATAGACACGATCCCTTCGGTTATTACAGTGGATCAGAGATCTGTTGGGCACAATTAAAGAAACCGTCAAGATGGGGGACAAAACGTTCAATCTAACTTGGAACAATCATCTAGCAAATCTATCTGGACTGTTTGAAGGACTCTACAAGAGCGGATCTCTCACGGACACGACCTTAGCCTGCCACGGTGGTATGCTTAGAGCACACAAGCTTGTTCTTGCAGCTTGCAGCCCGTACTTTGAGAGAGTATTTAAAGAACATCATGGAGAACAGCCCATTCTTATTCTTAAAGGCAAGTTGATAAAAAGATGGAAAGTAGAACTTTGCATGTTGCTTCCTCGTTAAATCTCATTTTTCACAAAGCCAACTCTATGAGGAAATTTGTTTATTCATTTTGGCTTCCTCGTGGAGGAAGCTTTGTGAAAAATGAGATTTAATGAGGAAGCAACGTGCAAAGCTCTACTTTGCATCATGTTTTCATTTGAATTAGCATTTTTGTAATGTCGTTACTTCTATATTTTTGGTAGTTATTTGTACAACAACACAAATTAGAAGTTAAAAATGTATTGTCTATAAGAAAAAAGCAAATTATGTTACACATGACAACGATAATTTCGTGATTAATATTGTTGCATCATATTTCCATCTAGTACAAAGCTTTCGCTTGCTTTCTTAACTTTTGCGGAAGTTAGAACGAAAATCTTAACTTTTTGAAAAAATCAAAATGGCCTAAAATCTGTACGTTATTTTTCGTCTGTGGAACATTTCAGTTCATTTGTTAAAATTCGACGTGATTTAGAATAGAAGAGAATTAATTTTTCTTTGAAAAATTCAAAGTTCTATAAAGTCCGAACCACTTTACTGATTTCGTCGAAATTCAATACCAAACAACATTGAACATGTCTTCAGTTATGAAGAACTATTTAGTTAAATCGTCGAATTTTTACAAAAGCTAGAACGATCTCGCCATTTTTACAAAAAATTTAAAATTCTATAAAATTTTTGTATATGGATATATTTTGTTAAAAATCACACTTAAGGAGAAGTTACTACTATACTACGTGCCAAATTTGAGCTCGATCCATCGTGCCGTTCGAGAGTTATGGACGATTGAATTCTCTCTGCCTGGAACATACATACACACATACGCACATCCATACATGACATTTTTTCACGAAATAGTATATTGTGCAACAAGGGTCGAAACTTGGCGTTTGCGACGAGTGTGATGTTTCCTGCCCAAGCGAAGCGAGGACCGAAATCTCACGAGCCCCTAGGGCAGAAATGTTGACTTTTCTGCCCTAGGGACGAAAAGTAACGTACTGTGGATACGCAAACCAACTTTTCGGCACTGCTACGAAAAGAGCCACTTTCCTCGCGTAAAACTGCAACGAGAATCGCCGCTTTTCATGCACGAGTTACAAAAACAAAATTTCCTCTATGAGAAAAAAAAAGGAGTTTATCTTTAATGGAAATTTATTATATTTCGTTTAAATAGTGTTAAATAGATAAAAATACAATTTAACAATTTATATTTTATAATTGAAAACTATTAAGGGAAATCAATTTCATCTGAAGAATTGGTAAAGCACCAATAATAATATAATAAAAGAATTCGTTAAAAAATATATTGGGCTTTCTTTTAACTCCCATTGCAGAAATTATAATAAAAAGGGTATAAATAAATGAGTCATTCTTTCACGGACGTGGGTAGTCATTTTTATCATCCTTTTTTCAGTTAGAAAACGAAAAAAAAGCGTGTTAAAAAATTATTGTTGTAACACATTGTGAGGTATTAATTAATAACCCTATAATTGTTTATGGAACGAATTTTTCAGCTGTTTTATTGACATTCACGCATAAAGTTCGTTTATTACAAATTATTGTTTATTCCTGCAGGAGTTCCGGTTGAGGAAATGGAATGCCTGCTCGATTTCATGTACCGAGGTTCGATAAACGTAGCGGAAGAGCATTTACCATCGCTTATAAAGACTGCAACAGATCTGGAAATACGTGGCCTCTCGGGAGACGAGAGAAGCGAAACCGACAACGTTTACTCGAGGGTGGAGGTGGAGGCGAGAGTCAGAGCTTCGCAGTTAGAATCCAGACTCGAGAACTATAGCAAAATGTGCGATAACGCGATCGCCGCTGATTGTATAAAACTCGAGGAAATTGAAGGTGAAGACGATCCTATGGTTATGGAAAGTCACGAGGAAGATAGTTTTGAAGAATCCCTACAATCTTCTCCTTCAAATGCAAAACAACTTATCGTAAGTTGCTTAGTGACTTTCCCTTTCCATTTGTAACTGCAACTAAAGCAAAATTCTTTGCTTTTTTTTTCTATAGAGACACGTACCAGCGCCAATGTTTAAACGACAAATAAGATATGACGGCCAGAAGAGAGTATCACTCAGTCGATCCGTAACCGGAAGAGACAAAGATAACAATCCATCAAAAAAGATGCATTACGACAACAATTTTTCATCTAGAGACTCAAATCGCGAGGATAATTGCGAAAATAATCCTGGATCGCCTTCCGGCGTTGACGCCGGTGGCATCAAATCCGAATATCTATCAAACAACGGCAGTCTAGATCCAACAGTACCGGCTATTCAAATGAACGAGGATTCATTTCTAGATCGCGATCCCATGGAACACGTGGTTGGTATTTCTTTTTAATTGCAAATCCTTTTTTTTTATTGTAAAAAATAGGAAAATATACTGTGAGCTTTGTACTATACTTAAACAGTTGTAAACCTTCATACATTTTTTTTATATCTATTTATTATATAATTGAAATATTATGATTTTTTTAAACAATTATCTGCATCTTTACTAAACAGATGCTTTTTTTAATAACTGCTAAGAAAATTATTGTTTTTTAAATTCTGTCGATGTTAATAGAAAAATCGGAAGTACACTTGATACATATAAAATAAATAAATAAATAAATACAGTTTTTCTCCGAATTAAATATTTTTTCCAAAAATCCAGCAGTAGTAAAAATAAAGTATTGCATTTCACAATTTCTATCCGCGCTTCGAATGGTGTTTCTGAGAAACGCGTACACCGCGTTAACTTTATATATTACTATTATTTTTGTATTTATCGCACACCTCTGCAAAATTTGTGTGTCTGTCGCGAAATGTCTCATATAGTACTAATTTATTACTCTTTTGTTATGTAAAACAGAATTCCCCGGACAGCGAGAGTCTCGACGAGCCAGACACGAACGGTGCGAGACTAAAAAAGCACACGTTAGAATCAACACCCAGAGAATTCATTTCAGTACAAGGACCGACGGTGACCGAGAGAAAAGAACGTCCAGTTCTTGCGAAACGTGACAAATCTCAGTACAAACCATTTCCCTGCGATCTCTGTACTCTAGCGTTCACAAGGGCATCACATTTGGCCCGACATCGTCGAGTTCACACCGGCGAGAGGCCTTTCGGTTGCAGTCTATGTCCACGAATGTTCGCACGACAGGACAAACTCAAACAGCATTTGGATTCTCATTTACAGTGGCCAAAACGGAAGGCACTCGCGAATCTGGCTGGCGGCGGTAGTGGCCAATCGTTGCAATTAGGCGCGTCGAGTCTCGCTGGAAGCGCAACAACTGTCGCGGCTGCTGCCGTTGCCGCGGCGAAAGGAAAACGCGGCAGACCGAGAAAGGTGAACGCGAGAACAACGTCTATACTAAACGAACAATTGGCTGCTTCGCGCGACGACTGAAGATAATATATCCTCTGGGATTCAATCTGTCGACATTGTTAAACGTGACGAGCACGATAAACCCGAAAGAAGAATGCTAACGAAAACAAAAACAAACCCCAACTGCTTGCAGGTGTCCTTGGAGCAATCGGCCATCGAAGCTATACTCAAATTCGGTGAATTTAGTAGCTCGATGCTAAATATTAAGGGACAAATGAGCGGAAAAGAAGATAGTCGTAATTATCAGGATGGAAGCCCGAAAACGCGAGACAACGATTACGAGGACCAAATATACGTGGCCGACGGCAACTTGCTACGTTGATTAAAAAATCGGTGGTATTTAAATTTTTTTAATTCGGCTGATTTATTCGTTACGATATTTATTATCGTGGTTAATATTTTTCTACCCTCGGAAAAAAGGCTCGTTCTACGAAATTGCCGGCGAGAGGTATCCGGGAAGTAAGACGGATTGTCGCGAAGCTGTCGAGACCAAAATAGATGATTTTTTTAAAATGAAAGACTGTTTTAGTACTGAATTCGTTTTTTTTTTTTTTTTTTTTTTTTTTAATTCTTTTTTGTTTGAAGAAACGAACCAAAGAATAGATTTCGGATATTTTGTCATACGATAAATAGTATACCGTCTATGTCGTATATTTAAAAAAACGCCATATATAAATAATCATATACGTCGGAGTACAAATGTCCAATTAGTAGAAATTGATATGCCAAGATTTGCGCGTGATTTGCGTATGTCGATATATTAATTATGATACAGGACTTGCGTATTGTATGTATACATGGATAAATGTTATATGATAACAATTGTATGGTAGAAGATTGTGAAGAGGCATGAGGCATGTAAGTATGAAGAAATGGCGAATTTGAAAATTATTGGAGTGCGATGATACACGAATTGATATGAAAAAAAAAGAAGAAAAGTTTCACTCAAAAATTACAATAAGAAAATTATTTGTACGCGTTTTGAACGGGAAAATAGCGTAGACGAAGATAGATCTAAATTATAATAACGAATACATAGAAAAATAACTCAGTTCATACTAATAACCCGTGGGATAGATTTTTACTCTGTTTTACAGAAATCAAATTTGTAACTTTTGTTAGATCTTTACGAATGAGAGCTTAACTTCAGATTTACCAGCATTTACATCAATTTCCATTTGAAAATTTGGAGAAAAATCGTTTGTACTTTTCGTCACATCAAAATCGCCGACATTCGATGAAGAATATCTCATTGTAGATAGCTCACCATAAATTTATGGTTGTTTACGTTTGTCTCAAACGTATTCCACGTATTCCAAAAATATTACCAAAGAATATTTCAATTTACCTAAGATGAATACTTTTTTTTCGGCGAATTTGTGTATCATGTCACCTCAAATTTCTTTTCGAAACTCAAGAAATTCTGATCTAGTCTATTATCAAAGTAATTGTGTACCAAATACGTCGTCGGTGTACATAGTTACTTGTAATTTATGCTATGTACACGAAACGTGGCGAGTTGCTCCGGAATTGAGGGCACTGAAAGTGTTTATTTCATCCGATATCAACTTACATATTTACTATGTATATCTTTTTTGTTGTTTCGATACGATCACGAGAACGAGATCGAAATAAAATTGTTTATTCGTTGCTGCGCGAATCAGAGAGTGTCGAATTATAGGTATATATATTCGACGAAAATTCTGAAGAGCGTAATTGACGCTAGTCATTGTTAAACGCTCCTAGATAAATACGTTGGATTTTTTAAAATAACTTCTGTTGACTGTTGAAACTCAATAGCTGACTATTGAGTGTCGAACGTATTCTCGTCGATTCGTTAGTGTTTCGTTTTTTTTTCTTTCTCAAAAGATTAATTTGTTTAGTGCTAAGTAAACTTTGTGCAATTTAAATACATAATACATGTATTTTGGGTGAGAATTTTTATTGGCGTCCGTGCCAATTCGGAGTTCATTGCCCTTTGGTACACAGGTTTTTGTACCACGTGATTGTAATGATTTTTTGTGCAATTATATTATGCCTGTATTATAAAACGCACTTTTCCAGTGCACGAAAGGTATTAAAAACACTACTGCCAACTTGTAATTGATTTCTCATTTAACTCGTGATAAGTAGGAACAACACCTTCAACGCTTAAGTAGTAATAAGTGCATAATAGAAATGCAATTTTTAGAGTTGAAGAGCACAGTTTTATTAAGGGGTTACACCACCGTGACGGTCGGAAAAATCGGTTAAAAAATGATTTTTTTTTCTTACGCAGATATGAAATTTAAAAAACGTTTATTTCACATACATAAAATACATATTTAAGAACAATTTCAATTTTTTTTTGTACCCCTCTTTTCAAGATCCTCGTTGATCGTGCACAAGATTTCTCAATCGGGCATCGTCAGAAAAATACAAAAAAAAAATTCTTATTTTAGAAGGTAGTAGCTATGGCGCTATGTAGGGAAATTAAAAAAAAATTATTTGCAAAAATGGCATTAGTTTAAAGAAAACGACATGAATTTTCATGAAAATTTTTAGTTAATTTAATTTATAACTTAAAAACGGGACATCGAATCAAAAAATCCCTACGTAACGCTATAAACAATGTTATAAAGAATTTGTGGTAAAGCTTTCAGTTAAATCGGTCCAATAGATCTTGAGATATCGTGTACACTAGAAAAAGAAAGTGCCGCGGCAGCAGCTACGTACCGGTACGTACGTACCGCACCGTTCTGTGTACCGGTCCGAGCGCTAGCTGAGTTTTGGCGCCCTTCTGGCACTCCCACTTCTAACGGCTGTAACTCCTGAAGTACTTTGAATTTCCGAATGGGGAAGTACTGAAAATATTCTCAAAAGTATGTCGAATTTTTTGTTCGAAAAAAAAAAGTTTTTTTTTCAGGGTGGTGTAACCCCTTAATTCATTTCAGGGGAGGGAGTCAAATAAAAATCGCCGACATTCATTGAATATCTTATTTGTTTGACCGCAGGTATTATATGAGAAAATATACTATATTGTTGACTCCTAAAACAAACGAATATTTTGGCCTGTGGCAAAAGCATCTAAGTATGGTAGATAGCTTACCATACATCCATCGGGGTTTTATATTTGTTGCGCATTGCCAAAAGTCATCCAAATATTCCCAAAAAAATTCTCAAATTTCCATCAAATAATTCCTTACGGCATGAATGTATGTTTTTCATTTTTTTTTTAAAATTAAAATTGCTTTGAAAATATAGCATTTTGGAAAAACGAAAAAGCTACATTCACGTTACTCAAGTTGGAGAATTTTTTGAACGATCTATTATGCGAACATTGACGCAAAGAAATATGTTGCTGATCGCTGCGATATTCCAAGAACCGCGCAGGTTGGATCATGCTCAAGCGTGTTTCGCGTCTCACAATTCGCTCGCACGCTGGCTTTCACGAGCTCCGACAATTTGCTCCACGCAGCGCGCAGTGGCAAACGTGACAAAATTGTTAAAACTTTTTTTCCAATGTATAATGGCCTCAACGTCGGTCTAACGACTAATAAACGCAAAGTTCTCACGCTGGGCAAAAAACGTCGACATAACAGCCGTTCTGCAATTGAAGATGAACAATTATTTTTTCAAGCAAAAGCAATAAAATAATTATTGTGAAAATATACATTTAAGATATGCTTCGATGTTTAATATACACGTACTTGCTTATCATTTCAATATTTATTGTGTATAAGCCAGAGGAAAAAAAAATTCGTTTCGGCTAATCGAATTTTTTATTATCTAAACTAAGCCCGGTCCCAAACTCTCGCGGACTTACCCAACCCTAAATAGTGGTTGGTTTCTAGTTGGTTTATGGTTGGAAGTCAATGAATGGTTGATTCAAGGTTGAATTTAGGTTGATTTATTTCGATTCAACCCAAAAACATCCTTTGGTATAGGTGCGTTATTCCAACTGATAAGACCAACTGAAATTTTTCGGTTAGTTTATGGTTGGTTTACAAAAAAACCTACCGTAAATCAACATTTAATCTTCACTTTACGATGGATGGTTTCCAAAAAACCAACTGCAAATCAACATTTAATATTCATTTTACGAATATATATTCTATGACAGTTGGAATAAGGTTGGTTCACGAAAATCCAACTGTAAATCAACCATCATAGCGTTATGTATAATGGTTGTAACATGCTTAGGAGTTGAAATTCCAACTTTGAAATGGCCTCAAATGGCCCAAATGGTTGAGCTAGGGTTGACATAGTGCACCAACCAACCGTTGGTTTTCGGTCGTTCGAGGTTGGTTAAGTCCGCGAGGGTATTGGTTGGAATAATCGAGGGTCTACTACTGTATTTGGATGAACGGTTCTTTTGGAAATGTGCAACAAATATAGAACTTAGCACACTGCTTCCTCATTAATTTCGATTTTTTTCACAAAGCTACCTCTATGAGGAAGATTTATTGGCTTTCTCAAAGAGGAAGCTTTTTTTGGCTTTCTCACAGAGGAAGCTTTGTGAAAAAAATGTAGACGCGTTTGCAGCTCTCGTTTGTTTTATGATATCTTTCTGAACTATAATCTGTTAAAATAAAAAATTCAAATTATTCTAAAGTCCAAACCCATTTATCGATTGTCACAAATTTTGGTACATAGCAACAGTGAATATTTTTCATCTGTATTTTTCATTCATAAAAATGTTCAGTTCATTCATTGTCATTTGACCTGAGTTATGACAAAATGTTAGTTTTTTTTTTTATTTATTTTAACTCACGTAAGTTTCGAACTGCTAATCGATCATCACCAAATTCGGTACGTAGCAGCGCTTAATGTTATTTTTCGTCTGTAGAAAATTTCAGTTCATTTGGTGAGATTTGACGTGAGTTAGAGCAAAATAAATGTTTTCTTAAAAACTTCAGAATCCCATAAAAACCGAACCTATTTGTCGATTCATCCCAAATTCAATATCGATTCTTCTTTAACATAGCTTTATTTGTAAAAAATTATTTAGCTCGATAGCTACAACGTTGCGGAAAAGCTAGAGAATATACAGAGATTTTTCTAAAAATTCAAAATTGGATAAAAAATAATTCTGTTTGAGTTTTTTTGAAAATAATCACAAACAAAGGTGTGTCTACTTGTCCCACGTGTGTGCCAAGTTTCAGCTCGATTAATAAAGTCGTTCTTTAGGTATCTAAGTTTAAATTTTACATGCCGGCCACATACACTCACATATATTTTTTCTAAACCACTTTTCTCCACGTTTGGACCATTCTGAGTGTTCTGACATGAAAATCTCGAAAAAAAAATTTTTCACAAAAACAAAGCTTCGTCTATGAGGAAGCAAAAGACCATAAATTTATGGTGGGCTATCATTACTTGCCGCTTATTGTTCACCTTATTCATGATCAGAAAACCAAAAGTTGAGCATAACCGCCTGCGTCGAATCTGTGCACGTGCTTCACTGTCTTATTATCGATTAGACCGACACCGACTGCACCGGCAGCCGGCTCCACTCCTTCCACGCTGTTTTTTTTTTCTCTTGTAAAGCATGCGATATAGTAAAGAACTAGAGAGCTCCGGGTGTAGTTCAATGTAATTGATTTATAGTTCCTATTTACCGACCGTCGGTAATTTCACTCAACAATCTAATTTCGTTCATACAGATGGCTTTATCTGTCAGTTCTCTTCTCATAATTAATTAACAACAATAGCAACTTCCCTCTATCGACGTACTTTCCATATTCCAACTCAATATAAAACCTCCACCACAAAAATCTATCAAATTAATCATCGAAAACGCAAAAGTTGAGAGCGCAAGAACGAATGTATTTTTCACATCTCTAAAGAATCACGCGTCGCACGATCGTCTCTGATTGGACAGCTCAGTCTATCATTTTGAAATATCTAAAAGAAAAAAAAACCTATCTTTGTCTTTTGAAATGTCTTTTCCCTGTTTTATTCCCAAATAAAATCCCTTTCGTGACATACAAGAGAATCGGCTTTTGAGATATAACACGATTTGCAGATAATAGAAAAAATCCTACTTAAAGGTGAAGAGAGAGGACAGGAGGAAGTAAGTAGCGCTGCGTGCGCCGATTAGTTCGCAGCGAGCGTTCTAAAAGCTGATTGGCCCCACGCCCCGTGTGTGTCATCATCAGCAAAAGAGAACCTCACTATACGTCCGACTGTGTGCTGTGTGCGGCATCCATTGTGGCATTGCCCGTTGGGAACTTTCGAGAAACGGTGCGGACCAAGTTGCTGTTAATAGCTTTCAGCAAGCACAACGATTCTACTCTCGCGACACGCGCTAGAACGCTCAGTTTCAGCAGTAATCCGGCTTTGTCACTGTCGTTACGATCCACGCTTTGACGTTATCATTAAAATAAAGTAACGCTCGGCGATATCGTCGTTTCCTCGGAAACTCAGGTGAGTAGACCTATAAAATTGCTAACGGGATTCGCTTTTTTCACTCTCCCAGGCATCCATTGAATCAATAAACACGATATTTCGCGATTAACGACATTTTATTGAGCTGTACGCATGTCGTGAAATGATGTTGCTGCCTGTCTTTTTTTTGTCTTCGATAACCGCAGAACCGTCGTTATAGTAGGACGCAACGTGCAACTTCTCGGCTTTGAAGGCTATCAGCCATCGTCGTATAGTTGCGACAGTTATATAGGCTCGATTCGCGTCTGTGTGTAAAAAAAAGTGCAGAGATATCGATGGGATATTAATGAAGAGGAGTACGTCAAGGCTCGAAGAGTTCGCGATTCGAACGCATGTTTTTTCGTTTCTAGGTTTTAATATGCATATATATGTATATTTAAGCAGGACAACTGCCGCGTTCCGCTTCGGCCACTTTTTAGGCGACTCCATGCTAGTTTTTTTTTCCATACCCCGGAAAATCAATGATTTTCGGGAAGATTTTTTGGACTTTTAGAGGACAGAGAGATACTTTATTATTTGCTGCTTTGGGAAATTGTAGCGCGTCAATGTCGACGTCATTTGCTTCGTCGCTATTACTCCCTCCATTCTACCTTCTCGAATGTGCTGTTGAAATTATACGAAACTTGCTCAATTGGTAAATGTGCGATTTTTCCTACCTACATTATATTCGCCTCTTTTTCCCTCGTGGAATTTAGAAGTTGAATTGTAAATCGAAGAAATATTTTGAGTGGTTTTTTTTTTCTTCTTTTTTTTTTAATACACATAAGATGGTGTGCTGTGGTGAGGTGAAATAGACAAAAAATGATTAGCGAGCAAGCGCGATACTTCCGTGATTATGCCCAGTCATGCGGATGTTTGATATTCTTGAGTTGGCAGTGTGCCGTTGAAATATTATGTATCTGTTCGTGAGTCTTGGATCGTAATCGCGTTTAATTGTGCGTTACTTTATGACCTTTTTTTTTTCTCTCGACTGTAGTTCAAACCTTGCGAATTTTCAAGTTCAAAGCCTGTGTTGAGTCGCCATTTTGAAACACTCGTAACTCCCGTGCCTACCTTTGACAATTCGTGAAAGATTTTTCAACGAGGCCTCGAATTTTACGGTATTGACGATTTTACGAAATTTTTGCGTTCAATTCTAGCTATTTTTTCGATTGGTTGTAGCTTTATTTGGATAACGTTTTTGGAAACTGGCAAGAATTCCTAATTGACCTTACCTAGTCTTTGGTAATTTGCAGCCTTGAACCTGCACAATTGACCATATCAGAGTAAGCTGAACAAATGCAGTATTAAAAAAAACATTTCTGACAACACAACAAAAAATATTTTTCTTTTGCTCAATTGCCATAAATTTAATTGACCATGTTCTAAACTTTTTTTTCTCGTTTTTTTTTTTCTTTTAGGTTTTAGTTTGATTACAATTTGAGTAAAATAATTGTTATAATCAAACATTTATTTAATTTATTCTAATTTTGAACAAAAAAATTTAAATCTCATTTATGGACCATTTTGTGTTTTGGACAGAACACATTTTTAAAAAATTTTAAATTATAAAAAACTGAGTCTAAACACGTTCGACTTTGGATTTTTTATTGTGACTAGTCTTTAAACTTTACAGTTTTCATTTTATAGGAATAATGAGTAGTTTTTATAATACATAATTAAGTTAATATTAACCCTAGAATCCTGAATATGGACTGTTTGTGTGCCTACATTTTAGTGTAAACTGTCTACATCATCCAAATTTCAATAAGAATGTTTATTAAAAAAGGGATTTTTCAAGGATGGCAACAATTTTATCATATAGTTAAGACTCCAAAGGAGACCTATGAATTTTTTTAAATTTTTCCTTACACACTAACATAGCCAAATAGGCAACCGGGCAAATCCATGTTCAGGGTTTGTGGGCGCTGAAAGCAACGACTGGGTTCTAGGGTTAAAAAACATTCTGTTGTCACGAAACAGCACAGTGATTATAATTATTATGTCTATCTATCTACAGAGCTGAAAATCACATGAAACATATTGAAATAACAGAAATGATAATTGCAGGTTAATAAATTTGGAAACAGCCAGGTGACTGTTTCATTCTTCCTTTGAGCTAATACAACGAGTACCAGTACGGCTACAATGGTGAAGGAAACAACATTTTATGACTTATTGGGTGTGAAGCCTGGTTGTTCGGACGAGGACCTGAAGAAAGCTTACAGAAAACTAGCACTGAAATATCATCCTGACAAAAATCCCAATGAAGGCGAAAGGGTCAGTACACTATTAAATAAATATGAGTTAAAATTACTATAAGTAATGGAGAAAGCTTTTGTACATAAAGCATTTGTAAAATTTCAGACAGCTGGAACAATAAATTATATTAAAGAGTCTGGACATTAAACTGTAATATTACTCTTTAATATTAATTTCCATATTTAAATTCTGTTATCTTGAATCGTTAAATCTAATTACATCTTAGAAAACAATTTTTCAATGACCTTTCTATAATGAAGGCTGAATATCTTAAATACAATATACGTTTAGTTGAAATAATGGTTGATTATAAATTTTTACCAATACAATGTATTAATTCTTACTTTATTAAGTTTATAAATAAAATATACACACATACAGAAAACTTAGGTTTTTATGTTGGATATTCAAAAACTTTTTGAATAATATACTTTAATAATAATAATAAAGAAAAACTCAAGAAGTCCTTCGTGTCGCGAGCAGTAATGAATTTGTCATTTATGTTTGTACGATAAAGCTAGCTGCATTCTGCGCGCGTTTACACTCAATGAATAACATTAATGTTTCACATTTCATGTTCACACCGTTGTAATAGGTACTTACCTGTGATACAAATAAAATTCTATTCTGTTCTATAATAATAAAGAAAAACAACTACCAAAAAAGGCAACAAACACGTTAATATTGAATTTACAGTTTAAACAAATCTCACAAGCATACGAGGTTCTCTCGAACCCGGACAAAAAGCGCATCTATGACCAGGGTGGAGAGCAGGCTCTGAAAGAGGGCGGAATGGGCGGTAGCGATTATTCCTCGCCGATGGACATCTTCCAAATGTTCTTTGGTGGCCGAAGAAGGGGGGGAGAACGCAAGGGACAAGACGTCGTTCATCATCTCTCGGTATCATTGGAGGAACTGTACAAGGGTACCGTTAGAAAGTTGGCCTTGCAAAAGAATGTCATCTGTGATAAATGCGAAGGTAAAAATTCACGCATTTCAGGCAAAAAGATTTTTTTTCCTCTTCGATTCATACGGTTTTTAAAAAAGCAATAAAACAAAGGGAGAAATTCTAACACAAATTGGAAAACTATTTCATGTTCTTTATTGGTCTTATTAGGCGTCGGAGGCAAAAAGGGATCCGTGGAACGGTGTACCGTGTGCCAGGGCACTGGAATGCACGTCGTGATCCAACAGTTGGGACCCTCGATGGTTCAGCACTTGCAGCGTCAGTGCTCCGATTGCCGTGGTCAGGGTGAACGGATTCATCCGCGAGATCGTTGCAAACACTGCAACGGCAAAAAAACCGTTCGAGACCGAAAGATACTGGAGGTTCACGTTGACAAGGGTATGCTCGATGGTCAAAAGATTCTATTCACCGGTGAGGGTGATCAGGAGCCGGGCCTGGAGCCAGGCGATATTGTCATTCGTCTCGAGGAGAAGGAACACGAAGTCTTTAAGTAAGTTCAATTTTTAGCCTACAGCTATCTTGAGCGATCTCAAAATCATTGATATTCATTTGGAAATATTTATTTCTTCATAAAATTTATGAGACATTCGAGGACCAAGATTTCGAAAATCATTATACACATTTTCATAAATTGGTATGAGAGCAGGTGTGACCAAATTTGTAGTCTTGTTTAAATTTAAAAAAAAGTATAACAAATTTACTGAAAAATAACTCAATTTACACCATAAACGCATGTGACTTTTTTTACGCTGCTTTTTTTTAGAAGTTAAATTTATAATATTAATTCCATATTGATAAAAAAAAAACAGCTCGTTTAGTTCGTTAATTGATGTTTTACAAATTAACCGAATAAGTTTCTTCGTCTCACTTCCCAATTAGGAGAAAAGCTTAAAATTCGTAGTTTTAATTTCTTTTTTAAAGGAAAGGTTGTAATTTTTAAACAATGAATATTATTAAAAATGTTTGTCGGTAGATGTATAGTGCATCTTTCAACAGAGAAAATGTGCCCTCAATATTTAACCAAAATTACAAAAGTTACTTCTAATTAACGTCGCAAAAAATGTCTCGTGGGTTCTTGGCGTAAACTGAGTTATTTTTCATTAAAGTAATTGTTACACATTTTTTAATTTTAAGCAGGAATCTAGAAATTCGGTTTCACCTGCTTTGATACCAGTTTCCTTTTGTTTCCTCTAATGCTGACTGTACTGTTGAAGTCTTCTTAAATAACAATTTTAAAAAATCTCAAACAAATTACAATTTGATCAATTTTAAGGAAAAACATGCAGCATGCAAAAATAAAAAAAAAAAACAGTTCCGATTGCGGGCACCAGTTGCATAGATTTCAATTTTTTGGATCAGTACAAAAAATTCAACTTCACAACTCAAAAACAGCGACTGAAATATAGTGCGATCCATAAGTAGTGGAAGTAAAAATTTTCAGAAGTTACCGAAACGTTCTAGAAATGTATAAAATGCTAGGGAATATATTCTAAAAGCTTCTGAAAAATTGTAGACATCTAGAAACTTATTAAACATCCAGCAAATTTCTAGAATTTTAAATTAATATCACAAAAAAATTTGTCGGCCCATTCCTTGTCCATCTGTATATTTTAAGAAAAAATATTTCAGACACACGTTGTAGGGCTTTTTTTCTAAACTGCTTTTCTCGACGCTTTGGACTATATTTAGAGAGCCCAGATATAAAAGTCCCGAAAAAGAAAATCACAAAAACCAAACTTTCTCTATGAGTAAGCACAATAATAATAATAATAATAATAATAAAAACTATACCCTTTTTTTACAGACGCTCTCGTAATAATGATCTATTAATGACAATGAATTTGGAGTTGGTCGAGGCACTGTGCGGCTTTCAGAAAGTAATTCGCACGCTCGATCAGCGAGATCTCGTGATAACATCGTTGCCGGGAACGGTTATCAAGCACGGTGAGATTAAGTGCATATTGAACGAGGGAATGCCGGTGTACAGGGATCCATTCACAAAAGGCAAACTGACGATCCGCTTCGTGGTAAACTTTCCAAAGTCTCTCGATCCCAGTGTCATATCGACGCTCGAGCAATGTCTGCCTCCGCGAGAAGAAGTCATCATTCCCGACGGAGCCGAGGAGTGCGTACTAACGGACTTTGATCCCGATTTTGAAACGAGACAACAGGAAGATTCACGACAGGCGTACGACGAGGACGAAGGTGGTGCATCTCGTCTTCAATGCGCCACACAATAATTACATGCAATTGTACTAATTCTTTGAGAAGAGCCGAAAGAAAACGAGATAATTATTCACCTAAAAAAAACGTAAAAAAAAGAACGTCCGTTATCCCCCCGCCATCGTTACGGTGACAATATATTGACCTAACATTTTTTTGTTATCCTTACACCTCCCAAAAGTTTTAATCGGTCAAAAAAAATATATTTAAAGATCGCATTACAAATTTTGCAATTCACTAAATTTTTTTTTTACGTGTGTTTTTTTTTTGTATCGATATGGCCACCTAAAATTTTGCCTAATTTCAGAAATTAAGGCTGTAAAAAAGATCACACCAAAAATAAATCCTTTGAGATTATTGATTTTTGCCGAAAAATTGGTAATTTTGTGAATTAGCAACTCGAAATTAGAATACACTCTTCCGCAAAAAAAAAGTGAAGTCACTAATTCGCATATTGCCAAAAATATAGAATATTTGAAGTCGGTGTAGAAGAAGTATTTTTAGACCTTTAAGTACTTTTTTTCGCCAATTAGAACTTTTTCGAGCTTAATTCCACGACAAAGAAGTAACAGAATTTCGAGTTAAGATGTGAAACTAAAAATAAATTTTAAAAAAAGTAGAGGTCAAAATATTGTCGCACTATTCACCATGTAATCCAATCTTTCGCTATCTCTTATTACTTTCTCGTCGACTCGGACTTACTCGGCAATTTCGAGATGCGCGCGACTCTCGCGGGTTTAGAGCAAAAGAAGAAAAAAGGGTTTTTCCGGTATATATGACGGCAACGAACAATGTTTGTACGAACAACAAATTCATTATTGCAAACTTAGTTGATCAACGATCGTATGGCGTGATTATTGCGAAGCTATAGAACGAAAAAAAGAAAGAAAAAAATGGTGTATGCGCACGTTTAAAAAAGCAACCGAGCAGCTGCTGTTTCTTCGACAAGTTGCACTTATCGTTTTATCGGCACGATTATTGTTAGATTGTAATACTAATGGCGCATTTTTTTTCCTACTTCTCCTTTATTATCATTTTTTTTTTCTATTCCCAATATACGTAAATATTTATTCGTGGGCGCGGAATCGAAGGCAAATAACAAATAGGAACAATGACGGCCATCCCGCCAATAGTATAATTTATGCATCGTTGCGTGTTTTTCTTTTTTTTTTTTTTTTAACGTGAATTCTGATAGACATTAAAATGCAAACGCGACGAAATTTGTCGATAGATCGGTCTTCGTCGAAACAGATTTTGTTCATCTTCGGAAAGTGACTGGATCAATAAACGAACGATATCTCAAAGCCTCGACTTTGTTATGATTTGTTACTTTTATCTTTTTGTTTTGTTTTTTTCAATCGCAGACAGCGTCCAAATTTTTTTTAGTAATAGTTGTGAATTTCTAGAACACTTTAACAGTATTGAGATTGCTGAAAGTTTTTTCTTTTTTTTTTTTTTTGTTAATTTATCCATTGTGGCCTAAGATACTACCAGATGAAAAAGACGTAATTTTTCGTTGTGATTAGCATAAAAAGTATTGAAACCACCGAAAACTAAAAATGTCTAAAGATTCCTGTAGAGAATAGTCAAGTCCGAGTCGACGTTTCATTCCAAAGTGGTTGTTGCCCTAACAAAAAAAAATTCAATTGCCACATGAATTCTTAAAAGCTACTATTTTATCTGCAAAAAGGAATTCACGATAAATTTAATCATGCAAATTAATCTGTATAACGTAAAATCATACACAGAGTCAGAGGTGTAGCAAAAGGAAGACAATGTTTGAAAAACATAATAGACATTTTTTTTTTCTTTTTATTGATAAATCGTAAAACCTCCACCGTGGGCGGCATCTGATACGAAGAGGGGGAAAAAAATTATGGTAATCATGTAGTTGTTGATAATGTTAGTTCAATGAATATAAATTGTACGCGCAGCACCAATTAATCAATTTTATAAATTTAAAAATTATGATTTACTACTTGATTGAATAATTGTCGTCCCATAATGTCCACTTTATTGATGTTTATCACGAATTATTGAAGTAAGATTTGACGCAATGCGTAAATACAAAATGAAAGGAGAGCAAAAACGCTTTGTACTCTGTTCAGTCATCAATGGAACTGTCAAATGTCACTCGAGCAACTCAGATCGTTCAAATTAACAATGTTTTGACAAGTAAATTTTTCGTTGCCGAATATTTATCATGACTCCGCGCATCATGACGAAGATCCACTTAACCGTTAGATCAACAAATGTACTATGAAAAGAAAAGAAAAGAAAAGAAAAAAAAATCAGTGTGATTAAAGCTAACGATAACGAGATAACGCGATAGTTGAAATACGATAGTTAGATTTCATGAAATAGACAAAAAAGAAAATGAAATAAATAAAATCTTGTAAAATCTAATTTATTATAGAAGAATTTCTGATTACTGATGACTCAAGTCTCATCTCTAAGATACAGTTAAGTAAAAATATTGGAAATAATTATACCCGAGTGTTATTCATTATTTTACTTATCTTACAATTATTATTCTAACCTTTTCCTATTAATTAAGAACCAAGTATAGCAAATTATTTATAACCATCTGATTATCCTTCAAGCCACTCGAAAAGTCCTTTAGTTCGATATGAATTCATTTATGCCTGTACAATTAATTCTGCAGATCTTATTTAAAGAAAAAAAACAATTATTGGACTAGTATTTTTCCTGATACCCATTACCTTTGTTTCTTTCTAATGTAAATTTAATCGAATACCTGTAGAAAAATAATTTTGTCCTTTCCACATAAAGTGCTAGTCTTTTTTTGATCGAACCATCGCTGTCGTTTTATTTGTGCTGTGACTGGTCGTCCCTGTCGTCAAACTGGGATCGGGAGCAAGTTCATGCATTGAAACTTTTTATTTATGTCAAATGTCAAATATGCCATAAAGAGACACGAATTAACTTCGTATTATTTATGCAATAGACAGAATATTATCATATTCTAGTAAAAAAAACATACAAGTATTTTATTGAAAACATAGTGATTTTTGTACAAATATTTATTTAAAGAATGTAAGTAACGGGAAAAGTAATTCACACTCATTTTTAATGACATGTAGGTATCAAAATATTTTATTTTAATTTTAATAAGACATTAGTACATTCTCTTAGTTGCATGATAAAATATTTAAAAAATAAAATAAACATCAAATTATTTATGGGAAATTGTAGATTTTATAAAAAAAAATAAAAAAAAGCCAAAAGAAGGTATGTATTTACAAAAGCCATAACAATCGAATGCAGTAAATAATGGCGAATTATCATTCCCATTTTATTTCAATAAAATGATCATTTAATTAAAATAAAAGTATTTCTCCACAAGGTTCTAATTAAAATTGCAATAAAATAATGACTAATGAGAAAAAGACTGCTGTGATTTTCGTGGTATTGTAA
The DNA here is from genome assembly GCA_964016905.1 of Perithous albicinctus. NCBI lineage: Eukaryota > Metazoa > Arthropoda > Insecta > Hymenoptera > Ichneumonidae > Perithous > Perithous albicinctus. The sequence goes on along the minus strand of OZ024691.1, from coordinate 16,567,595 downwards.
AAATTAATTTTTACGAAATAAAAAACCTTTATGCCACATGGTGCGAGAAATGCGGTTTTACGCACGCTTCGCGTGCGTCATACCCCATTTTCGCATCTTGTCAAATAAAATTTTGTACGATACTCGACGGAAAACCTATTTCTCAGCTCGTGTGATTATAGCACTCGTGAGAAAAAGCATTTCCGCACTCGTATCGTAATACACTATTCTTTTAGGATTTTTTTTTTATGGAACAAACGATGGTTTGAAAGTAATCGGATACTTAAAAACCTGACCAAAACCAAAAGATGTGTCGGAAACTTTGTGACGAATTGACTGTCACCGAAGCTGATAAGAGAAATTAGCATGAAGAACGATTATTCGATTGTACCGATAATCAACGCGTTTTCCCGAGTGACCGGAAATGGACGCTATGAGCTTAAAAAAAAGTTGTTAGCTCGACCAATGTCTTTTTTTTTACAGCATATATGCTAGTTGTGTGATAACAAGACCAAGCAGTGGTGGTAAAATATACAGAGCTCACTGCGCCAGAAGCGGCACACGGTTAAAGCGTTGTGATAGTAGCGCGTGAGACGCGTGAAACTGCGGTGGCGCGTTTGCGTATAACTGCAGTGCGGTGCAGTGCTGAAAGGCTCTGGGCATTCATACACGTCAAAATAGTCGCAGTCAGCATTATATTAGACTTTGATTCGAGACTGTCAAACACCACGTTTTTCATTCATACACGATCGTGCTACGAAGTATAAGCAATCGCAATTCTTTGACGTTTAACGTTGAATGGAATGCAAATAATTCTCTCTCATAAGTCGAAGATTCTAAGTCGTGATCAGGTGAGATGTTCTTAAGAAAAATGTATCTTTTTCTTCTCGAAATTATTTAAATTTTAACAATCGTGGACGATATACTTTTTGTGGTATTCGTTACAACGAGAAATCGTCTTGATAAAGCCTTCTATTTTTTTTTCTTTTTTCGACATGTCGCGAGATCTTTGCGTTATAAAGCTGGGGTCAATGGTCCGAAAGCCGCCTTTCGTTACCTATTCAACATATAGTCTATTGTCACATAATTTCTATAGGCGCTCCGGAGTTCAAGATGCCCATTAATTCAAGGACAACTGATCCGATGTGAAAAAAAAAAAAGAAGAAGAGAAAACCGTGTGTATAGAAAATGTTTACGGAGACTGTGGAGTACCTGAAGGATCCTCACCTTGTGGCGAGGATCCAGGAGTTCTTCGGAGTCAGGATACATTACAAGAGAAAATTGTCGTACGAAGGAAAGACTGAGAGTCGTGAGAAGGTAACGAAGAATGGCTCGCTACGTTGCACAGGCGAATCCAATGGACATTCAGAGAGGGACCAGCTGGATAAGCAAGAAGAAACACTTGATTCAAGCAATAAATATGAAGTTTATAACCCACCGCAGTCAGAATCAATTCATTATACTATTACTAATCATTTTTGGTACTATCTCTTTCTCTCCGGCACTCAACTTGGCGATGAGACTTTTTATTCCGCATTTATATCCTTCTGGTTCTGGAATATCGATGGCGCTGTCGGAAGACGAGTTGTTCTGGTCTGGGCAATAATTATGACTATCGGTAAGGCTGATTTCTTTTCACAGGCGATTGAACCACCTAAAAATCATGAAATTTAAGTGGTCCAGCAATTGGATATGAAAAAAAGATTCTACTGGACAAGCACAAGCTTTTCTATTTTTAAGCCAAGTTATATTATTATTATTATTTGGTGATTGTTAGTGGAAAATATGTCTGCTTTTGTTGTAAATTTTTCAATGTGGAGTAATCTTTTCTATCAATTTTTTTCTATAACTTCTGTGAAAGATCATTGAATGGAAATTCCTATATGCAAACTGGACTTTCTACAAACAGAATTGTTCTTGAAAAACCAATTTGGTACATCTGTGCAGTCTGAAATTCCCCTTACAATTTTTTTTCGTTTTTTTTTTTGCTTGCCCAGTAGTAACTTTTATTAATGTAACATTTGTTAGGAGTCCAATATAATGCACTATTTAATTTTTATGATTTTTAGACTCAGTCTTCTTAAGAAAACTGCAACAGCAGACAGAAATTAGTTGTATTATTTTTATTGTGTATTTTAAGAAAGTAAATAAAGCAGAAAAATGTTTGTGTTACAATATAAAATCTATATATCTTCTCAGAGAAATTTCATAATATATTTAGCCTGACAAATTAGTGGAGCTTTTTTTAAGAAACAAAATAATCTATAACAAATAAAATTGTATCAAAAATGTCTATTATGATAATCTTTAAAAAGTTGTTGCAAAGTAGAAACACATGCTGCTTTCTTATTGTTAATCATTTTTCATAAAAGCTGTAAAGAAGCGTTCTTTATGGAATCTATAGAAAAATTGTCAGAAAAACTTTTTTTGGAAGGGTAAGAAATATTTTTCAAAAATTATAATGACCCACTTGGCAAAGAATGCCTTCTATATGAGAAAGTATTTTGATCAACTTTGGTTTTCCCATTGAGAAAGCTGTGTAAAAAATTAAAATACGATAGTGATAAAACTATAACTATAATAGGAGTACAAACTAGGAAGTAAAAACAAACTTATACATTAGGGTGTTTAAAAAAAAAACTCTTTCTTTTTTATTTACGCCGCCATGTCAATGTTTAAATTACGAACTTCAAATAAACCTCGCGAAAGGCGAGCACTGGCAAAAAATTCTAAAAAGAGCCGCATTGGAGGTTTATCCCCAAAAAATACGGCACTTCTAAAACGAATTTGTTAGCGCCTCCTATTACGAGGTATTTTTATAAATTAAAAATAATAATTTTACGGGATGTGAACTTTTTCCTTTATTTTACGTACTCTAAAAAAAATTGATTTCTATTTTCTTCTTTTTAATATGGTAGACCAAAAACATCATTTTCTTTTTTTATGCATCTCCGATCCTCTAAAAGTGCAGGGTTCGAACTTAAAGTACAGCCCGTGAAAGGGGGCACTGGCAAAGTTTACGAAAACCCCTCGCGAATGGGATACCTTTATAAGTAACTTTTAGAGGTGTCATAAATTTTGGCATCTAAAGGTCGAGTGCGCCTCTTCAATTTTATTGACAGGTGTCCCATTTTGCGAGGTTTCATTCAAGGTCGAAACCTACACTTTTAGATCGTGGGAGAAACGTGAAGAATAAAACTTCAAAGTAGAACTTTGCACATTGCTTCCTCATTAAATTTCATTTTTCACAAAGCTACCTCTCTATAAGGAAATTTATTCATTAATTCTGGCTTCCTCGTAGAGGAAGGTTTGTGATAAATGAAATTAAATAAGGAAGCAATGTCCAAAGATCTACTTCGCAGTTTTTTTTCCAATTAACAGTTTTTCCTAATTGTTATCTCCACAAAATGAAATCGTAATAACTAAATAGTAGTTTCTACTTTACTTGCGTGCAAAATTGCATATATATTCATGATGTCGTTCTCAAGTTATGGGTCATTGAATTTTAATATCTATGGTCATTGAATATAAAAAATGCAAATTTCTATAAAATCTTAACTACTTTATCAATTATGCCCAAATTTAGTATTAATCATTGACACAATCTATTTAAGTTTTATGCAAAATTTCAAATTAGTTACTTAAACCGTGCTCGAGTTATAGCATTTTCAAAAAAATTTCGAAAATTTAAAAACTCCATAAAATTCGAAGCGCTTTTCCAATTTCGGCCAAATTCAACGCCAAACAACATTAAATGTTCCTAAACTTATGAAGAACTATTTAGCAGAACACCGTTAATTTTACGAAAGTTAGACCATTCACGCCTCTTTTTCGAAAAATTCAAAAAGCTATAAAATCAAAATTTCTCCATACATTTTGTCAAAAATTGCAACGATCAAAGACGGGCTGCTGCTTCACTTGTGTGCTGAATTTCAGCTCAATCGGTTGAACAGTTTTTGAGTTACAGGTAATTGAAATTTCGAAGGTTTACTTCATCGAAATCTAGACTTTAAGGTGGGTCGATCACCCGAGGCTTTCCAAGATACAAATCAAGGTTTTAAATATATTATAGATCTGCTTCAAGTCGAGCGATATCTAAAATTTGAATCAGACCAATTGTATAGTTTATTAAGATCTAAAATCGTGAAGTTGAGACTTTTTACGCGAATTCCCATTACTGAATTCATAAAGGAGCGTAAAATTTTACATGTACACATCATTAGACATCCAAAATCCAAGATATAAATTCCAAAAATAGAAATTTATATATTTTGTACGTTTCTGAATCTGAAACAAATTTGAAAGCATGACGTTACCGTAGATAAAAGTCGAAATATCGGTTTAAAGTTGCCATTAAACTCGCGAACACAGACAGATTTATGGTATATTTACGCATCGGTTGCTCAAGCTGTCAACATTGCCTTCACGGACGCAAATTTACTTACACATTCATCTTTGTCTTCTAAAAATGGTCTCCACATTTAAGGCATGAAAATACTAACTATTAATTTATGAATAATTAACTAAAAGTTAAAAAGTTCTTTTGCTATCCGATTATAATTTTTATAACCTTTGATTTTTCACATTTGAAATTTGATGACGCGCTTGTCAAATCAAATTCTCAATATTATTTTTTAATTATTTTTGGGCAGCTCAATATTTTGTTGAACCTTCATATTTAAGTCTGTAAAATTGGTAGCTTTTTAATAACACACGCTTTATCGTTTATAACGTTATTAAATTAAAGTTGTACGTTTGATTACTACGGTGGTGATGGACCCACCTTAATATGGTTGGAGAAGCAAAAAAAAATAGTGACCTTTTTTAAACATCCGAATATACATGCTTTGTTAATTTATTAATTTTTTCACAGGCCAAGGACTGAAGGACATAATTTGTTGGCCTCGTCCAGCTTGCCCACCAGCTGCGCGATTGCAGAGCAAATGGTCGCAAGAATACGGAATGCCATCGACTCATGCAATGGTCGGCATCTCGATTCCCTTTAGTGTCGTCTTATTCACCATGAACAGATATATTTACCCTTTGTCTATAGGATGGACGATAGCCACATTATGGTGAGTATTTAGGCTACAAATTTTCATCTGCCCGTTACCGCTTATCAGGAGATTATCGATGATTTTTAATCTATAAAATAGATTATTGCATAATCTCATTTTTAGAAGCGACGACTATAGTCATCCTCGAATTACAGCATTTTTTTTTCTCAGGTGCGTCCTCGTGTTTATGAGTAGATTGTATCTTGGTATGCACACGGTGCTTGATGTTGTAGCTGGTCTCGCACTGGCTATTTCACTAATGGTGCCATTAGTGCCATTAGTCGATTACACGGATCATTACATTCTCACCGAGAGCTGGCCTCTCGCGTTGCTTATCGCTCTCAGCTTTGCAACGATTGTTTATTATCCTCGCAGCGACAGATGGACCCCCACGAGGCACGTATTTCATCTATTTTTTCTTAATTTTTAAATACGATAAAAAAATATTAGCTTCAACCGCACGAGATTGATTTATTCAAGACCATAAATATTGGCGTTTGATTAAATGGGGAAATCGGTGATTTTTCAACACCAGCAAGATAGTAAAATTAAAGTTTTATTGATATAATAAAAAAAATACGAACGATGTGAAAAAACTGGATATTTTATCTCTTAAAAGATTAATCCTACAGATATGATAAAAAAAAAAGTTTCTCGAATGAGATAAAGTCATTTAAAATTTAAATATTTATATTCTCTCGGGAAATCGTTGATTTTCAACACCTTCTTCATGATAAAAATTGAACTTTTATTAGTACGATAAAAAAAGATACGAAGGAGGTATAGAATCTGGATCGTATAACTCGTAAAAGATTGATTTTATTGATATGATAATAAATCGACCGACTATTCATTACGACAGAGGCGACACGGCAATGGTTGTATCCGTGACGGTTGGCGTTCACGTTGGGGCGTGGCTCAACTACAAGACAGGAGCATTCGTCGTACCTGATCTTCCGCCACCGTACAACATTATTTGGCTGTCTTATCCGATGCTCGGTTGCGCCATGCTCCGCACAATTATCGGTTTTTGTTGTATAATGGCCTGTAAATCTCTCTGTAAATCTCTCAGTTACGCGACAATGTGTGCCATACTTCAAATCAACTCTGAAGAGCTCATGAATAGCAAACATTCATTAGATAACAAAAACAAAGTTCTCGTTGACTTAGTTTATAAGTACATCAGTTGTTTTATGATCGGTTTTAACACCGTTTATCTACTGCCCAATGTTTTTACGATACTCGGTATCGACAGGCCGACTTTTTATACGGAAATGTAAGGGACATTTAGAAATTAACTTATTTATATAAACGCATGAAGTGACGTTTCTAGTATATCAAACAAAAAAAAACGATAAAAATGTAACAATTAGTCAAACCAAATAACAAAAAAAATACTACTTTCTATGACTTACATCGCCGATTAAATTGTACGCTTTATATTGTATGTATACAGTACTGCTCTATCAAAAGACTACAATTAAATAGTCACTGTACATATCTTTAATTTGACATATAATTCAAAGATGGCGTCGTCACTGAAAAAATGTAATACGTTTTTTAAACGTAGAAATCCTGTATTTTTTATTGTACAGGCGAATGATCAAATGATATCTAAGTCAAAACGGGTTGTACCAATCGTGGAACGATTTAATTCCAAGACCTAGGACATTAGGTCGTTGTTTTGTTTAATTTATTAATAGGATAGTGAAGTAGGAGAAAAAAAACAAACGCACAGAATAAAGTTACGAGTACTTTTTCCTCTTGGACTTGAGTTGTTTTATGTTTAGATCCTTACATCACCGGAATATTCAGACGCAATATCTGGAAATATACATTTTTCATGCTTGCCTTAATTAAATCGTAAAAAAAAAATAGTACATTTTAACACATCGGGATGGTGCACTTTTCTTCACGGAGGACTGAAAATAAAATTAATACATACGTTTATGTTCTGATCCATCACTGCAGTTACGTTCGCTTGATCCACTGTATACGGCAGAAATATATCAACGAGATAGTCGGTTCTTGGAGCCTCGACTATTATGCGATCCTCGAAAATATCGACTCTGATGTCTTTGATGCGATGCTAGAAATTTATAAATTCATGATTTCTTTATTTACTATTTTTGCTTCCTCATAGAGGAAGCTTTGTTTTCGTGAAAAAAATTTTTTTCGCCATTTTCATATCAGTATACTCAGAATGGTCCAAAACGTCGAGAAAAATGGTCTAGAAAAAATGTGTGTGTGTTTCCAGGAACAGAAAATTCAATCGTCCATAACTCACGAACGACACGATGGATCCAGCTTAAATTTAGCACGCAAGTAAAGCAGTAACTCCTCTTTAATTGGTGTGATTTTTAACAAAATATATCCATATATGCAGATTTTATAGAATTTTTAATTTTTTTAAGAAATGGCGTGAGCGCTCTAACTTTCGTAAAAGTTCGACGATTTAGCTAAATAGTTATTCATAACTGAAGACAGTTCAATGTTTTTCGGTATTGAATTTCAACGAAATCGGTAAAGCGGTTCGGATTTTATAGAATTTTCAATTTAAAAAAAAAAAAAAAAATTTGTTCTAGATCACGTCGAATCTCAATAAATCAAGTGAAATGTTCTGCAAACGAAAAATAACTTACAGCGCTGATATGTACCAAATTTGGTGATGATCGGTAAAGTCGTTCGGATTTTACGCTATTTTGAATTTTTCAAAGAATTTATATTTTGGCTTTAATTCCGCAAAAGTTAAGAAAGTAAGTCAAAACTTTGTACTAGATGAAAATATGATGTAACGATATTAATTACGGAATTTTCGTTGTCATGTGTAACGTAATTTGTTTTTTTTTTATAGATCTTTCACTTTTAATTTGTGTTGTTGCACAAGCAACTACCAAAAGTATAGAGGTAACGATATTAAAAAAATTCGAATTAAAATGAAAAATGATGCAAAGTAGAACTTTGCACGTTGCTTCTTCATTAAATCTCATTTTTCACAAATTTTCCTCTATGAGGAAGCCAAAATTAATAAATAAATTTCCTCATAGAGGTGGCTTTGTGAAAAATGAGATTTAATGAAGAAGCAACGTGCAAAGTTCTACTCTGCATTTTTTTTTCAAGGGAAGAGAGTCAGATTTTAAGAGCATTTTAAGAAATAACGAAAAAGCTACATTCATGCCGTAAGTATACATCTTACTAAAGTGGCAGTGGAGTTTTTCTGTTTACCCTTGTTGGAAGTTTAAAGTAGCCAATCAGTTCCTTGGCTTCTCCCTCTTTTGGCTTACGTAGAATAACGTATTTCGGATCAGTTATTGACTTGGATTTCTCTCCGATTTCCTGAATGCTCGATTTCGAGGACTTTTCAGAACAATTGGACAGCTCTTCTATCAATGGCTTGTAGATCGGTGGCTTTTTTGGCTCGCGTTTCTGCGCTCTGTGATCGTGCAACTTACCCATCACCTATCCATTAAATATTAGTTAGGTTGTATAAGTAAATTTGCAAATTAAAATGCATCATAGAAACTATACAAAAAAATGCAATGTACTTAATTTTAAGAATTTGTTATTGGTTTTGGTCGTTTTTTTTTTATAACATTATTGTTGTTAAGACTCGACGTATCGACCTAATTTTTTTATGGATGGAATTTTTGACACGCGCTCTCGGGGTCTGAGATATCGGTGTCGAAGATTCTGATGTTATCGACACTCCTACAAGGGAAAGTTTCAAACATATTTCGAATCCTTGAGTTTTTTATTTAGTTCGCTCTAATTGCTCCACCAGTTCATTAAGAATTGATGGAGCAACCAGAGCGACCCATTTTTTACAATTAAAACAAATCGCGAAAAAATATCGCCACAGCCCGGGTTTGAACCGGGAACCTCGGATCACTAGTCCGATTTGTTTTAATTGTAAAAAATGGGTCGCTCTGGTTGCTCCATCAATTCTTAATGAACTGGTGGAGCAATTAGAGCGAACTAAATAAAAAACTCAAAGATTCGAAATATGTTTGAAACTTTCCCTTGTAGGAGTGTCGATAACATCAGAATCTTCGACACCGATATCTCAGACCCCGAGAGCGCGTGTCAAAAATTCCATCCATAAAAAAATTAGGTCGATACGTCGAGTCTTAACAACAATAATGTTATACAATGTACTTAATCGAAAATAAATCAACATTTGTGCAGTTTTAACATAAGACACCTTTTTTTTTAAATTTACAGTTAAAAAAGGAAAACAAAGTATAATTATATTTAGTTACAGATGATTTGAAATTTAAAAAGAAGTAAATTTTCATTGAACATTATTTGTTTTTTGCATATTTAAAAAAAATTAACATATAGCCTTTTAGTACATTTTTTGAAAGGAGAAATTGTCATAAAAATGTCTTTCATCAGATGTTACCTTTCTATTTTTCAGAATTACATAGCCCTCGCTCTGTATAGGCCTTTCATGTTTTTCGCCAACTGCAGTAATTACAGTGAGTATTGTGAATGTCCAGAAAGCCTTTTTAGCCTGACACTTTTCAAAGAATTTTGTGTTCAAGGCAATATCGTATGTCAGACACTTTGCTCCACCTGTGAATAGAAAAAACTACCAATAGAAACATTCTCAGTTTGTTATAAAGTACTAATTTTATTTAAGGGAAGGTGAAACCTCCACAAGTTGCAAAATAAGTAGAGCATAATTTTTGGAACTGTAATAATCGCAAACTTGATGCGATTTGGGAAAATAGAAAAGTCTTACATACTGCAGAATTGGCAGACAAAGTCGGTAAGATTTTTTTTTGATCCATAAATATTCAATGGACTTAAAAAGACTGGTTACAGTTTTTATAAGCGATTGAGTAGCTTTCACCTCCCATTAAGATTTCATATCACCTTTGTCATTTTCAAATCTTTCGTGTCCGATGCTCATAGGAATGCACCAAGTTGGTGCTTCTTCGTTCAATACTTCATAAAACTTTTCCTCTGACAAATCTTCCGGGGGAGGAATTTCCATTGTGTGGCAAATATTGAGGAAAACTTTTTCGCCATTCTCAGTCTTACATTTGATACAAGCTCCTAGAAATATCAATCTAATTTACCATTTTAAAAGAAAAGAAAAAAAGTTTGAAACTTCTAAATTTGGGTGAAAAACTTCAGTTAAAAAAAATGTATGACAATAATAATTTTGTGTAAATAAAATCTAAAAAACAAATTAAAAGCGTTTTTTCGGGAAAATATAGAATAGTACAAAAAATTATGAAGCGAATCGAGGAACATATTTTTTTGTTTCAATCTACCTGGCAAAGGACGAAATGTCACAGAAGGCGGCTCGGATTTATCCAGGCTTTGCAATAGATTATCAAACTGCTCGTCCTCCTTTTTCTTTTCCTGTAATAGTGAATCCTTGAATGAAACTGTTTCTCGAACTTAACCTAACAATCGTAATTAAACGCCGGTTGGCATCGGTAAATCTCACCGTAAGTAATAAATTGTTTCTGATTATTGAATCGTCAATCTCGAGGAGAGCTTTATTCGACATTTTTGTTTGGGAATACAATTTATGATACTATAAAAAAAATATACACGAGTGAATGTCGCTGTTGCTGCGACGATTACACAAACAATGATTTGATTGATGTAATTAACCCGCGCGCAACCACGGACAACTGACAGTTTTGTCACGTGTGCGCACTTTGCCGGGCAAAAGAGCGGCGTTTTATTCACTTTTTCAATATTTGACAATTCTGCAGAAAATATGCTACACAATTCTGGCGCATTATTTGTGGGAATTTTTTTTTATCTTCCAATCTATATAATTCACAGTTTTTTTTAAACTCTGACCTTCTCGTGTATTGCAGGTTTCGAGTTTTTCGAAAAAAAAAATATATATCATTATACACCGATCGGACCAGCTTTTACCATGACCATCGTCAATATATTTGATTATTTTTTTGTCATTAATCCCAATGGATGGATGACTCCATTTCTTTCAAATTTTTCATCGTATATTTCAGAAAAAATTTCGATGATTTCGGAAAAAAATTGTCTCACTGACAAAAAATTGGGAGTAGAACAATTTTTTAATGATTTTACGAGTTTCAATTTTATTCTAATTTTTCAAACTCTCATTCAACAATTTTTTAAATATATCCTACTCCCAATTTTTTGTCCCACAGTGGGACAATCTTTTGTCCGATTTTTTATGAAAATTTAAATTCTTTTATTTAATTTTTAAACTCTCATAAAGAAGCGAAAAAAGTCTATGCTTAAAATGTTTGTTTTTATGAGTAGTATTTTAGACATTTTTTCAGACAAAATGAAAACTGTCCATGTTTTCGAAAAATCGATTTTTATGTATATTAATTAAAAATCAATGCTTCGGGCGAGTTAAAGAATTAAAAAAATAAATTTACATTAAACTATACTTCAAAATGAAAAACTTTTATGTAGGTATGTTTACGATACGTCTCATATCCAAGACATGTGCATTCGAAAGTTTTCAAGCGCAATGTTTAGAACCATTTTTAGAAATTTACAAGTACGCGAAATATGCAATGAAAAGGTGGTCCGATCGGTGTATAATGCCCCCTATATATTACTTGCAAGTATGTCTATTTATTATTTAGTTATTCTCTAGATTTATCAGATTTTTAGCAAAAATCGATTTTTTTTCAACGTCTATACCTAATATCTAATAGAAATCTAAAGATTTCCTTCAAACTATGAAAAAAACCATTTGAGAAATTAAGAATCAATTTACTTTTATCGTTGTTTTGGTAAACTATAACTGTTTCAAAATATAAAGTGAAATGTGTGAGGAAAGTCGGATATTTTTCAATGCATTTTACGAGTAATCTGTTTTTTATACATTTAGATTCAGAAAGGAAATTATATTTCTTTAAAATTTACGGAAACAGAAATTACAAAAATTAAGAAAGTCCCGTCTGGAAAATGGTGCTTAATTGATAAACAATGTGGGTAATTACAAAATTAAGAAATAATTAAATAACCATTCGCATATCATAGTCGGGAGGTTTGTTTGTCATTAGGTGTGAAAATTTCTTATGTTCTTCAGGGGCTACTACTCCAAAAAGTACTGTACCTGTCGAAACCAATAAACATCTATTTTAAAAAAGGAGTTGATAACGCCCGTCTTTTCTGCCCCAGAGGAGCAGTCAGAATAAAAAAAAATCCGAGAAATTTGTGGAGGGACTTTCAAGATTTTCAGAAAAATTGTAAAATTTTTCAGAGAAATGTTTTATTTACTTAGAGTATTCACAGCTACTCATACTCATGTCTGGAGAAGAAAGTATAAAGAAGTATTCTCAATTCTAGTAAATGCTTTTTTCTTTTCATTGAATAACATAATCGTTAGATCGTCGGCTTCAAAAATTGTTATTGTACAATATTTCCTTCTTCAGTAATTCAATCTCGGTTTCCTTTCTGCGTACCAAGTCAGCCACGAATCTGTGCTGCTTCTTTTCGCAATCGAGCAGTCGTTTGTACTCCGCTGTGGTCTTGCCCAATTTTTCAGCAGCAAATTTTGCGGCCGTTAGTGCTTTCTGCTTCTGTTCGGCGAGATTGTTAATTTGACATTCCAGAATATGACAGCGTTCGCAATAGTCGAGTTCAGAAACGTCGCTGACAATCTGAGCCTCTGCGTCCTCCAATGCAGCTCTCAAAGATTTGTTGCTCTGCTTTAGACAGTGCATCTCTTCCCTGAGTGATTGAAACTCACGAGCTGCTTGATGAGCCATTTTTTGACTATCCTGCAACAACTGAGATATAAATGGACAACTTTATTACAGATAAATTAATACAATTGAAAATTTAACATAAGTTAAATAAATAAAAATGGAAATTTAATATGAGTTCAATTGATAAAATGGAAAATTTATCACCATTTTCAATTTTTTAATCGTTTCAACTTTATCCGCGATTATTTTATCTTTGATCTGCATCTCGCAATTGCAGTTATCGCGACGCTCGGAAAATTCCGCTTGCAAATTGTTACGAGCCTCTGTCTCTTTCTGCAAGCAACATTTCAGGCACTCAATCTCTTCTTGCATTTTTTTGCACCTGCAGTCCATCGATTGAATCTTACTCTCCGCCTCGGATAATTGAGCAATCTTCGACGACATACAATTCTCGTTGTTTTGAAGAGTACTTCGCTGTTTGGTGCATATCGACGTTAAATCGCATATTCGTTTCTTCTGTATTTTAGCAAGATTCGTTAGTTCGGTTACAGTCTCTTCCAATTCTGATTTTTCACTAGCCAGAGCTAATTCTTTTTGCATCACGGCACATTTCATTCTGTTTACTTTGTCATCCACTTCCGCGCAGCTTTTGCACCAATAATTCATCAATTGTTAAGTATTATTATCATCATTATAGATATTCTTGCTTATATATGTAAATTTATTAACTTTCAAGTGATCGGAATAGCGATAACAATAAATTAAATCGTATATACAACATATTAAATGAAAAATAAGAGAAAATTACTTTTTTGCTTCGTTCTCCGATATTGATTGTAATTTCGAACGTAGTTGTTCGCATTCGCACTGAAGCTTGCTATTGTCGTCCTTAACAGCATTTATCTGTTTCAGAACTTCGTCTCTGCTGGCTTTGACTAAATCAGTCTGATCTCTCGACTGTTTCGCTAGATCCATAGCAAGATTTCTCGATCGTGCAGCCAATTTCGCTTGATTTTTAGCTTTATCCAAAGAATCCTTTAAGCAATTTGCCTGCTGTTCACCTTCGTCCTTCAGGCACTTAATGCTGCATGTCATTTTCTCCAATTTCTCTTCCAGCTCTCGATTACGTTTTCTCTCATTTTCCAGGTCCTGAAAGACACTAAGTTTTTATAAAGAAAATGTATCATAGTCTTTTTTTTCATAGCACTCTCAGAAACCTTGTACATTTGCTCGATATCCTTTTTGTCTCCCTCAACATTATGAGATTCAGCAGCTTCAAATTTATTTGCTATATCGTTGGTCCGAATTGCTACTGGAGTCCCTCTTGGTTCTTCCACTTTCTCAGGCTTTTCGTTTCCATTTCCTGGTTCGAAATTTACTGAATTTCTTGTTACGCTACAATTTTTAATAATCAAAGTTTGAAAAAAAATTATTTCTTACCGGATTATCGAGTCCTTTAGATTTGCTTTTATCAAGAATTTGTCTCTGCTGGTTTGCGAAGTCAGGAGAAATTTCTGAATGTGATTTGAAACTCCCATCAACGCCAGTACTCTCAACTACACTCGGATCTGCAAATAACATTAAATGCGATACAATATATTTTTTAAACTGATGGAAATAAAATACTGATGAAATGATAAAATGATAAAAAACTGATGAAATAAAATAAATTTGATACAATAAATTGAAATCAATTTTCTTTCATAGAAAAATAATGACGAATACAAAATGTTAGTTATCGAGTTTCGATGAAATATCAAGTAAATTCTCGAGTAAACGAACAATTCATTAAAATCTCATTTCTATACTTGTTAAACTATAAATTGTTTCACTATTTATATGTTTGATGAACTTACCCTCAGAGTGATTACACAAACACATTTTGGGACGTAATGCTTCAGAGGATAGTCCATTTTGATCTCTACCGTGACTCTTGGATTTATTTGGACAACGAGATCTCGATGTAGATCTATGATGAGTGCAAGTACAGGGTTTTATTTTTTTCCCAGACATATCTTTGTATCTTCGTAGGTCATTGATAGTCATGAGATCTTTATTGAGCTTTTCGATTCTCGAGAGACACGTAGTAATGCTCATTCCCAAAATCCTTTAAAATATCTTCCTATCATCTTTTCCTGTCGATCTAAATTCGACGACGATGGCTCTTCAGCTTCAGAGGTGATTGAACGGTTAAATTACCAAGATTTCTGTCAAATAAATTGACGTTTTGCGATTTCCATGCAATCAAGTAATTTCATCACATTGGGAATAACAAAGGAATGATCGATATGCAAAATGGGCAAGTCACGTTATATGGAATGTCATCCCTGGACGAATATTGGAATAGAGCAAGCGAGATAGATCGCTCGGAAATTAAGACATCGTCTTCGGATGATTCTACGGATGATACCAAATCAAGCGACAAAGAGTATCGCGATGCTAGTTGCTATGTCGATTTTGATGAAGAATTCAACGAAATTGTCAACGAAGATGCCACAAATAACGTACAAAATTCGTGGGAAATTATAAAATTATCAGAGACGAAGTTGGAAGAGAGTTTTGAACTTCAATCGTCCAGATATGTTCGCTGGGATGTTCTTGCGAGCCTGGGATTAGGACTCTGGGCTGTATTGTGTATCGTCGATTTCCTGCATTCTGGAAAATCTGTGACTGAAGGTGAGACTGCTGAATATCGTAATTTAAATTATACATTCCAGAAAGAAATGATTATATGTAATAATATATAATGATATACAGGCTGTCCCATTTAAATCTTCCAGTTGATCTATCTCGACAAATTTCTCTCCAGATCAAGTATTGAGCGTAATGAAACTTTTAGGGTTCGAAGGGGGACGTTAAAAAAATTGAAAATTGCGCCATTTTCAATGTAAAACCAATTTTTTTTTTTTAACATCCCATTTTGAACCCTGAAAGTTTCATTATACTCAATACTTGATCTGGGCAGAATTTTTCGAGATAAATCAACTGGAAGATTAAAATGGGACACCCTGTGTAGTTATATTTTATATTTATTATGTTATATAAAATTTTCTCATTATTTTCAATGTGGATGATTTTTTCAAGATTCCTCTATTTTCGCGAAAAAGAATAGCTGTAATTATGAAACGTCGGTGTTTTCATTAACAGAACTTTGCTATTTTATTCACTTTAATAACAATTCAAATATGTACTACTGATATTATACATAAACTATATATAATGTATCATATAAGATTATATTGATAATGATAAGATTATATGCTATATATTTATTTATAATCATTTTATCCCAGATAAAGATCTTTTTACAGGCTGGTTTTACGAGTCGGCGAGAGAAGAGAAAAATGTATCGAAAACTCTACTGGTTAAAAGGCCAGAAACGGAAGATTGGGGGTTTATTCAAGTCTGGCCTTATCTCCGGAGATTTCTATGGATTTCCAGCTCGGGAGGACTTTATATTCTGTTGATTCTACTTCTGATTGTATTTTGCGTTGATCCGAGACTCAGAAAATCTACCGAGCAAGCGACAATTAAGAACAGCTCGAATACGAGAAATTCTCAAAAAGAAGCTAAAAATTCCATCGTTGAGAATAAAACATTCAGAATACGGAAAAAAGTGCAGAATTCACGAGTGATTCGTCCAGTTATCCAGAAAGTCGTTCCGATTAAATTGGTGCTTAATCCTGCGATACATTTGCATGCAAAAATACTATCGGGCGTCGATCAAAGATTGTCTGAATTAAAAAATATACAGACACGAAATTCGGTTGTTAAAAGAAAAATTGCAAGTGTCTCGACAATATTACAAACGAACAATGGACAATTAAGTGAATACAGAAAATTTGTAATTTTAAATCGAACCTTTCTTGGTCAGCTTCGTATCACGAATTGCAAGACACTTCAGTTTTTGAATATCAATAGAAAAAACGCGTATTCCTGTGCCAAAGAGTTGGGTTATTTGATAGACTCGAGTACTTCGTGTTGTAACGTTGAAAATGTTCATTTTGAGCTCGAGGAATATTTGCGAAGGACGCGAAAACCTTTAAATTCATTTAACTCCTTTAGAACGCGAAGTATCGAGGCCGGACGAAATTTCACAGACTTGTCGACTAACGGAAATATCAGAACGCGAATTATTACATCTTCGCCTGCGTTCAAGAATTTTTTATTACGTTTAAAACACAATAGCTGCGTCTCGTGAGACAGCAAATTTCGATGCAGATATTTTGGAGTAACGTTACAAACGACGTTTGATTATGAGATTTTTTTTTTTTATTTAGCGCAAGTACAGTTTTTTTCCTTTTTTTTTAAAATACGATTCATACTTTCATTATGCGTCAGTCAATAAGAATAACAAATAATTCGCACATCGAGTCATATCAAATGTATAAAATCTCATACTGCTATTCGCGCGTTTAAATTCTATAACGCTACTCGCTAATACGGCATTTATTCAGGTATTCGCACAAACTCAGAAAAATAGCACATTTTTATATACCGAACTTAACTGCGATAATATTTATATAAAGAAGAAAAAATGATATAAAACGGGTGCAATTCAACAAGTTTCACTAGACTGTTGATTTACTTTTTGAATTTACGCGTAGCGAAACATTGCAAATTTTCGGCGATGTTAGAGACGATTAAAACAATTAAAATTCTATGTAATACAAATTGTAAGATAAAAAAAAATAACATACTGCGATGATAAACTGGCTTTGAAATTATTATTATCGAGCATATTCGTTGTCAGAGGAAATTATGAGAATTTAATGGAATGCGCTCAAGTTCAGATTTTCTAATAGTTTCACCAAAAAAAAATATCGTTCCTTTTGTACTTTCTCTTGAAGGGGAAACGCCACAGATTAAAAAAAGAAATCAAAATTCTGATCCATCGAGATCTAGACCGAAGGCAAATGAATTTACAAAAAAAAAAGAAAAAACAAAAAAAAAACGCTTTAACATCCTTCACATGCTACTGTGCAGAATTTGTCGGGATCTTTTGACATTGCCGGTTTTACAGATATTTACGTTACTCGCGAAACGCAAAGAATTAAGAGTCTCGTTATAGCATTCGTTAAGTGGCGAAATATTGAGCAACATGAGTGTCTTCGAATTTCCACCCAACGACGGCATGAGCAAATGCGTTAACTTGGAATTTCGGTAAGGTACGTGATCCTGTTTCTTCGATAACGCTAGAATAACATTACCAAGATTCGCAAGTGATTTATTGATATTTTTCGTTTCCGTTGTTCTCGCAGCCTCGTCGCTTTTGAGTCTCTCCGAACCGGCCAAATCAACGAGATTCAAGTTACCAATGGAAATCTCGTCCTTCTCCGCGTGAGTTCCGATAAGACGGATTCTCGCGACGGAATGCGATCTTGATGATCGCTCGTTTGCGTAAGTCGCGGCAACAGCACGATTTTGCTGTGCCGTTTGAAGACACCGATGCAATTCCTCTGGGCTGTTAATTTCTTCGATCTGAAGATTCGATACGTAAAGATCGTGACTCGTGCTATCGGTCATTCGAATATCATGAATTTTCTGCTGTGAATCCAACAAATCAACGATATTTTCATTGTAAATCTCGAGAAAGCTCGCCTCGATTCTGTACTCCCATCCTAAAAGCTCGAACTCCTTCTTTACTTGAAATATATGTTGAACCGTGCGTGGAATCATTCCCTGATCTTCGTTACTTCGTCCACCCTCCATTGTGTATGTTTTGCCGGATCCAGTTTGTCCGTAAGCAAAAACACAAACGTTGTAACCTTCGAGAGCCGATTGTACGAGTAACGATAGTTCCTGAAAAACTTCCGCCTGCGATGCGTTTGGTGGAAAAACTTTGTCGAAGGAAAATTCTTGTTTAGCGCCGCGTGACTTTTTGCACCAACTTACGGAATCAGTGATTTCCGTACGTTCAACTTCTAGAGTACAGTCGTCAATGAAATTTATTGTGCAAGGCATTTTCGCTGATTCCGTTGATATTCTCGGTCGTACACGACAGAAAACTCTTATGTTTCCCTTTAATTCCTGTATCGCGTTGTGCAACAAACGTCGATCTTTGTCTATTTGATGTACGAGCGACTGTAGATCCTTCATTTTTTCCGTTAGTTCTACGTTTGTTTCCTTTTGTTCGATCAAACTTTTCTCTAAATTCAATACTTTTTCCGCGTGCTCGGAAAGTGATTTCTTCTGCGATTCGCACGTTTCCTCGCATTTTTTCAATGCAATTGACACTTCTTTGTAAGAATCTTGTGACTCTTTGTACGAGATTTTTAGGCTCTCGTGTTTATCGAGAATATCGGTAAAATTCTTTTTAGCCACTTGCAATTCTTCGGACAAATTGTCGTTTGCATTTTTCAGCTCTTCGACCTTGATTTCCGCTGCTGTTTCTTTTTCACGAAGCTCGTCGACGATGCTCTCGAGTTGTGAACACATTTTGTGCTTTTGTTTTAAGCTCGATAATTCGCTTGTCGCGAGTTCCAAGCGGCCTTTCAAATCCCATTTGCCTGGTTTTGCAGTAATTTTACCAGCTGCTGAAGCAACATTTCCAACAGCTTTTCCAGTCGTTGCGCTATGCGACGATTTAATGGCCGCGAAAATATTCGGCCTTTTACTTTCTATCGCGGTGCTCGTTGTTCCAAGTCGTTTGATTACTTTTTTCGGTCCGTTTCTCGCAATCGAGCTGGCGGTGTGAGATCTCGTTATTAACGGTTTAGTCGGTGGTTTGTTCTCGTTTGATGCTTTGGTAGTGATGTCGAGAGCAGTTTTTGATTTAGAAATGGCTTTAAAGCCAGTCGGTGGTACGATGCTCGGTGGAGGAAGGACATTGGATGTATCCGGTGCTTTTACGCTCGTCGTTCCAAGTCGTTTGACTGCTACTTTTGGCGGTGCGCCTCTCGCAAACGAGTCCACTGTGTGAGATCTCGTTATCAATGACTTGGATGGTGGTTTGTTATCTTGCGATACTTTACTACTAATGTCAACAGCAGTTTTTGATTTGGGAACTGCTTTAAAACCACTCGGTACTATCGTACTTGGTGGAGGAAGGACATTCGTCGTAGCTGGTCCTTTTAACAATGACGAATTTACTTCCCCTGTGTTTAGCGCCATCGTCAGTGCTACTGACTTTGGCTTTGGCAATCGTGATTCCATCTGTAGAAAAAAAAATACAAAGTTATTAATAAAGAGAACATTAAAAGGTTTGAAAAAATCGTTTTTTTTTACTACGGAAAGACAATGTTGTAGTCGTAGGACTACAGCTTTGGTATACACTGTTAAAAAAGTCGGGCTTTGCACATTGCTTCCTCATTTTCCACTTTTCACAGTCCTTTGAACTCAATTAATGAAAAAAAAAGTGCTCCATATGAAACTGTCTTTCCAAAATGAATTCTTAAATTATTATTCAAAGACAAAAGTAAAGTCTAGAGTAAACTAGCTACTTTGATACAAATTCAGTGTCGAACATTGATACACTCTGTTTAAGTTTTATACAAAATTTAGGATTGGTTACTAAAACTGTTCTCAAGTCATAGCATTTTCAAAAAAATTACAAAAATGCAAATTTCTATAAAATTTTAAGTACTTTATCATTTTTTCCCAAATTTAGTATCATACATTTACAGACCCTGTTTAAGTTTTATATAAAACTTAAGATTGGTTACTTGAACCGTTCACAAGTTACAGAATTAAAAAAAAAAAAATGGTAAAACTGTGAATTTCTATAATATCTGAACTACTTCATCGATTTCACTCAAATTCAATACCAAAAGTTGCACTACCTTGATAATGTTTTATACCAGATTTCAGCCCAAGAGCTGGAAATTTGCTAGAGTTAAAGTGTTTACAGACATTTTCCAAAATCTTAAAAATGCCATAAAATCAAAATGCTTCAATCGATTTTTATGAAATTTATACCAAAGAGACACTTGCCTATCCTGTATGTGGGATAAAAATTTGAGATGATTCTGTTGAATAGTCCCCGAGTTATGGCAATATGAATTTTTGCCCCTCTATCTCACACACACACACACACACATACATATATACATCCGGACACTTTTTCTAAACCACTTTTTTGGACGTTTTAGACCATTCTGAGTATGCTGACATGAAAATCTAAAAAGAAAAAAATTTTCACAAAAACAAAGCTTCCTCTATGAGGAAGCAAAAATATTTGGAGAATTGCAGCACCAGTTTTAGGAGTTCTTATTCACAAAATAAAGTTTTGTGTAACAACTTCTCTCAATACGTTTTCTTACAGTGTACTGTAATTTTACATATCACTTTTATAGTAAATTTAATGTTTCAGTTTATGAATAAAAACTTCCAATTTAGATATCATATGTAAACTGTAATTTCTCGTTTAAATTTAAGTTTTTAATTTTAATTTTAATTTTAATCACTATTCCTACCAAAGAGATGCATTTATGGTACACATGAAATTATACAGCTACTATTTTTTAAATACATGCTCCTCCTTAATGTGATAGCCAAGATTTCAAACCCATCCCATATCCACTCCTGTTGGTAAGTCATTTTGTTATACTTCTGTTAAAATCTTACAACAAATCGATTTTGAAAATACGTAAAAATCAAAAGTTTGTGTGTACAAAGGACAATATTATTTGTTGGTTAAGTGTGTTGTTATGAGAAAAATCTTACGCGTTACACATCGCCAAGGATATTAAACACATTATTCATAATTTCCAATATCCAAGAATCCGTAAATAACGAATTAACATGCAATGAAACAAAATTTCGAAACAACGATAACCAACCTTATTTTTGGCAACTTATTTACTTCTTGTTTGAGTGACACGTACATCAACTGTCTACAGGAACAACACAACTTGTAGGTTCGTAAACAAAACACTATTTCTGACGGTAACACATTTTTCTTATTTACAGTTTGAAGGAAGACTCGTTGATTAAAGAATAAAAAATAAACGTCGGAAGAGCGAGTTGGGATTCGCACGGCGTTCCTTGCTGCAGAATGGGCGGCAGTTGGTGGCGGGTGACCGGTGGCGGTTGACCAAGCACTCCAACATTTTCATTCAAACTTGAATGCAATCTTCGCTAGCCAATTAGAAGTGACGAAAGATCGACGGGCCAATCACGGCTTGTTGTGCGTAGCGCTTCTTTCGGGTAACGTACGGGTGTTCAAAAAGCCATCTTCTTTTACGTTAGACCTGTCCATACACGAAGTCTCTAGCAAACACGGTCGTGAAATCATTATTTTTTTTTTTTTTCGAAAAGTGTTTATTGACAGCGTTGGTTCAATATGTATAAAAATAGACATAAATAGTTACAACAAACATATAAAAAAAAACCTTAAGAGATCACAGTATTATCTAATGTTTGCACGCAGGCAGATCTCGATAGATATTAAATTCGCTGTTTTTGAATAACTGATCCAAACAAAAATAACATGCAAACTAACAGAGCAACGCCCAAAAATATCTGGCCTCGGACCGCAGCCAGTAGAAAAAGAGGAAAAAGGTGCAAAAGCACAAAAACCCTAAAAACAGTCTCGTACTTTTATAAACCCTGAAATCGTTGGTATATAACGGACGCGGTGACTACAGCTGAATGGCAGATCTACTCATCTCTGCAGATATTATCTCTGTGAATGAGATCTCCGTTCGATGTGCTCCAATATGAATGCCTATTACAGAAAAAAAAACCGATATTATTGTAATGTCTATCATCGATAATATGTAAATGGCGACGAATAGAAATTTCATACTCTTTTCTTTGAAGCTATCTATATCGAATGTTGAAAATCCTTGAAAGACGCCCAAATAACAAGGATTCAGTGGAAATCGTTTTCAAGCGATACTCTTTCTCAGAACAGAGATCTTCTCATCTCCGCTCCGAATGGACCTGGTACATTACCGACGCTGCAACGTAATGCCACTCGCCGAGAGATGGCGGTCGCTGACATTGCTTCAACGAAATTGGCCCACGATTGAAAATATATGTACTACACGACCCACGGACACCAAGTTCCCAAATATCACTTGCATGGCGTCTTCAATATGCTTACCAGGCAGGAGGTTGCTGACTACAGCTGACTTTATGTGTGCGAATCGTGTAGTACATATATATTTCCCATTGTGGGGCAATTTCGTTGCAGCGTTGTCAGTGAGCGCCATCTCTCTGCGAGTGACATTACGTTACAGCGTCGGTAATGTAGGTCCATTCGAAAAGTGTATCGCTTGAAAACGATTCCCATTCAAACCTACTTATTTGAGAATCTTGAGAATTTTCAGCATTTGACATAGAGAACTTTGAAGAAGACAGTATGAAACTCCTATTCATCCGCATTTATATATTATCAATGACAGATATTACTATATTTTCGTGTTTTTTTCTGCAATATGCATTCGTTTTGGAGACCTTCGTAGGGAGATCTCGTTCAACCATCGCCATCGCATCCGTCATATACTAACAATTTCAGGGCCGTAGTGTGCTGGAGACTTTGCGCAGTGATGTTTTCTCATCTCTGCTTTGCGTGTGTAGAGAAAGAAGAAGATGGCTTTTCGGACACCCTGTGTGTTACCCCTTTGTTTCAACGCTTCGACAGTTATGCCAACTCGCAAAACGAAAAATAATTCTCTTAACCAGACGTGTTTGAATCGTAAAGTTTGCGGCACTTTCAGCGGGAAATTCAAACGTTGCGATGACAATTGGGTTTTCTCATGAGTTAAAAGAGAGAGAAAATTCACTTTTATATTGCAGATTAACAATAATAGAAAAGTTTATATATATATATATATATATATATATATATATATATATATATTTTTTTTTTTTACTAACATGTATAAAATAACAGTAAGTAGTTTTAGTAATACGCAAATTCAATTTATTCACGTGTTCAAAAAATCCGCGCTGTCGGTGTGATGTCACGATGTCATTTTTCAAAAAGCATGTTTACGTTGTTTCTGGTGCCTTTATAATATCCTTTACATACTGGACAGCAACATCGTGACGTCATAACCCGGTTTGGGTGGAACTCATCTGTTTCCGGTGCATTTAAGTTGACAAGTTGCCGCGTGAATCTTAAGTACGCTATGACTGAAAATATTGAATTTTTTTTTTTTACAAAAAAGAAAAAAAAATTACTCATAAACATAAATACATCCCCTATCGTATGGTAATATTTGGAAAGCCATGAATCGCTGACTTGACCTCATTTTGACTAACCAAATTAATTTTTCCCATTAATTATAAAAATTTTACCATCTGATTAGTGATTATAGGGGTTCACAAATAATTTTCTTGTTTCTTTCAAATATATCTAATATTCTCAAAGTTATGGTGTTTACAAAATTCACGCGGGAAATTGTTGTTTTTTTTTTTTTTTTTTTCAAGCGTGTCGATAGAACCCGAGATAAAATTTACATTATAGACTTTCAATTATTGTATTGGAATTAAAATAATATGGATTTAAAGTTTTTTAGACATTCTATAATTCAACATTTTATTATACGTTTTTCCGAAAACCGCCCTCCTCCCTCCCGGCTCAGGACATGCGCGCTGATAGAATTTCCGTGTTGCTCGTATCGCGGGATGCAAGCACGGTGTTTCTTCAGTCACGTGGAGACTTTATCCGCGTACGGTTTAATCCGCGTGTTCGCTATTCTATAAATCGTGCCAACGAGTGACAAGTGAGAAAGTTATTTTTTTTTTTTTGCGATTTTTACTTCATTGTTCAGCTAATACTTCAGTGGTTTTGTCGGCAGCGAGAAGTTCCTTGTTCCGTTGGTAAGCAAAAAATTAACCATTTTTAAAAGAAAGTTTCAACGGTCACACGTTATTCCAATATCCAAGATTTCGATGTATTTGCACGTATTTTTCAGACTATGGTAAATACAAATTGATCTGTAATTAAGGATTCTTGCTTAAAGTACAAAAATTATTAATTTGTTTACTCTGTTGTATCATTTACTTATTCTAGTATTTTAAGATGCGAATAAAATGATAAATGAAGTGAACATGCCAAATATTTTGTACGTCAAGGATTAAAAGATTAAGGAGGTTAGATCGGTTCACAACTTGAAAATCAGGATTCAAATTTTCTAATCGTTTCTGTCATGTTTTATGCTTTAAACATCAAACCATTATTTTTTTTTTTTGCACATTTACATAACCAGACATTTTCTTCATCAGCTGTTAAGTATATTAAACTTAATACACAAGTCAAGTGAAATTACAAAATTTTATATTATACACCCCAATTTTTTTAACGACTCTGTATAAATTATTTATATTTTACATCTCACCTGTATATTAAATTCAACCTAACAGCTTATGTGTAAAAGTAAATATTTTGAACAGTACAGCAGTGGAGTGTGATTTGTATTGTAGCATGTTAAGTTAATTCATAGAAACATTAATAGTCATGGATTTGCAAAAAAAAAAAAAAACCAACTAATGTACTAATTTTCAACTTGAAACGTTTTAGTTTTTTTTCATGAATAATCAACTTTGCGAAAAATTGGTTTGATAAACAAACGAATATAATAATTAAGCAATTAATATATTTTTATATTAACATATGAAGAGCATGTTTTAAGAAATAAAATTTGTAAAAAGTACTGAGATTCTTGGAAAAAAATGAAGAAAAAATAATTTTTCGAAAAATGCCATTAATATTTCTGTGGATTTCCGGAAATTAAATATCTTTAATTGCGATTAGTTAATACGTAAAGCTTTGTAAATACATTACAAAATATAGTAAAACCTAAATATTTATCCTACCTCTTAAAAACATTTTGACCATTTTTTTGGCTATTTATCCTGTAAATATTTTTCACTTTTTTTTTCATCAATAATCAACTTCGCGAAAAATTGTTTTTATAAACAAACGATTATAATAATTAAGCAATTAATATATTTTTATATTAACATATGTTCTAAGAAATAAAATTTGTTAAAAATACTAAGATTCTTGGGAAAAATTAAACGAAAAATGCCTTTAATATTTCTGTGGACTTACGCAAATTAAATATTTTTAATTGCGATTAGTCAATACGTAAAGCTTTGTAAATACATTACAAAATATAGTAAAACCTAAATATTTATCCTACCTCTTAAAAACATTTTGATCATTTATTTGGCTATTTATCCTGTAAATATTTTTCAATTTCTTTTTCATCAATAATCAATTTTGCGAAAATTTGTTTTTATAAACAAACGATTATAATAATTAAGGAATTAACATATTTTTATATTAACATACAAAGAGCATGTTTTAAGAAATAAAATTTGTAAAAAGTATTGAGATTCTTGGAAAAAAATGAACAAGAAATAATTTTTCGAAAAACGCCATTAATATTTCTGTGGAAACGAACACCAGTAACTACAATTAATGATTCCATTTTTCTACAAACAATAGTCGAGACGCAAAATATACTGAAAATCCAGGCTGAAGGACCTCGGTCGATGGCCAATTGGCAATAAAACAAAGCGTTAAAAAAAAAAATGTTTAATTAATGTATCGTTCTGTTAAGAATAGAAAATTGTCCTGTGTTTTGTATTGTCAATAAGCGCACTATTAAGATTACTACTATTTCTGTGGATTTTCGCAAATGAAATATTTTTAATTGCGATTAGTTAATACGTAAAGGTTTGTAAATACATTACAAAATATAGTAAGATCTAAATATTTATCCTACCTCTTAAAAGCATTTTGACAATTCTTTTGGCTATTTATCTTGTAGATATTTTTCACTTTTTTTCATGAATAATCAACTTCGCGAAATATTGTTTTTATAAACAAACGATTATAATAATTAAACAATTAACATATTTTGATATTAACATAAAAAGAGCATGTTTTGAGAAACAAAGTTTGTAAAAAATACTGAAATTCTTGGAAAAAAATGAACAAAAAAAAATATTTCGAAAAATGCCATTAATATTTCTGAGATTTTTCGGAAATGAAATATTTTAAGTTGCGATTAGTTAATACGTAAATCTTTGTAAAAATATTACAAAATAGAACCTAAATATTTATTCAACCTCTTAAAAAAATGTCGTCCATTTTTTTTTGCTATTTTTCCTACAAACATGTTTCACTAGTCTTTGCTATTCGTGACTGGACATTTTGAAGGATGTTTTGAAGGACACATAAATAATAAATAATAACATTGTTGTACACTGGTTATTATTATTATTTTGCTTGTCTCTTTGCGATATGAATAATCAATGAAGGGAAAAAGGTGAAAGATCATAAAAAGTCGTTCCCGACAAAAGCGTATTCGCTTTGCTAGTAGGAGTGCAAAAGTGGCTGCAAACTTGAGTATAGTGAAAATTTAAATAATTAAATGAATTCTGGTGGTATTCGAGAATGTAGATAACTACCGTACTTGGCTGAAAGTATACCCAAGCGTTCGTTGAGCTTTCGCACGTGGAGCAGACGCGCATTTACAGTGCAATTATAGAGTGTGCACAAGCTTCCAGTATCTCTGTTAGTGCTGCTTCTGCTTCAGTTTCGCATTCGCCAAGAACTGTTTCTGGTACATTGCGTGCCGATATTTTTCCTCTACAGACCGCAAGAGCCACTCGACACCCGGCGACCATGTTCCGAAATAAATAGGATCCAATTCGCCGAGCCAAGTGAAACTTTTAATCAGCTCACTCACGATAGTATTCCAGCTAAAAAAATTTCAAAAAGCCAATTCTCACTTAGCAAATACTGTTTAAAAAAATCTACGAAAAATTGACAGTAAAAAACTGAAAGTTTTTATCCATAAATCCGGTATATTAAATTTAATATAGAAGTTCAATGTAAAGTTAAAGATACAGCATACGAAAATTATGAGAATTTATAAGTCTAAAAATATACACTGTAATTTTATTTTTTAATTTGAAAATTTTGTATAATAGTACTACAATTAGGCGGAAATAATTTGGTCGATGGCCTTGCAAATCCCAACACACACACACACAGTCCACTTATACACAAAAACATATGTAAAAAAAGGGAATTGCTAAATATATTATTTTTACAATTTTATAAAAAATTTCAAAGTGCAGATTATGGCAAAAAAAATTGTAGAAATCTTTCTAATATTTTGTTACAGTTGAATTACAATTTTTATTATAATTTTTACTTTTTGCAACATTGTTGAAAATTAGAAAAATTAAATCACTTAAGAATTTTTTTAGAATCCTTTCTATCTACATTTTTAATTTTTTTCATGAAAACAAAGTTATCTCTATAAGAAAATACAAATAATAATAATAATAATAACAATAACAATGCTGCGGGGCTTTAGATGCATAAAGAGGTGTTTTCGCATTGTATTTCATACGGTTACTGTTTCTTCGCACAATTTTTCCATACTATATAGAAATGGTCGTATTCTCAAACTGCTAGAAATGTTATATTTTTGTCGTTTCGTAAACGAACCTGCATTGCGTCCGCCGGCAATTTTACAGACAATAAGAGACAAAGCATCGAACGCGTCTGGACAGACGCGTCGGGTGTGGTATAACGTAATACGAGCATGAAAGGAGAATAGCAAAACCTGCCAAAACGGGCGAAAATATTTTTTCTGAATGTTTTAAATGTAAGCTTAGTTTTCTTTTTTTGCTGTCGAGCGCACGTTCGTGCGCTAAAGAAATGCAGAAATTTCGTAATCTGCGTAATGTCGAAGAATTAAAAAAAAGAAATGAAACCACGAAAAGAGATAAAAAAAACTTTTAAAAACAGTATGGTAACGTGTAGATCCGTCACTCGTCCTCCTAATTGCATTCTTGGTGGTGTGTGACGCGCGGTTAGAGTGCTCGCCAAATTGGCTTCACGCGGTTTCAATTATTTTTTTAGCACATCACTTTTTATCAACGTTACAACGTTTTTTTTTTAGTCAAAATAAAATTGGTGCTATTTTTTAATGAAATACACATTTATCAATTTTTATTAATTTTAATAAACAACCAGAAACAATTAATTGTTTTTGTGTTTCAAAAATATTAATTACCGTTTTTTAAGATAAAAAAGAACTAATTACTGCTAGAGACTTTTTTTGTAAACAATTAATTTTTAAATTGTAATTTTAAGAGCTTTAAAACAGATCCGAATTCCTCAATTTACATTAGTCGTTCGCTTTAATTTCTCTACAATTGTATTTTCATCTGCTCTTGCAACAAAAGCAGTCGACCTTCTAAAACTTCTGTCTTCGGCACTCTTTAGCGTGGCCTCGATATCGGACAGTTTTTTTTTTCGCTGCAGCGAAAAGCTCGCTTGCGTTACTTATACTCCGGTCGAGGCAACCAACAGGACGAAGAGGCGTCTACGGTCGTGTCAGATTACCGACGTGTCGTTAAGCCCTTTTTTTCCTTTATTTAATGGAGCTTTTCGCGGCGACGTTCACCCAACCGCAAGATGATGCACACCACCACCAGAGAGGAATCATGGGGTACTAAAAGAAAACACACCATTCTGGTATCTGAAAGCAACCATTTGAAATACAATAACGCTGTGTCGAATTTATTTAAAATACTTTAAAGATTACATAACTGTAAATAAATTCTTTGTTTCATAAGTCAATGGTACATATTCTTTAAAAGTAATAATAATGGCCATTGAATTAAATTAAATTTATTTAAATTGAACAAATTATAGTTGAATTAGATAATCCCTATTAGGCCGACGATAAATTGAATCCATTAATTCGATTAAATAAAATAATTTCATAAAATTCCGGCTCAATAAGATTTATTTAATTTAACTATACTTTATTTGCTTTAAATAAAGTTTTATTTGATTCAAACGAACCCACACAAATACTTTCTCTGGGTGTACGCAACACAAAGCTATGAGGAAGTTTATTTATTAAATTTGGCTACCTCGTAGAGGAAGCTTTGTGAAAAATGAGATTTAATGAGGAAGCAATGTCCAAAGTTCTACTTTGCATCATTATTCATTTTAATTAGCATTTTTTAAATATCGTTACCTCTATGCTTTTGGTAGTTGCTTGTGCAGCAACACAAATTAAAAGTTAAAAGTGTATTATCTATAAAAAAAAAAGTAAAAAGTTTTGACTTACTTTCTTAACTTTTGCGGAAGTTAGAGCGAAGATTTAAATTCTTTGAAAAATTCAAAATACTGTAAAATCCGAACGACTTTACGGATCATCACCAAATTTGGTACGTATGTTACTTTTCGTCTGCAGAACATTTCCGTTGATTTGTTAAAATTCGACATGATTTAGAGCAAAATTAATTTTTTTCGAAAAATTAAAAATTCTATAAAATCTTTATATATGCATATATTTTGTTAAAAATCGCACCAATTAAAAAGGAGTCTTACTGCTCTACTTGCGGTCCAAATTTGAGCTCGATCCATCGTGCCGTTCGTGAGTTATGGACGATTGAATTTTCTGTCCCTGGAACATTCACACACACACACACACGCACGCACATTTTTCTCGGCGTATTGGACCATTCTGAGTATGCTGACAGAAAAATCTCGAAAAAAAAATTGGTTCACGAAAACAAAGCTTCCTCCATGAGGAAGCAAAAGACCATTGTGAAAATAAAAAAAAACGTTCAGTTTGTTCTGAATTACTCGTGTAGTAGATGGTTTTACGTGCGCAATAAACAATCCTGTAGTATAATTCATATGTGACATAAATGTAACTGCCTATCTCGCGCCGCGAACCGAAGAATCGGTTAAGCACGAGGCAATGGTGAGTTGCTGTGGTTTTTGCTGTATAGCGAGAGATAGTTGGGCAACATACGAAGCACGCGCTCGTAATTCATGGATTCGAACCTGTGCCGCAGTTAACCACCACCTGGTAAATTTATACGAGGCGAGGCAAAGTTGGAAATTGTCGGTTTGGCTGAAAGGAAGGTTCGAGGTACGCCCCGGCTGGGATTGATAGGAAAAGTTTTCCAGCTGATGCGTCGCACAGCGAGTGTATCTGCAATAAAGGACTCTTTGTAGTCCGCAAGTGCTATGGTCACATCAAGGATGACCTTTCGAATAAATTATTCAGAGAAACATTCTGATCGCTTATATTTTAAATCATTGAAACATTAAAAGACAATATTCTCTTGTTTTTCCTTCCTCATAGAGGAATTTGTAAAAAAAAAATGTTTGTTTACATTTTCATGTCAGGACACTCAGAATGGGCCAAAACACCGTGAAAAGTGGTTTAGCAAAAATGTCGATAACGGACCGAGCGTTCGGACTGAAATTTGGCATGCAAGCGAAGTAGTTATCCGTCTTTGAATTTTGCAATTTTGAACAAAATATATGTAGCCATTCAGATTTTATGCGATTTTAAATTTTTTGAAAAAAGGTTGTGGTCGCTCTAATCTTCTAATAAAGTTCGATACTTTACCTAAGTAGTTCTTCATAACTGAAGATACATTTAGTGTTGTTTGGTATTGAATTTCGACAAAATCTGTAAAGCGGTTCGGATTTTATGGAGTTTTCCAATTTTCGTATGTTTTTGGAAAATCTATAACTCTAGAACGGTTCAAGTAATTGATCTGAAATTCTGGACAAAATTTTAAAAGAGTGTGTTGTTTAATACTAAATTTAGGCGAAATCGATAAAGTACTAAAAATTTTATAGAAATTTGCATTTTCGTAATTTTTTTGAAAATGCAAATATAACTCAAGAACGATTCACGCAACCGATGCAAAATTTTGCATAAAACTGGAATAGAATGCGTCGTTTTGCGTGATACTGAATTTGGTGAGAATCCAACAAAGAGATCATATTTCAGAGAATGTTTAATTTTTTTTGTACGAAGCTTTCTCTATGAGGAAAATTGATCAACATACTTTCTCGTAGAGATAGCATTATAAAAATTAAAAAATGATGAGGAAGCAAAGTTCTATTTTGCAGTCTTCTATTTACTTAATTGTAAAAAACTTTTACGTTGATAAAAATTACTACCACGAAAGCAAAGAAAGTGAAATATTTTTGTAAGTGAAATATTTATTTTTGTAAGGCTTTCAATTAGCGCAAATAATATCTTCCAATTTCAACTTGTGCCGTTTTTAGGTACTTATACTCTAAGTTGACTTTAGAAATATTTACATCAATGAACCGGGGCGAAAAAAAAGTTTCATTTATTTTTTATCCAAGTGGTATTTTTTATAAAGTTGCATAGTTTTATATTTGCGGTTGGAAAATAATATCAATTTTTATATTTTTTGGCCTTCATAAGCCAGCAGATATTTTGTGGTTATCGGAATACGTTGAGGTGAAAAAAAATTAAAAAATGAAGGTTAAAAATTGTTATATGTTTTGAGGGCATTTTTATCATTTTTAAAAGTCGTCGAGATACGCAACAAATTACTGATAAGTTAAGAAATTTTACTCGACGTAGTATTTAAAAAATATAAATAAACATTTTTTTTAGTCTACATGTCTGATGCACGCGCGTTCTTGTCATATCCACTAAACTGCTGTCACGCGAAGATCCGCGGAGACGTATATGTATAGGAGTCGTCGGCGGGGTGCGGGATAGTAGAGGGTTGTATGGTTTGCTCTCAGGGCGCCTGGAAGCACTTCAGCAGATGATGGACGGCCACCAGGAACGCGCAGCCCGACGACCACATCGCACTACTTACCGGAACTACGCCAAAGTGCAACTCTTGTATATATATATTAGTTGAAGCATGTCGGAGGAAAACGGTGCGCCTGTATTTCGCGGCTTACAGTTTACATCCCGCGGCACTCGATTGCTTTTCAGCGGAAAGAACCAGAGTGAAATGTGCCGTAAAAGATTGTGAAACATGTTTCGATCATTTTTTGTACGTGGAATTATTTATCCGACTAATTTATTATTAATTGCTTCATAACTCTTATATCATTTCATTTCTCATGTCATTAATGCTGACTATACACTATTGAATTCAAAAAATTAAAAAAAATTTCATAAAGTATTTCATTTTTAGCAGATTTATAGTGTCAGTACCTTGAAACACTTTATATGAATATAAACTTAATATGAACAATTCAATTTACTTTAATCTAATCGTGTAATAGTCAAAACTACTTGTAAAAACATTTGGAATATTTTTTCTGTAACTCGCGCATGAAAAGCGGTGCTTTTCATGGCAGTTTTGCGGATCGAAAGTGGCTCATTTCAAGCCAGTATAGAAAAGATAAGTCGCGCATGCTCAGTTCGTGATTCCTTCACTTTCGTCCCTTGGATTCAGTGATGCCGTCGAGACGAGATCAAGCTCTCGTCTCGAAAACAACGGCGAGACATATTTCTCGTGTCGTTTCTCGAAAATCTCGAAAAATTCTCGAGATTCCCGAGAATCTCGAACAATTCTCGAGATAATACGAGTAATTTTGATTTCTCGTCTCGTCTCGTGAAAATAACGCTTGTTCCGTTGCAGAGACGTAACGAGGATTGGGGGGGGGAGATCCCGGGCCCACCCTCTCATTACGTCACTGGTCCGTTGGCCGCGGACCAATCAGGATGAAACAGACAACAACAAAAATTCGGTATTGCCAATAACAAGACTAACAAAAATTATAATATAACTTTGGTAGCACTGGCCACTTCTCTTACGCGGCCTCGTCGAAATCATCAATCGAATTCAATAATTCGCAGAGCATTTTATCTGGTCAATCGCAGCTTGATACGATAGATGACGGTATGTAGATCTTTTTTCATCATCAATAAAGCGGAAATATGAATTGAGTTGAATATTTGAAATTTTTCTAATTTTTTTGGATATTTAGAGTCCGCCATCTTATCATTGAAGTGCCTACGTCTACTATTGCCAAGAAATATTTTCATGGCCCTGAAGATATCTGCATTTCAGAAGTAAAATTTTCATGACCCGCCGTATCTCCTTCAATTTACATCGTACAATTTTCCGCAGGGGTGCGCTTTGTTCGTCTTGAAATTCTCTAGGGGCGATAATTTTTAGAGTTTTTTATCGATCTTATTTTCGTCGGTACCGGCAGAAAATTATAATGATGATTAAACTACGAGTGAATGAGAGGAAAAAAATTGGCACGCCGTAACTACCGCAATTTTCGCCGTACGAGGTTCCGCGAGGGTGCGTTTTGTTTGTCTTGAAATTCTCTAGGAGCGACTATTGTTTGTTTTTTTCCCCGGTAGCATAAACAAGAATTGACTTTCATTAAAAAACAAAAATATTGAAAAAGTAATGAAATAATTCATAATACTCTTTAATCTTAAGATGAACTCCCTCGAATGCAGTTTTTAATATTATAAATGTTATAAATATAGTCAAGAGGCGTATGACAAGGGAAGTATGTGGTTATAAAAACCCTTTGGACTTTGATTAAAATGATACACCTCCCGACTATATTTATAACATTTATAATATTACAAACTGCATTCGAGGGAGTTCATCTTGAGATTAAAGTGTATTAGGAATGATTTCATTAATTGTTTAATATTTTTGTTTATGTGAGTCATTATTTTCAATATATATTGTTTTAAATGAAAGTCAATTTTCGCAGTCAGGAGTTTCTTCAATTAAATTTTTTTTTATTTCATGCTTTTTAAAGTTTTTTTTTAAGGATATCTTATTGGGAGCAATCCGATTGGAACAAATTAAACAGACAAAAAAACCGATTGAAACCTGTAGGAGTCTATTATGTTTTAACTGGAAATACATTTGATCGTTTTCTATCAGTTTCAATCGGAACTCCTAAACGGGTATACAGGTGCAGAATCCAACCTGACTACGAACTATGTACCTTGTTTCTTTATTATTAGCACCTTTCACAAAGTTCACTTCTTTGAGAAAGTATGGACATTTCCTACCTTCTGGAAGAACCACTATGCAATGTTCCACTTCACCTATCTTTCGAAGTGCAACAAAAAACGTATTGTGGAGGCTTCGATAATCAACACAATGGGATGATAAACTTAAAAAAGAATGATTATCATGAAGGGTGATATTTAGCGGCACAGCGGCGTGAAGCAATGTTTTTTAGAAATATCCAATCGGTATAATATTTTAACGATTATTCTTTCTTACTATTATAATATTCTTACAAAGTATTAACGTAATGTATGATAAATTAATTAATTTTTAAAAAACGATTATCATTAAACTTTCAATGGGTATAATATTTTTACCATTATTCTTTCTTATTTATTATAATATTCTTACAAAGTAATAACATAATGTATAAAATGAAATAAAGTTAACAAATGTTCAAAGGATTAAAGTTTTAAAAAAAGCAATTGCGCCTCATACAAATGCAGGTTGGTGTCATTCTACGGGACCATTTTTATATAGTATCCTATAAAAACTGCAAAATTGTGTTCAGACAGACAAAGGAATAATGTTTGTCTTTTTATCGATCGACATGAACAATTTCGAGATTGTGAACATCAGAATATCGCATGTTTTGCCGAAAGTCTCGCCGAGAGTCTCGTCGCGTTCTTGACGGACGAGAAATATTTCGCGTCTCGTCTCGACTTTTCGAGACGAGAATTTTTTTGGTCGGGACGAGTAATTTCTTTCGTCCCTAGGGATGAAAAGGTATAACCTCACTTTCCACTGTTCGTTCCGCAAAACTACCATTCAAAGCACCACTATTCATGCGCTCGTTACAGAAAATATGATGTGCAACGAGGGTGGAATTGGCAATTGCAACGAATGTGAGGTTCAATCACTCCAGTTTTGTCGACCCTTTTTGAACCTTGTTGCACAATATACTATTTCTGTATTCCGATATATGTGTCGAATAATTCAATTTTGAAAATTCTCCATGACTGAAGATTCGGTGCGATGAAACGACTTAAATGGCCTTGAAATCCATGAGAAAATTTTTTTAATCTGAAAAAATGTTTAACGTGCCAAGTAAAATACTCAGGCGATGCTGAATAAAAGGAACGTTCAGAGTACAGATTACAAATAAACGAAAGCAAAAAGCTGTAATATTATTTACTCCATTTTGACATTATCAGACCAGAACAATCTTTTAAAAATTTCTCCACTATCTATCGAAGCACGCAAAAATGAATAAACAGAGTGTGAATAACGTGCAGAAAATGCGTGCAATTTCGCAGCGTGAAGTGTGGTGGTCAGGGGTTATTGAGAGGACTTGACAGTTACACGCATTCATGTAATTTTCACGTGAACGGACACCCTGCAGTCGGTGTGGTTGCCTGTCGGATTCCACGTGGACGACACTGAACGCGATTGGACTCGTGCGGACTACTGCGAAGATATTCAAGTATATAACTCCCCGAGTTCTGCCACCCAGTCTCCGCTAGTATGACGTTAAGCCGTGCAGCTCGATCGATCTGACCATTGATTGGTCTGAAATAATAAATGCCTATTTCCAGGGTCGACCATAGTAACCATTTCAAAGTTGCATTTGTGGCTCGGGAGAGACGCAGAGATAAAGAAAAATAAAGAGATTATATCGAGGCTTTCATTCTCTTTCGAACAATAAAAATAAAAGGACAGGTAGGAAAGTCACAAAACGTGTTTTATTAGTCTCCTGCAAACAGCAGGCGACCCATAGGAGCGATAACGACGAGTCATTACTTCATTTTGTTCCGTAACTTCCCAAAGCCATAAATTTTCCAAGTCTTTTTTTT
This sequence comes from Perithous albicinctus, assembly GCA_964016905.1. Classification (NCBI taxonomy): domain Eukaryota; kingdom Metazoa; phylum Arthropoda; class Insecta; order Hymenoptera; family Ichneumonidae; genus Perithous; species Perithous albicinctus. Next base: position 16,531,292 of record OZ024691.1, on the reverse strand, counting down.
ATTCGATCTATGCCCTTTTCTTTTTAACTTTTCAATCCTTTTATCCTGCTGTTGCTCGAAACAAAAGCTCGCCTTGAGTATAATCTCCGGCCCTCTATACGACGGACAATCGAATAGACTATAATTACGTTGATAATGGAAAGCTCTCTTGAGACCGCGACAGAGATGGAGATAGATACTGTGAGAGACAGAGAATGTCGTATATTGCTAGTCCTCGAAGCTCTCGACTAGTACCTAGACACTAACAGAAGCGTCTGAAGCAGCTGCTACGAAGCATTCTGGCTACATAGCAATACTCTTTCAAGAGCTTGGGCAAAGTTACCGTTGCAATTCAATTCTCTACATGTTGTGAAACTCCGCTCACTCACTCTCTCTCTCTCTCTCTCTCTTTGTTTCCATCGTGCAGCTCTTTAAGCTCATTCTCGTATTTGACTGAAACTGAATTTCCACTTTGTCTTCACGGAGAAACACGAAACTTCTGTCTCAGTCATGTTCTCCTTGAAATAGAGAACAGCAACGCTTCTGTCCATTTCCGGTGCACTCGTTAGTCGACTAGAAATAAAGCTGTTAGAGAAAGTGACGTTTTTTAGCGTCATTCTAGTTTTAATTGCGAAAGTGTCAGGAACTTGTGACTTCCTGGCAGAGAGCGAGGAAATGTCACGCAATGTTGCTTTAAATTTATATTTTTTATTTTTAGAAAAAAGATTAACTGAAATGCGTAACATCTTGAGATGCTCGAGTTATTGAGCTGAAGGGTTGCACTTTGAAATTGTCGCCGGATACTCGAATCTTCAAGAATAGCAATTTATCGAATGCTTAAAAGAAATATATTGTAAATTCCACAATAATTTTCAAAGTTTATTAATGCTGTTAATTTTTCCTGCATTTAAAAAAAAATTCAGTTCTAGGTGGCAGAGCTTCAGGCTATAGGGATACTTACCACTATACTACCGAAGAAAAATTAGTTTAAACTATTGAACAGTGACATGCAAAATATAGTTGAAGATTTTTTAACGTAATATTTATCGTTACCAGTATCTGATTTTTCTCTCAGTCCACAATAGAGGGAAATAATTTTATTACTTTCATATGCCATTCACCCCTTTTTTATTTTATTCTGTGTTCAATTCCTGTTTTAAACCTCGTGGAACTTCAAAAACTCGCTCAGAATATTGTTCAACGATTTTTCTTCGTGATACAAGAAAAAAGTATTTTACGTAATCCAGACTATGTTCACTTGTTCGTTACGAAAGGATCCAGACATGGAACTCACGTATACCTTTCTAATCCTTTGCAGAAACGAAATGACGTTTCATCAGGGACGAAGCCATCAGTAACAAGGCTTCTGGCAGATCCATTAGTCCGTCTTTTCCTTTATCATCGTCTTCGTTATGTCACGTTGTAAAGACTCCTCAACCCATTAACGCAGCAAAACTGTTAAGGGTTTCATTCTTCTCTATTCAAAGGTGCGTGTAATGCTAGTATTACATATATACTTGGCGTCGTGTCGCTACTGCGACTCTTGATATAGTAGTGCGCGAAATATGCTTTTCACATATGTGGAGAAAGTCCTTACAATGCTTAGGGCGTATCTGTCAATCCAGAAAATGACCTCCCAAGTCTATTCGAGGCTATTTGAACGTGAGGACGAATTGGGCTTATTCGTCCTCCGGATTATTTCAGGGATGTTTGACTCTCCTTATTGGATTCCATGAATTCCATGAACTCGGGTTCAACGAATATATGTACATAAATTAGGTGATAATACGTTCAGCTCTTTTTGGACCACCGAGAGAAAAATTCATTCATATATTAAAATTGGATCGCGTTTCGTGAATGCCACCTTAATGAGATATTGGATATCTTCGTTTATACCCGGAGTTAATTGGGATATTGGGAGACTTCTTGTGTTACATTATCAAAAGACTCTTTAGGCTACATTAGGCTATAAGTTTATATCAAATTTAGTTGAATGAAATATAGAAAAAATAAGATTTTGTCGAGTATTGAAAACTTTATATAAAAAATAGGACAGTAGCTCGAGGAAAGTAAATGTCTTTTGCTTTGCCTGCTTTAGCTGCTTTGAAACCAGGAAGGATTTCAAACGTTCACAGCGACAACGTGGAGATTGAAGTATATTCTTTGGCGTTCTGCTGCCTCCGCTTTGTCTGTGTACCGAGATTTATGCTCGGCGGAAGATTGAAAGTCATCCGGGTAGAATACTAAATTTTGTAGCAGAAAGACACGAGACAGCTACAACGAAGCTTTAAGACGTTGTGCTACATAGACCCTAGCTGCGATGAGTGCGAGTGAGATAGCGTCATTGACAATGACGGCGGATCGAAAGAGAACGACCAAAACCGTGTAGAACATTGTCTAGAACTTTGAATATTCAAATAAATTAGTTAATTCAAGACAAAAATATGAATATTATTCAGTCAAGAGGATACATATATATTGCGAGGATTTACGCAAGCAGATAACACATTTTTTGGCATTCAGAGATTCGAAATAAAAAAAATTAAATTTCCTCTTTAACTGACTACAGTCTTATCCGATCCTCATTTTTCTGTAATTACGAATCATTCCAAGTTTTTGTCTCGAAATAAATTCAAATAATCTCTTTTAGTTCGAATTTTCATCTTTTCATCTAGAAGGCTTTCAATTTTTATTTGTTATGAAGTTTTTCCTCCGGATATAGGGTGCGTGTTTAATTTTATTTCGGCCGTAGAAATATCCTACGTATGCGGACCAATATACTATGTATATATAGAGAGGTGCAAGTATATAGGGTTATGAGCGATGATACGGGGTTATTGTACGTAGTACCTGGAGTAAAGAGATGACAGAGTACCGGGTCAAGGGGTGTTTGTGAGCTACGCTTTGTATACATAATACCACTCTTGCTGAGAGATGGAAATCATCGTTGCAGGGTATGCTCCGCCGGCAGCAAGAACGAAGCATCCACCTACATTCACTATCGCTCGGCGCATATATACCTATAGTTAGCTATAGTGCATATATAACACTTGAAACTTACTGCTTCGTAACCTGTCCATCCTGGTTTACCTGTACACTTACGTTGCATATATTCATAAGCAAGTATATAGGCTTGCCGATATCCGGATTTCGGCGTACTAGAAATATATACCTTTTATAAAAATCTATTCCTGGATTCTATGTCACTTCAAATTTATGGATCATTTCAGTAATCTTCATTCTCATAGCTTTTCATAAACCTAGATGCTGTATAAAAATGTAACTATTTTTGACATTGACCTAAGGCGAAATCTCTATTCTTGAAAATAAAGAAAAAATGTATTCAATTCAAAGATAAAAATAGAGTAGACATGCAGTTAAATAAACAAAAATATTTGACATTTTAATTAATTTAATTTAATTCAAACTCACGGGCCAATAACATACATCTTTATTCGAATCATCTTTTTTTATACCCGGAAGTATTTGACAATGTATTTGGAACGTTTTGTGTCCCAACGTTCAGATTTGAGATTTATATACATCTTCATATCGTATAAAAATGGCAAAGATCCGACTTTAGATTCAAACCAGAGACAGTTCTCCATTTCGTCCGGTTGGTTGGACACCAGGCTTGCTGGTTACTGCATTTCCGCAACTGCAGCAGAAGCATCGGGGAAGGGTCACAGTGGCGCTACATGCAAATGAGCCTGAGGATTTCCTTCACTCTTCCTCCCTTTTCCTCCATCTCCAATATATTCTATTCCCACTGCGTGCACTGCGGGATAGTCGCGCGTAGTTATCTCACAAGTTTGTTTCTTTCTTGCCGCTATTTTCCCTGTGTAATTATAAATCTAACCTGAAAGTCGGTAAAACTTTTCCGTCTTTTACTTTTCTTTTTTTTTTCAGAAGGTCCCAGATGTCGAGAGTGTAAAAGACTCATGAATTATTTATCAACACTGAAAGTAAGCTCGGAGCTTTGTTCTTTTTGAACTAATGCATTCTAGAATTGCGGTAGATTAAATAAAATCATTTTTCTTTATCATTTCACGCTTTCAAGTGCGAATGTCGGGAGATCTTGCCTTTTCAAACCCTCAAGGTTACATAAAAATCATGAAAATAAAAGTGTATTGCAATTGCACAAGTAAAATTAAACATTTTCGTAAGTCAATCTTTTTTTGTAGCTCAGTTAACATTTTGCAATATTTTTTTAATAAACCCAATTGATAATTGTTTATCAAAATAAAAATAACTGAAAATTGTTTAATTCAAGGTTTCATATGTGCAATTGCGACACAATTTCATTTTCAGCTAACTCAGCACTCCGAATTATTTTTTAATATAAAAAAATGTAAATTGTGTTTGCCTTGAAGAAATTAAAAATAAGGCTTTCAGAAAAAATCGGAAATAAAAGTATAGAAATATTCGGTCCCTTTCAGCATTGGTACGACGATTAAAAAATAATTAACGAAATCTGATAAAATTAGGATCTATGGACCCTTTTCAGTATTAGCGGTTTCTACAAAACATCGTAGATTTCGTAAAATAATTATTTTGCTTTGTTTCATGCGCTTTATTTGAATTCTAGCATGCGCCTTCTGGCCTTGGGCCAGTCTGATCTGAATGTGGACAATGTTTCTTGGCGACTTCATCGAATATCTTGATCTACTTGTTCCCGCGATCCCTCGCTCGGTATCTCGACCCTTTTTCCGTCTTTTTCTCTCGTCCTTCTTCCATCAATTTATTCGTCGTTCTTCTATCTCTTTCCCTCCTTCGGCTCTGCATAACCGAAGATTAAATTTAACACTGTGTTCTGAGCTCGACTGTGCTGTTGCTCCCATCGAGATGCTGAGCTCGGCCCGACTTGAGATGACCTGATAAAGCAGAGCCTCATTCACGCTTTGAATTTACTTTCCGAGGGTTTTTCCTTTAGCACGTATTATATGAGACCGAGGTGCAACGCCGCGATTTTCTTCAGAACGTTAAAAAAAGGTCCCCAAACGACAACATATTATCCTGAAAAATACAACTTACCACAAATCCTCGCATCTTTTTTTTTTAATTTGTTAAGATAATTGAACAAAAAATCAATCCATTTAATTGGAAATTGGAAAAAACCTAGGGTCGGTCACTCCAAACTACTTTGAGAAAACAGAACATAATTTTTTCTTTTTCATTCACTGAAAACGTTTTACCTACCACGATAGTACAATTATGATTTGAGTGTACAATCCCATCTTCCCTGTTATCATGATACGCTCCAATTTTGTAACGCTTAACTGTCCGATAGCACAGCGAAGTGCTGCAAAACTTTGGGAAATATTACTCGAGGAAATTGTCACCGTGTTAGTTACAGAAGAAGGGAGAAAAGTGCCTCCATCTCGTTCTTGCAGTTTCTCTCTCTAGACGCTTCACGTCGCAAACTCCGTTTAAATCTGGCTCGAGAAGAAGAAGTGAGGGGGAAGAAAGACGCAGAGCGATAAATGGCAAGACGATCTTCACAAACGCTTGAAAATCAGAGAAAAGGATCATTCGTATCTCCCAGGACTTCTCACTCCGAAAATCTCTCCGCGACTTTACAAACGAGATTTGTTTTGGAAACTATTTCTTTCGTTCCGTTTTTTTCTCCAATTCTCTTATCTTCAGACACCAATAGTCTCCGTTACTTGGAGAAATTCACGATGTGTCTTTTGTATTAAAGACTCGTTCGAGTTGTCAGGTTTTACTTGATAATACGAAAACCAAATTTTCTGCCTGTTTCAAGTATTTTTTTCTTCATTCACCAGATCATCTGACTTCTCCAACGAACACCCACGCAAATCTGCGACAAATCACATTAGAATTCTACTCGGATGTTCGTTCGATGTTTCATCCTGTTATCTACTTTGTTGGAATAATGTAGCCATCAATTCTACACTGCATAAACTGTACAAAGGATCGTTTCTTGATAAAGATATTCGACGCTGTGCTGAATAAAAAGTGGGCTTCAATCAATTCTGTGAAGCTGATATAATAGCAATGACATTGGGAATGGCATTCATTTTCGTTTACTGTACAATTGACTGTATAGAGTCGAAACAAAAGTTCAGTAGTGACAAGGCAAGCGATGCGACTCTGTGAGTAACAAGGTTGCAGTTCAGGGAGCATTCAATGTCGTGCTTGTCGAACATGTTTAATATACCTGCAACATCGAGGCGCGCAACGTCGTTGCGCATCTCGGAACGGAAATTGGTATGGCTCTGCGGATAGAGCGTAAGTGGTGTACTGTACATGAATCTTTTGCAAGGTTGCATCGAACGATAAATACGTTAGGATGTCTCAAGCTAGTCTGAGAGTTGCAATATTTGTATAAAACTGTTATCTGAGGTTTTAATGTGAGGCCGTAAAATGTAGGAGAGGTATAGTTATTACACTATAAAAACTATTTCTTTAGTAATGTACAGCAGGTTTATAGGCTAACGTAGGCGAAGTCTTGTCACTATAAAGAAAACTGGAATATGAAACAAAAAATTGTTGTACTAAACAAACTTCCACGGAGTTTGACGAATCTAAAAAAATCATTGAAAGAATAAACAATTTATAAAAAAATAGTCATTCACCTTCATTCACTTTCGTGAATAACTAAAAACAAATAATAAACCATATTGAAGAAATATATCTTAGTATTTGAATTTTTTTCAAATTTTATAACTTTGTATAAAAAATGCTACACCTCGGATTTATTTTAGCACTTCTGGATATACTTATTTTCCATATGGATTTCTCTTTTTACTGTGCGTCTGCCTTATAAAAAAAGGCACATTCTATTTTTATATCATACACTTTCTTTTTCGCTATAAAAAGAAAATGGCAAACCATTTTACCAATAACAGATGTCTGTGCACTGCGGCTGTTTCCACTGCATGTATATATCCTTACTTTAGTCCGCTATGTATATTGCGACAATAAAAAAAAACGAGTCTGACAAATCTAGAAAAATACGACGACAAGGTGTAACTCCTTGAAGCCCCCCGGACATGACATAAATCTCGAGTGGGCCCCGGCGAATTGAAGAGCGTAAAATTTCTTCGCTCAACCCAGACTCGTTTAGCTATAGCGGTAGCAGACGTCTCTCGGCATCCCTTATCACTGTGGTCGAAAGAGAAACAAGAAAAGAATGGTACTTTATTGCATCCTTAATCCCCAGGGTCCTGCAAGTCCGAAAACTTCGGATATATCCTTTTCGATCGGACACAAACAACGCGGTGGACCTTCCTGTTGCTATAAAATTGCTGATTGATGCGTTCAATGTGCTGCCAACACTTTGACACGTGTATAGCTCACTCGATAATCATAATTATATTTCTAAATGATTTTGCACCTCCTTTGTCATATTTTGCTTTCTCAAGAAGCTTTGTTTTCGTGAAAAAAATTTTTTTTCAAGATTTTTGTGTAAACGTGTTTAGAATGTTTCAAAACGTCGAGAAATTACATTTAGAAAAAATGTCCGCATGTATGTGTGTGTGTGTGTGTGACAGTCATTTAACATTTATAACTTGAGAATGTCTTGAGATATTAAGCTGAAGTTAATCACACTTGCTGAGGGCTAAATTATGATCGTTCGATCAAATTTTTGGCAAAATCCATACAGTTCTCTTGTTTCCACAAGATTTTGAATTTTTTAAAAAATGTCTGTGCGCGCTCTAATTCCCACAATTTTTGAGATATCGGGGTAAAAATTGATACGAAGTTGGACTATCATAGAACGAGGATTGGTATTGAATTTGGGCAAAATTCATGCAATTCTCTTGTATCCACAAGATTTTGAATTTTTTCAAAAATGTCTGTGCGCGCTCTAATTCCCACAATTTTTGAGATATCGGGGTAAAAATTGATACGAAGTTGGACTATCATAGAACGAGGATTGGTATTGAATTTGGGCAAAATTCATGCAATTCTCTTGTTTCCACCAGATTTTCAATTTTTTCAAAAATGTCTGCGCGCTCTTGCTCGGACAATTTTCGAGATATCGGGCTAAAATTTGGTACAAAGCTGTTATAGACCAATGGTTGGTACTAAATTTGGGCAAAATCGGTTCAGCCGTTCAGATTTTACGCGATTTTCAATTTTTTCAAAAATTGAGAGCTAGAGCAGCTCTCACAATACAATTTGGATAATTTGGCTCTTGTGTTGTGTCAAATTGTCCAGTTCTGATAAAAGTAATCGCAAAACAAAGGGTCTTGAGGAAGCCAAAAGTGACATGGGCGTACTTTCCATCAAGCAGAGCTGATGAGGAAGCGATGTGCAAATTTAATTTGCAGCGTTTTTCAATTATATTACAATATTATTACATACTATTTTTAGCCATTCTCTACTTCAGTATTTTATTTGCTTATTTATTTATTTTATTTTTAATTTCTTATATATTGTTATAAAAAAAAAAAATTAAGATTGTTACGACGTTCGTGACAGTTTCTCACGCATCTCGTAGTTTCTTCTCCGTACGAAAGTCCCTCAGTACTTACGGAGATTACGCGAATAAGTGGCTAGCCTTGAGGACCTAAGGTGTTGTAACGACTCGATTACGTTTTATCTACTTGAGACTTGCATGGTAGAAGCACGAAACGCAGAGTGCACGTGCGCCTTGCTACTGGAAAACAACGCTTGCATGTGCATCACTAAATTATGCAAATTCTCGAAGGTCCCATGAGGCTGGTCCCGCGAGAACGAGCATTTTCTTGGGATGTAATGTTATACCTCTTATACTTACAGGCTAATGACATTACGAACATCAAGGGTAAAAGAGTGCACGACATTAGATAGCTTTCAACAACTAGCGAGAAACCTTCTTTTTCTAAAAAAAAGAGGTCTAACTCCGCTGCTAAAAAATGCACCTTTCTTACTACACTGGGTCTGTCGAACCCTAAGAACTTTGACGATGCATAACTTTCGCAATTCCCTCTATTTTTATTTTTTTTTCACGCTCTAGAGTTTTAGAAACAAGTTAGTAGCAGAAAAAATGCAGAAAAAAAGATTCTCTTAAATTAAGGGATGTTTTCATCACAATATAATCTCTATATGAAAAATTGACTTTCTTATCAACTGAAGGCTTATGCGTTATGGGTAACTCAAATATATTCTAGGGGAGTAAAAATGCATTCATAACATTTATTTTAAGCTCTTAAAATAAATCTGTAGACAATATTTATCTGCTTTACACCAAATTGGCAGGAGTACAGTTAAGATAAAAACACATTATCCTGTCTTTGAGGTCATAAGAATGGTGAGGTTTCGGGACCCTCTGTAGCGTTAAGAAAAGAAATGTCGTCGGCACAATTATGGGAGGGTGTTCCTTCTCTTTTTCTGCTGCGTTGGTTTCCACATAACTTTTTCTTCGTCGCGAACTAGCGCCACCCTTTATTCCAAGTTATCCCACGCTATATCTCCAGGGTATCTACCATAACTTTGCTTTTAGAGGGAATACCGTGTCGATGAAATATGACCCTCGAGGTTTGCTGGATTATTTTTTTTTGCTCTCTTTTTTTCGTGGTTTCAGGAGCCGCAGTCGCATTTGTAGAGAATGCTGCTGTCGGAGACAACGACAATGAACCACAAGTAAACCTCGCTAATGGACACACAAAAGTGTCGTTGAGGGTGCGATGCTCTCGCGGCTTCGAGTGATTGTTGTACTGTTGCTCCTTAAAGTATGCTACAGGTCTGTCGATTTTACGTAGCTACTTTTCACTCGTACTCGGAGAAACGATTTATTTGTAACCAATATTATTTTCATTGAACAAATAAATTACGTTATTTGTATAATTGCCAACTGGCATTTTATTTAGTGTTTAAAAAAAAGACATTTTCATTTGCATATGTAAAATGCACTTTCGAATATCCTGAGAGTATTATTCGCAAAAATATAATTACGTAATTAAATTCGCATTACGCGAATACAAGGGGAAAAAAATATAATGTTCTCTGTGGGCAAAAGTACTGAATATAATTAGTACTTCCTTTTAGTGGAGAATTTTATCCTCGCTTTACCATCACCGAGTCATGAATTATTTAATATGTGTTGCCGTCCAGGACAATGGTTGAAGAGTTCTAACTATTTCTAGTCCAAAGTTTTAGATTCGCGGAGGGTGGTGCACGCGAGCTACAGGCAGTGTTCGCCTTTTAAGAGAAATTCATTAACACGTCTCATTTGTCGTGATTTTATTTGACAAAACGCCATTCCGTAATGTCGACAATGAAATTCGAATTAAATCGTAAGGCTATAACTATTTTAAACGCTTTTATAATTTTCGTTGACCCGTCAGAAATCTATGAACGTTTTACTGCTAATGGCATTTGAAAAAAAAAAAGTTAATATTCAATCATTTTTATATTAAATAATTACACGCAGTATATATTTACAAAAGGGCCTTCTCTGTAAAATGGTGGAGTACGGTAGAAATAAAATTTGAAGAATTTATATATATACAATAATGATTTGTTTAATTTTTTCAAGTCATTATGTATATTAAATTAGATTTATTACATTGAAAACGTAAATAAATATGAATAAAAATAATACGCTGAGGAAATAGTACAGAATACTTAAATTATTTATTTTTCTATGAAACAATTTAAATTCTTAAGAATCAATAAAATAAAAAATGCAGTGTGTTGAAAAAATATAGGAGAGTCTTGGCTATCGCTTATAAAAAAAATCTTTTTCATGAATAAAAATGGATATCTTAGTAGCGATGTTGTATTGTCGCAGATTGTAAGAAGTCTTCCATGTGTAGTGGAGTCACGTGATGCAGAGTGCAACAGAGCGTATAGATAGCATTGTCGACAACGTGACTCACATAATGGTCTATAAAAAAAAACTATTGATCCATCACGTAAATGGCTCAAACAAACCATTATTCTACCCTTATCGTTGTACCCTTCAATTGTAGAATGATGCTTTACACATTTCCAACATTATATTAAAATACCTTGGTGTTGTTAGCATCTAAAGGCAACAATGTGATTTTGCCAATAATGGCTGTCTCGTAGCCTGCAATCAATATCGACTATAACGCCCGATCGATCTTTGCAATTTTCATAATACGATTTGTCACCTAATTTTCCCTGTATACTTCACTAATGATTCCTTTTTATTATCCAATCATTTTTCAGGACAAGAGCTAATAGAAATCTCTCACTGTGGAGGGGGACGAACGTCATAAAAGACATCGGCATGTCACGGCTCTGCCAATCAAACGACAGGTGACTGATGGAGATGGTGAGTGACGTTAAAAAAAAATTAACAACGTAGAATTTAATAACAGGCTGGGAGAAATGAACATTTCATAAAAGGCAGTAAATATTTTGTTAGTACTTCCTTATATATTATAATATTACAAATGGAATGTTTGCCTTTTAATCATCTTAGTTTAGAATTCAAATATTAATTATACTGTTTGAGAATTGGAATGATGATTTGTCATACCATGTCGCGTTGCACTGTTTCTATTTTAATTTTCTTAATCTCTTTTTTTTTTGTTTTTCTGGTTACAGAAGACGAGCTGACGAAGATTGAACTGGAGCTGGAGGAGGCTCCAGAGAACAAGGAACAGCAGGATAGCAGACTGACTCCTATTCTCGTCGGCCCGATGCCGACGGAATTGGATTCTACAGCCGAAGTAAATTCCACTTATCCACATGGTAGGTGTGAAACTTTCTGCGGCACTTCTGCGAAGTACCGAAGAGAACGTGAAGACATTTCTTTACTTTACGAGCTACCATGGCCGGGAGGAAGTTAGAAAGTCGTAGGGGGAAATCGTTAATCTAAGAAAATTAGCAATTTCAATGCAAAGTACTTTTTTCTTTCCTTTTTGAATTACCTTATTTTTTTTATTTTTCTTTCTGAGTAGATTGAAGAAAGAATGAAAAAGAATGTCAGGAATTTTAGATACTCAAGGAGGCTTCGAGGGTACATGGTAAAAAAAATGTAGTGTGAAGTTGGAGCGCGACTTGACAATTTTTTTTTGTCAAAATATTGTAAAATAAAATATTTGAAAGTGTCTATAAATAATTTTCAAAACCTTTGTACTAGATTGACGCAACTGTACCGTCGAAGCGTCCCTAAAAAAAACGTTTTTGCGATTCAGCAGCAAATTCTTTTAATAAAATGTACTCCTGGTAATATTCTTGGTGTTTATTATTGTGCGGAAGTCTTATTATTGACGGGGCTGACTACTAGAGCGAAAACTCATATATTTTCACGACGCAGTTTAAGTGCTAACGTGGCGTCTGTCCAACGCCCACACTTGGCCCTTTACAGCGTCTTCCTTCATCACTTTTACAATAGAGCTTCAACTGAGATTACGCAAGTTTAATTATCCATGAACCACGTTCGTGATCCTATCCGTATGTACTGAGTTATGAGGCAGATTAATCGCTCAACGTTCGACCATGAAGATGAAGCTTATTGAAGTGTTTCGACCTAATTCTCTATTTTATTTTCTCTCGAAATTGATAGGCTTAAACGACAACTTCTATTTTTATACTTCTTCATGTCGGTAGCTTTAGATACGCACATTTCTGTAGTTTAAACTGTTTGGTTCGATAGGCCTATCAATATTTTTTTTGGACACTATTTTTATAATTGACTATTGAATATAAGAAGACATCTCATTGTCGATATCAAGACAATTAAATTTCTTTTATATTTACAGGATTTCCGGGTTCGCCAGGAGCTGTGGTGGTTAGAGCCGAGGAGGCACTCATTGTGATCTTCGTGCTGATTCTGTGGGTTGCAGCGATTGCCCTCTTTTTCAACCGTTGGGGAAAAATCAGAATGTTAGAACCTTACCAGCCAAAGTTTCAACAGCAGCACAGAACGAGTTGTGCCATTGCGGATCCTGCTCCACTGTCTGTGAGTCCTGCTCCACCTGCTCATGTAATTATTTTATTATCCGAGCTTCGATGTGTACGATAATAGGTTTTTTTTTTTAATCCCGACGGTTTACTGCGAATGTATTCTATTAGATGCTGGCCATTTTTCGGCTCCAAATTTAATTATTAATTTAATACTATTTTTTAAATTTCTTTTCCCACATTCTACTCCTAGTTCAATACTCTTTGTTTTTGTATTAAAGAGACCATTTCTTTGCGACAATAAAATCGTTTTTTTTATTATGTCCGTCATGCAAATTGTCATCGAAACGCAGTGGGAACTCTTTAAATACTTAAATACTTCTTTTAGTCAATGCAACAAAATGTGAAATTCACTCATTTCATGGGATTCAATGAAATCTTTTTTTATCGGTGTACCCCAAAGTAAAATTGCATTGCTCGTGATTGATCTCGACGAATAATTTTCGAAAACAATGAACCCCACGATACGATAATCGTGCAAGGGGAAGCTCGTAATGCAGCTATTATTCAAGCGAAATATCCCAATTGATATGTATGGACTGCGTATAATTTCATACAACGTAGCAAGAGACACGCATTATTCATGCTTTATGCGCGTTCAGCCACCCCGAACGATACTAACCGTTAAATATCCATAAAGTTCGCCTCTCGACCTCTATTTTCCTATCTGTAGACCGAGATCCACGAGCAGTATAAACGCATTATACAATTCTGTTGAGGCTTTCCAAATAAACCGCAATAATAGGTTTGCAACGCGTGTCCATAAAAGTTCATCATGCGTAAATTCGGTACATCAAAGCGATTGATAAGGAAATAAAAGAAGCGAGAGACACGTGGAGAAGGTTTGAATAGCTTGTCTTTTATTGGGCAAACGATCGTTTAATACAGATACAAATATTTCCTGGAGGGCAGTTCGACGCTGTTTGGTCACGATGCGAAGCCAATTCGCTAAGTTGAATAAAAAAGATTCTTGGCTTGCTTTCCTGGCACGCCGGTTATGGCTCCATGTATAACTCACTAATCCGATTTCTATGGAAATGTACTGTCTGTTTTCATATCCATACAGTGGAATTTTTCGATTGGATAGTGAGGAAGTAAAACCGTGAATTGAAAAAGCAAACTTTCAGTGAAGGTACAGAATTTCTTGCTCAAGCTATCAAGCCACTGCAGCGTACATTTCTCTGGCATGCTGAGTGCTCTGTACTCGCTATAGCTCTATTCAAGTCAAGGAGAATATGTTATGTGATTACTGATTTGATCCTCTTGTATGCTTGGCAGTCAACCGCTTTTGAACTTTCTGGAAGAAAATTTGGTAACATGCAGATCTGAACTGCACAAAATTTCGCGAATGTTTTTTCTTTGTACATTATTATATTTCGTACGTAATGGAATCCCGGATGATAATTGGAATCTAGTTTTTAAAAAAGCGAAAGCATGTACTGAGATTTAAAAAAATACAAATATCTATCAAATATTGAATTGTTTGAAGACAATTATTTTTTCCAATTTAACACTTTGTTGGTACTCTCAAATAATTGAGACGCCGGAGAGTTATACAGATTAAATCCCAAGCCATCGAATCCACAAAATAGTCTGCAAAACCCTTTCGCCTCCCCCATCCCTCTCTCTCTCTCTCTCTCCCTCCTCTTCGTATTGTTGAAAATAATCCTCCAGTTGAAATTTATCGCTCTCTATTCTGCAGAGGTATTTCACGAGTCATTTTCTTTTTTCTTCGTCCATATTTCGCGATAGCGAAAGCTATTTATTCGTTTTGTAGGCAGGAAGGGTGCTCTGGAAAATGATGTACAGTCTGTATATATCCATGGACATATATTATCATAGACCAGCAGGTCGAAGAGAGCAGCGGTATGAATTTCAATGCATTTTTCCTTTATGCATAGTGGCAAAAGCGGGGTTGGGTTGATGTGGGGGAAGATTGCTCGATGTTGGCAAGTGAGTTAGGGCGGATGGTGGGCGGAACTGTACAGTATGCATGTTCCTAAAACATGCTCCTGGCGGTACGTTCATACTCTCTCCGGTATAAAGTTCGGAAGAACATAATTTTACACCGCAGAGGTAAATTACTCGTGGTAAAACCAACGAGGCAGCGCTTTCCACATGCTGTTTCCAGTCCTTAACTTTGAGGCTCAGCAAGCACAAAGCCTTGGCTGTCCACCGAGCGCCACCGAGAACAGTAGTGTGACAAGTTTAATATTCCGGTAGGACGTACACCGACTTGATGTGCTTACAGGTCCGGTTGTTTAAGGGGAGAGAGTCAGATTAAAATTTGATATTCATTGAAGAATATATCATTCATTCATTTTTAGCTATATATTCTATAAAATAATTTTTTTAAATGTAATATTAATTGAATAAATAATACTTGTTCATTTGACGAATTTCCAGCAGTCACATGTACAGTGTAGTCTATAGCCAGAATATTTCTGGAGACGATAGAAAAATTTCGGAGCACTTGGAATAGAATTTCTGTCGATTGTATATGTTCGATCATGGCTTGCAATAACGTGTAATCTTTATCTCCAATCGTCGCGCATCCAAGTTTCTCAGAAGATTGAATGTCAGGACGATGACATATATACACGAAAGAGGGTGCAGAGAGCGAGGGCGACAGATCATTCGCCTTTTATTCGCACCATCCACCAAACTTGATGTCCCAGAGTTTTTTTTTCACCAACCGCGAGAAAGACGTCCTTGCCTTGACAGAAAATGTCGAATGAAAAAAAATAAAGAATGATCATTCTACCTCTGTGGCTTAGTTTCTTCGTCCGTCGCATTTTAAGCTACGAAGCAATTTAAGGGAAAAAAAAATCTCGTTACGAGCTTTCTAGCTAAGGAAAGGAAAGAAGAAACCACCTCTCGACATTGCAGAAGCTTGCACATGAAGGCGTATAGCTTGACCCCATCCATCTTCCATTCCGCCACAACTCTTCTCTGCACTTTTATTTTCGATCGCCAGGATCTCTGGAGGACCTTTTTTTCTACCTCTACACTGATCAAAGGTTTCTTTTCATGTTAGCTAGGAAAGAGCTAGGAGAATCAGGTATACTCAATCGAGAGCAACAACAGCCTTCAATTTTCGTCTTGCACATCGTCTTTTTCTTTTTCTTCCTTATAATCTTGTGGCCTTCAAGTGAGCCGCGATAATTAATCAAGCACCCTTCTGATATTTCAGAACAGTTTTTCTTCTTACAGGTGCAGAGCAGAAGCGTGGATAAGACGTTTCTATTGAGGATTATGTCACATAGAGTGTCGCTGAACTGTCGATTTATCAAATTCCAGTAAAACTTTACAATTGCCTGAAATGACGAAGTTCTTATTCGTGAATCGGTTTGCTGATTCATCGTATTTGAATGTGACTGAAATGATGATAATGGTGATGATATAATAAGCAAACATTTGGATACAGGGACAATCACAGTTGTCGAATGCACGACGACACTTGGATACAGGGAGAATGATATAATACTGTGTTTCTAGTATCTGCATTCTCCAGACACGCATTCGTACTACAACAACTCCAATGTATGTCCTGAACCAGAACTGCGGTTGCGGGTTAAATTTATATCACGTACTGCACAGAAGTGCCTGGATACCATGTTATATATGGCGTATTTCATGGCAAATTGACACGCAGTAACAATTTTTTTTTTTTGTAAAATTGTGTCAGATTTCAAAATGACCTGTTGTTAATTTGACGGACATTTTTGATACGATTTTTTGTTTTTTAAATTTGAGAAGTCACAAAATGAGTTTGGAAATTTTGCGAATTTACATTTTTTCATTTTAAATTAGAAGTGACAAAAAAAGTGTCGATTAACCAATTTTTCTTTGTTAAATTAGAAGGGGTGAAAAAAATTATCAGATTAAAAGTTGTGGTGGGATGTAAAAAAAAGCTTTATTTTTAGCTTTCTCGTATTTTTTTTGTTTGACAAATAACATTTTCGACAATTTTGCATACTAAAAGCTTGGATAAAAAATAAGATTTCATTGCACCTAAAATGACCCATATACTGCAATGACATAGGTTTTATTGTACCGCAGGAATATCCATGCTACATAGATATTTATATGCGAAAAGCTTAAGCAATTCGCGGTTCTACATACGAGGAATACGAGAACGATTTTATAGCGTTGAAACACATAACGTGTAGTGCTTGAGAATTGTACGGACTTTCATAATCGCGACTGGAATTTCAATACGGTGCAAAAAGGTGACAAGATGAGCTGAAATTCCAATAAAATTTTATTTTGGATTTTCTTGTCACTAGATGTGATTTCTTTTTTATATACTTAGGAAAAGCTTTAACAATGCACCGAGGCTTTCATGACCGAAATTTTGTCAGATAAAATAATGTTGAAAGATTTTTTTTTTACAGACTATCGAACATTTTTTTTACCACTTACATACTTTTTCATATCACAAACTTATTTTGAACGAGGGTGCTTAAAATTCGTCGTTATAAATTCGCGGAATTTATTCTCGTCACGTACTCTACAAGTCATAGAAAGTTCTCATTCCACATAAATTGTACTAAATTGATCGATGAGAGTAGAATATGGACGAGATGCGTTTCTATCTCGAGATTTATGTGTCCTTCATCATAACCATTTGGTTGCTAGCAGAGAGAGAAAACAAATTTGTTTGACCGGTGGTTCGCCTGCAGCGATAAATACATAGCTAGTGGAACACAGTTCACTCTGCTACCTCGAGAACTGTGCAGACCTGACCTGATGCAATATACCAGTTTGATATATCGACCTACTCGGTGGGAATTTTCAGGCAATTTCTTGCCCCCAAGCAATTCATAGTCCGTTTAGTCTGTTAATAACAAAATCAACAAAATTGAATACAGTGTATTTATTTCCAAATAAAGTTTATCAGATAGATAAAACGCATGAGAGTAAAATAATAATTTGGAAATATATATTTTCTGTATAAAATGACAAAAAATGTATTTTCAGTAAAAAAAATTACAATTTTAAAGTGAGTCTTATTTTTTAAAGTGTTTTATTTATTTTCACGCATTTTTTTAATTCAATAAATTAGATCTGATATATCACTTGGAAATATGACTTTTCTGTATAAAATGAATACATAATTCAAATGTTAAGTAAAAATATTATTATTTTTTAATTACTCTTTTATTTTCAAGTATTTTAATAGCAGTACATGATTTTTATTAACCAATCCACTACATACAAGGAGGATGTGTGTAAAATGATGTACACGTCAATCAGTCGTGTTCGCGTGTTTCGGTGGTTAATGGACCATCGAGCGGGATTCTTCAGCCCTAAGTATTTTATTTATGCAATAAATTGGATATTGAAGAGAGTTTTCATTTTCAATTCTTTGAGCGTCTGACTGGAAAAAGCGTCCACGGATAGTATTCATCAGAAGCGGTGCTTAGAGCCTGCAGGAATGTGTCCGGTTCCTGTGATTAAGCTTGATTCAACGCAGTCACACCTATAAATTTAACGTGCGTGGCATTAAACTCGGCTACGGGCTGGCAACCCTTATGGCAATTCACCCTTGGGAAAGCGGTTCGCCCCCACAGAGACAGAGGTGAATGGAGATAGTCCAGCTGAAATTGAGGCATGAGCGACTGAGATAGGAAACGCGTTACTCCCTCGCTGCTATGTGCCTCCACCGAATAAGGGAACACCCATTTTGTTGATAACGAATGGGAGCATCACATTCCGTCAGGACTTTACAGGATCTCAATGCGGTTATGCAAGTAACGTGAACCTTCGCACAGGCACTCAATTACTCGAATAGCGTTTACGACGACACTGAATATCTAAGAACAAATTCCGCCACAGAGTTCCTAATCATTATTTTTATTAATTTTAAATGCATACAGAACATACATTCTTACATAACTTGTACGTTTTTTTTTAAACTGGAATCTCCTTGGATTGCCTGGTAATAAAATAAAATACATCCTTATTTTTATTACGTTAATATGTATTTTATTTTATTCAACGAAAATAAAACAAATCTGGTTCTAAAAATTGTTACAAATTATGCAAAAAATTGTCCAATAAGAAGAATGAAAATATTGTTGTGATATTATTTAAAGAATTATTTACGTACATTGATTCATATTACACAGCATTCTAACTAAGGGACACCAAGAATAACAAATTAAGCCAAAGTTAAATATTTGTCCTGCAAAGAAATAACTTACATTTTCGTTAAGGGTGCCTTACTGATCCACATATGTATTTAAAAATGTAACATATCAAAATCGAAATTAAAAAAAAAGTCAATACAGCGATTCCCAAAGGACAGCAGCTGGTATAAAACCATAAAAGTTATGGAACGAAGTGCGTCGAAATATTGTCCAATAAAAATACGAGTTTACCTGTAATAAAAACGTCCATGGAGAGCGCACACACCTGCGAAAATATCTTACGTCGAGCCAATTGGACGTCAAAGTGCCTCGGGCTATTACGTCCTGTATGAAAAGCGTACGAGTGGAAGAAAAAAAAAAGTGCCAGAGAAAAAGATAAAAGTGCAGTGGTGAGATCTACCGTTGCTGAAACAAAAAGTCTACGTCGATAAATCAATGGATATCTCATGCCTTCGTCATATTCCTCTGCCTCCGGGCTTTGTGGAAATGTTATTCCGGCTTTGGGCACTATACCGATGATGAATAAAACTCATTCCACTCTTTCTGTTATGTTCAGGCAGACACGAATACGTAGCCAAGCAGAGAGTAACTAGTAGCGGAAAGTAGAATATACCCCACGGCATGGATAGGCGGAAGCCCCGGCAATGCTTTGAATTCGTTCTGTTCGACACGCTGCATTACCTTCTCGACGATAATGATGAAACGATATAGCTTATTTTGTTCATTTTTTTTTATCACTTGAGGATTTTTCAATGCTTCACTCAGCCTCAGTTAATTAAAATATCCTCCGATAATTAAAAATACAAAGAGCAGTGATTAGTCAACTTTGTGTACTTACTGTGTCATGTGTAAAAAAAAGAACTTCTGGCGTTTTTTTAAGACAGGAGAGATTTTTGGTAATTTTAATTTTGGCATTTTCACCAAAATTCTAGAAGTATCGTTAGACTTTTAGTCAATGTTTTACAATTCTATACATCGCTAATTTAACATAGCTAACAAATATCGATGACTTATAAAGCAACATTAATGTTTTCCTATAAGACCAATCCTAAAGACTTTTTTCTTCTCCGTTATGTTAAGAAAGTCCCGCTAAAGATAATTAAAAAAAAATATGTAAGTTTCATGATGACGAGGAATCCTCGATTATCTTCTGTTGCAGTTTCGTACCTGTTCGAAATTCAACATCCACTGTCTGGATCATCCGTTGTATCTATCGGGTGAGAGTCAGCGTCCACGACAGAACAGCGTATTCGTTGGCTCAAGTGTATCACTATTGCCAAACGATCAAAATACCCCACGTCGTGCAAAAAGTGCGTTCGACCTGCAGAGCCTTGTCCACGCGGAATGTACAGTGCAAAATCCATCGGAGGAACAGGAAGACACTGTGGATACGGAAACCGAGTTTCTGCCATGTACGATTGGTCAGAGTAACAGAAGACTTAAACCCTTCAGCGAATACCCAAAGCTCTCGAGATCATTTCAACGCGAGCGCGGCGCCAGTATATGCCATTTTGATAGAACGGACGTGCTCGCACGACCTTTGCAACGTGAACGCGGTATGAGTATCTGCCACTTCGATAGAATGGACGTTCTAGCTAGGCCACTTCAGCGTGACCGAGGAATGAGCATTTGTCACTTCGACAGAATGGACGTACTGGCACATCCAAGTAGCTATAGAGGAAGTCGCGCGAGTATCGTTAGCAATGCTGAAAAACTTGAGAATCTTGGTAGAAGCTTTCAGCGCGAAAGTCGTGCCAGTATGTTCTTCAACAATTCCGTCGAAAAATCACAAACTGGATATGGGGAGAATTTTCAACGTGGACACAGAGACTCGAGGGTCAATGTGACGAATCTTGAGAGAGCCGAAAATATAACGAGGTTCCTGCAGAGAGACAGTCGGGCCAGTCTTGGGAATAACGAAAAGGGGATTATTGAGAATCTTGGTAGAAACTCTAGTGCTGGTCAAAGCGCTGGAAGCATTGGCAGCGGTACTAGAGAAAGGGCAGCAGTCTCTGTATGCCCCTATGATCGACCCTCCTGTAGTAAAACTCCCGATGTCGTTCTTGGGTACAAGGCAACTTGTGTCTAATTTTGGGGAGGATTCGAAACGACACCTTGAGATTGTCGATGTCGACGGGTGAATTTACTACAAGCTATTGAGTATATATATATATAAGTGGAATCATCGACATTGGACCCTTCTCCACGTTCTAGTTTTATTATCCTTCTTGTCCTACTCGATAAACCCAAGAATGTCAAGCTCATCTGTCTTCTTTGGACATGCTTTGATCTGAAAATGCTGGAGCCATGATTGTCTGCAGGAGCTTGAAGCGATGAGAGTGTTAACGAGACAGAACCCCTTTTTTAAGTATAAACTTTATATATTTTTTATTCGTATTATCATCAACGTGAAGTCAGGTCACTGTCAAGAATTTTTTTACCGGAGAAATAAAGAATATAGAATTTGTTTATGTCTACTTATTGCAAAACGCTAAAAAATGATAATGCTGACACTTCAGTAAAAGAAAGCTCATTAAAGCATTTAGAAAAGAAAAATAGTGATTCGGATATTTTTCAAATAGTTCAAAGAGAAATGATAATTCAATCACCCACACGGATTTCCCCCAGTCTGACATTTAAACTGTAGATACATCATTTTTAAGAGAGTCGGAACTGAAGAGAAAATCAATTATTTCAGTTCATTCTTAATGAACCAATGACTCCGCCAGACAGACTGGCGTCGCGAAACTTCTCGTGCCTCTCGGTCGGATTTCTTGTTAAATATTCAGCTCGAGTAACCGGGATCTGTCCTTTTATTAGATCAAGGTATCGCGATGAGTCTTTCGACTAGTCTTATCACAATTTATTGAAAATTATGGGAGGGTCGCGAAGATTATCATAAAGAGGGGTTAAACTTTGTGGCTACAGTTAATAAACATTCGTCCCTGATAATATTTCCCTTAGGACATTGACATCTATCGTTTTTCTTATCTTCATTTTTTTATGGCAAATACTCAAATTTTAAGATAATTTAATACAAGATGGTATTTCTTACTTTCTCTAGACCCTAAAGATTTCTTCGGGAGTAAAATCATTTTTTCATCTGGAAAAATATTTCACCACCTCTAACAAAAGGTCTGAGAACGAAATTTCTTCATGCTCGATATACCAGAATAATTTTCAAAGCACTGTTATCGGCAGCTCGGGATATATTCTAAAAGTTGTAGGAATTTTACAATAGAATCGTATAAAAATTACTGGCTTTCTCGATAAGCTTCTTCGACCGAAAGTTTCTATGACGTAAATTATTGATCATCACGATAAAATCTTGAAAAGCACATTGACTTTCTCTATGAAAACATTGTATTTCCCTGTACTTAATATTGTGGCTATTGAAAATATTTTGCAAAATAGAAATTAAGAGTAACGGTGACTTCTTCTTTAAAAAAGAGCATTTAATAATTCAATTTTTTTTCCCACGACCAGAGAATCACAAAGACTGAGTTGCAACTACAGAACAAGTATGCAGAGGAATGCTCACGAGAATTCAAAGACAAGGCGGAATCAAAGTTTATTAAATCTCGTGGAATGTCGAGAGCTTTGAGAAAGCCTGGTTTTGTGTTAGAGCAGGGATTAATTAAGTCGGGTTAATGCAAAGTAAACTTGAAGACTATGTTGACAAACTATCCTCTCCCTCTTCAGCATTTTTATTACCACATTAAATATTCTACCTTTATTCTCTAGTCTCGAGCTTGCGTCGCCGGTCGATGTGAAAGCCTCTCGTTCTTGTTATCTCTGTCTCTCCTATTCTCTTAACAATTCGCATATCATTACCATTCACAAAATATATTAACAGCCTACATCTACATTTCACTAAGGAATAATCTACAATTGTATTAATCAATATTTTAAGCAAACGTGTAGATAAGTTGCATAACGATGCAAGACATATATTGTTATATAACGATTATCGATAGATAACGCAGATTTAACGAAAGTAATGTCCGATATTTTCGAAGGGCCTAAGTATTTTTTTACAACTCTGAAAGGGAATTAAAAAAAAAAAAAAGAAACAATGAATAATCAAATAAGCAACTCTTCACCGTGATAGTCAGTAAATCATACGAACTCTTAATATTTACTAAATAATTCACACAATACTCATTTTTTCCGCTTTACTTCGGTGAGAAAGCGACCAACGACTCAAATGCAAATGGAGTGTAAATAAACGATGAATACCTTGCATAAAGCATTCCAACGTGTACAGAAAATCAACCACCTGTAAGTATGACTGGGTACATAAAACCCCTTTGAAATGTCACATGTTACTTTCAATTTACACTATACTGCTGACCTGTACTTGATCGAACCATTTGTATCTTTGAAAAATGTACATGGATCACTTCACCGAATATAAAAGGTCTATGAATTTTTTATTTGCAATTTCATAACTTCATAATGGTTCAAATGATAAACCTTTTTTTAATATCATTTTCGATGTTGTTTCTTATTACTTAATTATAAATGTAATTAATTAATTAATGTGTTCTTCGTTAGTATCGTTACATAAAACATGCAGGATTTTTTAAAAGATTTTGTCCATACTTCGTTTTACTTTTTACGTGTCTATCAGAATGCAATACAAAAAGAAAATCTTTTAATAATTTCACAATATTGATAGTAAATATTTATTATATTCATTTTATTATTTGGTGGAATTTTCTATATTCGGATAATCTATGTTAAAACAACGAGTGACGAATAATTGAATCTTATATCTATGATATTAGCCTTACGAAATTCTTCTTCTCGCCTGACGAAACGTTCTCTTCGACTCGTTTTGGCCATAGTTCCGATCATCGTTCATTAAACTATCTATCAGTCATAAATATTTCATATATCCTTGTACGTGTAGTAACTATTGTCTTTTCTTGTCGCCTATTACGATTCAGATTCTCGATTCTCTACGAGCCTATTCCAAATCAGACCAAGTATTTAGACTGTCTAAATTAAGAAAAAGTATTAATCCGTCTCTACTAGATTATAGTTATACGATAAGTACGAAGAAGAAAATTAAAATAAAAAAAAAAAAGGAATCTTGGTACCTTGGGACCTTGTGCTGTCGACGATGAATCGAAATATCGCATATAGTGCACTTAGACGTAGAATAAATAAGATTCTTATTATCTATAGAATAAAAGTCTATTATCATTTTTAACGAATTATACCAACACTGTTATACAGAGTGTCTTGTTTAAATCTTTGTGTCACCTCTTCTCTCGTTTGTAATATTGAAAAATGACAAATCAAGGCACTTATAGCATCACACACTGGTAAAAAATATATTTTTTCTTTTTAAGCGCTTTTATCTAATAAAAGATAAAACAAAAAAAACGATTTTTAAAATACTGTTAATGATGTGTGTTGATGCTGTAAGTTGATTTGCATTTTCTCGCCTGAAGGACCAGAAACCGACAGCTTTACTCTTTCAAAAAGTACACGAAAACAATGACAAAAATAAATTGTATTCTACAAAGATATATTAAAGAAATTGTAATAATCCTCAATTAAAATGTAGGATTAGGGACCACTGGTCCTTAGTGTTCTCTCTTTTGAGACCTAACAGGTTGCGTCCTGACTTAAAAGAATCATAAATAATAATATCTAGTACAATTAGGAAAAAAAAAAATAATGTAGTAATAACGATTGAAAGAACGATCTAAAAATGCCAAATTATTTATAACAAAAAAAAGGTAATCGAGTGTCGCTAGTAATCGAATGAAAATTAAGACGTGTATGTAATTAACTCCGAAATAAAGAATTATTTGTGAACATTTCTGTGGACAATATTAAATCCTGCAACATATATATTTCACAGATTCACATTACGACGAGTGTATCCATCAGATAGTGTATCTTCGTAAACGTTTACGTGGAGAATAATGATTTCTGTACTCCTGCTGTACGATATCCAAAATTCATTGTACAGGATATTTTTTATGAAGAATGGCAAAGGGTAGAAGCTCTTTGTCAGTGCTAAACGAGGCGGAAAGGATTTCAGCTTCCGTGAACATCCCGGATGTACTCCACACGTGATATAGACACGCGAGATATGCTGAGGTTTCTCTTGAGAAAGATTGATAGACTTAGAGGCCCCCCATTGGTATTTCTATCTACAGAGGGAATTTACCACAACAGAAACTATAAACCTTTAGCATCTCTATATGCAACAGTATCGATCACTATTTTCCTACATGTAACTCAGGATGTTTAAGGGCGTTAAGTCACCTCAAAATCGTGAATATTAAATGATGCTGCAATTGCACATAAAAAGAATTTTACCTTAATAAAAATTACTACTGTGGACAAGCGCAAAGAAATTAACCATTTTTGTGAGTGAATTTTTTTTTAGGCTGAGTTCATCGATACAATTATTTTTTATCTTTTACACCGATGGACCAAATTGGAATTAAAAATATACCTCTAGAAAAATAATCTTTTTCCGCCTGGCTCAGCTCCGTTAAAAGGATTGTGCCAGGAGGAAGCATCCTCTAGGGATTCTAGTTAACTCTTCCTGTGCAAATAGCTCTAAATTTATTTCATTTACCAAACGTAGCATCTGGCTCACTTTCTATATATTCTCACTATATATTTTTAACTCTTTGCATGATATTTGAAGCTTTTTTTAATAGCTTTTTTAATATATTTTATTTGTTTTTGATTCCTCATAGAGGAAGCTTTGTTTTCGTTGAAAAACTTTTAAGATTTTGAAAAATGTCTGTGAATACTCGAAGAAATTTCCAGCTATCGGGCTGAAACTTGGCATAAAATTTTATCGGGGTTGCGCGACCTTTGGTATTGCATTTATACGTAATCGATAAAGTAGTTCAAATTTTATAGAAATTTGCATTGTTGTAATTTTTGTATAAATCTAAAAAAGAGTGTTTCAATATTTGATACTGAATTCCTCCAAAATCGATAAAGTAGTTAAGAGGTTACAGAAATTGGCATTTTCGTAATTTTTTTTCAAAAAAATTGCAAAGTCAAATCTTGCACATACGAATTTTGCTACATAATTTTTTTGATCCGCCATCCACAAAGCTTCCTTGGTGAGGAAGCCAAAGCTCAACAACGTAATCATTATAAAGCAGAGTTTGTGACAGGCCAAAAAATGAGGAAGCAATGTGCAAGGTTCGACTTTACAACCTTTTTTTAAATCTCCATTATTTTTTATGCTATATATTTTCTTTTTATAAATGCCATTAGAGAGCCCGTAGGATCTATGGAATTCAATAAACTATGTGTATTTATGTTTCTGTATAACAGTGAATTATTGTATGAAACATCTTACAGAAAAATATTTCACTCTCACAGTATCAGAAATATTGTAGTAAAAATTTTACTGTTTTATGATCTATACTAAGATTTCGTGTATGTATGCCTTTCTGCAAACCGCAGAAACATTAATCTATTAGCAGATCCTGCGGCTTATGCTGCCATGTTAATCAGTGATATGTATACGTTTATAATGAGAATGCTAAAAGCAGAGGGAAACCTGGAGAGAAACAGTTTCATCAACATATTAATAATCCTCCAGCATGCGCACATGCCAGGTACGATTTTAGCTACAGGATTGTTGGACCAATGCTTCATTGGGTTGTATATTTTGAAACTACAATGTGAAATTATCGAGGAAACTGTATGGATGACTTTGTATGTGATTCTACATATCTATGATTTAGTACTACTGCTATAGTTATATTATTAATCAAAGTTTCCAAAAGCTGTGACAGTGGTATGATGCAGTGATGCACTATATTTGGATAATAATAAATAAAGTTTCCAGTGAGTGGATGAGGAAGAAGCCATTGGAGTGGGCTTTACAACCTGATATCGTCGCAAGTATGACGTAAATCCATACAGAATACTGTTTCCACATTTATCTGAATACAAGTTTTCGTCGATGATTAATTTTTATTTTATTTTCGTTTGGTCTATTCTCATGACAGTAGCTAAATGTAGTTCTTAGTAGTAGTAGTAGTAGTAGAAATAGTATTAATAGTGGATTTCTTGACGTTGATCGCTGTGACGTTTCAATTCAATCAACAATTTCCCGAAGACGATTTTCAGAAAACAGTGCCCCGAAAATACAGTTTCCCAAAAGTACAATTGCCCGAAAATACAATTTCTCGAAAGTACAATTTCCCTAAAGTACAATTTCCCGAAAGCACGATTCCCCGAATATACAATTTCCCAAAAGTACAATTTTCCGAAAGTACAATTTTCCGAAAGTACAATTTTCCGAAAGTACAATTTTCCGAAAGTACAATTTTCCGAAAGTACAATTTTCCGAAAGTACAATTTTCCGAAAATACAATTCTCCGAAAATACAATTTCCCGAAAGTACGATTCCCCAAATATACAATTTCCCAAAAGTACAGTTCCCCGAAAGTACAATTTTCCGAAAGTACAATTTTCCGAAAATACAATTTTCCGAAAATACAATTTTCCGAAAATACAATTTTCCGAAAATACAATTCCCCGAAAATACAATTTCCCGAATATACAATTTCCCGAAAGTACAATTTCCCGAAAATACAATTTCCCGAAAGTACAATTTCCCGAAAATACAATTCCCCGAAAGTACGGATCCACGAAAATACAATTTCCCGAAAGTACGGTTCTCCGAAAATACAATTTCCCGAAAGTACGGTTCCCCGAAAATACAATTTCTCGAATTTTTTTCATTAGGTTCTTTAGGTTCTTTATTTTTGGGGAATAGTACTTTTGGGAAATTGTATTCTCGGAAAATTTTATTTTCAGGGAATTGTACTTTCCGGAAATTGTATTATCGGGAAATTGTGTTTTCGAGAAATTGCTTTCCGGGAATCTATCCGTAAACCGTGACAATTCTATTTTTATTTCATTTACATATATTGCCAATTGGCCATCGACCGTGGTCCTTCGGCCTGCATTGTTCTTAAATAGATGGTAAATATAGAGTCATTTATGGATATCCAAAACGACGTTAACAATATCAGTTTTTAATCAAATACATTTTTTTGCACTTTCTTTTATCGATGTAATTTGCCATTATTCTTTTATCCGCTCAACTAATAAACGTCAGTTTTTTTTGTTATTGAATCACAATGTTTAAAAAATATTTTCTTTTCAAAAAAACTTTCGTAAAGCAAAGAATGATTTTTGGTTTTTCTATTACACTCTATTTATAAGCCATACAACTTTGCCATTAGAATTTCTACCAGACGACAATATTCCAGAGGTCATGTTAATTCATTTGCTTATTTCTTCAACAAATAATTACTTGTAGAAAAATAATAAATTGGAGTAATAAAATGAATACAGGAAAAGGTGAAAATCAGAATCTTTCAAAGAACCTTTCAATATCAAGATTGTTAAGATGCCCTCCCATTCAATTTAGTCGTTAAGTCGTCTACTATTTAAGATATTTTGAATGAAATTATTTTCTTTCTCGATCCTTGATTACTCCACCGACAATTCGGGCTCGCGCAGTGTCGAATTGCCCATCAAGATTTAGTCGATCTTGGGGGATTAGAATTGCCACCCACATACGTGCGCCACTATATCCTGAGTCCTGGTGCCCCCGTTCTACTTACGGGTCTCTGATTTCGCTCTCGTCCTTGGGTCGTCGTTGTGATTGTCCTCCTCCTTTTCCAGCAGCCAGCCTTCTATTTCTCCTTCCGCGGTTACAACACGCCCTATTCCTCCTCCAAAGAGCTTTCACTTTTCATCTTCGATTCGGTAGATTTACGCTTTTATATCTGCTAGCGAAGCATTGAGGGTTGACTTCAGTCCCTTAAATCACGAGACGAGAATACAACCTATAGGGGGAAAAAAAATATCTTTCTAATATTGGGCTAAAAAAAAGAAAGCAATCTTTTGGGCTATAGACTTTCACCACATAAAACATTTTTAAAATGCTCACTCACACGAGACACTCTTTATCAACAGGTCCACTATAATTTTGGAAAAAAAATTACCCCTTCAAATATGTTTTGCCCACTCTGATAATTTTTCAATCGATTCTATAGATTATATAAAATCAAGAGAGCAAAATAAAAGGTGTCGAAATTATCGGAAAAAATATATTTAGGAAAAAAGTGGCCCAATTCATAAAAAATGCTTCATATACAAGTAAGATGATTTATTTTTCATATCATAATTTTATTTGTTACAAATAAAATTATTTTACAACAAATATGTTACATATAAAATTGGATTGCAATGCTTCAGCGAACTCTTCTCCGTAATATATTTTGAAATTTCGAAAATTCACTGTTTCTACAGTGAAGAAAAAAATGGTTAAAAAAAAACTTTATTTCACGCGCATTAAAACTCTGCGAAAGAATTTAAATATCTGATTGATCCAATTTGAGACAAACTTACAGAACTTTTGAAAGATCCCAGCGCCTGCAATGTTTTCCCAAGACTGCCGACTCGCCTCAGGCTATTCTTCGTTCTTTTATATTTTCAGAAGTATGAGAATCGAATTTCAATCAGTCACTGTGGTTGCCATGAATTTAAAGAAAAAAATTATTCCACTTCTCGTATTTGATCAAATTTCATGCTGAATATAGACTGTAACATTAATATGAAATTATGGGATACGCCAGGTGTGCACTTTTGAAAACCTGTTGGAAAAAATCAATCCTATATATGGTGCCCATAAAGTCCATATGAGTCCACATGGTTTCAATGGTCGAGCTTCAACAGCTGGTGTCAATTTGTATTGTTAAATTCACTGATATTTAGAGTTGGAGTCAATGTCAAATTAAATTCACTGATATTTATGGATTCTGTTCGTGCTACAATTCTGCATTGATTGCTAACAGTTTATTGATTTTAATCTAC
Source organism: Perithous albicinctus (assembly GCA_964016905.1). Classification (NCBI taxonomy): domain Eukaryota; kingdom Metazoa; phylum Arthropoda; class Insecta; order Hymenoptera; family Ichneumonidae; genus Perithous; species Perithous albicinctus. The sequence continues at coordinate 16,501,374 of OZ024691.1, read as the reverse complement.
TTATTTCGGACACAAATTAATTAAGAGATTTGAGATAGGAGAGCCAAATTATTTCAACACACTCGCTTGTATTAATTTAACACTGTAAAAAGTATTACTACTAACTCCAAATACACTAGCTTGTGAAAAATCCACGTCAATCGCCTTTAACACGCTGGAGTTTTTATAGAATATATATCTTTGATCTCTTCATAAAGTATGTATTAAAAGCGTCACTCGTGAACTGAAGCTCTAAAGAGATTAAAACCAATGCTGTGTGACAGGAACACAAGAGCTAATTGTTAATGCTTCGAATGTTTACGTCCCTCGTTAGAGCCAATGCAATTGCCTTGTACTCTCGGGAATAATTACCGCCTTTTATATTCACACTGATGGGAAAAGTACAGTTAGAGCACAGTTCGTTTGTGCTAAATCCTCTGAAATCGACGTTCTTGCTACAGAGAATTGGAAATTGGAAGATACCCTCGTTTTTATCAACTAATTACATTTGTGTTTGTGCCAAGACTGAAAGCAGCTTCCAATCAGACCTCTTTCAACTGATTTGCTGGCATACAGATTCGCTTTCTCGTGGAAAAATGTGTTGAAACGGGAAACGAGAAAATATACTCTCTGCTGTGCATTTGACAGATTAAAATCCCTCGAAGTTATAATTAACTGCGCTAGTGTAATGACAAAATTATTTTATGAGCTTATATATGAAATTTATAGATAATTTCTCATAGGACGAATATTTGAAGCGAAATTTTACTACTTTAGCCCTTTTGCTTCTATCTCCGCTGTGCAATCACTTGATTAAACGCTTTATATACATATTTCAAGTCTTGTTTGGGTTTCTGCTGAATTTAATTATATTTTATACTGAGCTTTAGAGTTTTCTCAGCTGTAGGAAGAAACAAACTCAGAAATGATTTATTAAGAAATAATATATCAGTATATTAGAAAACCGTTTTTCAAAATTTTATATTTTATTATTTAAAGGTGACGGATACTTTTTTTTTGTAAATTTGACACCATTATTTTTTGTCTATTTGACAATTTCTACATTAAAAAAAAACCGCACACAAATGATATGTTCAAAATGTTGTATTTTAATATTATGAAAAAAATGTCTGATCTTCAGAGTCTTCTCAGCTACAAGAAGAAACAAACTCAGAAAAGTTTTATTAAATTTAAATAACTTATTAAATTTTAATAAATCGTATTAGAAGACCGTTTTTTAAAATGTTATATATTATTATTTAAAGACAACGGAAACTTTTTTGTTAAAATTATGTATTTTAATTTTACGAAAAAAAAATGTCTGATGTTAACAACAAAAAATGTTTCAATTCCTGCAATAATAAATTTTTGTAATTTTTACAAAGAAAAAGAAAAGTCCAGTGACAAATTAAATTATTTATAATCCTTTTTTTGCGGGTAACTCGTTGGGCACATTAAGGTTGATGGAGGTCTTTAAAAATTTGCCTGGCATGTTTAAAACATCCTGTCTAGACTGTCTGTCTAGATTCTTGCCTTTGAAACACTTAACCCAGTAAAATACACGTGTTCAGTTACGACACGAGTACTTCATCAATGAATTCCTAAATATTTCGTGAGCTGCGTGCAAGAGTCGGGGAAGTTAGCCGAGAGAAAAATGAGAGTCAATGACACTCAGTTGCGTTCTGGCCGAAGCCCAGAATCGATTTGTATAGGTCTCCGACTAATAGTGTGAGACAATGTTTGTATCGCTTCCCACACGCTCCAATCCCGAGACAATCCAGGGCTTCGTTTGCTAACGAAATTATCGTCGCTGGTAATGTCACGGTAAACAGTCTATACGTGATATATGTGAAATCGACACCTTCTGATATAAATGATTCTGTGGATCATGTTTTTTATACATTAAAATACTTATTTAAATATTAAATAAATTTAATTCACTGAAAAATATTTGCACATTTTTATTACTCATCATTTTATTCACCAGCTGGAATATTAAATTTAATATACAAGTTTATGTAAATAAAAGCTTCTTCTATCTGTGATGGAAGCTTGTAGCAACAAAATTTAACAGTATTTATTGTATTTTAAATAGATACTTTAATATATTGATTTTTCGAAGGAAAATAAGAAATTTCTTTTTAGGTAATTTATTTTTAAAGTTCATTCTCCTTGTGTCTTATGCTGTAATAAACGGCAAATAGTCTGTACGTGATATATATGAAATTGACATCTTCTGATATAAATGATTCTGTGGATCATGTTTTTTATACATTAGAATACTTATTTAAATATTAAATAAATTTAATTCACTGAAAAATATTTGCATATTTTTATTACTCAACATTTTATTCACCAGCTGGAATATTAAATTTAATATACAAGTTTATGTAAATAAAAGCTTCTATCTGTGATGGAAGCTTGTAGCAACAAAATTTAACAGTATTTATTGTATTTTAAATACATATTTTAATTTCTTGATTTTTCGAAGGAAAATAAGAAATTTCTTTTTAGGTAATTTATTTTTAAAGATCATTCCCCTGGTGTCTTTGCTGTAATATACTCTGAAAAAAAATCATTGATTCAAGAACAGTGACCATTGCGGGGTGCCAATGACATAAGGCATCAGTGCAACTTTATATCCATTCTAACAATTACATATGAAATTGAAACATTAACACATTTTCATATAAATTTTTTAGACATTGGTTTAATTTTATTTGTTTGAATTGTTAGAATAAAAATTAAGTTGCATTGATGACTTATGTCATTGGCAGCCCGCAATGGTCACTGTTCTTGAATAAATGATTTTTTTTTCAGTATATGAGACATTTCGTATTAGTTGAACCACTCAAAACAAAAGCTTGAACTGGAAATACTCGTACATGTTCTCTGAGTCTGATGATTATAACTGTTATTATTGTACTACCAACTCTAAAGAAAAGATATAGCATTCTTGTGTACGTGATTCTCAAGCCGAAAAACAGCCACGACGTAGCTTTTCGCCAAACCCTTATTTTCTCCTCTGTAATGTCTCCTAAAAACCTCGCTACTTGGCTGAGCTTTGCCAGATAAAATATAGGAGAACTGTCTTTGGCATTTTCTCCCTTATTCTGAGGATCAAAGTCGAAGCCTCGTGCGGCTCAAAAGGTAATAAAACGAAATATCGCTCGCGTAGGCAACATATAAGAAACGATGTTTATGTCTCTTGTGAAATAACGTTGCAGACATAACTTGTCAAAATATGTTTTGTAACAAATCTACGAGTACCCAAAAATCACGCATTTTCAATCGACCGGATCACTCCAAATTTGGCAAAAAAAAAAAATACAATTACTCGGATCAATCGTAATTAAAACAATAAATTATGACTCGAGTAATTTTTGCTCCTCAACTCTTTAAATAAAATTAAGAACAAAATAAGCAGTGTCAGGTTTAGTGAAAAAATATAATTATAAAAAAAGTGGTCCGGTTATTAAAGAACGCCTCAAATATAAAGACAGAACATTTCCAGTATATTTCCACCTTACTCTGTCTATTTATTGTAGAATGTACACAGACCATCTTTTATTTCGTTTTCTCACAAAGAAAATGACTTTAATCCTACTCTCCGTAGCAGCACAAAAGAAATGTTGATCTTTTGTTAAATTCCTTTTTTTTTTTTTTTTTTTTTTACAGGATTAACGTCAAATGATGCTGGCAGCTTTTAAGGTAAAATACAGAGGAAAGGATTTTCTGTACATTTCTGGCTTAGGTATATTACGTATTACGTATATTCGCATTACTTATCGTGATTGTAGTAAGTCACAAGAATCGTGTCATTTGGTAATGCCTCTCGAATTACGGAATACCGAGACGCCACTAAACGTGACGACTGCTTTTCCTTCCATCCTTTTATCTTTTTTATGTTCTCTTAACGTTAGCCCAGAGGATCTTGGAGAGAATGTAAGATAGTGGCGGCACGCAGAAGAAAATAGAGGATCAGGAAAAATAAACGAAAAAGCTGCCTCTCCCTCTTGCAATCTTCTTACATCCGGATCCCTCTCTCTCTCTCTCTCTCTCTCTCTCTCTCTCTCTCTCTCTCTCTCTCTCTATTTCATCGCCTCTATTGTGTTTTTCCTCGTGTTTGTCCATTGTGCCAGTTTTCAGCGACGAGAGAATGAATATTTGCACGATCTCGCTTCAGCTCCAGCTCCATCGAATCACGCCCTGGTGAGCCTTCCACTCTCGACCCTATACCGTCGATAAAAAATATTTACTTTAGCAAATGCAGGAAATAATATTAATAAAACACTTTTACTTGCTCTGGTAGAAACAAGAGTATCATTTTTTGTTTGAGAAAAATTATTGAATTGAATTTAATTCAACAACGAAAAAAGAAAATTTTAATTTCTGGTTTTAAAAGAAGTGTTGATTGTGCGTGTGCGTGTGCGTGTGCGTGTGCGTGTGCTAAAATCCATATTGCCATAACTCGGAAACTACTCAACCGAATCATCTCAAATTTGTGTATCGTATAGAGTACAGTCAAGTACATAATTGGTATACATTTTATTAGAATCGATTGAAGCATTTTATGAAATTTTTAAGATTCTGTGAAATGTCTGTGAACACTCTAACGCGAAGAAATTTCCAGCTGTCGGGTTGAAAGTTGGCATCAAATTTTGTAGGAGTGGTGAGACCTTTGGTATTAAATTTGGGCGAAATGGAAAAAGTAATTAAAATTTTATAGAAATTCGTATTTTCGTAATTTTGTTTTGAAAAATATAACTCGATAACGGTTCAAGTAACTGATCTTAAATTTTGTATAAAACTTAAACAGATGGTGCCAATATTTGATACTAAATTTGGGCGAATGCGATAAAGTACTTAAAATTTCATATAAATTTCCATTTTCGTAATTTTTTAGAAAATACTATAACTCGAGAAAAGAATAAGCAACTGATCTAAAATTTTGCATAAATCTTGAAAAGAGTGTTTCAATATTTCATACTGAATTTGTGCAACATCGATAAAATAGTTAAGATTTTACAGAAATTTGTATTTTCGTAATTTTTTTCAAAACAATTGCAAAGTCGAAACTTGCACAAAAAAACATGGAAAATTAACAAAAATAATTCTGTTAAATTGGAAGGGACACAATAATTGTGTAAAATTGTGTTAAAACGGCACAATTTTCAATGTCGTTTTTTCTCTGTACGTGTTTTGTGGGTATGAATATCGACACAAATATGCCAAAACCGCAGTATTCGCCAATGGTATGTTAGATGTGTGCATGTATTGTTGCTCTAGAACTGTATAGCGTAAAACCACCGCAGACATTTTCATGTATTGGTCTCAATTGAATTTCTAGCCGTCAGTGTCGAAACATATATATATATATATAACTGTAGTGGAGCGACGAGGCACTCAAACTCTCATGTTCGGTGATTGTAGGGCGATTTCGCAAACGTGGAATGTAATATAGTACGTATGTTTGCTCTCTGTTGCAGCTGTTTCTGCTCGCTTGCAAAGACCTGACAATCAAGGCTCTAAATTCTCAACGCCCACGCTTATCATACCTCTACGCGATAATCGCTTGTTAATGACGGGCCTCTCGTGTCATGGCTTGATTCATTATGTTCGTAGAGAGTTCGACATTTCGGTGACATTACAGTGCCTTCAAATGAATTTGAAATTTCTGATTGATTTGCTAATATTTCGCATTGTAAAAAAAAAAAGTTTATAAAATCCCACACTCTTGATTGTTCGTAACTGTATAATTGATACAAAAAAAATCGTAGGTCAGAATATAAAAATTCTAAGAGAAGATTATTTTTGCTTCCTCATAGAGGAAGCTTTGTTTTCGTGAATTTTTTTTTTTTTTTACAGATTTTCATGTCAGCATACTCAGAATGGTCCAAAATGTCGAGAAAAGTGATTTGTATGAAATGTGTGTATGTGTATGTGCAAATTGTCTTGTTAGCACGACAACTGGCGCTATTCTTCATGTATTTTCCTCAAATTTGGTACGCAAGTGAGCAATCATACGACAACTTTTGTGATTGCAGTTGACGCGAATCGGTTAAAAAAATTCAAATTTTACAACGTTCTGAAAATTTTGGGAAAATCGTTTTCGCGCTATAACTTTTGGAAATTACGATATATCAGGCTGAAATTTTGAACACAATCGAACTTACAGTGAACCATGATTGGTCCCAAGTTCGGCGAGAATCGATAGAGTGGTTTAAATTTTATTGCAATTTTAATTTTTTTTTTTAATGTACGTAAACACTTCTACTTTTCTAAATTCTGGGATGACCGGCTGCAATTTACCACGTGATTTCACAATTATCGAGTATCGAAGGTGAATTTATTTTAAGGAACGGTCGATATGTTGATAAATTTCGATTTTATTTTAAAAAAAAAAGCAAAACATTGCTGTCGTGAAAAAAGAAAATTTCGAATTTTTTAGGCAGATTTCAATCAAATTTGGCACACATGTGGATTGTCGTAGAATTAGGTTTCGGTATTAATTTTACGCAAATCGGTCGAGCGTTTAAAATTTTAAAACGTTTCTTAACTTTTGAAAAATGTCGTTCGAGCATTCAATCGCGGAAATTGCGAGATATCAGGCTTAAATTTGTTTTACTTCTAGACTAGGACAAAACAAGGTTCTAATTCAAATTTGGCACAAATCGGTCGAGCAGTTCGAGTTTTATAACATTTTTTATTTTTTGAATAATCTCGTTTGTGGCACTAGCTTGCACAAATTAAAAGATACCGGCTTCAAATTTATTTCACGTATGCAAGGTTTGAGTACAAGAAACTGGTTTGACTCCAAAGAAAAGGTTTGAGTGAAGAAAATCGGTTGAGAGGTTTAAATTTCATGACGATTTAAAAATTTCAAAATGCTTTTGGATGCGAATTTTATAGTAGACAAATTTTTAAATATTTCTTTTATATTACATACAAACAAGCCTGCAAAGTAGAACCTTGCAAACTGCTTCCTCATTATTATACTTTTTAAAAAAATGGTTACATGTACAAACATTACAAAGTAGAACTTTGCAAATTGTTTTCTCTACAAAGCATCCTCTATGAGGAAGCCAAAGTAGACAATCGTACTTCCTCATAGTGGAAGCTTCGTAGAGAAAACAATTTTCAAAGTTCTACTTTGCATACATGTAAACATTTTTTTTTTAAAGTATAATAACGAGGAAGCACTTTGCAAGCTCCTACTTTTTTAAAAGTGTAACGACGAAGTGGAATATTTTATTTGAAATATATTTTAACTACAATATCATATTGGACATCAACTGAACTCAGTGAGTAGACATTAAATATTCAGTTAAATAAAAAATTATAATTCTACAAATAAAATGTTAATTCATATTAAAATACGATAGTTTGTTTGATGGAAATAAATCGCTTAACTGTGCATCAGTTTCGGAAGAGATAACGACCAGAAACGTATAGAGCATCGTCTTAAACGTGGATACATCAGTTACCTCTCTGCTATGTTATACTATGGAATATAGGTCTGGGCACATTGGTAGACAGCTCCGCGAGGTATAATGGCAAAGCCCGGCTCGCAATTTCGGAAAACGTCGACTCGGATTAAGCTCAGAGGCAGCACACTCAGCCCAACCCCTTCGTAGCTTCGCCTTTAGCGCTATATAACACTCTCTGCCTATAACCATTGCACGAAAGAGTTCTGTCCCCTCTATTCCGTATACCGGTCTCACAAAATTTAACGATAAAAATAGGAGCTGGAAGATTGAATGACACACCAGCCCGGTTTATATTCCCTATCGGATATGTAGCAATAAAGTGCAAAAAAGTCATTTCAATATTTCACGAAATTTTATTGGCCAAACATAAAAAGAACCTACCTTTTTGATTGGAGCAAAAGTTTCATCAAAATTTATCATCAAAATTGCAGTAAGAATTCACGAACTTCCTATTTTTTGAATTAAAATATTCTAGTTGTATCTTGGTAAAAAAAATTGTACAGAAACTCGTATATTAAAATTAATATGAGGAAATCAGGTTTAATGGTATCGTTGATACACCAAATTTCATTTTGCAAATATGCCAATTTTTTCACTTTTCATTTAATCTGTAATATATAGAAAACGAATATTAATTGTAACGAAATCAATAAAAAAAAATGAAAATGTGCGTTTTTCCATGGCCAACAAGAATAAAAATGTATTGAAAACTAATTGTGTAATTTCAGGACACATTTTATGGCAAAAACGACAAATTTTTTTTTTTTTAACAGGATGACTTTCGGTTTCGTCGTTGTAAAAATTGCCACCAAGTCTGTAAGTGATCGCCGAATTTTGAAGATTTTTGTTTTCATGGGATTCCCAAATGTTTATAAGTTATAGTAGCTTGATTTTTCGAAAATCAGTTTATAGAAAACGCTATCTTCGCAATGGTATACCAGTTTAACGTCGATTTTTTTTTAGTTTGAGACATAAGTTGTAATTGAAGGGAAAAAATTATATTCGATAAAAGAACGATATAACTCCTTTTATTATTATACTAAGCAATTGAAGAGGGGTACTGAGAATTATCCGTCCTATATACGTATTATTTATTTTCATATTTTAAAGTTTAAACATTTTTTTATTAGTTTTCTTGATGTATTTGATTTTTTTTTTTTAATGCTATAACTTATAAATATTTGGGAATCCCATGAAAACAAAAATACCCAAAATTCGGCAATCATTTACAGATCGCGAGGCAATTTTCCCGATGTCGAAACCGGAAGTCCTCCTATTGAAAAAAAAATGTTTTTGTTATTTTTGCCATAAAATGTGGCCCGAAATTACACAATTAATTCTGAATACATTTTTTTTGTAGGCCATGAAAAAAACGCACATTTTCATTTTTTAGTGATTTCGACAAGATTAATCGTTTCCGAGATATTACAGATTAAATGAAATATGAAAAAAGGGTGCAAATGAATTTGCATTTTGCTTCCTCATTGTTCAAGATTGCCCATAGAGCATTGCTCGACGAAGTACATTGGTTTGGCTTCCTCATAGAGGAAGCTTTGTAAATTCTAAATATCAACAAAATTCCCTTTATGAGAAAGCAAAACGAGTAACTTTTTTTTTTAACGTTCCAAAGACTAATCCGTTCATAGTCCGTTCACATAGAAACGTTTACTGATCATTTAATAAGTTCTTCACTTCTCGAAATAATAAACCAGCTGTGAAACGCAAACACACTTTTTCTTGAAGATTTCAAAATGTCGTATAAACTGGATTTTTCATCCAATCCTCACCAAATTTTAAATCATACATTTTTTTATGCTAGTCCACCACTGGAAAGTTTTTTAGCCCCATAACTCAATTTTTTCGGCAGCTAGAGCGCAATCAAACGTTTTTTCGAAAAATTCAAAGTCTCGTAATATTTGAACGGGAGTCTCAATTATTTTGTAAATTGTCCTAAATATAGAGGTCCAACCACTTTACTTGTATGCCAAATTTCAGCCCGATCGATCTATTCACCCTCGAGTTATAGAGGTTTGAATTGTGGAGCCATGACACACACATACACACATACACATACATCCGGACATTTTTTCTGAATATGTTTTCTAGACTTTTTGGGACATTCTGAACACGTTCCCCATGAAAATCTCGAAAAAACAATTTTTCACCACAACAAAGTTTCTTCTATGAGGAAACAAAAATTGGCATATTCCGGCAACATTTTTGTTTTAATTTTGAAATTTGGTGTATCTATTCATACTACTTAAACTAATTTTTCGAAAATTTTTGAGTTTTTGTTTTTTTTTTTTGTGTGGCGAAATTTATGTCGAATGCCTCATAGACATGAAATATTTTTTTAACGATTAGTTTAGAAATAATAGTTTCATAATTTGACTTAAATTGTCCATTTAATTTAATATATACCCCAATTGATTCCAGTGAGACAGCACGATGTTGTAAATACTTGATGTTAGGAAAATGAAAATGACATAAAGAATTTACGAATCTGTATCGTATTCGATGTAAGCTAGGAACAGAGCCATCGATAAATCTGGGAAAGCGCGTAGGATTAGTAGTTGGGAGCGGATTAATTGAGCCCTCAGCCAATTTAATTAGAGCTCGACGGTCAGGTTCAACGTTGCTTCTATTCGGACGTGCTATGCTTGCCGAATCCGTCCTCCCAATGTGCTTTGGAATACCTGTGTACAGCTCACGAACATCGATTGCATAATCCTATGAAAGCGGAGTCACGACTTGGCGCTCGAGTTTCCACCAACTTGGTAACTTCAATCTTACCTACGATGTAAACTCAGTTGAGGGGGTGTTTTAATTAAGTTATATTAAAAATATTTTTCAAATCAATGGAATAATAGAAAAATGGAACGTGATGCAAAAACCCACAAGAGTGTATGACGAAATAGTACAGTAGTTGAGAAAAAAAACTTTTCGAATCAATAAGTTGGCTTTTTTTTTCGAGCAATAATAATAATTTTTTTCAATATTACTTCTCAAATTTTGTCTTTCTTTATTCGAGAGAATAGTTAAGAATTCATTTATCTCAAATCAATACTGGCAATTGTTCGAACTGAACATTATTTTGAATTTCTTTTTTAATGCTACAATTGTATAATGATTCTTCATTTTTTTTTTACTGCGACAGTCATGAAATAAAAAATACGTCAAAGGATCGAACTTTTTAAATTTATATGCCAGCATCGATGTGGATAAAATTTTCTTATCTTAAAAAAACGCATTCGTATTTTGCTCCGCAATAAAAAGAAATCGATATCAAAATCTTTGAAACCACTTTTTTTACTTAATTGCCTGCAAAGCAGAACCTTGCAAATTGCTTCTTCCCAATTTTCTATATTTGACAAAGCTTTTTTTTACAAAGCTACCTCTATGAGAAAGAATGTTGATAAATTTTGACTTTCTCATAGAGGAAGCATTGTAAAACAAAAAACTTCCTTAAAGATCGAAAATTGTGAGGAAGCAATTTGCAAGGTTCTAATTTGCAGACTTGTTTGAGTTCGCAAGTAACTTTTCAAAAAAATGCAAAATGTCATAAAATTTGAACCACTCGACCGATTTGCGTCAAATTTTCACGCAAGCCCGGTTGCATGGTAGTCCATATGTGAACCATGTTTAAGCTAAACCTGCAAAAAATTTCGACATTTTTTGTTTTTTTTCGTGACAGTATTTTTTTTTTTTATTTACCAAAATCAAGATTTACCGACATGTCGACATTTTCTTGGACTAAATTCATCATTGATAATCAATAATCGTGAAATCATGTCAAAAATTGCAGCCGGATATCTCAGAATTTACAAGAGTTGAAGACTTTGCATAAATTTTTTAAAAAATTGAAATTCCAATAAAATTAGAACCACTTTATCGATTCTCGACAAATTTGGTACACATCATGGTTTAATGGTAGTCCATTTATGTACAAAATTTCAGCCCGATGTCTCATAATTTGCAAAAGTTATAGGGTGAAAACGAATTTTTCAAAATTTTCAAAATACTGTAAAATGTTTATTTTCCAACCGATTCACATCAGCTACAATCCCAAACTTTCTTGCATGACAGTCTACTTACATGCCAAATTTGAATAAGATACAGCTAAAAGTTGCACACACACACACACACACATATACATACATTTCGTAGAAATCACTTTTCAAAAAACACAAAAAATGTTGTCTATGAGGGATGAAAATGTGTGTTTCGTTACTGGATTACTAATTCGAGTTTTACATAAACATTTTTGGTTTTTCGGTGTATAAAATTAAATGCAACACATCGTTGAGACAATGTCAGGCGTCGCTTCCCGCAAGTCTTAAGACCCTTAGAAATTGATTAAATTATATTTCGTGTTTCGTGCGCAGTCTAAGTCGTTTCCAACTTGGTAATTGTATTATTTGCTCGTCGTGGAGCTTATACTTACTCACCCTCGACTGAGTCCGATAAACCTTGTTATATCTCGGGGAGTTCGTCACTGTTAAAGACACGTTCCAGTATCGATAGTCTCCTCGAGTGACTCTCCAAGCACGTAAAGGAGCGAGCTATGCAATTCACATAAATACAATAATACATCGTTCTCTATATACTTAGGTCTTACAATTCCATGATGCCCACGAGCTTAATGGACGTTCTGTTGGTTACATATTCGACCCCAATGTCTTTTCCTTTTGTGGCTCAGAATTGTCCACACAGCCAATACTAAAATTAAATTTCACAACAACAAAAAATTAGTAAAGAAATGAACAAATTACATTTATTTTATAATAATCCTTACAGGAATTATGAAATACGATAAAATTAATGTCAATTAAAAAAACATATGCAGCTTCAGGGAATTTATATTCTGGCATTTGTTACGTCTTATAAACCACCATTTTATATGGTTTTTGTGAAACAAACAATGAGATTCAAATTATTTACAAATAATCCTTAGCCCTCGTTCAAGCGAATCGTGACAGTTTCAAATTTAAAAAATCACTCAAACAGTTCCATTCCAAAAATAAATCTTCAATGCACGAATCTCGGCTTCGAATCAATTAAAACGCAAATATAATTAGATAACTTTTTTTTTTATATCTTGGAATACTCGATAGCAGTAATCGATTAAATGTATAAAAAGATGAAAACCAGCACCACGATTGCCTTTTCAATTCATTCGATCGGGTCTCACGTAATTCGAGCATCGATATGCCTCTAAATAATTCAAGTTACACCCTCAGAGCTGTATACACACACACAGCTATACTCAACAAATTCCATCATCTATACAAGCATATAGACAAATACATACGAGGCATTCTCCGTCAGTTCAGTCACTGTAACTTTGAAAATCCATTTTTACCCCTCCAAAAAACGTTTGCCCAATCGACGAATTTTTCTACACATTTTTCTCACATACGACTGTGGATTATATCAAATTAAGAGCAAAGTAAAAAGTATCCGTATGAGTGAAAAAAAACTGACATTTAGAAAAATAGCAAATTCGAACCTCGCACGTTGCTTCCTCATTTTTTTGGCCCATCACAGACTTTCCTTTCTGATAAAGTACGTTAAATACTTTTGGCTTCCTCGAAGAGGAAATTTTGCGGATGGCGGATCAAAAAAAAATGAAGCAAAAGTTCGATTTTGCAACTGTTGTGAAAAAAATTCTGAAAATGCAAATTTCTATAAAATCTTTATTATTTTATCGAATTCACCGAAATTCAATTATGGCCAATTTTCAGCGCGCTAATTGCAAATTTATTCGAGTTAAAGTGTTCACAGAGATTTTTCAAAATCTTAAAAATTCCATGAAATAATAATGCTTCAATCGAATTTTATAAAATGCATACCAATGAGACTCTTACTGCTGTACTGTATGCGGCACAAAAATCTGAGGTGATTCGGTTGGGTAGTTCCCGAGTTATGGCAATATGATTTTTAGCTCCTCTGTAACGCACACGCACACGCACACGCACACGCACACGCGCACGCACACGCGCACGTGCACGCAAAAAAATTTCACGAAAGCAAAGTTTCCTCTATGCGGAAGCAAAAGTGATTGAACTGACGAACAATGACTCATATATGGTTTTCGAGAATTCTCGTATTCAAGAAATCTTTCTCGTTTTACACAGCGAACTTTCATTACACGTAAAGACGCACACGAGGGGAAAAAAATAGGACAGTGTAAAAGAGTGAAAGTTTAGGTAGTCTGAAAGGAGCGAGAAACATAAACGAGCGTGCAGTAAACCCACCAGGCAGGGATATGGTAAAGCTTGGGGGTTTTTCCTTACTTTCCATCTTTTTTCTCCACCCCCTCCCCCTCCCCCCCTCTTCCTTTTTCCTCTTCCACTTCGCCAAGTGCCGGAGCTTCTTCGATAAGGACCGCGCGGGAAGACCGTTTCACCCTCTTTCCGCTAAGTCTTTCGCCTCTGCGTTCTCGACAGCCCGTAGAGAGCTGCGATATTCTTGACATAGCCTCAGCAACCAGCCAGCCGCAGCGCATAGCTGTTAGAGTATTTACCCTTTCCATCAGTCTTGAGGGTATCGCCGACGTCATCTTGGTCGTCGTCGTTGCTACGACTCCCTTTTCTAGAACCTTCGGGAAAGCAGAGCGAAACGTACACTAGAGTATCCGGTTTTCTCTCTCTGGAATACGTGTCTAGCCATTTCTAGCCATTACCCTGCTAAGCACTAACCAACGATTTATTTTTTCCAAGGATTATAGACGCTGAGCGGTTGGGTAAAAAAATCGCCTATAGAAACAACGATACTCTAATGCAAACTGTTAATTTTTATTTTCGGACATTTTGTTTTTGCCAAATATTAAAATTAATACAGAAGTGAAGCTGAATTACAAAGCTTTTATATTAAACGTTGTAATTTACGAAATATTTAGAACAAACTGTTCAATATATTTTTGATGATGATTTCATGATGACAATTCATTATAATTGTGAATTTTTTTATTTTTACTACCTTAGAACAACAACAACAAAATTGAAATTTTGGTTAAAATTTATATCAAAATAATTGTCCACGTGTAACTAAAAATGAATGGCGAATTTTTGCTCAAGCTTACAAAAACTTTAGATTTAGAATTTGGGATTAACAAATTTTACCATCTTGCAGATTCCATATCTATGAAAATCCTTTTACTCGTTCTCACGCTGAAACGAGGAAGGGCTCTAGAATATATGTACGTAAAATATATGCCATGATATACAGCAATGTATGTATTCATGAAACGGAAACGTCCCTGGATCCTGGCTTTACCGTACCTTGCATACAATACTATTTTCAATAGCACAGAGTTTCACAGTGAAGCAGTCGCGAAGCATTTTTCACTATACAAGTGGAATGCGTTTGGAACGTTTTTGGTCTCCTTGCGAATTTGCTTATCCAGACAAAATATAAAATGCGTTCCACATGACCTCCACTGGACCTTTCCGTATAATATTTAGAAAATCGAAAACGTTACAGACCTTTCGTTTTCTTTCTTTTTTTCTCTTCGGAGCTGCAAACCTTGCACACTAAAACGTAAACGAGTAGCTCGAGATTCTTCGTATATAGCTGGAGTGGAAAGTACTGTTGAAAAAAGTAAAACCCTCCTTGCCAGGAGATTCAAGTGGCGACAGAGATTTATTTCCAGTTTTATATGTCTACATACAGATGCATTTATAAATTTCACACAGAATGCTAGACATTAAACAAAATTCTTGCCACTCACAAAACCCAAGAATCTCTAGGCAAAAATATTTGCATTTAAAAATTAAACATTTTTTTTTTTTAGTTCAACTATGTGATGTCAGTTCAATGTATGTGTAATTATAATTAAAGAGACAATCTTCTCTTAATTGTTTGTATATAATAATCTAAAATACTTGATTCTATCAAATATTTGATCCAATATCCAATTTTAATAACGCATAATCTGACATACAAATATTTAAAGATCGATCGTTTTTTTGCTTCCATAGAGGAAGCTTTGTTATGGTGAAAATTTGTTTTTTCGAGATTTTCATGTAAACGTGTTCAAAATGTCCCAAAACATGTAGAAAATATATTCAGAAAATATGTCCGGATGTATGTGTGTGTCAGGCCTCCAAAATTCAAGCCCCTATAACTCGAGGATGATTAGACCGATCGGGCGGAAATTTGACATATAAGTAGAGTGGTTGGGCCTCTATGTTTAGGACAATTTATAAAATAATTGGGACTCCCGTTCAAATTTTACGAGACTTTGAATTTTTCGAAAAAAGTTTGTTCGCGCTCTGGCTGCCGCAAATATTGAGTTATGGGGCTAAAAAAATGTCCAACCGTAGGCAAACATCAAACGATGGATGAGTTCGAATATGGTGAGGTTCGGTTGAAAAATACGATTTTTATGACATTTTGAATTTTTCAAAAAAAGTGTGTTTGCGTTATAGCAGCCGCAAATTTCAAGGTGATGGGTTGAAATTTCTCACACAAGTGGACTAACATCGAACAACTTTCGGTACCAAATTTTATGAGAATCGGTTAACAGATAAATATTTGGCAAGGATTTTTGTTTTTATTTACCGAAAAAACGTGTGTTTGCTCTCTAGCTTTCGCAAATTTTGAGTTCTCGGGCTAAAACGTTCTCCAGTGGTAGACGAACATAAAAAATGTACGATTTAGAATTTGGTGAGGATTGTTTGAAAAATCCAGTTTATACGATATTTTGAAAACTTACAAAAAAAGTATGTTTGCGTTGCACAGCTGGTTTATTATTTCGAGGAGTGAAGAAGTTATTCAATGACCAGTAAACGTTTCTATGTGAACGGACTATGAACGGTCTTTGGAACGCTTTTACAAAAAAAAATTACTCTTTTTGCTTTCTCATAAAGGAAATTTTGTTGATATTTATAATTTACAAAGCTTCCTCTATGAGAAAGCCAAACACAAACCAATGTACTTCGTCGAGTAATGCTCTATGGGCAATCTTGAACAATGAGGAAGCAAAATGCAAATTCATTTGCACCCTTTTTTTCATCAATATTTAATTAAAGATATTTTTGTCTAATAGGTTCTATTAACCTTCAAAAGTAACAAAAAATTGTTATGCTATATGATATTTAATTATTTACTGTAGGAAAATAAAAACAGTCCTTTCTACTTCCTCATAGAGGAAGCTTTGCTTTCGTGAAATGTTTTTTTTCAAGATTTTCATGTCAGCAAACTCAGAATCACCTAAAAACGTCGAGAAAAATAGTCTAGAGAAAATTTTATAATTTAATCAGATTTTATGAGGAAGCAATGTGCAAAGTTCTACTTTGCTACTTCATTGAATTACCGAGTTCTCTCCGGGATCTAATAGATAAAAGGTTTTTAAGAGTATCCGAGGGTGAAGCAGACGCAACAGAAAGGATAATCTCAACTTCCAGAGAATATTTCATAATTACTTCACGCTCATATTAATATATGAATATTATTATATTTTTATACAAAGTGTAGAAGCGTTGATTTTTTTTTCTATGCCACTCTTGTACTTTCGGACGTCGTCGTTGTCGATCATTGGCAAAATGCCATTGAGAATTTTTATAAACTGAGGGAAATACTCGACGAGCCACTACCGTAGATACTGGGCTGTACGTGTGGCAGACACCTCGGGCTAGGTAAATACTTGGCTGTTCCTGAGGATGAGAAGGGTATAATGTCTGTCAGTGTCTACCACAAGAGAGAGGTCTGGATCTGACACACGATAATTTCCATAATGCATCGTTTTGTATGTTTTCTCTTCTTTTTTTTTGCGTACGACGAAAATGTTAACTGAAAAAATGTACCATCAGAGAAAGAGGAACAGCCAAGAGGGCTTCCATAGGAGTGTGGAAAATAAAAGGGCAACCGAAAAATGAGAAGTAATCCAAATATTTTGTCAGTCGACTATCAACAGCAAATAAAAAAATCTGACAGTAAATGACGTTTAATAAACAACACGTTTTTTTCAAAATTTATTTTTCATTTTTATTTTTATTATATATTTATTATATTTTTATTATATATTTTATTTTTTAAAATTTATCCTGTGATAGTTTTATTCAAATTATTCAGTAAAAAATTGTACACATATTGCACACATTATATACATTTTTCGTGTAAAAAATTGGTGTACCAAATTTCGAAGCAATAAACGCAGCTTTGATAATTTCACAAAAATTTTTTTCATAAAATTTATCCTGTGATAGTTTTATTCGAATTATTCAGTAAAAAATTGTACACATATTGCACACATTATATACATTTTTCGTGTAAAAAATTGGTGTACCAAATTTCGAATCAATAAACGCCGCTTTGATAATTTCACAAAAAATTTTTTCTATTAAATTAGATGTGAAAAAAAAAAAAATTTCAAATTTACGGGTGTATATTTGTTAAAGCTAGAAATGAGAATTATGTATTTGTAAAAAGGACAAATAAAAAACATTGTTCAAGAAAAAATAACGCTTTTTGCTGTTATTAAAATGAGAACAAATTATATTCGTAAAATAAAAGTTAAGTTAACAATTAAGTTAAAATAACAATTAAGATGTGCTATTAAATCATTGTCAATCTACCATTCCGTGGTGTTCATCCGACCATTCGTTGTAATGCGAAGAACCTTTTGACGTCACAATTGAGATTATGATCCCAACGACTATCAGACCGATGAAGGTGCTGCAAGGATCAATCAAAAAAATAACATGTTTTTAAATAGTTTCTCAATTAATAGACAAGTATAATTTAATAAAACATTTTGAAACAAATTTATTGATGTAACCCTGGCAAACCATGCGACCTCGAAAACGACTGAAAACGACCGCGTGAACGCCCGAAAAAACGATCGGTCGTTAAATGCAAGAAAACAACCATCGAAAGCGCTAAATGACCAAGAAAACGACCAGTCGGCAATAATTTTTATGGTCACTTTCCTGGTCATTTGACGCCGTGCGGTAAAAATAACCAATAAATAATCATTTCAATGGTCGTTCTTGGCCATTTGACTCTTTTTAATGGCTTTTTTATGCATTTAACGACCGATCGTTTTTTTCGGTCGTCCGTTACTGAATCTGTTAGGAAAGCCATGGTAATAAAATGTTAATATTAAAATTTAAATGGTATGATTAACAATTGGGAGTCATAAGCAACGAACGACAAGTATTATTTGATGAAACATTTTCAAAGAAATTTATTGATCTAAGCCATTGTAATAAAATGTTAATATTAAAATTTAAATGGCATAAATTAACAATTGGAAATTATAAGCAACAGAGGCTGAAAAGCAGTGATTGTTACGAAAACTATCATGGAGAATAGGTTGGGCGAGATCGCATGTAAATGTCTTGAGTGTCATGTGCGATTCCGGCATCTGACCTTGGACCACTTCGCCTATGAGATATGTATGATCGGTATTAAGAGAGGAAGAGGTGACGAAGGGCTTGACATTATTAGCTTGGGAATTGTTCGCGGCACTAATATATACATAAGGACTACACAGGGATCGCCAATAATGCTATTTATATATTATATACGAGATATTCCATGTGAATTCGCCAGCCTCAGACTCTGATACTCTTCGATGTGATTTAGACTCTTTAAAATTATTCGCATTCATAAATGGAGTATGTTGATTTTTTCTAAAAGATTTTTAGAGCCATTTTGAGACAACTTACGATTTTAAACAAAAAGTTACCATAGATTTGTATTTTTTTTTTTTTTTGAACTTTTTTACTCCGAAATTTTGCGCTAAAAAATCTTTTGGAAATTTAGCATTTAATTATATAAGTTCACCTGAATGAATGAAGTACGCCCAATTTTTTAAAATATTACTAATAAAGACATTTTTAAATTTTAAAAATTTTTTCAAAATATGAAAATACACTTTGTCACGAATAAAAATACGTAAGGACTACACAGGGATCGCCAATAATGCTATTTATATATTACATACGAGATGTTCCATGTGAATTCACCAGCCTCAGACTCTGATACTCTTCGATCTAATTTTGACTCTTTAAAATTATTCGCATTCATAAATGGAGTATGCTGATTTTTTTTAAATATTTTTAGAGGCATTTTGAGACAACTTACTATTTTAAACAAAAAGTTACCATAGATTTGTATTTTTATTTTTTTTTTGAACTTTTTTACTCCGAAAATTCGCGCTGAAAATCTTTTGGAAATTTATCATACAATTATATAAGTTCACCTGAATGAATGAAGTACGCTCAATTTTAAAAAATATTTTTTTAGACATTTTAAAGTTCAGCGATTTTTCAAAAATGTTACTAATAAGGACATTTTTTAAAATTTTGTTTAAAGCGTCTTTTAAATTCGTATTATTTACATGAAAATACACTTTATCGCGAATAAAAATACGTAAGGACTACACAGGGATCGCCAATAATGGTATTTATATATTATATACGAGATATTCCATGTGAATTCGCCAGCCCCAGACTCTGATACTCTTCGATGTGATTTTGACTCTTCAAAATTATTCACATGCATAAATGGAGTATACTAATTTTTTTAAAAAGATTTTTAGAGCCATTTTGAGACAACTTACGATTTTAAACAAAAAGTTACCATAGATTTGTATTTTTATTTCTTTGTAAACTTTTTCACTCCGAAAATTTGCGCTAAAAAATCTTTAGGAAATTTAGCAAACAAAAATACAAGTTCACCTGAATATATCAAGTAAGCTCAATTAAAAAAAAAATTAATCATTTAAAGTTTTATCGAATTTCTAAAAACTGTACTACAAAAATTTTATTACTTTGCTCAAAGCTTTTTTTTAAATTCGTAAGCTCACATAAAAATATACTTTATCGCGAACAAAAAAATCTCAAACTATACACTGTGCATTTACTCGGGTAAATAAATTAAAAAATAATGCATGAGTATGCCTTACATCGCCGACGTAGGATCAAAAGCTCGAGGCTGGTGAATTAACATGAAATACCTGGTACATGTGTATCTATGTATGTATCTTCTTCCATGAGCAATGTGATGTCGACAAGCAAACACGACCAAGTAAGCAGCAATTTTTCATGTGTATTTGTATAACGATGTAGTTGTAATACACAGTGTGTATAAAATACCAGTACATAATCGGTCAAGTTGAAGTATCGGCCTTGTCTGCGAATTGCAACGAGGGATAACGGGTCAAGGTTATCAGCGTCCAATGAAGTGACGCGACCGTCAGGATCTGACAAGAGCCTGCCACCTCGCTCGTTCAATCCTCATATATCGCAAACGATTAAGACACTTCGGATAGCGAACCATAGCTGAGCATATAGGGTGGGAGTTATTTCTATTATGCATAATAGATTTGGAGAAAGGAAGTCGACCTTAAGACATATCGAGGGGAGAATAGCCTAATCCTTATATTAATAAATTCTAGGCCACATTCGGTTCGAGGGAAACGACTTGGCAAGACATGACTAATAAAATTTGGCACAGAATCATATTAACAACTTCCCAATATTTAATATAATTTTTATTTACTATTTAAGAGACATTTAATTAATTTTTTTGTTACCAAAAATCGAGGGGTTTCCATTTTTTAAATAATCATATATTTTTTGTTTTACATGAAAATTTTAATTTTAATTGACAGATAGTCGACACTAAATAAATACCAAATAATAAAACAACTCACTATAATTTTTTTCCTAGCACTTAAAAGGGTTGAAAACTAATTTTACTTCAATTATCTTAGCAGCCTCTTTTTCTGAAGGCCGCTGTTTTTATTGCAACAGAAATTTGCGGCTTTTCAGATGAAACGTCTGGTACAGACCCAAAAGCTTTAGTAAGGCCATCCCTGGCTCTACATATCTAAAGTAGACTGCATAATACTCTACAGCTACATTCAACATGCGGAGAGAGCCTTATTCCAATCTCAATCCTTGCGCGAAGGATCTTCGGGAAATGGTCCAAGTCTCCAGGGGGAAAGACAAATACATGTTCGTAAGCGGAATATCGCAGAAAAGGAGCTTGTGGTAGAGCTTCGGATAACACTCAGGTAAGTAATTATTTGCCATTACTCTAATAAGACGAATCTACGCGATACATGTTTATTCAAGGATAAGAAGGAAAAATTCTTTTCACTCGTCGAAGACAATTTTTAATATCTTGAACACGTATAGTTATAGCAGACACAGATATTAAAAAAATGCAGAAATTAAAAATTCCTTTTGAAAAATAAAAGTCGGTACCACTGAAATTAGGTGCTCTGTCTGTTTAAGTCAAGTATTATTAATTTTAAAAAAGCGAAAATCGCTGTCACTTTTCACCCATTTCGAATCCCATGAAAAAATCTGCTGACAATATATTTTTTTATTAAATAGAATTTGAGGAAATTAAGTCGGCGCCAATGTTTCTCATCTTAAAAAAAAAATTCACTCTATCTTTCGTAAAAGTTGGAAGATTTAGATAAATAGTTATTCATAAATCTGGGTAAGTTCGATGTTGTTCGGTATTGAATTGCGACAAAATCACAATTTTCGCTCCAGTTTCCGCAAAAGTAAAGCAAGCAAGCAAAAACGTAATTGAACCCAATTGAAATATGATGCAACGGTGTTTTTGTATCGATGATTCGTAGTCGTATGTGACGTGGTTTTATTTCTTGATGACTCAAATTTCTTTCTAAAAATACGATTTTTAAATGTATTCAATAATGATGAAAAGTAGAACTTTGTACATTCCTTCCTCATTAATTTTCATTTTTCACAAAGCTTCCTTTATGAGGAAGCCAAAAATAATAAATTAACTTCCTCATTGAGGCGGCTTTGTTTTCATGAAAAAAAATTTTTTCCGAGATTTTCATGTCAGTATGCTTAAAATTCTCTAAAACGTTGAGAAAAGTGGTTTAGAAAAAATGTATGTATGGATGTGTGTGACCAGCATTCAAAATTCAAACTCGCATATCTCAAGAACGACTTTAACATTCGGGCTAAAATTTGGCACGCATGTGCGGCAGGTAGGTGCCATTACTTGTGATAATTTTCAAAGAAATTCAAAAATATGTTTAAACTTTATTTAATTTTGTAATTTTCAAAAATGTTTGTACGCGCTTTAGCTTCCGCAAATTTTTAGCTATAGAGCTAAATAATTTTTTATACATAAAGCAGTCTTAAAGAAGGATCGGTATTGAATTTGGGGCGAATCTATAAATAGGTTCGGTTTTTATGAAATTTTTAATTTTTCAAAAAATTTACGTTTTGCTCTAACTCCCGCAAAATTTCACGAAATCAACTGATATTTTCTACAGATGAAGAATAACATGCATGCTGCTATGTACCAAATTGGGTGATGATCGGTAGAGGGGTTCGGATTTAATAAGATTCTGAATTTTTTGAAAAATGTATGTTTCGCTCCAACTCACGTTAAATATCAACAAATCAACTGAATTTTTTCTACAGCCGATAAATAATACTCAGCGCTGCTACGCACCAAATTTGGTAATGATAGGTAAAGCGATGAAGATTTTACGTTATTTTGAAATTTTGAAAAAATGATCGTTTTCTTATACCTCAGGTCAACTAACACTGAATGAATTAAAACTTTTTCGAAATTAAAATTACAGATGAGAAATATTCACTGTTGCTATGCACCAAATTTGATGACGATCGGTAAAAATGGGTTTCGATTTTGGAGCAGTTTGAGATTTTTCATGTTTTGACAGATTACATTTCCATTTTTCACAAAGCTTCCTCTATGAGAAAGCCAAAATTAATAAATAAGCTTCCTGATAGAGATCGCTTTATAAAAAAAAATAATAATAATGAAGCAATGTGCAAAGTTCAACTTTGCAACTTTTTCATCATTGTGTCATATAACGTCGTTTTGAATTACTCGATCGAATTTAAATACTTTACTTTTAATAGACCATAAAAACTTTCATGTTCAAATTTTTCTTACTAGGTAAAACAATTACTAAGATATTACAGAGTGACAAATTAAAAAAAAAACTGCAATTCTAACTAAAATGAAAATTTGAAGCTTGATAAAATTTTGGAAATTATCCTAATCCTCGCTTTTGAGTAATTTTTTAAGACATTTAAGGATACTAATCAAACAAGAGTGAGTGAGAAATGACTCTTGCAGATGATTGTCGAGAAGACCGATGCGTATGTTCTTAAGGACACGACAACCGAATTCAGGGTCTCCGGTTAGACATCGGAAAGTGGTCACTCTGCGTAAGGGTGAAGGCCGTTTTCTGCGCGTGTACGCACTCATTTAATCGCGGACGTTGAACACAACTGTGCGAGTTGTATTGCGTTTCTATACATAGCTCGGGTGGTTGTGGCAGTTTCTGCCTGTGCCTCAATCAAACTCCGTGGCTGCTTATAAAAGCACGAGATGGTAAATGTTACGTTCAGTTCTCATACCGCATCATTGCGAGACCATCAGACCCCTCACTTTTATTTTATACACTGAGATTACGACTTCAGATTTTACTGTGGACGTCTGCTGAAGATTGCTTTTTCTTGGTATTACATTTTTTTTTTTTTTTTTTCGCCAATCGGTGAAATGAAATCGCAAGGGGATTCCTCGCTCGTGGGGCTACCAACGTGAAAAGACTGAGAAAATAAAATTACGAGAGTAAAAAGAAAAATTTATAGAAAAAAAAATAATAATATAATGGTTGTAAAATATTGAAAAAAAAAATCGTATCGTCTTTGGAGACAATTTTGTCGAATCGCTTATTTGACTTTCGTGATTGTGACAGTGCGATTGGACCAGTGAATGGTTATCAGCTAAAATTTCACATACTGGAGCAGAAGAGATTGAATTGAAAAAAATCTCATAGCCATGGCACCTGGATCCTGGTGAGTTTTTTGTATTCTGTAATCTCTAGTTTATTTTTTTTTTAATCTTATCTTATGATCCGAGAGCTTACATTTCGTTTATTTAATCTTTCTTTTTCATTTAATGTTCTTCGTTTAACTGTTAAATTTTGAAAAAATTTAGTTATCTATCTAATTTGAGATTGAAAGAAAAACAAATGGCTATAATATCTGAATAATAAATATTATGAGAGTACTAATAACAAAGCTAGAGAGACCATTACATGTTTGGTATGTTTTTTTTTACAAAAGACTTAACTTTCTCTTTATTACCAAAATACGTTGTAGGATTTATCCGATTTTATTTGATTTATCGTGTAAATCTAAATTTTAATAAAATAATAAAAAGTTAAAAACCTTAAAGTACGTTCTGCATGTCCTTAATAAAGTTTCTCAAATAAAAGTAGCTGCCACCAAAAATTATTGTAATTTCAGTGAAGAGACAGAGGTGATGCTGGGCTGCTCAGAAAATGTACTCACAAACAATCAGATGAAATCATCATTAAAATATCTCGAGGAAAACAACAACAACAACAACAACAACAGCGTAAACATAACGAAAACTAGACCTGCATACGAGAAGAGATCTCATTCCGTTGTTTCAACTCAGTACTCCTCAAATTTCAAAGGCAAACTTGCTCAGGTGAGAACACTCTATTTTTAATTAAACTCCAAATTAGTTAAAGTGCAAAATGACGGCAAATTGTCGAGCACCGCCACTCAAGAGCTAACAGCTATTTCATTTTATTTCAAGCCTGTCACTATTTCTCTTCATTTTACTTTATTTTCCGAGACCATCCACTTGACTTCTCCCCTTTCGTACTATCCTTCATATATTCCACTGTCTGTGGCGACTTTTTATATCCATATCCACTGGCACTTCAACACCATCTCCGAACCCCCATCCCCGTTTTTTTTGTACCTCGGAGATCTCCATTATTTTCAGCAGTTCTATGTTTGGAATCTCTCGCTACCTCAACGAGAAAAAAAAAACCTGAGGAAGCAGGCGAGGAAACATGAAAAGCGCAAGGGGAAAACTAGAATGACAAAGTGTGTGAGAAAGAGAGATAAAGAGAGTTGCCAAGAGAGGGTTATTTTTTTGCTGGCTAAAGTGCTCCAAGCGAAACTTTACAGACCAAGACGTGAATGAGTCTTGATACTTGTGAACATTATGCACACCAGCTTTGCTTGCCTATTGTTGCTGCTGTGATTCTTTTGAACTTTTCGGCAAAAATACCTTTTTCCATCAGATTATTACTTATCCTCCTTTCACACAATTTTTTTTTTTTTAGATTTTCATGAAAACGTGTTCAGAATGTCCCAAATACTCTAGAAAACATATTCAGAAAAAATGTTCGAATGTATGTGTGTGTCTGTATGTGTGTATGTGTGTGTCAGGCCTCCAAAATTCAAACTCCTATAACTCGAGGATGATTAGACCGATCGGGCTAAAATTCGGCATACAAGTAGAGTGGTTGGGCCTCTATATTTAGGACATTTTACAAAATAATTGGGACTCCCGTTCAAATTTTACGAGATTTTATGTTCTCCAGTGGTAGACTAACATAAAAAATGGATGATTTAGAATTTGGTGAGGATTGGTTGAAAAATTCAGTTTATACGATATTTTGAAATCTTCAAAAAAAAAAGTGTGTTTGCGTTATTCAAGGATCAGTAAATTATCACGGACTATGAACGTATTAGTCTTTGGAACGCTTTTATAAAAAAAAAAATTACTCGTTTTGCTTTCTCATAAAGGAAATTTGGTTGATATTTATAATTTACAAAGCTTCCTCTATGAGGAAGCCAAACCAATGTACTTCGTCCAGCAATGCTCTATGGCCAATCTTGACCAATGAGGAAGCAAAATGCAAATTTATTTGCACCCTTTTTATTTATTTTATTGTATTGAATTTAAGCTAAATGTAGCTATTAAAATGTAAGGCATTTCGAAATTTTTTAAAATAATTTTAATCCCCTCATTTTTGTAAATTTCTTACAGAATCAAATTAAAATTCGCCTGTATCCGATATTTATCGATTGGTAGCATAATTATAATTTTGTGCGATTTTTCATTTTCAAATTCGTCTGTTCTACAAAAAGTTTAAGAAGTCAAGCCTAAGACTTTGCAAATTAACTTTTAATTTATCTTTGCTCCAATACTTGATTTTGAATTTCAGTGCATGGTTGCTGGAGCAGTATTGACACTGGCTGCTGGAGGTGGAATGCCCATTGGATACAGCGCTGTGCTTCTTCCCCAGCTGACCGAAAACAATGGGACACTTCACATAGACAGAGAAATGGGCTCGTGGATTGGTAAGAAGCAATTATATTTTTATTTGTACTTTGAGCTAAAAAAATTTTCACGAGTGTTACAGTATATATACTTTGTGCTTGGTTTATAGTTATATTTGGAGAAATGTCTGTCTCTATCAATTGTTGAGATACATTTATATAAAAAAGAAATTGTTAAAAAAAAAATGGTCTTGTGGACCTTACTAAAATTTCACACATACACGCTTACATACTCGACGCCAAAAAAATAATAATCACCAGATTGAATAATAATTAAATCAAGCTCAAAGTACAAAATACTTTTGGTGAAAATTCTTTATAGATCTATCGTTTTTTTTTCTCTCTCTTTTTTAATGCAACTGCAGTTTTTCGATTTTTTTTTTCTCCAATTTATTGCAACTCCATTTCACAAAATAAGACCTCTCTATTGATTTGCAATCAAACGCCTACTCCACTCGAAGCTTATCAGTTCTGCCTATCAAATTTCCATTTGCAGTATCGCAGCTGCGACCTGAATCTAAAATTCGCAATACAGAGGAATGAACGAACTGTACTAAACCGCAATATCGAAGTAGACGCACTGATTGTATGTGCACAGGGCAAAGTTAGCGTTAACTTTGTTATCAGCGTGCGAAATTCGAAACTCGAAGCCATTGGGGTTGTGTGAGGCCTTCCACCTTCACAACCACCACCCAAAACCTTTACCTTCCGCCTCCTCTTGTTAGCAGCTTCGCTTCACCAAAATATATATTATATGTGCAGTGGTTAGAACCTGGGGCAGGTAAACCTACGTCTAGCGTTGCTTTCCCTGTTTTGTTGCACTTGCCAAGTTTCGAAAGACCACCAAACACCACGCATACCGATAACAACCGCCTTCATAATTGCATAGACAGCTTATAATCCAAACAAGTTTACCCAACAATAATTAATAGAGGCAAAACATTGTCCTGTGTATTTTGAAACTAACTATAAACATTTACTTATTTTTATGACTACTTAAAATTGTAGGTATTGATTTTTTTTCGAATTTAATCTTAAAAAAAGAATGCAAAGTGAGAGAAAGTGGGAAATAATGCTTTGTATTTGTGTGTTTGAAAAATATAGTTGAAACTGAAGATCAACGAAGTTTGAATGAAAAAAGTGAATGAAAAATTATAACTGCTCCAAAATCGCATTGCTTCAATATATTTTAACCAAAATTATACCCAATATCACGAAATTGTTGCGAGAAGATTTTTCTAAATATAATTCCTGGAAATTTTGGCATATTTTAAGTCCATTGGCATTAAAAACTAAAAAAAAAATTGCAATGTTGAACTTTGCACTTTGCTTCCTCATACATTTTTTTTACAAAGCGATCTCTATGAGGAAGCTTATTTATTAATTTTGGCTTCCTCATAGAGGATGCTTTGTTAAAAATGGAAATGTAATCTGTTAAAACATGAAAAGTCTTAAATTGCCCCAAAGTCAAAACCCATTTACCGATCGTCATCAAATTTAGTACATAGCAACAGCGAATATTTTTCATCTTTATTTTTCACTTCGAAAAAGTTTTAATTCATTCATTGTTAGTTGACCTGAGTTATAAGAAAATTTTTCAAAATTTCAAAATCACGCAAAATCTTAATCGCTTTACCGACCATTACTAAATTTGCTACGTAACAGCACTGAGTATTATTTATCGTCTGTAGAAAATTTCAGTTAATTTGTTGATATTTAACGTGAGTTAGAGCAAAACATACGTTTTTCAAAAAATTCAGAATCTTATAAAATCCGAACCCCTGTACCGATCATCACCAAATTTAATACATAGCAGCATTGCATTTTATTCTTCATCTGTAGAAAATGTCAGTTGATTTCGTGAGATTTTTACGGGAGGTAGAGCAAAACGTGCATTTTTTGAAAAATTCAAAATCTCATAAAAACCAAACCTATTTATAGATTCGCCCCAAATTCAATACCGATCCTTCTTTAAGACTGCTTTATGTACAAAAAAATAATTTATCTCTATACCTAAAAACTTGCGGAAGCTAGAGCGCGTACAGACATTTTTCGAAAAATGCAAAGTTAAATAAAATTTGAACATATTTTTAAATTTTTTTGGCGTCTATATGCCGCACATGCGTGCCAAATTTTAGCCCGAATGTTAAAGTCGCACTTGAGATATGCAAGTTTGAATTTTGAATGCCGGTCACACGCACACGCACGTATATTTTTTCTAACCCACTTTTCTCCACGTTTTAAACAATTTTAAGCATGCTGACATGAAAATCACGAAAAAAAAAAATGTCACGAAAGCAAAGCTTCCTCTATGAGGAAGCAAAAAAAGAAAAAAAATGCCACTATCACAAAGCTTGATGAGGAAGCAAAAATAACAGATAAAGAACAGCCGATTATTACACTGATACAGCGATATTTAAAAATCCAATGACGAATCTAATTAAAAAAATGAAACATTTGATAATTTATACTCACCCAATTAGACGATACATGCATAATCGGCCTACCATGCTACCTGCAGATAAAAGTGATAATTAACATGTATTTATTGAAACAATTATTTGAATAAAACAAAAAAAAAAAAGGTAACGTTTTTAATATCGTATAATTACATCCTGAGGACTTCGGAATTGGTTGCACAACATAAATAACTTGAGGTTCAGGCGCAGGTTGAAAGGCAGATTGATTTGCATTAACTGTATATGGAGGAAGTTGACTGCTGGAGTATGATGGCGGTGGTGTCGAGTATGGTTGTGATTGCGAATATTGCGGTGGTTGAGGCATTGATATCGCTGCTTCGTAAGATCCTTCGGTAGCGGGAGTTATCGGTGGTGCCGATGGTGGTACTCCTACAGGAGGAATTCGCGTTCCCGATGAATTTTCAGCATTCATCGACATATCGACGAAAAATTTTGCACTATTTACAACAATTAAACATTGGCTTCCGGGCGTAAGTTCCTTTTTATACTGATCGCCTTATCAATCCGATTGAAAGAACTCGGTACCCGCGATAAAACTCGATTTGATAACGTATCTGGCACGGGATAAGATATACCGATGTACTGCTGCTGTACAGTTTTATAATAACAATACGTGCAAATGCCTTTAATGAAAGATAAACTTCAGCACGATTTTTATTCAAATAGCTTTTTTCATTTATTAAAAAATGTATCTTCAAATAATACTAATTGGGTTCTCATCGTGTAAACAAAATTTCTATGTTCAAATATAAAAAGGCTGCAAATTTGAACTTCGCACATTGCTTCCTCATTATTTTTGAATTTTTACAAAGCTACCTCTACGAGGAAGCATATTGCTCAACTTTTGCTTTCTCTTAGAGGAAGCTTCGTACAGAAAAGATAAAAAATTCAATGAAATATGATATCTTTGCTGGATTCCCACCAAATTCAGCATCAA
This sequence comes from Perithous albicinctus, assembly GCA_964016905.1. Taxonomy (NCBI): domain Eukaryota; kingdom Metazoa; phylum Arthropoda; class Insecta; order Hymenoptera; family Ichneumonidae; genus Perithous; species Perithous albicinctus. The sequence goes on along the minus strand of OZ024691.1, from coordinate 16,471,337 downwards.
ACAACGACGCATTCAAGTTTGATGCACAATATTGGATCGGTTGCGTGAACCGTTCTCCAGTTATAGTGGTTTCAAAAAAATTTCGAAAATGCATATTTCTATAAAATCTGAACCACTTTATAGATTTTGCTGAAATTCAGTATCAGACATTGACACACTCTATTTAAGTTTAATGCTAAAATTCAGATCAGTTGGTTCAACCATTTTCGAGTTATAGCATTTTCAAAATAAATACGAAAATTTCAAAACTTTGTAAAATCCAAATCGCTTTATCGATTTTGTTGAAATTCAACACCAAACAACATTGAACGTATCTTCAGTTATGAAGAACTATTTAGCTAAATCATTGAACTTTTACGAAAGTTAGAGCAATCAGGACTCGTTTTTATGGCTGCATATATTTTGTCTAAAATTGCAACATTCAAAGACGAATAACTACTTCACTTATGTGCCAAATTTCATTTTTTCTAAACCACTTTTCTGGACGTTTTGGAACATACTGAGTGTCCTGACATGAAAATAGCGAAAACAAATTTTTTAATGAAAATAAAGCTTCCTCTATGAGTAGGTAAAATTTGTAGAAGGACACTCTTTTTTATTGAATGTATTAAAATAATATTATATTGAAACAAATTAATCTGCCGCAACAATTTTTATATTTGTACTTGGAAATTTTTTTCTCCAAGAGCACTAATAAAGGCCATGAAATTTTTCATACGATTTAAAAATATATATATAAATTTTTTTTCTTGTTAATGGATGTGTAACATTTATCTTAAAAAAAATACAATATATTGAATTACCCAGAGCAACTTACAAGAAATTTTTACTGATAAATCAATTACCATTTTAATAATTTCGCCAGGAATTTACGTTTTTCTGATAGCACGTCAAGAATGTTGGAAAGTTATATGAAAATATTATCTTTTGAGTTAGAATTCTTTTTTTCTTCTTGCATCGTTACCGATCTGAAACAATGTTAAATAGTCAATATATATATTTTTTACGGATAAAAACGCTGTATTTTGATTTCCATTAAAAAAACGATTTAACGCAAACGTAATTAGCTTTTTAAATGTAGTAGTAGTAGTAATTCCTTTTATTGGCAATACTTTTTGATTTATGATTTGGTTACAAAATAACAGTTTTTTAAAAATCCTGTTAGTGTATAAACATATATATTGCCAACGGGCCATCGACCGAGATCCTTCAGTCCAATTTTAAATGTATTTTCAACGTATGAACTGCAGTTTCTTTTTTTTCAAACTTATAGTTTTTCACTTTACCATTCTGATTTATGCATTGATTGCAAAATTGTGAGAATTTTTTTACCACTAATTTTCTATGTAAATTAACGTCATAATATTCAATAAAAAAAGAAAAATTAATTTCGATCAAGAAAAGTTGATTTTTTCCCCCAAAAAACCGCTTTTTAATTGATATTATAAATCTTTTTTTCAATTTTTTTTTTACCATTTATAATCAAAATTCAATTTTTCTCAACAATATTAAAATTATTGAAAAAATTGAACAGACTTAGATAAACAGTCGAGAACTCGGGTAGGAAGAAATTTTTTTTTTAAATAAAGGTGTTGATCAAAAATTTTTTAATGGTAAATATTTTTCGATAGCCAATTAAAGAAAAAATAAATTACATATTATATGTAGTGAGATATATATCCGCGAATCTTTTGTAAATTGCGACAGTCTGAAAGCAAACAAGTCTCGGGCAAATGGCCTCTGAGATGAGGCGCGAAGTTCAAGGACCTACGATCAAGCGTCGCAGGTTCACGGTGTCCTTGGTTGCTTCTCAATGAAATCGGCCTGCGCGCAATTTGTAACTCCAACGCTCCGGCAGCTCGTAACGTGGAACTGACCTAGATATTTTTTTATTGAATGATTTCAGCTGACTCACGGTCGCGTCGCGGCCACCAGACTCTCTCTCTCTCTCCCTCTTTCTCTCTCTGCTTTGCCTCGCGATAACATAAATCATGCACCTTATGCTCGGAGCCATTTGAGTATAATTTTCGATCTACCGAAACAATTCAATTAATCATACGTCGAGAATTTTCGACCGGGAACAAATTTCGCTTCGGATAATTTATACAAGCCAATTTGTGGGTACGAAACAATGGATCACTAAATCAAATTACAATGTACAGTAATAACAACAATATTATTCATCCTGGAAGTATAATCAGATGTTTTCTGAACGAGAACCGTATAATTGATTCAATATTCCGACATAAATATGTTGATACTATTTATCGGTTCGAATAACCGCGTGTAATTTCGAAGGGAATGAAAATTTGTAATATTTTCTTGAATAATGGAAATAATTTATAGCCATAATAAGCATTTTTATGTAATAAATGATTCGTCATAAAAAGTGCTTATTATTAGAATATATTTAAATAAAACTTAACTCATAACTCATTTTCTTTAGATTAGATTCTATTTTTAGGAATTAAAATTTGTTTAACAAAAAAATGATAACGTCATAAACTGCGTTTAATTTTTTTAAAGATATTTCTTTGTACTTGAAAATACTTTTCTTCTTGGTGAAAAATTAATCTGTTGATCAAAAGAAAGACTTTTTAATGATAAATGTTTTTGGATAAAAAGAATTTTTTATGATAAACCATTTATCATTTAAAAAATGATGAATATTATGATTACTTTTTTATTTCAGGAAAATTCCATAGAGGGAGTTGTGTAAAAAAAATGGGAAATAATGCGAAAGTAATGTGCAAGATTATACCTTTTATTTTTGTTTTTTTTAAACATGGTAGAGAAACAGATATTTTATAAATTTAAGTGATAGAAAAATTGAAAAATTCTCCGTGTTATAAAGTCTCATTGCTTCGATATATTTTAATAAAAAAATTGTTGGATCTGAAAATTTTTAATTTGGATCTGCAAAAATTTTAAATAAAAATTCTAATGTTCTACTACTGTCTGAAAGTTGTAATAAGATTGTACCTTTTATTTTTGTTTTTTTAAACATGGTAGAGAAACAGATATTTTATAAATTTAAGTGATAGAAAAATTGAAAAGTTCTCCGTGTTATAAAATCTCATTGCTTCGATATATTTTAATAAAAAAATGTTGGATCTGAAAATGTTTAATTTGGATCTGCAAAAATTTTAAATAAAAATTCTAATGTTCTACTACTGTCTGAAACCTGTAATACACCTAGTCAAAACGAAGGATCATTGGCGAATAAATCACAGCAAAAGTATCAGAGCTATAGCAAACAATTGTATAAGAGTACAAAAGCGGAAAAAAGAAACGGGACGACGGTGTTTTAACTACACTGCCTTTAAAGTGTATAATAACGTACTGCCAGTGGGAATAAAAAATGCAATAGACACAAAATACCAAGGAAAAAACTAACTGCGCTAAATGCGAGGTAGATAAAAAAATCAATCAGCAGTCACGTTGAAAGAACTCAATCTATTTGTATAAAATTATAAGATATTTTTAAGACATAAGAAATTCTATAAAACGAAAATGTAAATAACTGTTTATCTTTTTTATTACTCTATTTTATATTTATGATATTTATTTTTCTGTTATCATATATCACTATAATTTGTTCTTTTATATATGGGACAATCCAAGTCTTGGTCATCGGCCCCTCGGACTTAGTTGATTTTTTTTGGCATATTCTGATTTTAAAAAAAGAGGATATTTTTTCCAGATCTTTATCACTTGTTTTACCCTATAAAATAATTTTTCTCCATAACTTTTGAGTAAAAATGAATTTCGAGCAGGTTTAAAATTCTGAAACTTTATTCATAAAATCTAGGAGTAAAAACAAGTACTTCCATCATAATTCGAGAGTGGGCCGAGAATAATTTATAGTTTTTTGAATTTAAGAAAATAAAATTCCGAATCTTAGAAAATAAAAATTTCATTGATGATTTCTTGTAGGAAAAAAATAAATAAAACATGCCGTGATAAAAAAATTCCAAATTTTGAGAGTAAAACGCTGTGAATTCGCCCAATACATAAAATAAAATAGAAAATGGCCATTTCATGTAGAACAAAAATTGAACAAAAAAAGAATTAAAAAAAACGTAAATTATTCTCGACCCACTCTCGAACTGTGATGGAAATACTTGTTTCTAGTCCTAGATTTAATGGAAAAAATTCAGAATTTTAAACCTGGTCGAAATTCATTTTTTCTCAAAAGTTATGGAATAGAAATGATTGTATAGGGTGAAAAAAGTGAAAAAATCTGAAAGAAAATAATCTCTTTTTTTTAGATAAAAACAGGCCCAAAAAAAATTCCTCAACTGATCCCGAGGGGGTCAGGTCAATGACTAAGTGAGTTCACTTCACCCCATATATACATATTCTTACATTTAAAAAAAATGTCTATTATTATTTTCTCTTACTTTAAAAATGTACCAATGATGGTCTTTTTCTTAAATAACTATTCAACATTCAACATAAAATTTTAACGCAAAAATAATTATTTTACAGCCCTTTAAAATTACATGCAATTCATACGAATTATTTACATTTTGCATTTTATTACAGTAATTCGGATCGTAGAATATTTTTAATACAATTTCATTTCAAATATCGTTCATCCCCTGATGATAAATCGTTTGCTGCAGCGACGAAAGAAAGATTAATAGGAGCTTTCAATTTTTGCGGTGTTCCCACTGTCACATACACACACACACACACACACCCACACACACATCAGTCGTGTGTACTTTTTCACACAAAGAGATGCATGCTAAATATAATCCATCCTGTCAGACGCGTATGAACTTTTTGCACCCACGCAAACACAAAACTCGGAAGTTCAAATTGCCATGTGAGGATGAAAAATGTTTATCGCGTCATAAAAAACAAGTTAACACGAATACGCGTGTGTGAACTAGTAAAATTTCACACATCACGCGTGTATCCACATATATGAAAAATGAATACTCCCGATGAGTTATCACCTTCGAAACATAAAAATAGCGTGCGTGTGGAAATATCGAATTGTCGAAGGTCCAACAGACTAGTTTATATCGCACGTTTCACATTTATACTTGTGGGATTTGTAGTTTAATCGGGCTATAACGATGGCTTTATTACACCTCTATGGCTGCTCCGATAACGTGAAAATAAATTTTCGGCCTCGTCGCCACGAGTACTTTGTCCACGAATATCTATAGTAGCGATATTTTAGCGCTTATCGAATTCTCATTGGATCAACAATTTATCACGTTATCTCTCGCGTTTTATAGGCGACAGAATATGCAATCGAAATGACCCTGTTTTCTTGGGGATATCTCTCGGACGCAGTTCAGTTTTATCTACGGTGAACTCAATTATCCTTGGAAGGTGGTTGAATGAAGAGGGATCTTAAAGTCATTTTATAAGGATCTTAAGAGACCCTCAACCGGAATTCCATGGCTTAGGAATAACCGACACCATGGAGTGAAATAGCAAAAAAAAAAAAAAAGGTATCAAGAGGAAATTGCAATTTTCCCCTTCAAATTAGGACTGATCCATCTCAGTCTTTCTCTGATGAGATTTGAAAGACACCATTTTGGGACACTCCAGGGACTGGCTTTAACAGAAATTATGGTTCAGACTGCAGATGAAAATGCTCGTAAAAAGAAAACCTCTTCAACTTGGAATGACCCTAAGTACTTGAGGAATTTAAATTTTAGAACATCTACGTGGAGGCTAAACTTGATAAGTACGTTAAGTAGTCGTCTATAAAGACGGAAACTGCAGCAGTGCTTTGAACCTCAAGAAGAATTCAGAGCATCGCCAAATTTCCGGTGAAAGATTCTGAAAATGCCTCTGAATTTCTATCACTTTTCGCACTTTTCAGAGAAAGCCATTGTTTTGTTGAAATAAATAGAGTTTTTCAGAAAATAAATTGCATTTTCTTTGCGAAACCTTACTCTTTTACGAGTAAGAGAAGGAGCAGATCTTAAAGAAAACTCCTTAGTTTTCTGAAATTATCGAACTCACGTAAGCCCAGAGAAGCAGAGTTTTTCAGAAAATAACTTTCTGAATATTTTCTAAATATTTTCTCTGAGAAAGTCTACTCTTTGTACGAGTTAGAAGAGAAGCAGATCATACAGAAAACTCGTAAGTTTTTTTGAATTCGCAGAATCCAGCGTATCCGAATCAGAGTTATTCAGAAAATACCTCGTATTTTCTCTGAACATAATTAAAAAAAAAAATCTTAAAAAAAATCAGAGTTTTCTACATTTCTTCAGAAAACACTCTAATTTTTTCTGACAAATTGTAATTGCGGAGAAAATTCCAGAGATTTTCAGCAAATATCAGAGAAACTGAAAAAAAATATAGGAAAATCTCTGAAAGTCATTGAAACGGCCCGATTAGAGTTTTTTCAAACGAATTGTCAGAGAAATTTTTCATCAGGGTTTTGAAAATTAGTCGGTTTAAAAGTTATTTTTAAGAAATGGGAAAAGTGTAATAGCCAATGGTAAAAGAATTTATGAAGATCGAATGAGTATTACAAATTTCACTTGTAAAAAAACTGCATAAAGTTTATTTTTTTTTGTACTTTACGCAGGAATTCTTAAATTTTTTTTTTAAATTTTCGTACTGTTTCTGAACAATCCTTATCAAATAAATGAATTAATTATTCGAAGATTTGTTGATGAATTTATTTGTGAAAGATCTGAGTCTCGTGATATTTGTTGGACAATCTGTTAAAATAAATCTGCGACGCAGATTTCAATGCCAATGTTGCTCGTAGTACGTTGATTCACGCGAGGACACTGAAAATTCATTGTGATTCCTAAGGACGCGCATCCACCAATTGATGCTGCTGCTGCAGCTGCTGCGATTGTTAAGCGAGTGCGAGGATCAACCGCGCGTCATAAGCAAATTATATTTTCATAGGATCTAGGTCAGTGTCTGGCAGCAATCAAAGTGTACAATATATACACGACACGAGGATATATAATTGAAGTTACGATTATAGACACCCGTTATCCCTTCATTCGTTGCATCAACCTTTACATTGATTTTATCATAAAATTTATTATTGTCGTAATTCTCTGGAGCAACACTATCAATGCTCCACATTGGAGAAAAGATTCCTTATTTTATGTCCCACCAAAGATAAAAGTAAAATGTATTACGTTGGTAATCAAAAAATTCTAACCCTCTGTCTGTTCCATAATTTATTTGTACCATTAATCATTTCTTTAAACCAGTTGCAAAATAATCATATTATTCAAAACAGAAAGAAAGTATTTTCACGAAAAATACATTAATTGATTCATTGATGAACGATTTTTAGAAAATTTTTAGACATTTTCTAATAAGGCGTTAAAAAAAACTAATAATCAAAAGTGTGATAGAAAACAGATGAATTTTGTTGAAAATTAATAGGTAGTTGCAAGTCTGCATGAAACAAATAAATAAAAATATATTTTTTTTAATTTTCAAAAATAACGAGCTGTCCGGTTGTTTGATATTTTTTTCTAGTCTATATATGTATTTCGTGGGCGTGGGTTTGCCACAATTGATCGACTGGAAAGAGCAGTCTATTTGAGCTTAGTATATCCAGGGATTTAGCTCGCTATCACGGTCGATTTATCTTTAAGCGTCTGTGCGAATAATGGTAATACAGACTCGGTCAATTATCTCTAGCTTTAGGCCAATTTGTATTCCGCATTATCCCTCTTTGTATACCGATCGGCTGATAACCAACGTTTCTTCAGTGAACTCTGAAAGTTTTCCCGGCTGAATAGTTGAACAAAGTTGGTATATGTAGTTAACACTTTTTTTGCTATAATTTTCCATTACAGATATGGATAGCTTTTATACATAAACTTGTATATTAAAAATAATATGTAAGTGAGGTGTATAAAATTACAGTAATTTATGCGAAATACTTGGAAAGTTGGTGCGTTTAATATAAAAGTTTGCAATTTTATTTAATTTGTGCATTAAATTTAATACGTCCGTTGACGAATGAAATGTTTGGTAAACAAATTTACAAATATTTTTTATGCCACTTCTCACACTCTTCGCTTCGATTAGCGTGCGAGAAGTGGGCACTTCTCGCACTAGTGCGATAAAGTTGTATACGAAACTCGTGCGAGAAACTTTTTCTCAACTCGTGTGATTGCAACACTCGTCTTCGACTCGTGCTGCAAACTCACATTTTTCAAGAAAAAGTATAATCGCACTCGTATCGTAATATACTATTATGCCACGCGGTGCGAGAAGTGCCTACTTCTCGCACTCGTGAAATAATAGTATATTATGCGATACTAGTGCGATCAAACTTTTTCTTGACGAGTGTTGCAATCACACGAGAACTTTATCGCACTTTAGGTCACACGGTGCGAGAATAAGTAGGCACTTCTCGCAGCGCGTGGCCGAAAGTTGTATACGAGAAACGTTTCCTCAACTCGTGTGATCGCAACACTGGACTCCGGCTCGTGATGCAAATTCATACTCGTCAGAAAAAAGTTTGATCGCTGTCGAATCATAATATACTATCAAAGAGGCAATTTTTACGATACAGTATTACGATCATTCATCTTTTTCTGTAGATCTTCTGTAGATCTTCTGTAGGGTAGATTCTTCTTATCACTCTCATAGGACAACTTGTAATACAAATAAAAAAGCATTTAATTTCGTTTCTAACAGCCTCGGTCCATAGCTTGGCTGCCCCAGTCGGATCTCTGCTGTCTGGAGTACTTATCGATGCGATTGGAAGACGCGGTGGTTTGCTTCTTGCTGCTATACCACTATGTCTTGGCTGGGTAATTATGGGATTTGCTAGAAATATCTCTTGGATCCTCGTTGCCAGAGTTATCTCCGGATTCGCTGTGGGACTAACTGCTGTACCTGCACAGGTAAATTTTTACATAATCCAAAGATTCAAACACACATTAATATCTTCATAGCACCTGGAAATTAAATGAAAATAAACGATTGGATTTTAAAAAGAATATGAAAGAAAATAAATGAAGTACCCATACAGCACAGAGATATGATTTTTTAAAAAATCAGATGTATTCCTTTGAAATATGGGAACATTCCCACAACATTTTCGTTGCTTTGTTAAAATCCTTAGATGATAGACATATTTTATATTTATCGGTTGATGGGAATAAACAAAAAAGAATTTTCTAAAAATAATTTTTTTCGGGCTCAACAATATTGTGTTGTGTATATAATTCTAACTTTTCAATTAAATTTCTTCTAATTGTTGATCACAATGTTACAATACAATACGTAAACGAGATATTGCAAACATTTCTACAATATAAACAAAAAATAAAAATTTATTTCAGGTCCTAGTGGGTGAGATTGCGGATCCAGGGCTTCGAGGTTTTCTCGTCGGAGGATCGTTTGCTTCCTACAGTTGTGGAATCCTGTTGGTCTACGCTCTTGGAGCGGCTCTGAGCTGGGAAACCGTAGCTTTCTGTGGCACAATTCTACCAGGCTTCGCTCTGATAGCACTGAGCTTCGTATCGGAGAGTCCGGCCTGGCTGGTACGCCGCAGGAAAATAAATTCCGCTAGAAAAGCACTCATGTGGCTGAGAGGCGGAGACGTCAAGCAGGTGACCGATTCAATCGGAGTTTGCACTATTTAATACGTATATCTGTCTGCAAAGAGATATTTAATTTCTCGATCAATCGAACGATTGCGCGACGGAATGGAAAATTGAATTCTCCAAGATTGCCTAGAGCGAGCGTTATTGGTTTTTCTCTCGGATGCTCCTGAGTGTGAGAACGAGATCGGGGATAGAGATAAAAGGATCTAGCAGCAGTGATGCCTCCAGCTTTTTCCTATACCTGTATAGACAGAAACAGAGAGAAATACCTATCAATTTTATGTTTTCATAAAAAAAAGAGAGAACTATAAATCATGTATTCCTGGATTATTGTCGAAGACATGCTGCCAAAGGCTTTCAGTATAGATATTCCTATCCGAAACTGCAGTACAAAAAAAAATCGTCAAAAGTAGCAGAAATATAATAACAGAATTCTTTAAGCATAACAAATAAATAATTAATAATTATAACGAATAAAGAAATACACAATTATTGAAGAATAAAAGTAAATAAAATAAACAAAATGCATGTTTTTTTTTTTTCAGGTCAATGCTGAAATATCTCTTCTGGAAGTGAGAGCTGCTGAAGATATCGCCCGTATGTCTATTTCAACGAGTTTCCGACAGCAGGCATCTTCGGCACTTGACAAAGTTCTTCATCCTGGTGTTCTGAAGCCTCTTATTATCATAAATATCTTCAATTTGTTGCAAATACTAAGCGGCACTTATGTCATCGTTTTTTATGGTGTTGATCTCGTCAGGGATATCGGTAAGTTCTACGCCTGACAATTTATATGTATTGTTAAAAATAAAAGATTTTTTGGTTTGATTTTGTGGAGTTTTTTCTTCTAGGAGGAGAGAATATCGATAATTACCTAGCTGCTGTTATGACGGCCTTTATCAGATTCGTCTTTTGCATCCTCTCGTGTGTTCTTCTACTCAGAATGGGAAGACGCACTCTTGGAATAATTTCTGCTACCGGAACCGCGATCGCTTCTCTCGTTTTGGCTGGATACACCTTGGCACGGAAAGAGGAGTCGTATATAGACGTGAGTTATTTTGCAATTATATTTCTAATTACTGACTAATTATTAAAAGCGAAATAAAACCAATATCGAAATTATGTAATTAACTATTAAAATTCAGCAAGCTATTGGAGTTGCTAACATTTTCTTTACACAATCTATTTTTGACATGAAAAAAAAAAAATGGAAATCCTATCGAGTACGCAATCTTTATAATTAACTATAGAATTTCAATAGTATTTTAGAGTCTGACAATACACAAAATATTCCCATGTCGAGGTCGAGAATTTCTTTTTATAAAAAATGTACGCTGTGTCCACAGAATTTCTGACATTGGAAAACCATAGATTTTCGTTTTTACCGGAAATATTTTCAATGTATGTATCATTAAATGGATTATTAAAAGCGTTTAATTGACTGTTAAAATAAAAATACTATTTCAAGATGTTTTTAACACATCAATGGATTAAGTATTTCTTAGAGACCTTAAAATCATATTTCAATAATATTTTAGCGAAGGTAATAGTTTTTTTTTCTTATTGTTTTTTGCAATGAAAAGGTAAAACACAAAATATTGTAGCGTCGAGTTCGAGAATTTCAGTTCACAAAGAGAAAATTGGATACACTATCCAATTTCTGACATGGGAAGAAAAAGCGTAGTCTCGCTTGTCGCCGGAAATATTTTCAATTTCCTGCACCCGGCTCTTTCGATACATTGAACGAGGAGGAAAGTTGAAATAGAGGAGAAACTTCGTCTGTAGGATGTTTCGATTTCATCGATATCGCACTTTGACACTTCTTGTCTCGTGTTCCGTACGAATGGAATTTTTTACTGGAGTTATCATATACGAGCTTTTTTCACTGTTCTACAGAATTACGTCATCGGCATCTGTATTCTCATGTACGTGAGCACAAACACCGTTGGTCTCTTGACACTTCCAGGGTTGATGATGGGCGAGCTTCTTCCTCAACGAGCACGCGGAATTGGCGGAGGCTGCACTTTTTTCGTCTTCAATCTTTCTCTCTTCGGTGTTACGAAACTTTTTCCCATGGCGAGTTTTAACGAATTTACGTCACTGTTAAAAATAAACCGCAAATTTATTAGAAATTTTATCAATCAGTATATTCAATTTTTTATACCACTTTATGTATAAAATATTAATGTACATTTTTTTAACAGTCATTTTATAAGACCATAAAATTAATCTTATTAAACTTTTAAATAAGCAAAAAAATGTTTCTATACAGATAAACGAGATCGTAGGCATGACAGGAGTATTCACAATATTCGGTGCTTCGGCACTTCTCGAAGCTGTATTCATTTACGTGGCTCTACCGGAAACCAAAGATCGCACTCTGCAAGAAATCGAGGATTACTTTCAGGTGAGAATAATATTCATAGAAATTATTCACTACTTGTTTTTTACAGTGACTCTAATGATTCTTTTCTTTTTTCCTAGGAAGGAAATGTGCTGTGGGTGATGCGAACGAAGGAGCCAAAGCAAAGTGAAATATTGATAACGAACAGCGCGTAGTCGGCAGTCATGTTTCATCTGAAGAAAAATTCAATTACATAAGTTACCTGATCGTCTATTTGTATATAAATGTGATTACTCTTTTTGTGACTGCCGAGTGTTTTACACAATTTATTTATCGCCAAATGTTTAATTAATTGTTAGTTGTATATTTTGTACTGATTAAAATTGGTCTGATACGAATGAATTCGCTTAAGATTTGTTGATATTAAATGTAAAAAAAATACGAGCGCTTTGAGATTTCATACAGAACATTAATTAAAAGTGTCTGTACTGATTTTAAAAAAAGTTAATTTCATAATTTTATCATGGATAAGAAAGATTTCGTTAGTTAAAAAAATATTGACGATTGTGCGTCAAAATGACGGAAGTCATATTTTTTTCGACAATTTTTTAGGCTCAATATCTGAGTGAAAAAAAAAAAATAACTTCATATTCACCAACAGTTTCTGAAATAAATATCAGAATTCGAAGTCTCCTTCTCGTGCTTTTAGGTTTGTCATAGCCTCTTAAGTCAGTAAAATGAAGGGTAAAAAAAATGAAATAGAATACTCAACTAATTCGAGGTACGTTCTCCTTTATTAAATCGTACTGCAAATCGACATCGATCTAGACAACAATGCATACCAACAACATTATTATAACTTTAAACCCGTCAACTACTTTGGAACAAATCTCACGGGTTTCGTTCGATCCACCCGATAATTTGTAACTCGCTACACAAGTCTCTCGTTGCACAAAGACGACTTCAGGGAGCACCAGGCCCGCGCTCTAAGGTCCATTTTTTGTTTTCTTCACTGCTTTGTTATTATCGTCGATATTTTTTACGATATCAAGTTCCAACATCGTACAATAAATATTTGTGCGATGGAAAAAAAATAGTACGAGATCTAAGCTAGACGCTTTTTTTTTATGATAAGTGTGCGAAAAGTAATCGCCTAAAAATATAGTTCCGACAGAACGTCCACGATTTCTCGTTCACGAATCGTCCAACTTGGTATCTCAAATGGGTTGTGCTTTCTTGTTTAACGCTTCGTATGCGTTACATTATTATTGTTTATAATCAGTATTACACGTGGATAGTATTAATAAACATGACGGAGCGGGTCATTTGGAGTGTTGTAATAACGATGTGATACTTTAGCCGTACTTGACTCTTAAGGGCGGAGATGAAAACGACCTTAAGCCGTGGGATTACGGAACTTCTCGCCGGCATATTTGGCACCAGCGCCGAGCTCCTCTTCGATGCGAAGAATTTGGTTGTACTTGGCCAAACGCTCGGAACGGCAAGGCGCACCGGTTTTAATCTGTCCGGTTGACAAACCGACAACAAGATCGGCGATAAACGTGTCCTCGGTCTCGCCCGATCGATGGGAAACCATGGTGCCCCATCCGTTGCTCTTGGCGAGCTTATGAGCGTTTATAGACTCGGTTACGCTACCAATTTGGTTGACCTTCAGAAGAAGACAGTTGCAGGCCTTCTTCTCGATTGCGGTCTTGATCCTGTTGGTTATAGTTCATTTATTTATCATTTATTGTCTCGTAATTCGCATAAGAAAACAATAAATAATTACACAAGCAAATCTTCATTTTTTACGAAAACCTAATTTTTTTTCACCTTTTTAAAATGAACCTCAAAAATAAATTAAAAAAACATTTTTTGCTTAAAATACCCTTGAGTGATTACTGAGAGAAATTTTGAGGCATGATGACTCACCTCTCGGGATTTGTCACCGTAAGATCGTCACCGACGATCTGAATTGGAGTGGCGGCAGTGAGAGCAGTCCACGAGTCCCAACCATCCTGATCGAAGGGATCCTCGATGGAAACGATGGGATAACCCTTAACCCACTCAAGATAGAGATTTTTAAGCGCCTCTGGCTCCAAATACGTGGCAGGGTCGGACTTTTCGTTCTTAAAGTCCAAATCGTACTTGCCGGCCTTGTGGAACTCCGATGCTGCTACGTCCATACCAATCTTAATTTTTCCCTCGTATCCAGCGGCCTAGAAAATTATTCATAAAATATAATCAATCGTTTCTGAAAGAATTCTGCATAATTATAACTTATGTACTACAAATTGTTCTGATATACATTTTTTTTTGTGTCCTTATAAATAAGCTTTCCCGTTTGACAAATAAATAAACAATAATAATAACAGTAACAATAATAAATTATACTAAACATTAATTATAACGTAAGATTAGTTAATCATATTTATTGCGTTTTTTTTTCCTCTAACTTTCATAATTAAGTAAGAAAAGTTACCTTGATGGCATCAATGATAAGGTTCAGAGCTTCCTTGTTCTCAAGGATATTAGGTGCAAAACCACCCTCGTCACCGACGGCGGTCGCATCTAAACCGAACTTCTTCTTGATACCGGCCTTCAGATAGTGATAAACTTCGCTGCCCATTTTCATGGCTTCCGTGAAATTGGCAGCACCGACTGGCAGGATCATGAACTCCTGCATAGCTAATTTGTTACCGGCATGAGAGCCTCCGTTGATTACGTTGAAAGCCGGTACCGGAAGTACGATGTCCGCATTGCCAGACAGTTCGGCGATGTATCTGAAGAAAAGAATCTTATTTATTTGCTGTCGTTTCTGTCGCGGACTTGTAGATAATGACGCAATCGGCGTACATCTTTGCGCAACCGTAGACACAGAAGCTACGGAGTCAAAAAAAAATGAGAAAACGTCACTCACTTGTAAAGAGGAATGCCTTTCTTGGCAGCTCCGGCTTTGCAGACCGCCAGGGAAACGCCCAAAATCGCATTAGCCCCGAGCTTAGCCTTGTTAGGCGTACCGTCGAGCTTCAGCAAAAAATTGTCGATGTCTGTTTGCGCTGTCACTTCCAAGCCAGCCTGTTTAATGAGATTTTTCATCAGTTCTTATTAAAGCAGCGTGATTAAAAAATGCAACGTTTTTAAAATTATTTTTCACATTGTTTCTCATAGCTGTGATGCTATTCAAAATCATAAAAAAAGAAGACACTAATATTATTTTCACCATTTTAGTTTCAAGGAAATTTTAAAAAGCCGTTTTATTCGAAAATCTTTGTTTGTCATAATTTTGTTTTTCCGAATGAAATATTTCAAATATTATTTCGAAAATCAGAAAAAAAAAATGTATTTTTTCTATTTTTCGATTTCTTGAGATTTCAATTAAAATGAATCGATAAAACATATAAAAATATGAAAAAACCTGGAAAAAAGGTCAAATACCTTCAACAGTTCAGGGGCAATGATGGAGTTGATGTTGTCAACGGCCTTGAACACAGACTTTCCGTGGTACTTGGATTTGTCATTATCACGAAGTTCCAGAGCCTCGTGGACTCCGGTGGAAGCGCCGGATGGTACAGCTGCCCGGAAAAGACCATTTTCCGTCACAAGATCGACCTATAATCGAAGTCAAATCAATATTACTCACGAATGGCACGATGGATCCAGCTCAAATTTGGCACGCAAGTAGAATAGTGAGCTCCTTTTTAATTGGTCTGATTTTTTACAAAATGTATCCTCATATATAGATTTTATAGAATTTTTAATTTTTCGAAAAAATGGCGTGACTGTTCTAACTTTCGTAAAAGTTCGAAGATTTAGCCAAATAGTTCTTCATAACTGAAGACGCGTTCAATGTTGTTTGGTATTGAATTTCGACGAAATCGGTAAAACGGTTCGGATTTCATCGAATTTTGAATTTTTCGAAAAAAATTTAATTTTGCAATGTTCTACAGACGAAAAGTAACATACAGCGCTGTTGCGTGCCAAATTTGATGATGATTGGTAAAGTCGTTCGGATTTTATGCCGTTTTGAATTTTTTTAAAAATGTGGATTTCCGCTTTAACCTAAGCAAAAGTTAAGCAGTCAAGCCAAAACTTTGTACATAATGAAAATATGATGCAACAGTATTTATTGCGGCGTTTAGGGTCCGTGTCTAACATCGTTTGATTTTTGTAGATTCTAAATTTTTTATATTTAATGACCATAAGTATCAAAATTCAAATGTCCATAACTTCAGAACAGCACAATGGATATATATAAAATTTTGCACACAAGTAGACTAGAAACTAATGTTTAATTCTTGTGATTTCATTTTGTGTTGTTGCACCTCTAACCGCCAAAAATATGAAGGTAATAAACTGAAAAAAACTGCTAATTGAAGTTTTAAAAAAGTTGCAAAGTAGAACTTTGCACATTGCTGCGTCATATGGAATTTGTTAAAATTTGAAAAGTTGTAAACGATATCTTTGAGCATTCCCATTTTTCACAAAGCTTCCTCTATGAGGAGCCCAGAAATGAAAACTGAAAATGTTCAATGTTCTTCTTTACAACTTTTATAATCTTAACAAAATCTGCATGAGGAAGCAATGCGCAAAGTTCTACTTTGCAACTTTTTAAATATTATTTCATCATTGATCAAAATTCTCATTTTTAAAAATATGAACTTCATATAATAGAGTTGTTTGAAATCCTCAAAGAAAAATTTGGATGATGTATGCATAAAGTGTTCAAAACATACAAAAAATTGAATGACGAGGTTGCAATTTACAATATCAGTTAACATTTTGTTCTCCATTGCAAACAAGCAGGTTTGACGATCGCTAATCTTCTTAATCCTATTAATTGTAGTAACATTGTCTTTAACATAGAAAATCTAATCAGATTCCAAAGAATTTGATTTGTTTCAACGTCAGCCACAATAATTATTATCTTGTTTTAAATATGATTGTCGTAAGCAAAGGGAAATAAAGAAAAAATCTTGAGAAGCTCATTACCTCAACCGTGGGATTTCCACGAGAGTCGTAGATCTGTCTGGCCTTGATACTCTGGATTGGCATGTTGAATGTGCTGTAGTATTTCGAGGTTAGGTTTCTGCAACAATAATGGACCTTAAGTTCACCAAAAAAACTTTGTTGAAAAATATAAAAAATATTCTAGAAAATATAGCATCAAAGCAGTTGCGTTTATGTACTTTGACAAGATATCACGTTTATTTTTAGCCTCAAAATTATTCGTACTTGGCACGCACATTTAATTATGAAATCTCATAAAATTGAGCATCCAATCAAAATGCCGGCGTCCAAAAAACGCCGGTACAAAGATATGTAATCGAACTCCTCGATAGCGTTTTCTTATCAAAGCAAGTGACCTTGTCAAGGTCACGAACAATTGAAATCTATCGAATTTAAAAAAAAACGAAAAGAAATAGATAAATTACTAGTTTCTTCGTGAATCTGAAGCTTAGACGATATTGATCGTAAGTTTTGAGAGAATTGTGAGGAGTTTTAAGCGACCTTAGAGAGAAATTTCTGCACAGGAAACGGCCGCGGACACGTAACGAGAACATATCTGGAAAATAGGTCTCTAAGTGACGCAAAATTCCGTGAATAAAACGAAAGCAATCGGTGATAAAACCTTACAGCCAATAACAGTCATGTTAACAATGTTTAATTTGCTCAAGTCAACTATCGATGACCGGTATAATAATTGAAAAAAAAAAAATGGTCTCACCTAACGCAGTCGCGCGACAGTCAAGCACGAACGTTCGGCGTAGACTGAAAAACGATGACCTACGTGTGACCTCCAGAAACAGGCGCTGCTCTAACGTTTCGTTCGCTCCGTTGTCGCTTCATATCGATCGCAACTGTATTTGCGACCTTGATGTTGCAAGATTATAGGTGCAAGCATTATAATAATCATTAATATGGCTCCATTGTTCAATGACTCACTACGGAAACATGAATTTTTATGCATTTACGTGGTATTTTGGTTTTTTTAAAGACCATGGTGTTAGCTAAATATTTAATTGGCAATCGTGTGATAAGCGCAAAAACGCGGTCGATAAAACAGGGTGAGCGAGAGGTGCTGCCGCCATTTAGCGGGTTAGCGAAATATTTAAAATCTCCAATGGAAAAGTCGTGAAAAGTCCTCTCGGGGGCGCGAAGAATCAACTTGATATATAATAATAGAACTGCATCGCGCGACGAGGCGACCAGACTCGAAATAAACCAAGGCTACTGGGGGGATGAAAGCAGCAAGTTCTCTCTCTGTCGCTCCGATTGAAAAATCCCTTTATTAAGGGGTAAGAGCATACTGCGAGAGGTCGAAAAATAGCTCATTTTATTTTTTTTCTTATTTAATTTATTATTCGACGATTGGGCGAAGAATATGTTATTAAGCATACGTTTAACTATGCTTTGAGCTATGTATTTAAAAATTCTAAAATAGCCGATTTTTGCACTTTTTTCTTATTTATTATTTAAGGACTGCAGGAAGGATATGTTAAGTATACTTTGAACTGTAAATTGGTCGAAAAATAGCTAATTTTTACTCTTTTTTTTCTTATTTAATTTATTATTCAACGATTGGGCGAAGAATATGTTATTGAGCATACGTTTAACTATGCTTTGAATTATGTATTTAAAAATTCTAAAATACCTGATTTTTACACATTTTTATTATTATTTATTATTTACGGATTGCAGGAAGAATATGTTAAGTATACTTTGAACTGTAAATTAGTCGGAAAATATTCCACTGTATTCATCTTTTTTCTTATTTAATTTATTACTCGACGATAGGGCGAAGAATATGTTATTAAGCATACGTTTCTATGCTTTGAACTGTATTTAAAAATTCTAAAATAGCTGATTTAGTTCATGATTGATAAGCTGATAGTTCAACTTTTATTAATTTTTTTTTTTCTTATTTAATTTATTATTCGACGATTGGGCGAAGAATATGTTATTAAGCATAAGTTTAACTATGCTTTGAGCTATGTATTTAAAAATTCTAAAATAACTGATTTTTACACATTTTTTAATTATTTATTATTTACGGATTCCGGGAAGAATATATTAAGTATACTTTGAACTGTAAATTAGTCGGAAAATATTCCACTGTATTCATTTTTTTTCTTGTTTAATTTATTACTCGACGATAGGGCGAAGAATATGTTATTAAGCATAAGTTTAACTATGCTTTGAGCTGTTTTTAAAGATTCTAAAATAGCTGATTTTTACACTTTTTATTATTATTCATTATTTAAGTATTGTAGGAAGGATATGTTAAGTATACTTTCAACTGTAAATTGCTCGAAAAATAGTTCATTTTTACTCATTTTTCTTTCTTATTTAATTTATTATTCGACCATTGGGCGAAGAATATGTTATTAAGCATACTTTTAGCTATGCTTTGAGCTATGTATTTAAAAATGCTGAAATAGCTGATTTTTACACATTTTTAAATTTTCTATTATTTATTATTTAAGGATTGCGGGAAGAATATGTTAAGCATACTTTGAACTGTAAATTGCTTGTTTCACTTTATTCTAAGAAGGATCTTTGCCTTAAAAAATATGCAAATATACGAATCGATATCGCTTTAAACTTTGCCCGTAACTCGCATAAATTAGTTTTCAAACGAGAACTTCCACAATTTACCGCAACTGCACATGCGCAAGCAAATAATAAACACAAAGTTCAAAGTTCGCGCAGCATCCTTTTATTGAATGACAAAAATGATTGTAACACTTAGGACAATATTGTGCGGTACGTTACATGCGATTTATTTTATAATAAACATTGTATATGTTCATGTATTTTTTTTTGTTTAAATATATATTTTTTTGTTCATTGTTTCGTTTATTAATAAGTAGATAATTTATTTGTTTCTTCATATATTACATAACATTAAGTGAAATACTGCGTAAAAATACATTCAACTAAAACCTGCTCTCTATTCTAATGAACTACCGAGCATCTTTACGAAAAACTTTATCGAGATTTCGCTGTCAGTTTTTAAATTTAATAACAATAATAATTATAATAATAATAACAATAATTACAATAATAACTACATGATTTCGTATAGACTACATAGAAATAGGCGTTTCAAGTTTACATAAGTTGAAGTCGATATGATCCTAGGTATGGAACAGTGTCAATGTCATCATTGAACGAAACTACATTCGATTATTATTCATCTCCTTACTATTCTTCATCATCTTCATTCATTTTTATTACATATTCAGGTATCTTTTACAAAACTATGACGCAGTGCTTCATACTTGTTTCCGTCGCTCAATCTAAGCTGTCATTATCTTTTCGCCCCCCCAAAAGATTCCCTTGTAAAATATCTTTTAGCTGTGTATTTTAAGAGAAAAGAAACACAAACGCCGGATTACTATTTTTGCGCCAATAAAAATAATGTTTTGAATACAAAGGAGCGAAAGGAAACAGCTCGTCTTATGCACGGATTTGCAGCACTGATAAATTAAAGTAACAGTAGCTGCATCGTCATACGTTTGAGTTATTCCGTCTACAAGATGCTTAAAAAAATTCCATCAAGAATTTTGTACAATGCATTAAGTAACGAATAACGACATTAACCATATCCTCGTCATAAATAAATGAATTATGATACAAATATCGAGACATATACTGGTGACTTTTCTTCCTACTTTAAGTACATTATTTTGGAGGGTTTTTTTTAATTTGTGTGTGTTTTTTTTTATGGTCAAGTGGGGGAAAAAGGAAGGACAAAACTTGGAGGAAAGGAGGGATGTTTGGGATTTTTTTGGGGAAAACAAAAAAAAATCTTTATTAAAATACTGTTGCTAAGAACTACGTTATATCCTTGTCTACGTTATACATGGATATTTATTTGCAATGTCCCGAGATGAACCTACGTATTAATTACTTATTGGTTTGGTCGATCTCGACGACGAATCGTCTCGATCGGTTTTGCAACTTATTCAGCTAATTAAAAAAAGGATAGTATACTTTTGACAGTGTAAATGAGAAAAAAAAGAAGCTTTAGGAAGCAGAGTTAGTAAATAATAAGGATATTAAGTTTTGCAGCTTAGGCACTGAAGTATTAAGCGTGTTTTCTTTCTTTTTTTTTTTAAGGAAAAATTGGTTGCACTGTTCCACTGGAAATTATTTTAGTTAGCAAATAAAATTAGTTTAGCTTGTAAGAAACTAAACGCAAAAGGGAGGAAGTGATTTGAAAAATTAAAAAAAAATAGAGCTGTTTCAGATCTGCTGCGTTACACATGGGAATGCTGTTGCAATTGAGTATGCATGTTTTCTGCGTGTGTCTTCACAATTTGATTACTATTTTCTCGTGATCCTTTTTTTTTTGCCAATAGCCTGAGAGAATCGTGTCTCGAACATAAAACAACAAAACACACAGTCGAACGTACAATTTTAACAATACTAGACCAATAATTAATACGCTTTTATACGAAATTTGTGTTCGAAAACACCTCATATTAAATTCAACATACGCGTTTACGGCATTTACTGCACGAAAACTTTCTGGTATAACTTTAATAATTTTCATAAACAATGTATTAAGTGCACTTAAAGATTCGATTATGATTGATTAAAAAAAAATCGGCTGTGTGAAACTCGTGTGAATTAGCTGGACGCACTCATGAGTCTTTCTTAAAAGCTTTCGTCACCTCGACTGCACGTTCTGCCATTTTCATTTAAACCTCATTATGATTTTTTTTCTTCTGCTTGCCTCAAGCAGACGGCAATCCAGCATTCGTTCCATAATTTAAAAAAATGTGTTCTCTTTGCTATCTGCTTCCGTGGCTAATTACTATCGACTAAATTTTTTTTTTTTTGGGTTCTTACACTCGTCTCTTCGACGATCTCTAAATATGATTATGTTTATAGGTAAACACTTATGGTTCTTCTTGTTTGTTTTTTTTTTTTCGTCTTCTACTTTGTCTATCTCTCCTTAGATCGTGCATACGATTGGAATCTAAGAAGCAAATGTCCTACGCACTATTGTACTAAACTATCAATTTTAATCCGTCTCCTCCGCGCAATTGACGTTATAAGTAAACACACACGGAAACTATCGTTATGTAAGAAAGAAAAATATATCTCCTAAGTCATATATACGTATGTACGCGACGGTTCTATATATATATATACCATATATAGCTAGTGGAGGAGCGGCCGTTTTAAAAAAGTGAAAAATAAAGAGAAAAGAAACTAATGATAATA
The DNA here is from genome assembly GCA_964016905.1 of Perithous albicinctus. Classification (NCBI taxonomy): domain Eukaryota; kingdom Metazoa; phylum Arthropoda; class Insecta; order Hymenoptera; family Ichneumonidae; genus Perithous; species Perithous albicinctus. The sequence goes on along the minus strand of OZ024691.1, from coordinate 16,449,179 downwards.
AAAGAAGTGAGATGTTAAGGGCGCACATTAATTGGCATCCTCTGGTGATTCGATGTCGTCCGCGGTGGTGTTCTGACGGCAGCGATATACGTACGCGCTCACCGAGAGATCGTCGTCGGAACGTACACACTTGTACGTTTTATCAGGGCATTCACAACTGTAAAACGAAAAAAACAAAACACCATAAGTATCTATTAGACCCTTGCAAACCTTCAATTACTTTTCAACTGCATTTGTTTCTTCGTTGTATAACGTAAATTACTGAAAATATTAATTATTCGCTTTAAAAATAAGCTATTGTATTGCCAATATAATATCTAAGTATTTAATTGAAAAGAAAAAAAAATGTATTTCTCCATTAATTCAATTTTCCATGGCTTTTTATTTCAATAATTTTATCGCAGAATATTCTTTGCGTATGTAAAATTATTTATGCAGCAAATAATCTCGATAATGGATTTGGCAACCGTCGGCGGATGCCATTCGCCACAACTCGAAGAAGGCTCATCTCCTCGGTGTACGAATTATTATCGATTATCCTTATGTCGCGCTACCCGATTCGCTTTGCGATTAAATTCCCGCATCGGTCTTCTTCCTTCACCCGTAAATTCCTCGTCTCGCTATTCGGCCAGCAGCTAAGTTGCGTATGTGTGTATGCGAATATCCAAGGTCCAGTTGATTTAGATTCACGCGCGTTGCGCTTTCATGCCGTCGGCCATTTAAAGTAAAACGCTCCTTCTGAGAATTCATCGTCGAAGGCGCGTGCGAGAGATAGCCTCGTGTTATTAACAATTTATTATCTGTGACAAATGCGCGCGGAGCGATGATGATGCCCCAGGAGCCGACACAAACTCTCACACACACGGCAAGAGAGCCCCGTTTCTCCGAAACTTGTCTTACGCCCTGTTTACCTCCTCCTCGTTTATGTTATGCTTTTATTGTCATACTAAATGCGCGCGCTCGAATATAAAATACGCATTAATCAGAAGCTTTGCGAATTAATCACGGTACCGTGTGAGCGAACGATAAGTTAACCACACGTCGTCCAGAAGCGTTTTCTTTTTATTTTATTTTTGTCCTTTTTTTTTTATTGCTGTGGGTGAGTAAAAAACGAACTCCCCTCGTGGCTAAATTGCTGCCGTATCAAGGAGCGTAAGGCGTCAATATTTGTGGATGTGCTTGAACAGAATTTTACACCTCCAGGGCTTCAGTGATTACCGTTATTTTATCATTTAAAAACAATTTTTTTAAATATTGCATCTACAATTGTGAAATTACTTAACTCATCGTCTGTAAACCTGGGTCTTTCATGTCCGAGCCAAAACGATTTTCGTTAATAAGTTGCTTCATTCATTTAACAAAAAATATATGAACAAATATATTCAAAATATATTCACAATTTTCTTGAGTGTATTAACAGGGTGAAGCCGGAGATCCAGATTTACAGACGGGAGCTGCGGAACCTTTAGAGACGAAGAGTTGACATTAATTCTAGCTTATTCTTCATTTTTCTTTTACGTTTTATTAATGTAAACGAAAAATTACGTGTTTTGAGGACTCACGTGTTTTTCATGAAGTAGTTAATGCGTCTCGTGAAAGGAATGTACACGGCCCATCCACAAGGTGTGTTGTAACAATTACGCCTGGGTTGTCCCTCACTTCCGGTTTCAATGGCTCGTTGGGTTCTCAGATTTTCAGGTCCCACGTCGAGCGCCATGCGTTGCAGTTGTTCCGCAAATTCCTAAAATACAAAATCGTTAAAGGGTTAACTGGGTGTTAGGTTTTTCTCGTGTTTCCCTTACGTCTGAGGCGAATGGAACCAAGTAAAAAAGAGGTACGCCTCATTAATATTAAATAATTAACTAATAATTAAGTAATCAGTTTTATCAACAACAACAAAAAATTTGTTGTTGATAAATTTCGTATTTGGTGTTGAGTGTTAGGGAATTTTTTTTCTTCAGTCTCTCATTATAAGCAAGTGAGGCAAATTAGTAAATAAATAAACAAGTAATAGAAAAATTCGTTCACTACACTGAAAAGAAAAATAGATTTGTGATGACTGAATCAGCGTTTGCTGATGTTTGACTGAATTTCTACAACTAATAAAATTATTTTGTTCAATTATTCGGATATTGGTTTAGCGAAATATGTTTAAGGCAACTCAAAAAGCGTTTGTTCTACTGACTAAAAATTCTGCCAAACGTCGGCAACCAGCTAATATTTAGTTCATCCAACAAAATTTTTTTCTCTCAGTGATAAAGTGAATTTCACGAATCATCGTCGTTCCATTTTTGTTTATTATCTTGTACAGTTTTGTCATTGCGGAGGTCAAAGTCATGACGCGACTCTCGTACATCGTGTGAAACCTGATAAGCGGCGTGTATGACACCATCAAAATGAATGTGATAAAAAAAAAAAAAAAATCAGAAAATGTTTGCAACGACCTGCGCAATCATATAAATTCTTGTTTAACTTTGCAATTTCGTCACCAACATGCCACTATCTTCCTCTGTTTCGCATTTAATAAAAAAACAATCCCCTAGGTCCGAAGCCCAGAGCTTTGCTGATAATAATGATAAACACATTTATCTCCCGTTCTTGCATACGATTTTAAAAACCCCCCTCCCCCCCCCCCCCCCTTCTGAATTAATGAAATTCGGATAGCGATGAGACATGACTATGTTGCCTGATCGAAGATATAGCTTCGAGGGCGGAGAGCTCTACAGGAGAGAGAATGATCGATGAGTATTTACTTAAATTACGTAAAGTTGTTTGCTATTATATTCACCGTCGCAAAAAAAGCTGTGGCAAGTTTTACTTTCTTTAAATTACATTAAAATAATATTAAAAATTAGTTTAAAATACTGTAATTTTACATCTCTCTTCGTACCAAATTTAATATAAAAGTTTACGTAAAAAAAAAAAAAGCTTCCTAGTAATATAAAATTCACGGTAAAATATTTTTAATACTTTATCCATCGACAGAATATTCCCAACAAAAATGTGCCTGCAAAAAAAAATTCCATCTTAAATTTCATTTTGTAACGATGATATCTCGACTCTCGCCATTATCCTAAACGTAATCACGCAGCACGATGATGTAATCTTTGCCACATTTTTCAACTAATATCCCCAATACAATAATCTACGACCATACAGCCAAAAATAAATTTCTAATTTTACACCCATATTTTTGTTGACTTATTAGAGAATTATAGAATTTACGAGATTTTTTTTACGCGTAGATATTTTTTTTCCGTGATTTTCATCAATGAAATTTAAGATGGGATATTTTTGTTGAGGATATGTTCGGTGGTGGGTTAATTTTGTCGGGATATTTATTGTCGCTCAAATCTAAACTTTCGTCACGCCTCACGATCCAATCACTCAAGATGAAATCTAAAAAAAAGTGTGAAGCATGCGGCACGAAACGTATACGAGAGGGGCCCCACGTGAGCGCGCAACTGCACGAGAGAACGAATCAAGCTCGGATAATAAATGGCCAGCAGAAGGAGCAGCAGCCAGTCTGTGACTCGGTTTATGAATGAAAACCTCATAGCGAGGATCGCATGACCGCGTCACTCTGGCTACTGCATTCGTTTTATATATACTTTATGTATTATATATATATATTTATATATATATATACATATATATTGACCATATCTAGCCGGTTTGCTCTGCCTGAGCTCCGGGATAATTGTTAAACGCTTTTACTGTGCAGATACCACACACGCGTGTATATACATAAAGCATAGACGGGTTTAACCGCACGAGACATATCGAGAGAACCCTCGGCGACGAGAAACATGACTCACACACAAGTTATATACACGTTTACCAACCGACTACAGCTACCGGCTTCAAAGATATATATTTACGTATTACGAGTGCTCACTCGTCTCATGTAGCAGGTAATGTTTTCAATAACAAGTCAGAACTTTATTCACAAGGTAAATTCGGTTACTTTTCAACGAGAACAACAATTTCAATGCTTGAAACAAAAATATGATTCGCGTTACTAGAATTTCTTTTTTTTTGTCCATTATTTGTTTTTTTTTTTTTCTTAATTAACATGTAGTGTATTAATTAATTATAATTTTAGATCAATTATATACAGATTTTATAAATACATGCTTAAATTTTTTCATGAGTTGCAAAGAAATACGTTTTTCATGATATTTTCCATAAAATTTCTACTCAATATTTTTTTTTTATCACGAATTTGGTTAATTCATTTTTGTTGTAGTTATTATACTTTTTTTTTATTTTATAGGCACTGTCGGTTAGTATTATGAAATGACTGCACAAGTAACAATTTCATTTAAAAAAAAAAGAAAGAAACAATTTTATTTCAATTCTGAATATTTAATATGAGATATAAACAATAACTAGTCTTGGCAATTTTTAAGTTCTATTTGTTAGAATGAAAAGATGAATTTAAATAAGAATGTAAGTTTTTGGCAGACATTTTTTGGTGATAATTATTCAATTATTGATGTTTTGCTTCCTCATAGAGGAAACTTTGTTTTCGTCAATTTTTTTTTTCGAGATTTTCATGTCGGTATTCTAACAATGGTCCGAAACGTTGAGAAACAGTGGTTTAGAAAAAAATGTCCGTATGTGTGTGTATGTGATAGAGGGACTAAAATTCATATTGCCATAACTCAGGAACTACTCAACGAAATCATCTCAAATTTTTGTGCCGTATACAGTACGGTCAAGTCTCTCATTGGTATACATTTTATAAAAATCGATTCAAGCATTATCATTTTATGGAATTTTTAAGATTTTGAAAAATATCTGTGAAGATATTCTAACTCAAACAAATTTCCAGCTATCGAGCTGAAAATTGGCACAAAATTTTATCGGGTTGGTGCGACGTTTCGTACTGAATTTAGGCGAAAAAATAGTTCAAATTTTATAGAAATTCGTATTTTCGTAATTTTTTTTGAAAATTCTATAACTCGAGAACGGTTCAAGTAACCGATCTTAAATTTTGTATAAAACTTAAACAGAGGGTGCCAATATTCGACACTAAATTTCGGCGAAATCGATGAAGTAATTAAAATTTTATAGAAATTTCTATTTGTGTAATTTTTTTGAAAATTCTATAACTCGACAATGGAATAAGCAACCGATCTAATGCATAAATCATAAAAACAGTGTTTCAAGATTTGATACTGAATTTGGGCAAAATCGATCAAGTATTTATTTTGCAGGAATTTACATTTTTGTCAAATTCTTTTCAAAACAATTGCAGAGTCGAACCTTGCGTCATTTTTTTGTATCCGCCATCCACAAAGCTTCCTCTCTATGAGGAAGCCAAAACTAAACAACGTGTTTTATCGTAGAGGAAAATTTGTGACAGGCCAAAAAAATGAGGAAGCAATGTGCAAGGTTCGACTTTGCAACCTTTTTATGTTCTTTTTCAGTGTAAGTGATAGGAGAAAATGAAAACAATAGTTTTTTTTTAGATACGAGACCACCCAACGTAGAGGCGTGATCGAAACACGCGGATCTCATAAAACATTGTGTTAAGTGGGGGGGGGGGGGGGGGGGGGGGGCGCGTTAGGTTTGGCACGACTTAGGGTCTTGCGGAAATAGTAAATCTGGAAGATCCGAGAGAGCGTGCGAGGCACAATATCAAAGGACGTTCGCAGCTCAAGAGGGAGCTGCTCTTTTGACATTTATCTGAAAATGGCTCAGTAAATTTTTCTGAACTTGTGTTTTGCAACTTTTTAGAGAAAATAATATTTTTTCTCAATACTTTATCTCTTTCTCTTTCAGAAAGAAAATCATTTTATTTCTGATAAAATAATAATATATTTTCTTTCTGAAAAAAGCACACTAATGGAGGGGCGGAAACGCTTCCAGGCGAAGAAGCGAAGGCAAAAGAGTCGAAACGATTGGTTTCCTGCAGGACGAAAAATACATTAATTGAAAAAAAAAAAAAACCGTATTTCAACGAATTTTAATATTAAAAAACATATATTGACATCGAAAAGCTTCACTTGATAAATCGCGAGGTTTCACGAATAAATAATTTCTGTGGAAACCCACCACGGTGTAAAAGTAAATACACGCCGTAAGACACGTTTGCGTACTTTTGGCGGGAGATTTTACACTGCGTTCTTCGTCAGTTGTGCTTCTGATAAAGGAAACGTTTGGCTAATATAGAGACACTCGTCAACATCGTGTATTCAAACAACAGCACTGAAAATAAGTAGCGGCTCAAATGTCTCGGCTTCTCGAGCTATTGGCTACCTAAACGCAAGTTGTTTATATTCGCGAGAGACTAGAGAAACAGAGACTCGTGGATCATTTCTTTCGTGACCTCTGGCAAAAGACTGCTGTACCTTTAATAAAGGGCGTCGATTCGAAGCAAACATCACACAAAAACACATCCTTTGTTTCTAATTGGGAATAAGAAACGATCGTTGCTTATGGAATTTCACCCAAATGATAGAAAATAAACGTCTCATTCCCTGGACGGAGTATCCCCAGATTATAAAAAATTAAAAAAGACAGATTTGAAGAAACAAAAAAAAAAGGGAAAAAGAAACAGATACCAATATCAAGCTATTAGAATCTAGTTTTCAAATGATATAAATTAGCTATCGAAGTATTGAATATTTTCAAATTTATCGAAAAAAAATAACGGGACACACGAATGTACCAGTTTCTGGACTGGTTGTTTCGGTGTACGTCCCTATTTTCAGACATACATTGTCCCAATGTTCCCGACAGTTGCAAATTCCAAGTGTTAAAGATGCTTAATTCATTCATGGCAACACGAATAAGATCGTAGTTTTTTTTTTTATCAATTCTACTAAACAAACACATAATAGTAAAATAGCATATTGAGATACGTCTCCGGTTTCATAAGGCGTCCTATTACTGGGTCTGTCGATTTTTCATGCATCGTTTCGGTTCTGAAAATTCAACTATCATGCAACGAAACGTGAAAATTAAATTTATTATTCGTGTACTTTATGGCTAATGAAGAATTTTTCAACGTTTTACACAATGAATGGCTGTAGATTAGGGTGTTTCGCACATTTTTTGAAAATTCAACAAAAATTGGCGTTAAAAAAACCAATAAAAAATCAAATATCGTCTCTCACCACCCAAATATAATTATAAATAGCAAACCACCAATTTCTATCAAATAAAGGGCTCCGGCGAGCAACTTTAAGGGCCCAATTAAATAAATGTAAAATTGTCTTTATTTCAATGAGGCACCCTTTCAAGTTGTTTGCCAGCGCCCTCTATTTTTACAAAGAAGTGGTTAGTTACTTATAATCATACTTGAGGGTAGAAGAAATTTGATTTTTTATTCGTTTGTAACAACATTTTTTGTAGCATTTTCAAAAATTAGTGAAACACCCTACTGTAGATATGGTTTCAATAATAAGTTGTATTTTTCGAACCGTTACTGGTGCAATAAAATCAAATCTGTCGCCTAAGTGTCCGGAGACAGACGTTTTGTGATAATTTCAAAACTTTCGTCTGATAAAACAGTCGATTTTCCTTCTGGCCTTTTTCTTTTTACTTAAAAGTTGCAAGGAATCCTTCATAGAATACCGTGCAAATTAAAGAAAAACGACAAACTGTAAAAATGTACGTATTGCATTGTAAGCCTCCATTATTTTTTTTTTTAATTTAGCATCAATTGCATTTAATAATCATAATATTACATCAATTATACGGATCTTTTATAAACTTCCATGTTCTTCAAATTTCTTAATAGATGCAAAACAGATTTTTCAGAATATTTTGCTGAGAATTTCTACTCATTAATATTTTTTAACCACAATCTTTATCGACGAATGAATTTCTGAATAATTCGCAAAGTTCTACGAATGTGAGAGCCTACATTCTAAAAACCAAGCGTGTTGCAAGTGTGTTGTTTCCTATATTTTACATTGTGACGAGTTTTACACACTTACAGGCGTGTTTCTTTTAGATATCGTTTACCATGTAAATACACCGACACGCTTTTAAGTGTGTAAAATTCGTCACAATGTAAAAGATAGGAAACAACACACTTGCAACACGCTTGGTTTCTAGAGTGTACTGAGAAGTGCCTAATGTATAAGTTTTATCTGTAATAATATGCTCATTGTATTATTTACTTTATTCTTTTAATTTTATATTTCATTAACTTTAGAATCTGCAACACAGCCGACTAAGATAATTCCAAATGTTTTGGCAAAAATACTTTTATTTATTTTTGTGTTTTTCTTCAGTATTAAGTGTATATCAATGTACACATATATGGCTTGAAGTCCAAACACCATTTTCTTTGTAATAAGTTTCTACATAAATCAAATAAATATATGACGATGAATGAAATTTATGTTGCAGCTAATTACTAATTTCAATAATTTTATGGGCACTGCCGAGTTATATTCATGAAATTACAGGACAAATAATACATTTATAAAGTAATAAATTTCGATAAAATGTTCTTTTTTTAAATATCGTCGATTCTCAGGGCGAATTGTTTTAGACGAATTTTTTTATCAGATTAATTGCTTTAGATAAATAGGCCGCAATACAAACAAAGACTCTTCATACGTAGAATTTCGAGTACACGAAACAATTAAGTGCCGCGATCGACCTATAGAATAAAAAAACAATAATATCGAGACAGAACTTACCTCTGATCGTACCGCAGCAGTGTCGATAAGTGCAGCGTAACATGCGGCACCGACAATGAGAACTACGAGCAGTCTCAGGTTTGCCATTGCTGAATTTTTCTTCTGTCCTCACTTCTCGTTGAATTTAAACCAAAACGATTTTAACGTTCTTTTCTTGTTACAAAAATATATATATATATATATATACCCGCACGTCCAACGGGTTTTAGCAGATTTTTCACGTGTCACACGAGACTCAACGGCGACTTTTCTCTTCGTTTTTTGTTTTGTTTTTTAATGCTTCAAAAGTTAATCGTAACACGTGCGGTCGATAATGGTTGTTGCTTTTTCTTCTTCCAAAGTGTCGCTCTTTTTTTCCTCCGTTCACAGCGTGTACGGGGCGCTCTCTTCTTGCAAATACAAATCGGTGAAAGTGAAGCTCTTCGCGATGATGAATATATAAAGTTGCCGGTGTTGTGAAGCCGATGGATTCTCTCCGCACGATCGTCAATTAAAACTGGCAATAGTAATGATGATTATACTGACCGGCGATCACCGAGATTACAAACGCGAAATTATTCGTTTATATGTATATATACATATATATATATATATATATATATATATATATTTGTGTGTGTTACTCCTCTACCGGTTCAGACTTTAAACATAGACTGTCTTCTCGTATAGAGTGAGGACGATTTCGAGGCGTCGTGGGTTTATATAGGCTAGCCGGTGGCAAGCTAGCTCGTGGTGGGGGTAAGACTAAGCTAGAAGTTATAATAATAAGTAATAAGTCGAACTGAATTTGTGATTTGAAGCTACGGTCCTACAGCAGTGGTGGTGGTGGGGGTGAAATATATGGAAGGAACTCGCGTGAAGGAGGTGGTGATGTGTGCGATACTCTTCGCCGGTGGTGGCAGTAATAACTGCTTTCTTTTTTTCGTTTCTTCTTTCGTTTTTTTTTTGTCTTGTTTTTTCGACTCGCACAGCTTTCTTCATACTCCCTGCGTGCTCTCCTTCCACGCGTGATATTCGGTGGTGGAAGGGGTAGGGGCTCTTTTTCGTATTATCACAACATATAACTTGCGTGTATGTTCTAATTATGTAAAATTCCGAATTTACCAGTGCAATATTTTTTTATGCAGAGATATTTGTATGCGTCTTTGGTGAATTTATTTTGAGAAAATTGGTCATTTGTATGCTTGTTTTAGTTTCATTTTATTTGTTATCACTGTTTTGTCTATTATTTTGATTTCAAACCAAACTATGTTCAATAATAATAAAATTCATTGTATTAAGGAGGAACACTTTGATGGGTCGGAAAATGGCTGATTTTGAAATTCAATTTTTTTCTTATTTAATTTATTATCTAGGGACTGTGGGAAGGGATATGTTATTAAGAATACTTTTAAATATATTATGACAAGTTTTATTTAAAAATATTGTAAACTTTTGAACTTATAAGATACGACATAGTGATGCATAAAAAAAATCGTCTCCGTACAGTACGTTTAGTAACTCGGTGGTTTATCTGAAAAGAAAAAAAAATTGAAATATGTAATTTTAAAAAATACTATTTTTTAAGGCTTCTTCAAAGTAAACAAAAAAATTTGAAAGAAATTTTATAGGGTCGTCATTTTATCAAAAATAAAAAAATAAAAAAAAACGACCACGCTTAATGATCGATCAAAACCATCGGATTGAGAAAATATTTGTTGTCCTTTTCTGCAAATCGGCGAGATACTGAATGCATCATGCGGAGATGATTGTTTGTTTGGATCACAATGTTGTATCTTATAAATTTAGAATTTTATATATAGATTTAAAAAAAAAACTGAAATACATCAATTTTTTTCAATCGTCATAATTGAGCAAAGATAGTTGGACAAAAACGCATCATCATATTTAAACAATTAACCCTTTAGGGAGATAATTCTTTTTGCCTTTCATCAGAAACAATGATTGATCCTCTTTCCTGGGAGAAAACGATCCTTGGATAGATTCTTCGTGCTCCTGTCGTATCTCACGCGTGCGCGTACTTGATCACTACCCCAGCACAAAACTCGGGGTATAGAGAGCATGCATATACTCTGATCCACTATAATTATTCTAAATATCGCGCTCTCGTAGCTCGCAAGATTGTTCGCAGCGGCTGCGCAGTCTGAAGAGATTTTCCTCGAGCTTTTTTTATATCTGAGGCGGTAAAGTTTATAAAAATGATTTTATTAATAAACAATCATAGACAGTACGTTGCTTAAACTTCTATTAAACAGCAGTTCAGTCATTCGTGCAGTTTGATAAACTGGTTACTCAAAATATAAATATTAATAATAAATGATTTATTATTAATTTATTATTAAAGTGTCTATAATTTAGTAATTGCAATATTAAACGAACTAATTATAAACAAAAAATGTAGCAACCAGTTTTGTGGGAATTACAACCCTTTTTTTAAGTAGTGTGTTGTCAGAATAAGCTTTTGTGTGCCAAAAATATAATGATTGGGCGAACCATCAGGTTGGTTTGACCAATAAATTGGTTCATCGAATTATAATTATTTTTCAGGCAAATTTCGCTCTGGCAACTTATCATTTTTTTTTAAATTTACTCGCAGGGTATATTTTAATGCAATAATTCAATATTTATATCTCAATTTAATTTAATATTTCATCTGTTTTTGTTTTGTTGTTTAGTAAACTTTAATAGAGAACACATTTCTTGAATAGTTCTCAATGGCTATTATTATGAATATAAATTGTACATTTAAGCATTTTCTTTATTTGGTGCAACGAATTTTCCGGACTATATCAGAAAAGAATTTAAGCGGAAGTTTTGTTGCACTTTGTTCCCACTTGATTGTCGATAAGTCGGCCAGATTAGTTTTAAAAAACACGATATCGTTGGCGCCATCGGTTTAAGCACGATGAGTTGAAGAAAATATTATCATTCGTGGAGCTCTCGTTTTGCGACAGAACTTCATGTATATTATAATTCCAAGACATGGCAGAGTTGATGTTACTAGCAATGAGAATCTGCTAGTCGTATGTGTATTTCACCATGAAAACAGAGGGAGTCGGTCTCCAGATCGCGTAAACAAGGTCAAGCCTAAGCGAGTGCTTTCGCACTTCTACCGCACGACGTTTCTCTCTCTCTCTCGCTCTCTCTCTCTTGCGCGCTTCTCAACGGATTTTCGCACGTAAACATCTCAAACTTCATCGTCACCATACATCCACGCTATATCTGCGTCTAGACTGCGAATATATATATTTTTTTTGTATGTTTGCCAACTGGCCGGTTTTTCGGTAAGACAAGGCCGGCCAATTTATATTGTTACGAGAAAAGCCCTATTCCCTATAAAGCATGCAGAAAACAATTTTGAACCACTTTCAAACAGCAAAATTCACGTTCAGTCAGCAAAACCGACTCGTGTCATTAATTAAATGTTTCACTTCAAATTAATCCGCGTTATTGAAATGATTAATAATAATTTAGAAAACCCTCCGAAAAATAGCTTAATATTTGGGTAACTATTGAATTTTCCAATAGATAAAACACCGGGATGATCACAACTATTATAAATAAAGGGGTCGAGTCGGCGAAAAGATTATTTATTTTTGTAAAAAAAATGTTTGCACCATTTGATAAATTGTATAAAAATAATGTCCATTTGACACTGGAATAAAGAATTTTTCTGTCGTTGCCATTTTTTTTATAAACCACTCTTAGGATTTTTTATTCTACATATTGATTCTGAAGAATTCAATCAAAGGATTTTATATAACAATGATATTTTAATGGAGATACTATTTTTTTTGGTCCTGCGGCACAAAAATGATTTGTATAGTTTAAAATCAACGATACAGCATTGATTTGGGGATACTAAATTCCATGACAAAAAGAATGTATATTCTATATATAGTTGATACATTTTATTTTTACCATTTATTAAATATAAAATTAATTGTAAGCAAATGTTTCTTCAGAACTTCATGTAAAATAAAAGTGTACTGTTATGAATTACTCTTTATTAGGAAACCCGGAAAAAGGGTCTCCATGATTTCCTGGACAAATAAATGAACCAATTGTTTTAATTTTTTAAATATTTTACTCTAAAACTTGTCTTGCATTAACTCACCGGTTGCGGCTATGGTTGTACCGACTATCTAAATACCGACAAATTAAAACATCGATAAATCAACATACCGTCTACAAAATGCCGAATCAAATTAAAATTGTAAATAAAATAAAAAAATTGTGTGGTAAATGGGAAGCTTCAACCCCTCCCCCAACTCCCTGACGTTCCCGACGGGGGCTGTGTCCCCGGAACCTCTCGTCCGCAGTAGTCGTCACTGCTTTGCCTTTGTTTACATCGGAAAAATTGGTGCGGAGATAGGACATGCATAAAAACAACAAACAATAGTCTGCTGCTGTTGCTGTCGGTATTTTGGGTGTTGGTCAAAAGGATTTGTCCAGTAGACCTTATATTACGGTGACCCTTTTTCCAGTGACCCTTCATTCGATATAAAAATTATTTTGTTCACACAAATAAAAATGTATTATTTTTAAATAATCGATATTTTAATATACTGATTTTATTTAAATTTAATATTTTAAATACATACTTAAATAAATTCACACCTTAAAAATTCCGGTGCGAAACCAACAATTTTGATGAAAACTCGTAAATGAAAATGTCTGTGTTTGCATTCTGAGATTCAGGAATAAGTATACATTCAATGAAAGTGTATCTGCATCTGAAATACCATCAAAAATATGTTAAATTATAAATATTTAGTTCTTTCTGTACACTGTGATGTCAAACTATAATTTTGGCAAGTAAATCCTAACAGACTTTGTTCTACTAAGAAACTCTCATCGTCTTAAAGAATATTAACGCTTTTTAGTCAGTAAATAAGTTACGTATAAATGTTTTTTTTTCTCCTGATGATTACTACGTGCACAATCGATCAGCTCGATGTGTGTAGTCGCTGTTTCGTAAAAGAGAAAAAGAAGAGAAAAAAAAAAACACGTGAAAATGTTTATAGGGGTCACCTTCGTCGCATTCGAAGTAAATTCAAGAAATTGACCTTGACGGATTGACATCGTGTGCATCGCAGAAGACACGCTCCAAGACAGTGAGGAGTGAAGATGAGAACAGAACCCGATGCACTGATTGACGCACTCATCGTCACCGGTGATACGACATTATTCTCGCTGCATTTGTACATGACTGTATTATTCTCATTATACATTATCGACCCCCCCCCCCGAAGTAACCGAAGAGCCATATATCTAACATTTTATAAAAATATTTACGACCGATCCATCCAATTTAATCGATCTAATTTCATTTCATTGCATTCATTTTACATAATTGTGATTCGTATTATATACATGAGGCAAAACACGTCAAGTTGGCCATCCCAACTTTTTCGAGGACAAAAAGTGGCAACTTTATTTAAATGAAAAATAGGATAAAATGAAATCGGAGAATTTGACAAAAAATGTTGTTGGAAAGTACGCTGAAAATCCAAAATTTGATGTTGTTATGATTTTTTTTTGCGAGCCGTAGTATTGGCGTTAAAAAATAAACAATGATTATTTTCAGAAATTTTTAATAGCTGGAATATGCAATAAAAAATCTGCAAAAATTCCTACGTTTTTTCTTCAACTAGACCAAAATCCTGAAGAAATGTGGGGACGTTATGTTGACATAAAAAATTGGGGTGGCCGACTTGACGTGTTTTGCCCCATATCTAAGAAATATGTTCTGTCTCGTATCTCTTAAATTGCTCGGATAGTTTGTTACGTTGTTGCGAAAATTCTCCAGGGAACAGGACATTTACGGGAAATAAATATGCTTTTAATTAGTCGTCGTTAGTTTAATTGTCAGAGTCGTTAAGAGAATTTGACCGTGAGAGAGAGAGAGATAGAGAACAGCGGAGCGTTTGGCGGTTTTAACTTTCGAAACAATTCTTGGGGTCAATGCAGAGAATGAGAGAGGGTCGATAAAGGTTGCAGTCTGTTTGTGCAACTTTCCCATCATCCAAAACGCCTCGAGTCTATGAGAAACGAAAGTTTGGCGAATTTATGGTACAAGACCAGACTATCCTGTTCCCTCTTCCAATGACGAGAAGAGCCGAGCTTTTGACTGTCGGCGAGCAGAGTTCTTATTAAATGTGCCATTCCCCGATGACAGCAGGATGCCAGAGAAAACGCGAGGGCAGGTATATAAGCGCAAGGAATAAAGCTGTTGTGCTTATCGAACCGCAAAAGGCTCAGAGTTTCAGTAGCAGCGGGCACACCGAGCTAGACTTTATTAAACACATATTTCACACTATCGTCATGTGCAATGACATTTTTCTTTTTCTTTTTTTTTTTGCACAGGAAAATGCCATATTTCTTCAAAAAGATATTTTTTTAAAGTCTTACATAGAAAAAATTGACAAAAATATACCTTGTGCTCGATTGTTTATTGTTCTGAACACGTTGAAAAATTGCCGGGTTCAAATAATAGTGTATATTACGACACGAGTGCGATCAAACTTTTTCTTTACGTGTATTGCAATCACACGAATTGAGAAAAAGTTTATAGCACGAATTTCGTATACAACTTTATCTCACTAGTGCGAGAAGGTAGGCACTTCTCGCACTACGTGGCATAATGGTACATTACGATACTAGTGCGATTAAATTTTTTCTTGACGAGTGTGAGTTTGCACGACGAGTCGAATACGAGTGTTGCAATCACACGAGTTGAGAAAAAGCTTCTCGCACGAGTTTCGTATACAACTTTATCGCACTCGTGCGAGAAGCAAGCACTTATCGCACCGAGTGGCATAAAACAATTTTTAGGAGTTTAATTGTTAAATTATAATATTCGTTGCTTAAATATTTAAGTGATATTCCAATTAATTGCAGCGCTACAAATTTAATTTACTATTTATTTTATTTTTTACTCTAAAGGGAGAAGAATAATGATATTTTATGTAAAAGAAGTTTTCATACACTTTTCTTTAATATTTACATTACTTGTAGAATTAATTGCATCTTCGATATAAATCTTAATGTTGTGCAATGTGGTGGAGTCAATTAATTAATTGCGACTGAATTATATGGCGGCCAGTTGAGTTTCTGGAGGGTTTGAAGATCAGACGCAAACCGACGTCTCGGTTGAGCGAAGAGCAAAGCGCAGAGTTCTATCTCTTCGCAGTCTCTTACTTAGTGTCTAGGCTCTTTCAACGTATCTGCTATGTTTTCGCTTCTTGGCCGGTAGCCAAACACACAATTTCTCTAGGCCATCGGCGTGAAAGATATCGTACCAGCGCATCCCGTGTCGGACATTTTACCCATAATTAATACACTCGATATAATTTATTGATAAATAAGTAAAATTATATAAAGGAATGATTTTTTTTATTCTTCTTAATTATTGATATAGAAAAAAAAAAAAAAAAAAACAAAGTTCCGAAAGATTTTCAATCCCAGAAAACACAACTAAGTATTTATTTTTATGTACTTGATTTTTAAGAAAAGAAATTTTATCTCCTTGAAAAAAATGTGTTGATGATTTTGCGCAATGAAAATTCGATCTTATTTAATTAACGAAAATTTATTTATTTGAAAATCTGAATATATTTTCTTATTATTAGTTATAATATAATTTGCATATTTACGCGAATATCAAAATTATAAAAATGTAAACTTGGTGAATATCTTGGAATTAAATTAACTTATTTTTAGGAATTATTTCGGAAAAACTTCTTTCTTTTTTAGTAAGTGGACTGATATGAAATTTAGTATTTTATACACATTGAATGCATTTGAAAAACAGTAACAATTTTCACTCATTTATTTTGTACTTTTAATTTGAATATTAAAACCATTTCATCCAATCGACAAAGATTAATGACAAAATATAATTATTCGATTTGATTTATTCATTACAAGAATTTCTTCTTTTACGAAATGAAAGAATGGTGGCTAATTAATTACATAATAAACGTAATTAACCGAGCAATATGAAAAAATATTAAAAATATATACACATTATAAAAAAAAAAAAAACAATAACTGTGTATACACAATAATTAATGGATTAAAACTATTATTATTATCGCAGTACCAACAAATATTCATTATTCTGTTAATTAAAATGATTACAATTATTGTAAAATCCAGAGTTACTTTTACAAACATCAATATTTTCGCTTTGCTAGTAGATTCTCTGAAGAAATGTCGAGACTCGTCTAAGCGAAGCTTCGTAGATGAAATTACTGCTATTTCAGAGATCATTGACGTTGTTTGAATCACAAGATACGAAAAGTCGATCGTCGTAGAAGAAATTAAGGAAGGGGAAGAAAACAACGAGTGTAGCGTACGAGAAGGCAAAGGAGTGAGAATGAGAGGTTCAAGGCGAGATACGTGATAATGGTAGTAAAACAGCGCGTAGTAGATTATTAATCGAGAGAACACATACTTTGGCTTTATATACGTGCGTGTATATGCGATCGTGCGTGCGCTCTCATTGAGGCCGCGTTGCGATGTTTGCTTTGATAAAAAAAAAGAAAAAAAAAAAAGAAAAAAAATATCTGAAGAGAGATAGAGAGAGATTATTGGAAATGAGGTATAAAGAAGCGATAAGAAAGAAAGAGCAAAGATGATTTACGCCTACGGGATTTTATACGTCGATAGTAGATAAACAGAAGAACGAAGAACGAGCAAGAGTATTTTAGTCGTGAGTCACGAGAGAGGGAGAGAGAGAATGGAAGATATGTGGAGTATGTACATATCTTGTTGGAGTAAAGAGCAAAAAGGCTTGACGGAGGCCCGACCATCTTTCAGCCAATCATAGCCACTCTTAACAGTGACGTCGAGTCGCCTCATCGCGTACAAAGCATTATCGGGCTCTCTCGACCTCTTTCTCGCTCGTTTCATATCGCAGTGATACATTGTTGGAATTTTTTTCATTGTGAGAATCCATTACAGATGTAGGAAGCTTTTTTTTTACATGAAATTGTATATTAAATTTAACATGGTTTTTTTTGTTTTCTATTATTCATATTAAAATTTTTACCTTGATAACATTTAAAAAATTTAATTAATAAATAAATTTAAATTACAAAAATAAGTTTAATTACAAAAAAAAATTAAATTTTTTTTGTAGAAAAATACTGTCTGATACGAGTATGGGAATTTAAATTTTTTACTTGATACGATAAGCATTTTCTTTTTTAAGAATATTTTATTTTAAAAGTACGTTAAAAATGGGTAAACTCGTATATTTCGACATACCTAAAAAAAATTGTGAAATAATGCTAAAAAGAAAATGATAAATGATGACATCACTTCTGTTAAATAACTGACAAAACTTGCTTAAAAATTCGAAAATTTGCTTAAAATTTTTTTTTACAAAACGTTGAGCTCTGATTTTCCAAAATTCATGTTGCCACTTCACCAGTTTAATAAATATATCGTTGATGATAAAAGATTTTCCATTACTGTGACAATTGGCTTGGTTACTTATTTAACAGGAAATTACATTGTCACGAAACACATCACTGATTTTAGATTATTTTTTTACTGCGTATATCTACGCACTTATACGCGCTTGATCGATGACTTGGCATTGCGTCACCAAGTTCCTCTAGTTGAAGCATACACGCTGAAGAGGAAGAAGAAAAAGAAGTGAAAAAAAAAAAGAAGAAAGATGACTGCGCAGTTTGACGATTGATCTTTGTAACCCACGTCGCATCCTTTTTGACAGCCGTTCATACAAATTCACTCTGCGATCGTGTAGAGAAACGAATGGCCGACGTTCGAAGAAAAGGGGATCAGCGGTGAAAGATAACGCAAGATAATACAATTAACCCAGTGTTGGTTAACTTTACCAGCTCCAATTATGGGAAGCTGCAACTAAAAAGAAAATGACGTTACTAAAGAAACGGAATTTCCCACGTAAAAATCAAATGCTCAAACGAAGAAGCGAAGCTTAATAAAAAGTGTGGAAAAAAAGTATAAAGAAGAGAAGTCGAAGAGCGTGGCGCGTGTGACTCTCTTCAAGACATGTGCGTGACATTCTGATTCAGGAACTCGATACTTCCGAGAATTTCGAGAAGCTCCGATCTTTCTTCCCTCGTCCCTACGTTCTTTTTCTCTATCTCTATGATTCCTGTAATCACAAAACGCATTTTTATTTTCTCTCAATTTTTGTCAAACCGAGACGCACAATTATAATTATTCGCAAAGGTATAAATTATTAAGGATGTTGATGATTTTTTTTCAAAAGCTCACGAACGCTGCTGCAATTTTGTAGCGAAATATATATTGATAGCAATTAGGGTAATACGTAACTATTTGCAAGTTTTTTAAAAATATTTTGGTATTATTTATTCAAAGACAAGTTTTAAATAAAATGACAGGAAAATGTTGATGTTTCATCAACATTATTGAGAAGGTATGATTTTAATATGAATTGGAATTTATTCTGACCAAAAGTTCTTTATTTGCCTTTCTTCAGTAAGAAACTCTTGTATTAATTTGACGGATTTTTTGCCTTAAATTTTAGAAGTAAAACAAAGACTCGGAATTCACAATCTTTTTTTGTATTTCAGAAGTGACAGAAAAAAAAATGTTAGATTAACAGAAATAATTATGTTAAATCAACAGGGACGGAATTATTGTCTTGTTGCTAGTTTGTCGAATTTACATTATTTTGTAATAGAAATAAATATTTTTCTGTTAAAACATAAAATATATATGCAAGTATGAATAGCGAAAAAAAAAAACAAACTGGATACGAAAATTGATAAAAGAAATCACAAAATTTAACTCCTCCAATTAAATTATAATATTAATGGAAATAGAAGAAACGAAGAAGGTAAAAAATCATAGACTTTTTCATACACCCTTGTCATCGATTCCCATTTAAAAATATGCTCTGTGTAATTATTATCGCATTTTCATCCCGTAAATCTTGAACCATCAATTTGCTGAGAATAAAACAAAAACATCCGATTAATTTTTTTTTTCTCGCCACACTGCAGCTGCTCTCGTTTCCGAGAGTTAGATCAGAATTTCTTCAGTAATCCACTCGCTTGATTGGCGCATATTACTCGGTGTATTGGCCCGAGTAATAATGATACGAGTCACGACAAGTATTCCGACTGGCCTACGTGACTTTTTCACCAAACGAGAAGAAAAAGAAAAAAAAAAAAAAAAAAAAAAAAAAAAGAAAAGGAAGATGTAGCTGGGTGAAGAACGAGAGCAGAGAAGATACGAGGCGAGTAAACCTGACGCTGCATGTCTCGTGAACGAGATCACGTTCTTAATACTCTTTCGAAGAATCTATACGACTTGTAGTACTCGACTAATCGTTTGGTATGACGTCAGCGCCAGTTAGTTAAGCCGTTGCGTAGATACACACATATATACATCATCTCCTTTCTCCCAGTTGTTTTCCCGGAAGATGAAGATAGTAAAGTCCCTTTCAAGAAAATTCACTTCTGACGGACAAACTCATTTGGTAATCCCCCATATATACGTCTCAATTCGACGACTTCACAATCGTCCTCTAGTTTGTAAATACATACTATTGCATATTGTGCAATTCATCAATGATGCAGATCGACCCAAACGTCATACCTCATTTCTCGAAGAAGTGCGTAATAAACAGATAAATGGTTTGTATATATATATATATATATATGAACTACAGGAATATATATATATATATTAGGGTGGTCCCTTAATATTGGTAAAACAAATTTTTTTTTCTCTCACCCCTTTAATTGACTCGAAATACTGCAAAATTATTTTTAAAAGTGAAATCCGCTCTTAATTTTATCATTAACCCGTGCCCCAAAGGCCCTTTTAAGGAGTTAAGGGGCACAAGCAGTTTAACCGCCTAAAAAAAAGGTGATTTTTGGGAATTTTTTAAAGAAAAACTATTGGATCGAATTGTTTGAAATTTAGAGGGTATATTGGTGCATGTGTAATGAATACATGTTTGAATTTTTGAACGAAAATATTTGATTTTGGACAAGTTATTCGCCATCATACATTTTATATTTTTTGCGTAATCTGCGAGATTTAATTAATATAAATTACAATTTTTTGCATTTTTATTTTTAGCAGTTGTGGTAGAATTGTATAAAAAATCTGGATTTTACACGAGCTCCCCCATTGACTGCATGTTAAATATCCGATTTTCAATAATTAATTACACGAAAGCTACACGTCAGATCTTTCTCAAAAAATTATTTTATTCGTATTTATTAGCAATTAATTGCATATTAAAAATTCAGCTTTTTATATTTACATTGCTCTAATGTTCGTATCACCTCAAGAAATTCAGATAAATGTGCAGAATGCGATGAGATTACTTTTAGATTAGTTTAAGTTGCTACACAATGTTATTTCATTGTTTATATGCAAATTGATCAAAAAATTGGTAAAAAATCGATTTTAACTCCTTTAAATGGCACAACCAGTTTAAAAATTTGAAAATCTCGGTTTTTTTGCATATTTCGATAGTGTATACCTTCAAGAATAACATACTGAAATTTCAAGTGTGCATCTCAAATGGTTTTTGAGCTACAGCCTTCTAAAGAGTTACCGCTCATCACAATGAAATCAATTATTTTATCTTTAAACGCGTTTTTCTCGAAACGTCATTTTTCAAGATTGCTGCAGTTATAAGTCGATTACAAATCATCCGATTGATATGATTTTTCTTTTAAATACTCTGTATAAGTTTCTCTGTACCGTGAACCTCCAGTTATTCCGATTGGATAAAAATTGTTATTTTTTTTTTAGCAAAAAATCATCGGATCTTTGAGCGAATTTCCAATTTTTTTTCATAACTCTGCCATTTTGTCAATTTTCAATTTTTTTCCCCGATCGAGGGTCTTGGTACTGGCATGCGGTCTGGTTTAATAAACTTTTGATTTTTTAAATTTCTGACACTGTGAAGGCCGCAATCACTGCAGCAGTGGAGGAAGTTTTTTTTTGGGGACTTGTGGGATTGCGAATAACTTGTCCAAAATAAAATATTTTCGTTCAAAAATTCAAACATGTATTCGTTACGCATGCACAAATATACCCGCTAAATTTCAAACAATTCGATCCAATAGTTTTCTTAAAAAAAATTCCCAAAAATCACCATTTTTTTTAGGCGGTCAAACTGGTTGTGCCCTTTAACTCCTTGAAAGGGCCTTTGGGGTACGGGTTAATATTAAAATTAAGAGCGGATTTTACTTTTAAAAATCATTTTTTAGTATTTCGAGTCAATTAAAGAAGGTGAGAGAAAAAAAATTGTTTTACCAATATTAAGGGCCACCCTAATATATATGTCTGTAGTTCGAATGTTTACATTTTCAGAAAATCGCGATTAGCTCCGGCGGCGCGAAGCGAGCTTTTGAGACCAACTGTATCGACAGAGATTTTCTGCAGTTTTCCTCACAAATCTGCTGGGATCTATCCAGAGGCAAATGCGATACGGTAGAGGAACTCGGCTGGAGCTGCATGTGGACTGGTTACTGATCCGGGCCTAGCCTGCAATAGGCGTAATGCCTGACGGTGGGTTGAAATGCAACTAAAAAAAATAAGATATAATTTGGTACGTAAATAAATTATATAGAAAAATTTTTATCGACTATTATAATTTCCCTTCAAATATATGTGAACCTGTGAGACTTCTATTAAAACTTTGGAATAAAGTTTGTCAAAAATACAGAAGAATTGTTGCATAAAATGTAAAAAAAAAGCCTTGCAAGAGAACGTTGCTCATCGGTTCCTCATCATTTTTAAACTTGTACAAAGCTTCCTCTATGGGGAAGCCAAAATTGATTAATAATCTTCCCCATAGAGGTAGTGCAGTACTTTGTGCAAAATGGAAATGCTCAAAGTTCTTATTTACAACTCTTATAATTTCTATATGAGGAAGCAATGTGCAAAGTTCTTTGCAGCTTTGTAAAAATATTTTACTAAAAAAAATGGGTACAAATTAGAACTTTGCACAGTGCTTAATTGTTAATTTCGATTATCCACAAAGCCACCTCTATGAGGAGGCTTATTTATCAATTTTGGCTTCCCCACAGAAGAAGCTTTGTGTAAAAATTGTTATACCAAAACGTCAATTAAAAAAAAATCCAAACTGACGTAAAATTCGAACTGTTTTACAGATTACCACCAAATTTGGTACGTAGCAAAGTATAATATTCTTTTTCGTCTGTAGAAAATTACAGTTCATTTGGTGACAATTTAACATCAGTTAGAACGATATGACATTTTTTCTAAGAATTAAAAATTGAATAAAAAATATTTTTATGTTTGAGTACATTTTTTCTAAACCATTTTTCTCGACGTTTTGGACCACTCTGAGTGTCCTGACATGAAAATCTCGAAAAAAAAAATTTTCACGAAAACCAAGCTTTCCCTATGAGGAAGCAAACGGAAGTTCACAAACTATTTTTCTAAGGTTCGCAATATTTTTATTTTCAACAAAAAAAAGCATGCATTTATTATCTTCAAACCTGTTTTCCCAAAAAGTAACTTTTTAAAAATGATTACAGGTTCTTGAAGTGAGATGTAATGTCTGAATTCGACACTCGGACCTCCCGACCCACACACGTCATATACATCGTTGGTATAATATACATCCGTATAATACGTGTTGGATTTTGATGTACCGTGAACATCACAGTCGACATATACTCTATAATAAAATAGAATTTTATTTTAGTCCACATGTGTAATAGAATAATATTGCGTACACGAACATGTCGGAAATATACACAAACAACAGAGAAGTAGACGTACTGTAAAAATAATTTTGATACAACATATAAATTTATGTTTCTTGATTTTTTTTTTTTTTCATTTTTAGTTGAAATTTAACTAATCAATATTCGTGTTTCCGTGCAGGCAGCCAAGACGAAGATCTTTATGAGGTTGCGGTCGGTTAACCGCAAAATGAAAATCTCGACACTATACAGTGTTGTATATTGGACGTCTCGCGCCAGACAATTTTCCAAGAAGACAGGAAGCAATTTCACTTGGAATTTTCTTGGCAGTCGCGCGCGACACGATGTCCAACCGAATCATCATCATCATCAGCAGCATCACCACCATCGTCATCTTCATCTTCATCTTCTTCTTCTTGCTCTTCAGGGGTACGGCAAACCATAACGGCCGGGCGCAGCAGAAACAGCATCAGTAATGGCGACAGAGTGGCAACGTGTTGCGTAAAACCACGCCGAGAGTTCTCTACACTACATTTATAACGTGCGGGTGCCGGCGGACCAACAAGTCGCGGATACTCGAGGAAACGTCATTCGATATACCTCGAGTGTCCTCTGCTCTGCCAAAACATCATATCCATAGATCTATCATGAGGACTCTTTCATCTTTAGCTTTTTTACGATATGAGAGGCATTCTTTCAATCAACTCCGACACTATAGCTTTTGAAAAACTTTTTTTACCTCAATATATGTTTTGCTCACTCTGGAAATTTGGTCTATAGGTCCCGTAGACACCACTGCAGGTTATTTAAAATTAAGAGTCCAATAAAAAAATCTGGAATGAGTGAAAAAAAAAATTTTCATAAAAATGTGACTCTATTTTGGTAAAGAATGTCTCATTCTCTTATGTAGTGTCGTAGTAAATAGTAAAAGATCAATTGAAAGTATTGGAGTTTTAACAGAAATGTTGTGTCCTAATGCTAATGCGTGCTAATTTGACATAATTGTTTCCGATTTTTCAAAGTAACTGAATGAATTAATTGAATTTTAATTTTTAAATAACAATATATTTTTTACATTTTAACTGAAGAATATTTGTTAGTTTGCTTCCTCATAGAGGAAACTTTGTTTTCATAAATATAAAAGATTTCGAGATTGATGTGATGTCACAAAATGTATGTACAAAATGAACGGTAGAATTTTGAAAAAAAAAAAAAAAAAAATTTTGCTGTGTCACGTCGACTCTCAACAAGTGAACTGAAATGTTTTACAAACAGCTACGTACGAAATTCGGTGATGATTGGTAAAGTCGTTCAGATTTTACGCTATTTTGAATTTTTCAAAAAACTTCGATTTTCGCTCCAACTTCCGCAAAAGTTAAGAGAATAATCCAAAACTTTGGTAGTTGATGGAAATATGATGAAACGGTATTGATTACTTTTAATAAAGGTAATCATAAAATTTCAATTTTAAATTTATTTATTGTGAATTAGAATATCCCCGAGATATCCTTTACACATTATAACCGCCTATATTACAGTTTAGCTTTAATTGGTTTGTGATTTTACGAGTAAACTACGCCCTCTAATTAAAAAAGAAATTGCAAATTAGAACTTTGCACATTGCTTCCTCATATAAAATTTCTTAAAATTATAAAAGTTGTAAAGAGATTTGAAAATTTAAATTTTTCACCAAGCTTGCTCTATGAGGAAGCTAAAATAATAATTATATCTTCCTCATAGAGGTAGCTTTGCGAAAAATGGAAATTTTCAAATCTCTTTACAACTTTTATAATTTCAACAAATTTAATGATCGTCGACTAAAAATACATTCAATGTTTGAATTAGTTCTTAAAATGTCGTCTGAAATCTATGTTGATTAAGAATTAAGTTGAGTTTTTATTGAAATCTCAAAAATAATGTCTTAAATATTGTAATATGTGTAACGAGCTTTCACCTGAAAATACGAATGCAGCGAAAAATGGAAATTTTCAAATCTCTTTACAACTTTTATAATTTCAAGAAATTTAATATGAGGAAGTAATGGGCAAAGTTCTACTTTGCAACTTTTTTATTACACAATCATGGTAATTCGACAAATTTACAAAAAAGAAAATATGTGTATTTATCACTTTTGATTGAACATCATTATTTTTGTTGACATATTTTTTTTGCCATTTATACTTTCACACTTCCTCTCACATCAGCATCGTTTGCTCTCACTGTTAAAAAAAAATTGTAAACTAATGCTCGTTGCTGAAAGTTTTTATGGCTAAACTGGTATATAAAATTTAACGTACACAATTGTGTTGTAAAATTTATTTACTTTCACAGTAAGATTAAATTTAATTAAACGTCATACATTTTTTTAAACAATTCTGGACATCTGAGAGAAAGCAAGTGTACTTTGAACCAAAATACGTAACAGACAAACCGAAGTATGGTGTTCGATGTTTCTCCTCGCAATATTTATTATCAATGATTTATCTGTTGAAAAATGAAAAGCATTGTTTACAGCTTCTCTGCTTGGAATTTCCGATTGAAACTGATAGAAACTGATCAAATAGACAAAGTTCCTATTAAAAATCGTCCGTTCAATTGGTCTAATAGGACATCCTTTATTCAGGAGTATCCGCATGCTGCATCCTATCATTTCGGATGGTATTATAGTATAATATTTTATGCCACGCGGTGCGAGATGTGTCTACTTCTCGCACTAGTGCGACAAAGTTGTATACGAAACTCGTGCGAGAAACTTTTCCTCCACGCGTGTGATTGCAACACTCGTCTTCGACTCGTGCTGCAAACTCACACTCGTCAAGAAAAGGTTTAATCGCACTAGTATCGTAATATACTATTATACCACTCGGTGCGAGAAGTGCCTGCTTCTCGCACTAGTGCGACAAAGTTGTATACGAAACTCGTGCGAGAAACTTTTTCTCAACTCGTGTCATTGCAACAGTCGTCAAGAAAAAGTTTAATCGCACTCGTGTCGTAATGTACTATTATACCACTCGGTGCGAGAAGTGCCTGCTTCTCGCACTCTTCGCTTTGCGTGCGAGAAGTGCCCGCTTCTCGCACTAGTGCGATAACGTTGTATACGAAACTCGTGCGAGAAACCTTTTCTCAACTCGAGTGAAACTCACAGTCTTCAGAAAAAGTTTCATCGCACTCGTATCGTAATATACTATTATGCACTCGTATCGTAATATACTATTATTATGGAAATGTATATAATCACTCTACAGTTTAATATTAGTGACGTGCTCGTGTAGGAGTTACGGATTTTGAGACACTTGACGCGTGCAATATATCGTCTGTTGTAAAAATTAATCATGCACTCACGGCTGTTACTTCGTATCTAACATATTTCGAAGTACAAGGCATCCTGTATAAAATATCACTACGTAGTATTATTTCTTTGACATGTTACAATTTCACTGAGTTATTACCAAACGATCGTCTCAACCGTTTCTTTTCTCTTCTTTTCCCAGGAAACCGACGTCAATGGAGGGTCGAAGGACGAAAAAAGAGAGAGATTCCGACACAGTGCTTCACGCAAGATTAAGGGGAAAGTGAGAAATTCTCGTTAAACAGGCCCAAATCTCAAGACGATATATTACGTCGTCAAGAACGAAGTGAGTCAGATGAAGTTTATGGATATTCAAAGACCAATACCTTACTTTCGACGCTGCTTGTATTCTACTGTAATCCTCCTCCTTTAAAAAAATATGAACAATCGAAATCGAAGTTCGAGATCATTTCGAGATATCTGCAAAGTCGTTTTATTCGTGGTACCATTGGTTAATGGTGACTATGACGTATAACTCGTACCCTCCTCCTATGTATTCTCATTGTACCTGCGGGCTATAGCAGTCTTTTTGAATCCCGACTCTTTTGCCATATACGACTGGATTCTTTAAATATAAAAAATGTGTACAATTGAAGGCGGTTCTGAAATAAAATAATGAGATTCGCACATTGTTGCTAGTTATTTAAAAAAAAGGTACCACTCATTTATTAAATTAATAAGATTTTGTCAGGTGGAAAGCGCATGCGGTTAATGTGGGTCACCTACAACAATTTTGTTTTTTTTTTTACACACACTACTCACTTTCGAAAGAGAACCAGTAGAGGCCAAATATAATGGGGCATTCCAAGTAAACTCACTTGGTCATCGGCCCAACCCTCTCGCGATCAGTTGGAGAATTTTTTTTTTTGGTATATTCTGCCAAAAAATACCCTTATACCCTACGAAATAAATTGTTTTTTCCATAACTCTTGAGTAAAAATGAATTTCGACCAATTTCTGAACATTTTTCCATAAAATCTAGGACTAAAAACTATAACTATTTTCATCATAGTTCGAGAGTGGGCCGAGAATAATTTCTATTCTTTTTTATTTTAAGAAACAATTTTTTTGCCTAATTTTTCTTCTAATTGAAATGGCTTTTTTTCAATTTTATTGCAATTATTGGGCGAATTTTCAGCGTTTTACTCTCACAATGTGGCATTTTTGTTGTTTACCACAACATATTTTTTTGTTCCTACAAGAGATCATCATTGAAATACATCATTTTCAAAATGTGCACAATTTTTTATTTCTTAAATTCAAAAAAAGAAATAAAAAATATTCTCTGCCCTATTTCGAACAAACCTGGAAATACTTGCTTTCAGTTATAGATTTTATGGAAGAGTTCCAGAATTTAAAACCTGGTCGAAATTCATTGTTACTCAAAAGTAAGGAAAAAAAAATTATTTTATAGCTAAAACAAGCGACAAAAATATAAAAAACATCCTCCTTTTTTGGATCAAAATATGCAAAAAAAAAAAAAAATTCGCCAACTTTATCCCAGAGGTTCAGGCCGATGACCAAGTGAGTTGACTTGGAATGCCCCGATATAAATTATTAATAATTTTCAGTACATTTCGTCAATAGTACAGCTATACGTAAATGGAAATATATTACATTGCAAAAGAAATTATTTAAACACAGTAATTTTTAAATAAAAATGTAATAAATCTTTTATCTGGACGTGTGAATATTCGAGTTAAGATTATTGGATGGTCGGAGAGAAGAGGGTTGGATATTTGGAGAAATATAACGAATGGCTCGTTTGACGAGACGAAGGTTGAACTAATTTTCGTCGTTGATACACGTATCTCCTCTCTCTGTGAGGAGCAACCGGCCGCCGCGAATCCGCGGCACCGTCTACGTGATTTACATCATGCGCGATAATTCTGATGCAGCGACGGGTATAATTTATTCTTGGCCTCTGAGCTGTGAGAGAGATCCTTGATGGTGAGAATACTGCACGTCCGCGCATAAGAGACGCCTTTAACGTATCGCGGTACACAAGTAGTATAATATGCGGTACGGGCGTCCCGTTCGGCTGACGTAAACCAGTTACTCCATTCAGTCATCCTCGTTCACGTGCGAAACGTTACCCGGGCATCTACCAACGACTCGACGATTCGAAGAGCCTCTTGCACTTTCACGTTCAATTAACACAATTACAGCTGTAATTCGCTGCCAGAAATACAGCTCATTTTATAGAAGCTTCATTCGGAAAATAATCATTTTTATTTATATTCGGAACGTACATTATCATTTTAATGACTATTTTCAATTTAAATATGCGTTTAAGGTAGACTGATCGAGATCTGTAATTTTTCTTTTATTTTCAATCCGCGCTTGATCGAAAAAAACGAAAAGATTACCTTAACGTATCTAGTCAAACTTTCATCGCGATTTTAAGACAATTCTATGTGGAAAATTAATTTTTATGACATTTAAAAAATTTTTTTTGAATATCAATAACGATTTCATGATCGACGACTATAAATACATTCAATGTTTGAAATAGTACTCAAAATGACGTGTGAAATCTATGTTGAGTAAGAATTAAGTCGAGTTTTTATTGAAATCTCAAAAATAATGTCTTTAATATCGTAATATGTGTTTCAGCTTTCACCTAAAAATACGAATGCAGCTGATTTTTAAAAACCATTAACATTACCGGTGAAAAAAAATGATTTTTTATCTCCAATTTTTACCTCACGTTGCGACGAAAATGATTGTTATATATTTTTTAAAATAAAAATCAGAAATCCATAAATTATTCACCTGTTTTAATACCAGTGTTTTTTCGTCCTCACAGAGGAAGCTTTGTTTTCGTAAAATAAAAATTTCGAGATTTTCACGTCAGTATACTTAGAATTATCCAAAACGTCGAGAAAAGTGGTCTAAAAAAATTGTCCATATGTATGTGTGTATGTGCAGGGCTTCAAAAATTCAATCGATTGTATCTCAAGAACCGTTCGAGCGATCGGACTGAAATTTTTGGCACGTAAATGAAGTAGTAGGCTTTGAATGTTGCGATTTTAGACAAAATACATGCAGGCATTCAGATTTTATGTAATTCTGAATTTAAAAAAAAAGGCGTGGACGTTTTAACTATCGCAAAAATTCGACGATTTAATTAAATAGTTCTTCATAATTGAAGATACGTTCAATGTTGTTTGGTATTGAATTTCGATAAAATCTGCAAAGCGGTTCGGATTTTACGGAGTTTTGAAATTTTCGTCATTTCTTAATCATTTTCTTCTATAACTCAAGGACGGTTCAAGTAACTGATCTAAAATGTTGGATAAAATTTAAATAGAGAGTGTCATCGTTTAATACTAAATTTAGGCGATATCGATAAAGTAGTAAAGATTTAACAGAAATTTACATTTTCCATTTTTTTTATAAAATGCTGTAAACTCGAATATGGCTCAAGCGACTGATCTAAATTTTAGCATAAAACTTAAATAGAGTGTGTCAATGTCTGATACTAAATTTCGGCAAAATCTATAAAGTAATTAAGATTTAATAGAAATCTGCAGTTTCGACATTTTTTTGAACCGCTATGGAGAACGGTTCACGCAAATGATCCAATTTTTGGCATAAAACTTCAATATAATGTGTCCTTCTTTCATACTGAATTTGAGAATCCAACTAAGAGATCATGTTTCACAGAACTTCTTATTTTTTTAATCCGTAGCTTCCTCTATCTTCTTCTTCCTCTATAGCTTTGTAAAAATTAAAAAATAATGAGAAAGCAATGTGAATTTTAAAAATCCTCCTTAAGGACTCATGTTGCACAACAATTCGCCTTACAACCGGAAGTCGTATAGCTGTCGCACCCACGATGAGTTATTAATAATATAAATGGACGTGAAGAGCCAAGTTGTATGGCTCTTCTCCTGGTGATGGAGAATTTCGTCAGCCACTTGGATGGTTCTGCATGTGTGGAAATACGTTGAGAAAAGACGCGAGAAGACGAGGTGACGATGATGATCATGATGATGATGATGATGATGATCCAGGAAAGCACCTGTGTGTGTCTTCCCCCCCAACCCCCGTTCACTCCTCTGCCTCACCATCTTTATGTTCCTCTGTGACCGCCGGAGTCCGCTCTCTCGGTCGTTGTCGACGACGTAAATAAACGGCGTCGCGCTGTCTGGTAACCGACGGCACCTAATCACACGAGATGCACGCGCCAAGAGCAATCAGTCTCTCGCGGCCGACAAATGACAACGCGGCTGCGGACGTAGAAGAAGCAAGCAGCGCGGACCTCTCAACTATATGCTTTCTGTCGGACGCTTGAGAATTAACCGAGAGAGCGAGGGAGAAACAATGTGCGAAACTTTGTTGCGGCTGCCAAACGATTCGAGATAGAAGCAGAGGAGACTTCAAGCTTTTCGGGGCAAGGGTTTAAATTTCAATTGTAATGCCGAGATAGTTTTGAATTTTTCTTTTTTTAGTTTCGTACAACGGCATAAAGACGCAAAAGACCATTTTGTCTGTAAACATTTCTCTAGACTAGAATATAAATGGTTGTGAATTTTTTTTTTTTTAATCTGCTGCAATTTCGTTATGTTTGGAATTTTTCGCGCAGTCAGAACATCGTAATGAACAAGGATGTGAGTGTAGTTTTGTTTACGATTTTATTGCATTTATGGTTTGAATTGTTTTTAGTTATTGTAATTATTTATTGAAATATTAAGGCAAAAGGAAACGTTTTTGTATGTAAAAAAAGATTGTAGAAAGAAAACTGTGCCCTTAATTGTTCCTAAGAAATCATGGTGAAAAAAAAAATTGTAGGAGAAAGATTAACATCTTTTTTTCAAAATTTTCTATCCAAAAAACCTTTCTGCAATTTGACCGTAAGCTGATCTGCGGAGAAAAAAATTAAGATTATGTTTTTTTTTCTTCTATCAACCTTATTAACATAACATTTTTTTGAATCGTAGGGATCGTAATCCAGTCCATCCAAAAATTCTTCAATCAAACATGTTGATCAGTCAACTTAAAAAAAAAGTCCGTGATCATTTATTGATCATTGAATAACTTCTTCACTCCTCGAAATAATAAACCAGCTGTGCAACGCAAACACACTTTTTTTGTGAAGATTTCAAAATGTCGTATAAACTGGATTTTTCAACCAATCCTCACCCAATTCTAAATCATACATTTTTTTATGTTAGTCTACCACTGGAGAACATTTTAGCCCGAGAACTCAAACGTTTTTTTGGTAAATAAAAAAAAAATCCTTGCCAAATCTTAACCTGTTGACCAATTCTCACCAAATTTGGTACCGAAAGTTCTTCGATGTTAGTCCACTTGGACGAGAAATTTCAACCCGACACCTTGAAATTTGCGGCAGCTGTAACGCAAACACACTTTTTTTGAAAAATTCAAAATGTCATAAAAATGTTATTTTTCAAGCGATCCTCACCATATTTGAACTCATCCATCATTTGATGTTTGTCTACGATTGGAAATTTTTTTAGCCCCGTAACTCAATATTTCTGGCAGCCAGAGCGCGAACAAACTTTAATAATATTTTCTAGACATTTTGGGACATTCTGAACACGTTTTCATGAAAATCTCGAAAAAAAGTGTCACCATAAGAAAGCTTCCTCTATGAGGAAGCAAAAGTACAGAAAATTTAAATTCTGAGGAAGCAAAAGTACAGAAAATTTAAATTCTGAGGAAGCAAAAGTACAGAAAATTTAAATTCTGAGGAAGCAAAAGTACAGAAAATTTAAATTCTGAGGCAGCAAAAGTACAGAAAATTTAAATTCTGAGGAAGCAAAAGTACAGAAAATTTAAATTCTGAGGAAGCAAAAGTACAGAAAATTTATATTCTGAGGAAGCAAAAGTACAGAAAATTTAAATTCTGAGGAAGCAAAACTACAGAAAATTTATATTCTGAGGAAGCAAAAGTACAGAAAATTTAAATTCTGAGGAAGCAAAAGTACAGAAAATTTAAATTCTGAGGAAGCAAAAGTACAGAAAATTTAAATTCTGAGGAAGCAAAACTACAGAAAATTTATATTCTGAGGAAGCAAAAGTACAGAAAATTTAAATTCTGAGGAAGCAAAAGTACAGAAAATTTAAATTCTGAGGAAGCAAAAGTACAGAAAATTTAAATTCTGAGGAAGCAAAAGTACAGAAAATTTAAATTCTGAGGAAGCAAAAGTACAGAAAATTTAAATTCTGAGGAAGCAAAAGTACAGAAAATTTAAATTCTGAGGAAGCAAAAGTACAGAAAATTTAAATTCTGGGGAAGCAAAAGTACAGAAAATTTAAATTCTGAGGAAGCAAAAGTACAGAAAATTTAAATTCTGAGGAAGCAAAAGTACAGAAAATTTAAATTCTTTAGCTCACTCAGCATCCTTAAAGGGTCTTTTGCTCTAGCAAATGCTTCACATGTGCAACGTGACACCAGACATGTTCATCGTGTCTGATTCATTCTCGGATTTTTCTTGCAATATGCGACTGAATTTTCCTTGAGGTAGTCGACCAACTCTCCTCATTACTTCTCGGAGTAGTGTGCTCTTATGCATGCGAGACAAACTCACATATATATGCAAACTTGGCTGAATTTTCCACTTGTTGGCCAGAAGAGATTGTAAATATCATAATATATCGTTGTCTTATGCAGATTCAGATCCGTTTGATGATCTAATGCAAATTCTTAGGTTTAACAAGGTCTAGACACTCAATGTTTTATTAGAGGTGGAAGATTGATCGAGGACTCGACTTTATCGTTGTTTCATGCTTTGAACGATAAATTCCGATGGTCCTGTTCTTTGTCTCTTCCTGCATCATCGTTAACTAAATATCCGGTAGTATAATTTTACGACTGATGATAGCATAACGCAGATATCCGTTGAGTTTCTATACGTTCTTAGAGTCTTATTGTCTTTGGGTTTTAAGGGGTACAAGACGCTCAAATTTACGGTTTTTTTTTAAATTACTTATCACAATTATTTGGCCGCTAGTATTAGTTTTAAAACAATATGTATTATCAAACAATAAAAATCCTACTGCTAAAAGCAGGTGGGTAATGGGGATCAACTACTACTTTTTTTTTACACTCCACTTGTTTTCGAATTCAAAAATGATTTTTTCTATCCTCCATCATATATTTTTTATTGTGAATTTTTTTTTTGTTTTAAATAATGGAACTAAAGGCGAGAAAACTGCCTCGTAAAGTTTTTGGTGCGATTAATCAGAAGCAACGTATTTTGCTTCCTCATTGAGGAAGCTATGTTTTAGTGAACATTTTTTTTTCGAGATTTTCATGTCAGTGTACTCAGGATGGTCCAAAATAATAGATAAGTGATTTGTACGAAATGTCTGTATGTGTGTGTCTGTCTTGTTAGCACTATAACTGCCACAATTTTTTAATGTATTTTCCTCAAATTTCGTACGCAACTTTTGGGATTGCAGTTGACGCGAATCGGTTGAAAAATTCAAATTTTACAGCATTTTGAAAAAATTGTTTTCACGCTGTAACTTTCGCTAATTGAGAGATATTGGGCTGGAATTTTGTACGTATCAAACCATGATGTGTACCAAATTTGGGGAGAATCGATAGAGCGGTTCTAATATTATTAAAATTTTAATTTTTTTTTAAATGTCTGCAAAGACTTTAACTCCTGTAAATTCTGAGACATCCGGCGGCAATTTTCGACATGATTTCACGATTATTGATTATCAATGATGAATTTAGTCAAGGGAACTGTCGATATGTCGGTAAATTTCGATTTTCGTTAATAAAAAAGAAAAAAAATGCTGTGACGAAAAAAAAAAATTCGAAATTTTTCGCAGATTTAGTTTAAATATGGTTCACATATGGACTACCTTTGAACAAGGTTTGAGTACAAATTTGACGGAAATCGGTCAAGCGGTTCGAATTTTTTTACATTTAACATTTTTTTTTAAACAATTTTCGAGATCAAACAAGCCTGCAAAGTAGAACCTTGCAAATCGCTTTCTCACAATTTTCTATCTTTGACAAAGCCTTTTTTTTTACAAAGCTACCTCTATGAGAAAGTATGTTGATCAATTTTGGCTTCTTCATAGAGGATGTTTTGTAAAAAAAAAAGCTTTGTCAAAGATAAAACAGCTTGCAAGATTCTAGTTCGCAGGCTTGTCTGGGCTGGAAAGGTATATCACACTTTCATAAAAATGCAAAATGTCATGAAATTTGAACCGCTCGATCGATTTGCGTCAAATTTTCACTAAAACTCAATTCTTTTCGCTGACATTTTTTTTCTTTTTTATTCACCAAAATCGAATTTTACCGACGTATCGACAGTTCCTTTGACTAAATTCATCATTGATAATCAATAATCGTGAAATCATGTCGAAAATTGCAGACAAATATCTCAGAATTTACAGGAGTTGAAATCTGTGCAGATATTTAAAAAAAAATTGAAATTCCAATAAAATTAGAACCACTCTATCGATTCTCGCCAAATTTGGCACACATCATGGTTAGATGGTAGTCCATTTACCCACGAAATTTCAGTCCGATATCTCTTAATTTGCAAAAGTTATAGCGTGAAAACGATTTTTCCAAAATTTCCAAATGCTGTAAAGTTTGAATTTTCCAATCAATTCGCGTCACCTACAATCTCAAACGATGTTTTATGACAGCTCACTTGCGTGACAAATTTGAAGATACATGAAATATTACGACAGTTATCATGTTAACAAGAAAATTTACACACACACGCACACATATACAGACATTTTTTCTAAACCACTTTTTTCGTCGTTTTGGACCATTCTGAGTATGCTAACCCGAAAATTTCCGAGGAAGCAAAAAGCATGGAAATTTTATTTAAAAAAAAGAAGTACATCATTGTCGCACGTTAACAGCTCGAGCCACAATTGGCAAGTTAATTTTCTTCTTCGTCCTCGTATCGCTGGTAATCGTGAGATTGAAGTTCAGCCCCGATTTCAAAGGTAATATCGGCTTGGTAAGGTAAAGTTCGGTTTTGGTTCGCTCTCGTTGCCAAAGAGTGGAAGAAGCATGAACATTTTGAGACAGGGCAGCAGAAAATAATGATTATAGAGGGCGAGAGAAAGAGACATAAATGATTTTGAATCATCCGTTTTGCTCTTCATGGGTGGGCAAAAGAGGGAAGTGCGACTAAGAAGAAGAAGAAGAACATGAAGAAGAAGAAGAAGTAGAGAAGACACGTACACACAGTGTCGCGTGTCTGTCTGAACTTTGGGGATTTGTGAGTCTAGACGTGGCCCTCATACACGTCGCCACTCGTCTCTCGTCTGTACGTTCCTCCTGGTATTGGCTGCACCTCGGTATTGGCCTCTCTTCTCGTTTTCCGTAAGCTCTCCTCTCTTCGCTCATGAGCCTCTTTCACGCGGATCGAGAGCGACTATACAGACTGTTCTCGCACTACGGAAAGTTGATTCACCGGAACCGATTTAGACTAACCCACGCGATGGACACTCGCGTCTGTTTTGCTTATCCCTCTCGCTCTATATGCTGATCCCTTACTTGCACTTTCGAGAAGAGCGCGGGTGTATCTCGCGCGCTAAACTCCCTTTCTCCCTCTCTCTCTCTCTGCAACAGACAATATACATAAATTTCAGGGACAGACGAAACAACCCTGGAAAAGAAGACGGCTTAATCTTCACTCTTAACTTGGGGGGGATATGGGTTTGTAAATGGCGTTTTCAAAGCGCAGTGGAAGTCGAATCGTGAAGATTACGTTGATTCTAAAAGTCGCGGGCGGTCCAACATCTCAAAGTTGCACATCCTGTATACGAGTTTTTCGTACAGGATGTGGCAACTTTGAGATGTGCACCGACTCTCACAGACATTCACACAGGCACCTTAACACAGATTGAATGATTAAATTAGAAAATTATTATATCAGTAAATTATAATAGAATTGAAATGATAATAGTGTTTTTAGAAAATATGAAATTCTATAAATTATGTTACAAAACTTTTTTGGCTGACATTATTCTATATTAATCTGGCACAAGATCTTTCGCAACCCTTATTGATGATCCTCTAAGCGGTGAATCCTAAATATATCGGTGGCTCGGATGTTAATCCGTTTGCCAGACGTTTGGACGTTTCCCACGACGAAACTCGTGTGTATTTTATTAACTGGGTTTTCTTTGGGATTTCGGACAAGCGGACGAAGCAATTGTATTATAGTCTCTGTTCGAACTCCTTTAAACCCTCCACGATCACCCAGAGTCAAAATGACCCCAATGCTGTAAGCATTTTTATTCAGTAAATTTATTGGAAATTTTTTATTTTAACGATATATTTTTAATTGGTAATTCACATTTATTTTGCTTCCTCATAGAGGAAGCTTCGTTTTTATGAAAACAATTTTTTTTTCGAGATTTTCATGTCAGTATACCCAGAATGGTCCAAAACGTCGAGAAAAGTGATTTAGAAAAAAGGTCCGTATGTATGTGTGCAAATTCAATCGCTTAACACTCAGTAAACATTTGAGCGTATTTGGCATGCAAGTAGAGTATTTGTCCCCCTTGAAATTTTGCGATTTTTGACAAAATATATATAGTCATTAAGGTTTTATGTAGTTTTTAATTTGTTGAAAAAAAGGCGTGGTTGCTCTAACTTTCGTAAAAGTTCGCCGATGTAGCTAAATAGTTGTTCATAATTGGAGATACGTTCAATGTTGTTTGTTATTGAATTTGGATGAAATCGGTAAAGCGGTTCGGATTTTACGGCATTTTGAAATTTTCGGAATTTTTTTTTAAATTTCTATAACTCGAGAACGGTTCAAGTAACTAATCTAAAATTTTGCGTAAAACTTAAATGGTGTGTGTCAATGTTTAATACCAAATTTAGGCAAAATCGATAAAGTAATTCAGATTTTATAGAAATTCGCATTTTCGCAATTTTTTACAAAATGCTATAACTCGAGAACGGTTCAAGTATCAGATGTAAAATTTTGCATAAAAGTTATATAAAATGTGTCGATGTTTAATATTAAATTTTGCCGAAATCGGTAATGTAGTTAAGATTTTGTCGGAATTGGTATTTTCGTAATTAAAAAAAAAATACCATAACTCCAGAACGGTTCCAGCAACTGATCTACATTTTTTGCATAAAACTTAAATAGAGCGAGTCAATGTGTATGACCCTAGAACAGGGTTCCAGTACAAATTTGACGGAAATCGGTCAAGCTGTTAAAATTTGGTGGCATTTTAAAAAATGTCTGTCCCGCAAATTACGGGATATTTTATTTTCTAGTGAAAAAGAAGTAAAACAAGACTGCAAAGTGGAACTTTGCAAATTTGCCTCCTCATTTTTCCACTTTTGACGAAGCTCCCTCTATGAGAAAGCCAAAATTGATCACCATACTTCCTCATAGAGGTACCTTCAACAAAAATGGAAAAATGAGGAAGCAATTTGCAGAGTTCCACTTTGCAGCCTTATTTTTTTATTCGGCCTCTTCGCCTCTTTACTCAATGTAATAAAAATGGAGTTTCACCCTCTTCAGATATAACAATAAATACCTGCTTTTTTGAAACGTCCACTATGGGGCTATTTTTTCCTTAAACAATATCGTATCTTAGATCGATATCCTCGTAGTGATTCTCCAGTGTCTGGAAAGAAGAAAACAATCTTCATTCCGAGACCCACCACGACGATGTATCGCTCGGAGGCATTTTTGGTTTCACTTTTTACACTAAAAGCCCACCCGGTTTCGCATCTTTTATTACCCTCGATCATCGCCTCGCAACCAGTTTCCATGAACCGACAAAATTAATTCTTACTTTCACTTGCAAACTCAAGTGAAATAAATGAAGAAAAAAAAGTAATAATAAAATTGAGAATAAGGAGGAGGAGGAGGAGGAGGAGAAGGAGAAGGAAGATCTGAGGGAAGATCAGCCGATGATAGGTCGACATGGAAATTTTACAGTGCAAAAGAGAGCTCATTGAGCTCGCCGCTATATACGAAGTAACACCGCGTCGATGTCTCCGTCATCGTCGTAATTATCATTGCGAGGAGCTGAGAGCCTCGCAGACTCGAAGCTTTTACCCCTGTGTAAATAAGCGTAAATCGCAAAGACGATAGTTAGTGGATCCGGTAGCAACGGGTTCAACAACGCGGTCGCATCAAACGTGTTGCTATACCACTGTATCAGCTAGAGAGAGGTCTGGCTCTTTCTCTCTTTCTCTCTCTCTCTCTCTGCGTTCGCCAGTCGCCACACACTCAGTTTTCGTGTGGATCCCTTGCGGCTGACTATAGAATAAGGCACATTTATATATTTTACAAGTTCATTCACGTTTCAGCCCACATTTGATGTTTCAAGATTTACAAATAAACGGACTAAACCGCTGCGTCGTATCTCCGTTGCACGATCTTTCGTTGTCGCCTATAATCATGCCAAGGCGATTTTACGTTTTTCGCAAAATTTTCGAATCAGCACTAAAGTCAGGTCATTCGAGTAGCACTATTTTGAAAATTGTTCGTTAACGTCTTCAAAAGAAAGCTGATGTTAAAATAGGCGAAATGTAATTTATGCCGATTAAAGTTTTAAAAAAAATGTAACAATGAATTTAGAGAAATATTGTCGAAGACAATGTTTGTATCACTTTCAATTTAAGATATAAAATTATGCCTATTTAATACATTGGTTTGTGTCTGCTTGAATTTAACAGAAAATTCCGCAAATTACACTACATTACTGTCAAATTGATACGACAAGTTTTCACAAAATCTGGCACTCCGATTCACGGGGCATTATACACCGATCGGACCACCTTTTAACATGACCATCGTCGATATAGTTGGATATTTTTTTTATCATTCACTTCAATGGATGGAGGATGCTCCATTTTTTTCAAATTTTTCATCGTATATTTCGCGGACTTGTGAATTTCTAAAAATTGCGTTTAAAAATGTTCGAATACACGTATCTTCTTGGATACGAGTCGTGTAGGAAAAAAACTAAATAAAAGTTTTTAATTTGAAGTATAGATTAATGTAAATTTATTTTTTTAATTCTTTAACACGTCCGAAGCATTTATTTTTAATTAATAAACGTAAAAGTAGATTTTTCGAAAACTTGTACATTTTTTATTTTTTTCTGAAAAAATATCTAAAATACTACTCATAAAGAGGAAGATTTTAAGCATAGGCGGGAAGTGGCACCATCTTCTTTCCAATTTTTATGAGATTTAAAAAAATAAATAAACAATTAGAACTCTCATACATAATCGGAAAAAAAATTGTCCCACTTTAGGACAAAAAATTGGGAGTAGAATATATTTTTTTTAATTATTAATGAGAGTTTGAAAGAAAAAAAAATTAAAACTCTCGTAAAAAAAATATTAAAAAATTTCCTACTCCCAATTTTTTCTCCCAAAGTGGAACAATTTTTTCCAATTTCTTATGAGAGTTTTCATTTTTTATTTATTTTCCAAAATCTCATAAAAATTGAAAAAAAATGGTCCTACTTCCCGTCTAGGCTTAAAATTTTCGTTTTTATCAGTAGTATTTTAGAGATTTTTTCAGAAAAAATAAAAAATGTTCAAGTTTTCGAAAAATCGATTTTCATGTTTATTAATTAAAAATAAATACTTCGGACGAGATAAAAAATTTTAAAAATAAATTTACATTAATGTATACTTCAAAATAAAAAACTTTTATGTACGTTTTTTACGACACGACTTATATCCAAGAAGATATATGCATTCGAAAGTTTTTAAATGCAATTTTTATAGCCATTTTTAGAAATTCACAAGGGTGCAAAATATGCGATGAAAAATTTGCAAAAAATGGAGCTCGCTCGATCCATTGAGATGAATGACTAAAAAAATAATCAACTGTATCGACGATGGTCATGGTAAATGGTGGTCCGATCGGTGTATAAAATCACACGTAAATTTGTGCACAAAGTAATAAATCGTATATTTAATTAAAAGAATAAATGAAGCAATCCCATGAGAACAAAATTACTCAAAATTCGGCGGTCACTTACAGACTTCGAGGCAATTTTCCCGATGACGAAACCGCATGTCCTCCTATTAAAAAAAAAATATTTTTGTTGTTTTTGTCATAGAATGGGGCCTGAAATTACACAATTAATTCTAAATACATTTTTTTCTTGTTGTTCATGGAAAAACGCACACTTTCGTGTTTTTAGGTACAAATAATCGTTTTCGAGTTACTACAGATTAAATAAAAAATTGGCTTATAACGGCAATTTTTTTTTTTAATTTTGGTGCGTTTATTGATACCACCGAATCTGATTTTTAGAAAAATGTTGAGCATTTTTTTTTTAGTAGCGAAATTTATATGAAATGCCTCAAATATATTGTTGATATTCATTAAAAAAATAATTTTTTTTAAACGACAAACAATTGAGCACAAAAAAATGTACTGAATTAAATATTAAATATTACTGTAAAAAAAATTCTTGCTATAAATAATGTGCTCATAGGCTCATATAAACAGAAAATGATTAATTTGTTAAAATTAAATCGTTCCGCTAAGTGTATTAGAAACTCTTTTCTTCATTGAATAAAAACATTTTCAGCTTTTACGCGTCCTTATTCTATTCATTCTTATACCACATGAGCTATATATCTCTGTGACCGTACAGTTATATAGCTGCGATCGCGGGTGGCTAACATATCCTCGTAATTTAGCAAAAGCTAAAGCGACCAGCTGCGATCTTCTTGAGCTTCCATAATTCAATCAACTTACCGAGAGCAGACCGAACGAAAAGCTTTTGCAGCTGTTTCATTCGTCGATTTACAATCTTTATCGTCTACTCTAGTAATATATATATATTATTACTTTCGCATTAATATACGTATATATATATATTAATACGTATAAACATACAAAGTCCATTGAGCTTGTCTCCCAGGTGGTTGCTGTGTCCGATGATAAAAAAAGATTCATGGACACGAATGTAGATCAGTCTAGTTCTGTATGACATTTATATTATTTGAATATCTGTGATTTAACGGTGATTACAAATCTGTCTATTAAACTTATTCATCGAAAACTTCTTTTTTAAAAACTTTTTTTTCCTTTAGCAATGATTTTAGGGGGAACGCTGCTGTGATGATATGTACTACTTATTAAAAAAAAACAAAATTTAACAATCTGTATGATTGTAACTATCGTCACGCGTAGCCTTTTTTTAATTTACAAAATTACTCTTTTTCAAGATCCATTGATTGAAAAAAAGCGCAAAAAAAATGAATCAATTTTAAAAAAACGGCTAGGACGTTCTTTTTTATTTAAAAAAAAATACTGTTTTTTAAGGTCCCGTGAATGAAAAAAATCCAAAAAGTGAGTATTGTTTATAAGGCCGTCGTTTTAGAAAAAGGATGCAAAGTAGAACTTTGCATATTGCTTCCTCATGATCTTTGAATGTTTATAAAATTACCTCAATGAGAAAGTTACTTTATCTGTTTTGGCTTCCTCATAGAGGAAGCTTTATAAACATTCAAAAATCACAACTAAGAAATGTGCAAAGCTCCACTTTGCATCCTTGTTTTATAGTAATAAATAAATAAATAAATGCTGTTTATTTATCATATATTGCTGTCTTTTCACATTTCAATTGATTTAGTATCTGTCGACCTGAGTTAGAGGAAAACGTAAGCTTAAAAAAAATTCAAAACACCATAAAATCCGAACCCTTTTACCGATAATCACCAAATTTGGGACATAGTAGTGGAGAGTATTATTTTTCGTTCGTAGAAAATTTCAGTTCGTTTGGAGAGATTTTACGTGAGTTAGAGCAAAGTGAAAGTTTTTCGAAAAATTCAAAATCCCATAAGAACCAAACGTATTTGTCGATTTTTCCCAAACTCAATACCAGTCGTTCTTTAACATAGCTTTATTTGTAAAAAATTATTTAGCTCGATACCTACAAATTTGGGGCAGCTAGAGCGCGAACAGACATTTTTCGAAAAATGCAAATTTGAATAAAATTTGAACAGAAGTTTGAATTTTTTT
Organism: Perithous albicinctus; assembly: GCA_964016905.1. Taxonomy (NCBI): domain Eukaryota; kingdom Metazoa; phylum Arthropoda; class Insecta; order Hymenoptera; family Ichneumonidae; genus Perithous; species Perithous albicinctus. The sequence continues at coordinate 16,406,446 of OZ024691.1, read as the reverse complement.
TTAAACATTTCACAAACAAAGTTGTCCACCTGCTCCATATATGTGCTAAATTTCAGTTCGAATTTTGCATGCCAGCCACACACACATCCATCCGGACTTTTTTTGCAAACCACTTTTCTCGACGTTCTGGACCATTCTGAGTATCCTCACATGAAAATATCTGAAGAAATGTTTCTCCCGAAAGCAAAGCTTCCTGAAGCAAAAATCAATTAACCAAAAAACAAGGCCAGGCTTAGATAGCTACAACCATACAGATTAAAAAAAAATTAGGTTCTCTTTTTTTTTTTTTTTAATAAACCATCAACGAGTTACTACATTTACCAATCGGACATGATTTTTTTTACGAACCACCATATTGTATTTTATAAGTTTAGAATTGAAAAATATTTTTAATCCCTCCCCCCAATCATTAAATAATAAATTGACTAGAAAAAAAATGAGTAAAAAACAGGTATTCTTTGACCGATGACAGTGGTGTTTCCCTTTAACTATATATAATATCTTTCACGTTGACTCGCTCCAATACTTCTGTACAAGAAAAGCTATGTAGCTCGATGAACGAGATAAATTTTTGCGTCTGGTTTCAGGTTGTGCCAAAGAAGAGTCGGCCGCGTTTGCTGACTAAAGCGACGACGTCTTCTTCGTCGTAGTCGTCGTCGTCGTCGTCGTCGTCTTCGTCGTCGTCGTCTGGTGGACAATGCACTTATTCTTGGCCGAAAGCCTGAAAAACTGTCGCAGACCTACGCTAGCCGCTCTAGACGAACGAGAGGACGAAGAATATCGCAGCGAAAGACGAAGAAGACGCGTCGTTGGTCGGACGGTCGCGGCGTTTTCGAAGTTCCCAGAGCATCGCTTCGTCTCATCCAAAGTCTCGACTCGTGTTATAGTGAAAATAGAGGCTCTACCACTCGCACTCGAAGAGACGCGTTGCGCCAATCCGCTGATGCTCGACGAATGGACTTGGTACACTTGCAGGCTGATGTAATCTTCATAGGATATGTGACGATGCGCTCTCGTAAATTCGATCGACAACATGTATAAGTTGAATTACATGTCGAGTCATAATCGATTCAATGTATACTTGATGGATCGCATTCACTCTTGAGAAAGATCATTTTTATGGCTTATATGAAATATTAATTATTTTATGGAATTTGTACGTGTGATCGCGATTGCAAAGACTTGCAAATGGCACATCGCTTCCTCATTTTTTTTGTCAATATCTCTCCAACTCTGTCGGAAAGTACACATTTATCACTTTTGGCTTCCTCAAGAAGCCTTTGTTTTGTTATCAGTTTTATCGGCAAAAATTGTGAGAGTCAATGAGCGCGCACAGTCATTTTTGAAAAAATTCAAAATCCTATGGAAACAAAAGATCTGCATGGATTTTGCACAAATTCAATACCAATCCTCGGTCTATGATAGTTCAATTTTGTATCAATTTTTAGCTCTAGAGCGCTCACAGACATTTTTGAAAAAATGGAAAATCGTGTGGAAGCAAGAGAACTGCATGGATTTTGCCAAAAACACACACACATATATCCGAATATTTTTTCCGAATGTGTTATTTTGATGTTTTGGAATATTCTGAACACGTTTACGTGAAAATCTGGAAAAAAGGTTTTTTCCCGAAAACAAAACTTCTTGAGGAAGAAAGATATAATGTAAAGGAAAAGAGAAAGTACAGATTTTACGTTTCTTCAGGTTTGTTTTAGAAAAAAAACGAGGCTGCAAAGTCGAAGTTTGCAAATTGCTTCCTTATTTTTCCACTTTTGACGAAGGTACCTCTATGAGGAAGTATGATGATCAATTTTGGCTTCCCCATAGAGGAAGCTTCGTCAAAAGTAGAAAAATGAGGAAGCAATCTGCAAAGTTCGACTTTGCAGTCTTGTTTTACTTCTTTTTCACTAGAAAATAAAATATTTCGAAATTTGCGAGAACTACTGCCCGACCGAAATTTTTGTAAATACCACCAAATTTTAACCGCTCGAGCGGTTTGCGTCAAATTTGTACTGGAACCCTGTACTAGGGTCATAGACATTGTCTCACTCTATTTAAATTTTATGCAATAAATGTAGATCAGTTCCTTGAACCGTTCTGGAGTTATAGAATTTTTTTTTTAAATTACGAAAATACAAATTCCGACAAAATCTTAACTACATTATCGATTTCGGCAAAATTTAATATCAAACATCGACACATTTTATTTAACATTTATGCAAAATTTTACATCAGATACTTGAACCGTTCTCGAGTTATAGCATTTTATAAAAAATTGCGAAAATGCGAATTTCTATAAAATCTGAACTGCTTTATCGATTTTCCCTAAATTTGGTATTAAACATTGACACACTCCATTTAAGTTTGACGCAAAATTTTAGATTAGTTACTTGAACCGTTCTCGAGTTATAGAATTTTCAACAAAAAATTCCGAAAATTTGAAAATGCCGTAAAATCCGAACCGCTTTACCGATTTCATCCAAATTCAATATCAAACAACATTGAACGTATCTCCAGTTATGAAGAACTATTTAGCTAAATCGGCGAACTTTTACGAAAGTTAGAGCGACCACGCCCTTTTTTCAACAAATTAAAAACTACATAAAACCTTAATGACTATATATATTTTATCAAAAATCGCAAAATTCCAAGGGGGACAAATACTCTACTTGCGTGCCAAATTCGAGCCCGATCGTTCAAACGGTTACTGAATGAGAGGCGATTGAATTTTAGAAGCCCTGCATACCGACATTTTTCTAAATCCCTTTTCTCGACGTTTTGGATCATTCTGAGTATAGTGACATAAAAATCTCGAAAAAAATGTTTTTCATGAAAGCTTCCTCTATGAGGAACGAAAAAATTGGCAGAATTCGTCAATTAGCAGAAAAATTTTTCACCCACTTTCCAGAAGGGTCGTAACCCTTTTTCTCGACATTAGCATTTAACAGTCTCGCTGAAGTAATTTTCACATGAAAAATATGCATATCTGTTCCAGTGATGTCTTTACATTATGATCCATGCTACAAACGACAATGTATGTTTAAAAAAAGGAATGTCATCGATCATCATCGTATTGGACCTTTTGCGTCATCGACTGCTTCTTGGTGCGTCGGTGTTCTTAAGTTCGCGTCATCGTCATCTCGTATCTCGTGATCGTTTCAATCAAACTTCAATCGTCTAAACAAGCGTGGAATTTGTTTACTCGACGGCACATTTCACATGATGCACGATATAATAACAACAACAACAACGATGTTTTTTTTTTTATAACTGATGCGCATGTTCTTTTGCCAAAAACGCCATCGCACGTGTTCGACTGGTCATCCTGGATAATATTATTATAGCAGTGAAGAGAAGGAGAGGCTAAGGCGTTGTAAAGAAGAAAACACTGGTTTTATTCGCTAATAGGCAACTAACAAGCGCATATTAACCGTATTATTATATTTCTTTTTTTCTTTCTTTCTCTTTTTCATTTAGGTTTCTGCCTTGTCACTCGAGGTTCATCGGAGAAAGAAAAAAAAAAAAGTAGAGTACAGAGATATGTAAATATATAAAGGAAGAGAAGAAACAGGAAAAAAAAAAACAAAATAATCCGGGGCATACCCTTTTTCCCGGTTACACGCAAGTTTTTTTTCCTTCTCTAATATTACTTGTAACGTAGGATTGGTTAAATTATATTTCTTTTTGTTAGCGCATGGCTTATTTTTCTTCTTAATTTATGCTTGTATGCGATTACAATGTATGCACGGTGCTCTTAGGGGACTTTGCCTCAGGACATAAAATTTAAAGAAATTTTAAAAAATTTAATAATAATAATATTTTGACGGTGAGCGCATTTTTTTTTGGTATGCCATTTTGCCTCGGTATCCCCTACAGTTCGTTGAAGCCGGTCCGTTTTATTTTCATCCTCTACGAGATCTCTTCATCAACGCCCCCGTGGCCCGAAATTGATCGATGCCACGTGTATGCATATATGCCAGTACAATCTTCCGCCAAGTATATAGATCGAAGATATTATTGGGACGTAACATTGTCAATGTGTGGTATCAATGTCGCATCGTTACTCGTGACGCCGTTTCTGCAAAGTACTATCATTTCGCCCTCTCGATTTTATACGCTGTTGTATTTATTTATTTTTTTTTTTTCTTACATTCGTAATTTTTTTAATTTTAGACGATGCGAAACATATTTTCAGTGTTTCTCTGTTGTGAAAGAATTTGAAGAAAATGTACCGAATGCTTTTGTACGTAAATTGGTACATTAAATTTCATAGAATTAAAGTGTCTACTAAATATCTTAAAAAATAGGATGTTTAATGTAATTGTTTTGTGATTTTACTTCAGGGAAATTATTTTTTGTACAGAAATAATTTTATTATATTAATGAATATGAATTAATGTAAATTAATATCATTGTGGATGAATAGACAAAATTTAATCGGAATTTTTTATAAAATATCCGCTGACTGCACCTATTTTTTCTTTTATTTTTGCCTGCGCACCTGTAAAACGATCTCGCGTCACTCGGACGCACACCTGGACTACTGCTGCGGTTGCCCGGAGGCTGTGCTTGTGAAGTTTCGCTTGTCAATCGATACGAGAACCCACGGTTATCGATTTACTGCGCGGCATTTAATTATATTGTAGTAAAAAAGAAGAAAGAAAAAGAAGAGCTGTAAGTAAGGATGTTTGCAAGTCCTTTCACCTCTGTCTAAGCCAGCGGAATGCATTTAAGGTCATAGATAAAAAGGAGATAGCTTGATGTTAAAAAAAGTAGAACTTTGCACGTTGCTTCCTGATTAAATGCCATTTTTTTTTACAAAGCCACCTCTATGAGGAAGTTTGTTTATTAATTTTGGCTTCCTTGATGAAGCTTTGTGGAAAATGAGATTTCACGAGGAAGCAACGTGCAAAGTTCTACTTTGCACAATTTTTCATTTTAATTAGCTTTCTTCAAATATCGTTTTACCTCTATACTTTTGCTAGTTGCTTGTCCAACAACACAAATTAAAAGTTAAAAATATATCATTTATTTAAAAAAAAAAAAAAATTTGTTACTCATGAGAACGAAAATTCCGTAATTAATATCGTTGCATCATATTTCCATCTAGTACAAAGTTTTGACTTGCTTTCTTTTTTTTTTTTTTCGAAAAATTCAAAATTTTATGAAATCCGAACCGCTTTACCGATTTCGTCGAAATTCAATACCAAATAATATTGAACCTGTCTTCAGTTATGAAGAACTATTTTGCTAAATAGTCGAACTTTTACGAAAGTTAGAGCGATCGCGCCATTTTTTTGAAAAATTAAAAATTCTATAAAATCTGTATGTATGGATACATTTTGTTAAAAAGCACACCAATTAAAGAGGAGTTACTGCTTTACTTGCGTGCCAAATTTGAGCTCGATCCATCGTGCCGTTCGTGAGTTATGGACGATTGAGTTTTATGTCTCTGGAATATATACACATACAGACATTTTTTTCTAGACCATTTTTCTCGACGTTTTGGACCATTCTGAGTATGCTGACATGAAAATCTCGAAAAAAAAAAATATTTTTACGAAAACAAAGGTTCCTTTATGAGGAAGCAAAACTGTACTCTGTTGCACGAAGTGAGAACTTGAGACATTTTTCAGAAAATATGAGTACGTGAATTAGTACATTAAGATATACTACTGCGATAAAACTTTTTGTGATTCACCACCGTCTCGGCTACACGGTAACGTCACCCGTCTCGATTCCAGCTTGTGCTGAGACCATCGTACGAGCTTAAACGCATTATTTCGCCTTCGTATCGAGCACTATTTTTTCTAACGAGTGCATGAAAATAGTACATTACGATACGAGTGCGGTAAAACTTTTTTTGACGAGTGTGAGTTCGCAGCACGAGCCGAAGGAGAGTGTTGTAATCGCAACAGAGTTAAGAAAAAGTTTTTCCGACGAGTATTGTACAAAATGTTATGCCATGCGGTGCGAGAAGTAAGCACTTCTCGCACTAGTGCGATAAAGTTATTTTTGTAACGCATGCATATATATTTTTATAGCCAATGATGCAATTTTACTTCTCGCACTGGAAACACTTCTCGCACGCGCGTGACATTACACTTGGTAGCACTTCTCATGCATTTGTTACAAAAAGTATTATGTGATACTAGGAGGAGAGAGCGACCATATCATACGCCTCATTCTTGCCACAGACAAGCACTCGCCTTCGGCTCGTGCCGCTTTGATACTCGTGAGGCTCGTGCGATCAACTTCCCAACCTCCGTATAATGGTCGTTTTCTCGCCCTTGTATCACAAAGTACTAATACGAAACTCGTGCGAGAAACTTTTTCTCAACTCGTGTGATTGCAACACTCGTCAAGAAAAAGTTTTATCGCACTCGTATCGTAATATAGCATTATACCACTCGGTACGAGAAGTAGGCACTTCTCGCACTAGTGCGATAAAGTTGTATACGAAACTCGTGCGAGAATCATTTTCTCAACTCGTGTGATTGCAACACTCGTCAAGAAAAAGTTTTATCGCACTCGTATCGTAATATACAATTATACCACTCGGTGCGAGAAGTAGGCACTTCTCGCACTAGTGCGATAAAGTTGTACACGAAACTCGTGCGAGAAACATTTTCTCAACTCGTGTGATTGCAACACTCGTTGCAAGTTTGATCGCACTCGTATCGTAATGTACTATTACTTCGCAAGGTGTGAAGACGGGTATTTTAGACAGGCGTTGCGTGCGTAAAGCGTTCATTTTCGCATATAGTGAAGTAAAGTTTCTTTTCGGGGCTGCGAAGCGGGCCTATTGGACAAAAAGAACATTGTTGTGCATGCTAAATATGTGCAAAACGTTCATCTATGCACAGGTGGCCTGCTTATGAAGAGAGTGCCTACGCAAAGTCAGAAAACTGCTCAAATATACACACGCTCTGCAGCCTCAAAAAAAAAATCTCTTTCATACATGCGTTATAAAAACTTGTATATTAAACTTCCTAAACTTCAAAGTATCTATTATTGCACTTTTACATCTGACTTACATATGAGGCAAAACATGTCAAGTCGGCAACCCCAATTTTTCACGTCAACAAAACGTCCTCGAATTTATTCTGGATGTTGGTCTGGTTGAAGAAAAAACGTAGGAATTCTTTCAGATTGTTTTATTGCATCCAGCTATTTAAAATTTCAGAAAATAATCATTGTTCATTTTTTAACGCTAATATTACGGCTCACACAAAAAAATCATAGCAACATCAAATTCTGGATTTTCAGCGTACTTTCCAAGAATATTTTTTGTACAATTCTACGATTTTATTTTTATGCTATTTTTCAATTAAATAAAGTTGCCACTTTTTCCCCTCCGAAACGGCATTTCCGATTTAGCCGAAATTTTCACATTTTGTTCTTTGAAATATCTAGAATTTTAGAAAAAATCGGCGAGATGGACGGCAATTTCGTCGCAGAGTTACAGCTCTTCAAACGATGGAACATCGTGGTAATTTAATGTGTAATATTGCTCTCTGCGTTCAGGAGGGCTGATAATGTCTATGAAAAGTATTCTAAAGTCCGCATTACATTTTTTTATTATGCAATTCTTGTTTTTTCTGTCAGATTATCGCGATGCTTGATCGTTCGAAGAGCTGTAACTCTCGAGGGAAATTGCCGCCCATCTCGCAATTTTTTTCTAAGATTCTAGGCATTTCATTGAAGAAAAAGTGAAAATTTCGACTAAATCGGAAACGCCGTTTCGGAGGGAAAAAAAGTGGCAACTGTATTTAATTGAAAAATAGCATAAAATGAAATCGTAGAATTTTACAAAAAATATTCTTGGAAAGTACGCTGAAAATCACAAAATTTGATGATCTTATAATTTTTTTTGCGAGCCGTAGTATTGGCATTAAAAAATAAACAATGAATATTTTCAGCGATTTTCAATGGCTGGAATATGCAATAAAAAAAAATCTAAAAAAATTCCTACGCTTCTTCTTCAACTAGGCCAAGATCCTGAAGAAATGTGCGGACGTTTTGTAGCCATAAAACTTGGGGTGGCAGACTTGGCGTGTTCTGCCCCATATATTATTTAAAATATACAAGCTTATATAAAAAAAAAACCTTTGGTACACCTGTAATGGAAGTTTAACGAAAAAAAAATGGTTAACACTCCACGAAGGGAAATGCCGATAACCCGATTACAGATCCGTCTACTGAGATAAGCTCGTGCATTATATATCTCTACCTATTATCTACACATGTTATCCGTTTGAAAGTGCAGTTGCATGGTGAGTGCGCGCATATGGGGAATAATTATTGGACACTGGCGGTGACCGATATTGAAGAGATTGGCAACAGATGTTTCGCGCTGGTGGAATGCTCACTATGCGGAGATCACAAGTTGAACGTTAACGAGGATCAATCGATAACGATTGGGTTAACGGGATGGAAGCTGCAAAATTGCTAGATTGAGTTGATCCTGGTTCTCGTACTGGGTATATACGCGTCGCTTTAAGGACGTCACGGTGAGGGAGATAGTAATGATTAAGAGGGCTATCTCCGAGATAGAAAAAGAGAGAGAGAATGAAAGAGAGAGAGAGAGAGAGAGAGAGAGAGATCGAGATGAAGAGGCCATAATGTGTGGTAGCACAGAGAGCGCGGCATAATAATAACGCTTAGCGATGCAACTCCCGACAAGAGTTCGCTTCCACGGCACTTGTTCTACCGGGAAGACCGCGATGCTCTTTAATATATAAACAATATATCAAAGAGCATAGCGCGCGCGCCTCCGGGGAGCTTCTTAATCATTTATTGCAACAGAAAATTACCCGCTTGACATTCTCAAGTGGAGAGACAGATTTATGGTGCGAGAAATCCGTGCTCTGGTATTATTATTATTATTGTTATTATTGTTATTATTATTATTATTATTATCATTATTATTTCTTTCTATTATCGACATAGTTTAACTAGTCTCACCCGCCGGGCGTGCCGATCACTCTTATTAGCGCGGGGCATGCATCACTGCCACTTATACCGATATTACCAGCGAATATTCATTCAACTATCAGACATCCGATTGATTGCGTCGATTACAACCTCTCATTTTACAATGCTAAACTATATACGATCATACTTTTTTTTTGCCTCTATCCAAACAATTTAAGTCTTCGGTATGGAAGAAAAAAGAAGATAAAATTCATTGTTGTAATCATAAATCGTCAAGTGAATTACAGTGATTCGAATGAGTAATGACAAAATTCATCGTATGTATTATCGATCGTTTTTTAAATCGTACTTGGATTCTGCGTGAGTATGTAATTCTAGTGAATTACTCAAAGGCCTTAACTTTCAGACCACACCATTAATAATTTTCAAAGGAATAAGCCTGATATTTTTATCGACTTTTTTCTGATAGACACCACTTCAGGGTAAATGTAGATAAATGGGATTTTATGATTGGATATTTTTGAAAATGAAGCTAAAAATGTTGTAAAATTTAGTTATAGACGAAGCTTTGTTGTTGTGGAACATTTTTTTTTTCGAGTTTTTCATGTCAGCACACTCAGAATGGTCTAAAACGTCGAGAAAAGTTGTTTAAAAAGTGTCCAAAAATTTATAATTCCATAACTCGAGAACTACTGAACCGAATCGTCTCAAATTTGTTTCCCGCATTCAGTACAGTTTAGTGTCTCTTTGGTATACATTTTATAAAAATCGAGCCAACTCGAAAAAATGTCCAGCTATCGGGTTGAAATTTGGCATAAAACTTTAGCGAGGTGGTGCGACTTTTGGTATTGAATTTGGTCGAAATCGATACAATAGTTCAAATTTTATAGAAATTCGCGTTTTTGTAATTTTTTTGAAAATGCTAGAACTCGAGAACGTTTCAGATAACTCATCATAAATTTTGTATAAAATTATAGAAATTTATATAAATTATAGAAATTTGCATTTCAGCAATTTTTTTTTTTTTGAAAATTCTGAGAATTTTTGAGAACGGTTCAAGCGACTGATGTAAATTTTTCAATAAATCTTTTAAAAAAGTATATCGATATATTTAATACTGAATTTGTGCAATATCGTTAAAGTAGGTAAGATTTTATAGAAATTTGCATTTTCGTAACTTTTTTCAAAACAATTGCAAAGTCGAACCTTGCACATACGAACTTCATAATTTTTTTTAATCCGCCATCGACAAGGCTTCCTCTATGAGGAAGCCAAAAATAAACAACGTATACTTTATCATAAAGGAGAATTTGTGACGGAGCAAAAAAAATGAGGAAGCAATGTGCAAAGTTCGTCTGCAACCTTTTTTTTCATAATCCGTAACTGCAATAAGTGCAGCAAAAATTTGGCATTGCGTTGTTTCACGGTGGGATCTTACATTAGTAAAGGCAAATTAGCCGTAAAAGTACCTAGTGTTAAAAAAAAAAAAATCATTTGACAATGTAGGGTTTGAGCGTATAGGACGACGGAGAAATGTACTGCGCCTCAGTGGAGAGGAATTGTGCTTGCGCATGTAGCAGGAAAGGTTCGCCAAATGCAATCGTTTTTCTGCGGTTGAAGGTCGATTGCTTCTCGCAAACGGTACCATATTAATTGAGTACCGTAAAACGACTGACCGCTAACACAGAAAGATGTATGTACAATAAAAACAACATTTAGTTTCATTTTTTTTTTTTTTCTCTCGAAAAAGTCGTAAAATCGCGCTGAAATACACGGGAGAAGCCAATTTATTTTTTACGACTTATAAAACTAATACAAATTCCGACTATACGGTTGCGTGGACCGTGGTTTTTCAATTAACCTTCAACGGCCAATCCACTTATTGTATAAGCAGCGTTTTGTGCAGCCAACACTCGGATGGGTGAACACAGAAAGAGAATGCATTTAAAAAAATATTCTGATTTAATCACATATTTAATTCGGTATAGAAAAGTTTTGCAATATCATTTTGTATAATAAATTTCTGATATGGATTTTTATGGTCACAAAGTTTTTATGCAAGCATATTAAAAGTTTCGAAATCCATCTAATATAATACTAAATAAAATGTGTTTGAAATTAAATATTCAAGTACGATGTAAAATTAATGTTGTCTTTTCTAAAAAAAAAAGAAAAGGGTTTAAAATCCATGATTAATATAAAAAAGTTTAATTTTCAATATTAGATTAAATTTCCATTTTTTTTACAGGAGGTAATTTTGATGAATATTTTATTTTCAAAAATATAATCAACTACGGTTTAATTAAATGGTTTTTCAATTTTTTCCCTCGATATGTGAAAAAGTGCAAAAATAATTTAAAAATCAATTCCTTTACGATATTTTATATTTCTCTAAAAAAAAAGTATAGATTTGATAAATTAAAAAACCATGAAATTTAAAGAAGGGTTTTTCCCAAAGTGACAATCATTTATTAACATAATACCTTAAATGAAACCTCGAACTAAAATTTTTAAATTGCAATATTTTTTTAATAACTGAAAGCACGAATTATTTATGGAGAACAGGTGAAACGTTACAACTGACCATAAGCAACAAATGACGGAAATGACTGCCAATTTTTAAAGATGATTAAAAAAACTAAAAAAGGTGCCACTCGATGATCTCAAAACGCAAAAATCTGCCAAGGGAAGGGGAGCCAGGACCTAGCATAAATTATGTCTTAATTTTTAGGAAGAGTTAGCATAAACCTATTTGCGTATATCTAGACCTAATATTCGAAAAAAAAATTTCACCGGCTTAAATAGACGCGTCTTTGATTCGAAAGGGTTCTAGTTGTAATTCCTGTAAATTTTAGCTTCTTGCAATTTTTTTTCGCTTGTTTACATGTAAAACAAATTTTTTAAATCTGCTTCACGGTTCAAAATGAATTAATGACTTCAACCTGTTTGGAGCACGCGTTAATATAATTTGATCGAAGTTATTATTTACACAGATTTTTTTTTCGACAAATAGAAGAAATCCGCTGGAATTAAACCTCGAATTGAAATTAAAAAAGCTTGCAAATTAGAACTTTGCAAATTATTTTCTCTACAAAGCTTCCATTATGAGCAGGTACGTTTATCTACTTTGGCTTCCGCATAAAGGGAGCTTTGTAGAGAAAACAATTTGCAAAGTTCTAATTTGCATACATGTAAACATTTTCAAAAAATTTAAAATAATGAGGAAGCAATTTGAAAGGTTCTACTTTGCAGACTTGTTTGTGCATCAAAGGCATTATTATCGACATTTTCACCGATTCACGAATTTTTTATCACAAAAATTGAAAATATTTTATATTTTCTTGGTATTTTAGTCAAATTTCTTATAAAATATAAAAATATTTAATATATTATTTATTTTAAAATAAAATATTAAAAATATTCTTTAAATATTATATATCAAATATATTTTTTCAAAATGCATCACGGGAAGGTAAACACGTATGTACCATGTAATTTTGTACACTACCTACTGACTATTTGAGGATTAATACAGCATCTATTATACTTACATAAGCCATAAAATCACTGTGCACTTCGCAATGACCGGCAGATGAAGTTGATAAGATAAAAAAATATTTAAAAATTTGTCTACTATAAAAATGGCATTCACAAGATTTTTGAAATTTCAAAATCTTCATGAAACTTAAACGTCTCAACCGATTTTCTTCAAATTTGTACTCAAACCTTGCTTCACGGTGCTCAATACGTGAAATAAATTTGAAGCCGGTATCTTTTAATTTGTGCAAGCAAGTGCGCAAACGAGATTTCTCAAAAAATAAAAAATGTTATAAAATTCGAACTACACGACCGATTTGTGCCAAATTTGAATTAAAACCTTGTTTTATCATAGTCTAGAAGTAAAACAAATTTAAGCCCGATATCTCGCAATTTGCGCGAGTGATTGCTCGAACGACATTTTTCAAAAGTTAATAAAAGTTATAAAATTTTAACCGCTCGATCGAATTGCGTAAAATTTATACCCAGATCTAGTTCTAGGACAACCCACATGTGTGCGAAATTTGATTGAAATCTTCATAAAAAAGTCGAATTTTTTTTTTCACGACAGCATTTTTTGCTTTTTTGGAATAAAATCGAAATTTATCAACATAGCATTCCTTAAAATAAATTCATCTTCGACACTCAATAATTGTGAAATCAATTAAAATTGCAATAAAATTTGAACCACTCTATCGATTCTCGCCAAACTTGGCACCAAACATGGTTCACTGTAAGTTCGTTTCTGTTCAAAATTTCAGTATGATATATCGTAATTTACAAAAGTTATAGCGTGAAAATGATTTTTTTCAAAATTTCCAAGATGCTGTAAAATTCGAATTTTTCAACCGATTCGCGTCAAGTGCAATCCCAAAAGTTGTTCTTAATATTATTAATAGCCTTCTTAATATTAATAATATTATTAATATTAATATTAAAATATTAATAATAGCCCACTTGCGTACGAAATTTGAGGAAAAATCATGAAAAATTGCGGCAGTTATCGTGCTAACAATTTGCACACACACACACATACAGACATTACATACAAATCATTTTTCTCGACGTTTTGGACCATTCTGAGTAGCTGACATGAAAATCTCGAAAAAAAAATTTCACGAAAACAAAGCTTCTTCTATAAGGAAGCAATATTGCAATATTTTTTAACAGCTGAAAGCACGATTTGTTTATGAAGATATTGTTGGTCGACAAACCAATTGCACCATATAATTTTCATGATTTTTAAGCGACTCATTCCTCTTAAAGAAATAAAATAATTACTTTTTCTATTTTTTAGTTGTTTGAATTAATCTACATTCGTCTCTATCGCTATTCTAATACTGGAGCATTCGGTATGTATATCTCGTGAGAGTGTGGCTTCTCGCGGTTATACGAAGATACTTCAGACGCAATGGATCGGGTAGGAATGCCTAGGCCCAGACTGCGTGCCGCTCTCCTCTACTAGATACAACCACTTTGAAGACGAGAGCCCGAGAAAACTACTACGCCTGGATTCTTCTCATCACCGCATTATCCCAGTCATCGATTATATATTTATGACTAATCAAATTTATTTTTATTAATTACCTAACTCACAATAATCGAATTGGCAAAATTCTATTTTATTCAAATTCCTTTTTTTTATATTATGGAGCCTAAATTATTACAAATGATAATGCATATTATATATAATTCAGTTTTTACAAATTATTAACTTTTAACAAAAAAATGAAACTGTGTGTTTTAAAAGAATCAGAATAGTTACATTGAACCACGAAATAGTCTTCTTGTGTTTTAATGTTTTTTAAAATCCAGTCAAATTTAACAATTAAAAGAATCAGAAGATTTACATTAAAACAAGAAGTCCTCTTCGCGTCCATGTTAGATGATAAATCAAGACTTGCAGAGCTTCGACATCATCTGCTTAAAAATCCTCACAAATCAACATTTAAGACACACATAAGTCAGCTCAATGATTCGTCGATGACGTTAATGAATTGAGTTTCTCTGCTTGGCGCGGTAACCACGAGCTTTGGCAAAAGAATTGCGTGGCAATAATTAATATCCCATTATCCGAGAAGATAAGAGAACAAAAAAAGGATCCCAACCAATGATGCTGAAGCTTCTTATCAGTTTCAACTGCGAAGAAACCAATGCGAGCAACTTCCACCCACAATCGCATGTCGCTTTTATCTATAATTTAGCCAATGGAAGTAAAGTACAACGATGGCCGATGACTCCTCTTATAGGGACTGATTGTAGACAAAATTTCTTGGAAAAGAGGCTCTGATTAGTGTGCCTTCCATATAATACTTAAATGACACTCTTTTCTTATCACTTGAACCAAGTGGCGTAATTTATAATAAATTATGATTAATAAAGTTTACACACTGAAATTGACAGAAATGCGTAGAATACCAATCAGAATGAAAAAGATAAAGAGTTTCTTTTTTTTTTTCTTCTTTCATCCAATATATATATTCACACTCTTTGCCCTCACGATCATCGTTTAATGGCATGATGAGGGATTAAATCGGCGCGCATCTCATTAATTGTGCGTACGCAATACGTCCATTCGTTTCGAAGCTAAAAGAGAAATATATCTTTCGATGTGTTTCTCATTCATTAAAACGCCACGCCGGACACTGACGATATATTTATCGATTCTTACGAACTTTGAAGCCAGTCGTAAGAGCCAAACGCACCAGAACAAAGCTTAAACATTTGTTTTTTTACAATTATAAGGGCGGGAATGATAAAACGATGATTCACACTAAATACATTTTTATATGGCGTAAAAGTTGTATACAATATCCTTTAATACATTAGCAGTAATATTTTAATCAACTAGGTAAAATTCTTTAGTACGGTTGTGATGCTTGTAAACTTTCGGTTTTGTTTGTTCGTTTGTATAACTCACTTTTTTTAATGTCTCTATTTTGCCGTTTTCGATTAGAAACAATTGTCTTCAATTCTGCTTCTTTGTTTTATAAATTATTCAATAGTAATGTTTTTAAAGCGCTGTCTCATTTCAGTAAAATATTTAACATGTAGTTTAAAAACAAAAGACGTTTTTCCACAAAACTTCATAAAAGTGCCATGGAAGAAAATTAATGGTTCATGAGTAATAAAAAAAAAACTGGCACTTTACTTGCACAGCAATGGGCCAGTTTTGTTTTTATTTTCACAAAACTCTTAAAAATATACATTATCGCGAGTATTTTAAACGCTAATTTAAACAATTTATGGAACAAACAAGTTTAAACGTAATGGGGTTCCGTTGAGGAAGTTAGTTTTTTTGTTTTTGGAAATTATGCGACCCTCGTGATTGCTCGTTACAATTACTTTTACAGTGATTAGAGGCAGTGCTCGCGGTATTTTCTGCTCTTAGGTAAAATTCTATAGCGTCACTTTGCCTATGTTATATATCCTGCGGTATTTTCATATCTTTGTACAATGAATATCTTGGTGTTTTATCGTTACGATCGATGATCAATTGATCAATTATGTTTGCGGATGAATAAGTACCAGTTAGATGTAACTATAAATGCAATAAAAAATTATTTAAAAAAAGAAACAATATCAACGAATGGGACAATACTAAGAATGTGCGAATAATGTTTGAATTAAATTGAACCGAATATTCGTTTGTTTGAATATCTCTTGTTATTAATTTTTTTAATTTCGTTGATTTCATTAATATCATTCATTTCGAAAGAGTATATTGAAAAAAAATTAACTCTTCTCTCTACTAAAGAATATTTTTAATTATTCAAAACACTTGGAATATTGGAAACATTCGAAAGAAGTGAAATTATTCAAAATCAATTTGAATTATTTGAATCGAAACGAATCGTGTCAAATAATTCGTAATCGATTTGTTACGAATTATTCGTAATTTCGAATATTCGCACATCCCCTAGACAAATGCGCGAAATTCAGTTTTATTCGTTATGTATCTAAAGTTTCGAACACCGAAGATTTCTGGAAGACACTCTACACCGAGTAATATCGAGAAATGAAATTATCTATAGCGATAAATGTAGTTTCTACAATACGAAGACTGCATGAATTTGCATAACCGGCAAGGAAGCACCGGGCGTTTTAAAAATGACGATTTTTAATAAAACTGCGTTACAAAGTAAAAATAAAAAAATATGCGATGGATAGCCGAAGAGATCAGTATGAGATATGATTTTACAACGACGCCTTTGCCTTTTTCTTTCGCGATTATGAAGAAATACGCTGTGTCATATGTTTAAAAATACTGTACAAAGTTACTTGGCAATATAAGCTCGGAAAACACGCAAGAACAATTGTATATAAGAAAAGAAATATCAAACACACGATTACGCGGAATTTCGAGTTTTTTTTTCCTCTCCATCACTGAGGTGTACTTGCACGTCCGTGTCATGTACACGAAATTCTGGCCACTAAGAATTTGTTCTGTTTCACTTATGGTACCTATCAAAGACGTGACTATAATTCAATGGAGGTAAATACCAATTGTTATTATATATACAAATATTTCGAAAATTTGGCAGCTCTCGATTGCCTCGCGGTATCGATAATACACTGAACAAATCAACAGCAATATTTACACAATAGTAGAAACAGGTTGAAAAACATCTTTTTTTTTTAGTACCGTTCGTTTCCCTGGTGAAAAAAAAAATTGATTCTTCTTTTTCTTTTTTCTTCAGAATTTCTTATTTCTCAATTGACTTAAGGAGAGAAATTTCCGTAAAATTTTGGAAAAAGCACTTGAGAATTATATCTGAAAAGGTGCGAAAAATATTTTCACCAGGGTCGGGTGTTTAGAATCATCGATCGTCGCGTCAATGAGGCCGACAATACGGAAAATCAAGGCTCGTTCCTCGCGAACAGCATTTTATCGTATTTTTAAAAAATATTAAAGCACAATGGTAACAAACAACTGCACTTCGAGAGTGCAATAGGCTACGATATACTTTTTTTCGAGGCGTTCCTTTTTTTTAAAAAAACTCATACTCGGAGTTTGCCACATTCTTTTTGTACTCCTTAGCTTTTAAAGATCAATAATCCTAAGCAAATGACCTCAAACTTCTGAGTAGAAGAATTATGCGACCGTATAAAAAACAATTGTAGTGGTAAAGCTATGTGTCGGCCATCTGCGATTCATGTTGAGGAGTGGTGAAGGAAACTTAACAAAAATCCCTCGAGTTAAATTAACTTTCGATCCTAGGTATGAATCCTCTTCAGAAATATATTTCGCCTTTTAGAGGTGTATGTGAACGGGTAGAAAAAACAACACAAAATTCCTTTTTTTATAAAAAATAATATAAAATTAAATTAACTTTCATGACAGTAATTATTATTATAACGTTAAAAATTGGTGTTTAAATAATGTTGGATACAGACAACCTGCGTACTATATGTCAGAATGTGAGCCCGTGTTTTATATTCTCAGAGAGGCTGACACATATGGCCCGTCAACACACAACAAATAGACATGTATATCTGTGTGTGTCAGGAGGTGACTGACCATTTCAAGAATTTATCCCTGAGAAGTAGTGATCATTCCTAAGTAATCGTCAAAAACTAACACTCGCTTACATTCTGACATATTATACGCAGTATAATTGTATTTAACATTATTCAAGCACTCATTTTTAACATTATAATTACTGTGATGAATTTCGTTAATTTAATAACGTTCGTTAATTTAATTTTATATTATTTTTTTTTATTAAAAAAGAAGGAATTTTGTGTGGTTTTTTTTCTATTTGTTCACATACACCTCTCAAAGGCGAAAGAAATTTTTGAAGACGATCTATACCTAAGATCGAAACGGTCATTTTATTCGCGGGATTTGCGGGAGAACCGGAGACGGTCGACACGTAGCCTCTTTATAACTACAATTGGCTTCAAACTTCTTTTGGCAATACTTACTTTACCGGCAAGCCCTGCTTTTATCTCCACGGGCGGGAAAAAAAAATTCTATCACAAAATTCGTGTTAAGTTTTAAAAAAAATGAGATTATATCAATGCATTCAACGTGATGCAGAAAATCAAGGAATATCAGAATCGGAGAGTTCCATTGTTGATTCTCCCTCCCAAAATACGAAAACCGAGTAACAGCCCATGTTGGATATATCATTCGGGTGCGGTTTGAGCATTACTCGATTCATTTCGTCGTTGCAATCGTTCCGGATGCGAACATGCGAGTTGACTAAAGTCGCGAACAACGTCGTTGAAAGTTTCGTCTCCTGTTACGCCTATTTCGGAGTCTTTCATCTCCTCATTCAATAATCCCAACCGTAACCTGCGGTAATTAAACAAAAAGAGAGTGAGAGAAATGAGTAACTTCAGGAAAATCGCTCTAACGGAATTAAACGATTTACGTACAATGTCACGATATCTGCATTTGCTTCTTTCACGGCAATTGACAGAGGCTTTACACCGCTCTCATCTTTTATGTGTTGATCAGCGCGATGTTTTAGTAATAAACATACTTGTGCAGTGTGGCCTGAAAAATAGAGCAGAACGGTTACAAAAAAAAATTGGGCTGCTTTTATGCTGGTTGACCAGCAACCGACTCTAACCCTCTTGGATGATTATTTTTTTAGTTTTACTTATTCACCTAAGTAATCGCGTATACTTAAATTCTATTAAAAATTTTCTTTGCAAAATAAAACCTTGCACATAATCTCCTCATAAGTTTTCATTTTACACAAGGTTCCCTGTACTTAATGTACTCATTTGAACTACCTTGAAGACCATACTCTCTCTCATGGAATGAAAACAGGCCTGCAAAGTAGAACCTTGCAAACTGCTTCCTCATTATTTTACATTTTTTAAAAATGTTTACATGTATGCAAATTGTTTTCTCTACAGACCTTCCACTATGAGAAAGTAAATTTATCTACTTTGGCTTCCTCATAGAGGAAGCTTTGTAGAGAAAACAATTTGCAAGGTTCTACTTTGCATACATGTAGACATTTTTAAAAAATGTAAAATAATAAGGAAGCAATTTGCAAGGTTCTACTCTGCAGGATTGTTTGTGCATGAAAAAATTTGTCTACTATAAAAATCGCATCCACAAGCTTTTTGAAATTTTAAAATCCTCATGAAATTTAAACCTCTCAACCGATTTTCTTCATGTTAGTACTCAAACCTTGCTTCACGGTGCTCAATACGTGAAATAGATTTGAAGCCGGTATCTTTTAATTTGTGCACACGAGATTTATCAAAAAATAAAAAATGTTATAAAATTCGAACTACTCGACCGATTTGTGCCAAATTTGAATTAAAACCTTGTTTTACCATAGTCTAGAAGTAAAACAAATTTAAGCTCGATATCTCGCTATTTGCGCGCGTGAATGCTCAAACGACATTTTTCAAAAGTTAAAAAACGTTATAAAATTTGAACCACTCGACCGACTTGCGTAAAATTTATACCCAGTCCTAGTTCTAGGACAATCCACATGTGTGCCAAATTTTATTGAAATCTGCCTAAAAAAGTCGAAATTTTTTTTCCCCGACAGCAATGTTTTGCTTTTTTTGGAATAAAATCGAAATTTATGAACATAGCGACCGTTCCTTAAAATAAATTCATCTTCAATACTCAATAATTGTGAAATCACATGGTAAATTGCAGCCCAGAATTAGGTCATTCCAGAATTTAGAAAAGTAGAAGTGTTTACGTTATTTATTTTTCAACCCATTCGCGTCAACTGCAGTCCCAAAAGTTGTTGTATGACAGCCCACTTGCGTACCAAATTTGAGGTAAATGCATGAAAAATTGCGGTAGTTATCGTGCTAACAAGGTAATTTGCATATACACACAGACCTTTGCACATATACACACACATACAGATATTTTGTTCAAATGACTTTTCTCGACGTTTTGAGCCTTTCTGAGTATGCTGACATGAAAATCTCGAAAAAAAATTAAGAGTAAAATTTTTTCACGAAAACATAGCTTCCTCTATGAGGAAGCAAAAGACTTACCTAATTCTGTCGCCAAATAAAGTGGCGTTTTTCCCTCGAAATCTTGGCAATTTATTCGTGCACCGTTCAAAAGCAGATATTCGCAAGACATAACAGAACCCTATAACAAAAAAAAACTTTTTATTTCCGCAAATGATACTTTTTCATTAATTCCTTAACTAAACACAAGAAAAACCACTTTTGAAATAATTACTTACGTATTTATTAACAATTTAAACGAATAAATAAATAAAATGACCACTTTTGAAATAATTAGAAATTGATATTTTGCCTTTCTGTTTTAAAAAAATGCATAAACCTACGCTTATTATAGCCTGATGAATAGCATTTCGACCTCTATCATTAATATTGGACCACATTTTATCAGCACCTGCTGCCATAGCAGCGCACATTACTGGAAGATTGTGTGCAGCTGCAGCTTTATAAAGCAGCATATCAGGATGCAAATTTTCGATATCCTCCTCGTCAGCGAATTCTTCGTCCTCGCCAGCCGTTGAATCTTGATCGGAGCTCAATTCGAGACTGCCCTCGATCAAAGGCTTTGGCAAATCACAGCCAAACATCAGTACATCGGAATCCGTGACTTTTTCCTCTGATTGTTTCTCCGTGCCGGTATCTTTGTTTTCCGACGTATCGCTAATGTCATTCGATACACCGGTGTTAAAGGAAGCGTCGCTTTTTGATGACAAATTTGTCTCTGAATTGCTGGTCAATAGGACATTGCTCTGAATTCCGGAAGTTTCGCTCTTGCTCGCAGTCTCGGTAATATCGACGTCAGTTCTATTTTTGGCTTCGGTCACAATCTCCGAATCGATAGACTTAATTTCACTTTTATTGTCATCGAGCGGTGGCTGCGAGGTTGTAAGAATTTTTCCATAGAGCGTGGATTCATTTTTTAAATCAATTATCGCACTGTCTTCGGAACTCATGGAATTACGATCGATTTTTTTAGCCTTCTCAATGGAATTTAAGCTATCGTATGGAATATCTTTGCTGTCGTCCGAACTCACGGAATGTTGAAATTCTTTGACCGACGTGAGAGTCGAGGTTTTGTTGCGACTTGAGCTATCGAATTTATCGTGGCTTCGCGGTCTTCGACGTAATTTTCTTACGCTCCATTTTCGGAAGCGTTGCATCTCTCTGCTGGAATGTTGACTTGTGGCAAGACTCGTCAATGGCTTGACGAACTTTCGATCAACGTATTTCGCTTTTATCCAAGCTTCGCGTATATTACTGCAATGATAAATCATAAGGTGAATTCGATCGATAAGTAATGCGCGAGTTATAAATAAAAATCGTGTATATTTTCATTCTTACCCTTTGCATTTTGGTGTTGCCTTGGTAATTTCTGGCGGTGGACGCAAAGCCTCGTATACATTATTCACAACGGTGTTTCCTAATTCTGCCATTACTTTTAGTATCTCGGGTTCCCAATCGTCCAGCGTCAGGGAACGTACTTTACTGTAATGCACGCCGAGACTTCGATGCACACCGGAACATTCTACGTGTGAAATTTCATCATTTACGCCCTGCTTTCTTTTTATTTCTTTTATTTAGTAAGGATTCGTTGTTGACTTCGCGAATACAATCTACTTACCGATACAGAGTGTAATACCCAAATTTATGCTCGCCCATCGGGGATTCGGACTATCGCAATCGCAGCAAACATCATTCCCTGGTATCTTCAGTAATTGTTCCCACACTCTGAAATTAAAGCTTATGTTTTACTAAAATCAGAATAAAAATCTTTGCAAAGCCAAATTGAGCAGTGTTTTATTTAAATTGTTGCTTAAGATTATATGATGCACAAATTGCAGATATAACATTTTTTACCTTGATAAAAATTACTACTGGGCAAGCACAGAAAATGGAAATTTGTTGGTCTGACAAATTGCACTTACAATTTTCATTTGTCTTTTGTATTTTTTTTAAATTTATTTCGAATTGATATATATTAATGACTTTTTTTGGTGTTCGTTAAATCATTAATGGTTTTCAAAGGAAACTGGAAAAGAAAGTTGTACCTAGATTTTGGTTTTGGCGGAGGTCTCACAGGTCCTTTACTATCGCGATTTTGTATCTGATGAGCGCTGGAATTCGTTCCAGTGCTCATTCCCCGCTGAATAGCTGCTCCGATAGCCTGCTGCATCGCGGTAACCCATGCAAGATACATCTCCTCGCTGTCAGCTTGCAGCATATGACTCCTTAAGGATTAAAGGATTTTGTTACAATTTAACTTTATGATCTGCATAAACATGAATCTATAATATCAACCGTCTAACAGGGATTACGAAAGTTTTGCAAAAGGTATTTGCTTGTTTCATAAAACGCGATTTACATCGCGTCATTCGCGTTGACACGATAATCTATTTACAAGCTTAAGCTGGAACGTTTTGCGTGTGTATGGAGAAAGTAAAAAGCTAAGATAAATCGGCTTTATAGGTATCGCTTACTTTGTCGGGCTCAAAACTTCGAAGCAATTTCTTCTGTCGCAATCGACCGAAGGTTTAACGGTGCACAAACGAAGATCTTCCTCCATTATTGTGTAGTCTTCGTCGCCCGTGCGTTTTCTGTACACCAATTGATGATCTTTGAGGCAAAACCAGCGTCTATTCCAAGTTTTAAAGGCATTGCTCGTACGTTTAAATAAGTAACCTTCCATCTTTGCATTTCCCGGGGCCGGTGAGGGAATTAAATCCCGACTAGTAACATGAATATGCCGATTTTCCATTTCTTTTTCGAGTTTCGACGAATCACCCCGCATTCTTATTAAATCGGCGCTAAGATCCTTGAGAAAGGGATCGAGATCCTGGGCGAGATCGCTGCCTTGATGATAATAAGTGAAACAAGCGTGCATGTAGCTCAATAGAGTTCCAAGTATTTCGTGGCGTCTACGCGATTGAAGCATAGTCAACGCGTGAATATAATCTAACGCTGTGTGTCGAAAACATGATCTTGTTGCTGAGAGAATATTCGACGTTTCCTCGTACTCTGCAGGCCTTGTCTTTGGAACCTGAGAATTTCTGTTCAACGCCACGTCCAAATCTCCTGATATCTTCTCGAAATAGTGACGAGATTCTTTCACCCGCTTGATGTCACTGTTTAAACAATTTAACAATTTAACAATACAATATTAGTCTATTTTCCGTGCCGAGTTTACGACGACAACTGGGGGACTCGATAGCAGCTAAACTTAGATAGGATTTTCAGCTATACTCATATAAATCTGATAAGGTTTAATCGTACAATATATACGATGAGTGAAATAGATATCGACTACAGTTAACGCTTGACTTTAAAGGTGTAAGGGAATATATATAAATATATTTTTTTTCTTTTTTTTTTAATATCTAGTTTTTTGGCTTACCTTTTCATGAATGAACTTAGATCCTTCACCACGGTTCTCGAGGCTTGGTCTAACAAGATTGTGTGAAACTTGTTCATTTCTTGCAACGCGTGGATGAGCTTGTTTAAAAAGGCCATTATCTCCGCGTCGTCGTTAAAGTAAAGAGATAAGTCCCAGAGACTGTTTGCAAACTGACTGTAACGAGAAATATCCGCGATGTAATGTAAACACAACGGAATTTCGCCAAGTTAGGAGTTGGCGGACGATTGCACATGCATCGAACGTAAGTGCGTTGCTTTAAATTAGGTATTTCATTTTAAAAAATTCAAGCTATAAATCGTTAAATAAACATGAATACGATGATAAAGAGTCACATGTGAATATTTTATGCAGTCGATCAAGAGTGAAATTCAATGTTCTGTTCTCATTTTGTGTTTGTTATCATTGTGATATGTAGAAAACTGATTGCATTTTCTCTTTTTTACCAATAGATAATTCAGGGGTTGTGTCATGAAAATTAAGTGGTGCAGCAAATGCTGATATAAAACATTTTTACCATAATAAAAATTACTACTGGGCAAGCACAATAGATGAGGAAAATTTGTAAGTGGAATTTTGTTTTTGTAGCTAAGTTCATTGATGCCAACATTTTTTCATATGATTTTGTATCAGTTAGCTGGAATAAAAAATAGAATTCTCGAAAAATAATTTTTTTTTTTCTTTGATGCACATGTATTGAATGTAAGTGCATTGCTTTAAATTACGTTTTGGCATTTTTTTAATTATTCAAGCGATGAGTCAATAAATAAGCATGAATATGATGCTAAAGAGCCATTGTGAATATTTTATGCAGTGGATCAAGCATCAAGTTCAATGTTCTGCTCTCATTTTGTGTTTGTTATTATTGTGATATGAAGAAAAGTCACTGTTTGCATTTTCTTTTTTTTACCAATAGATAATTAAGGGATTTGAGTCATGAAAATTAAATGTTACAGTGAATGCTCATATAAAACACTTTTACCACAATTAAAATCACTAGTGCGCAAGCACAATAGATGAGGAAAGTTTGTAAATGGAATTTTGTTTTTGCAGCTCAGTTTATTGATGCAAATATTTTTTTATATGAGTTTGTATCAGTTGGCTGGAATAAAAAAAAGAAGTCTCTAAAAATAATTTTCTTTTTTCTGCCTGACTCTGTGATTCTTTGTTAGATAAGAACTACAAGTGGTGGAATAATGTGTACATCGGTATGGTAGGAATTATTCAACTCAATTGTTCTTAATGCGAGAACCTGGATGAGTCATTCAGTGCATCAGCAGTAATTCATCATGTCCCCCTTCTCGCAGTTATAAACTTATATTGTACATAAAAGCCTGCACGAGATCCGACATAGTTTTGGAAAATTTATCACGCAGATAAATTCATAGATTTTTAACTGTATATCCTCGAAAGTTAATTGCTAAGAAAAATTTCTAATTACTTAGGTGCATTAAAGAAAAATAAATTAAATTATGCAAAACATTCGAAACTCATACCTTTGATGAACTACAAAATTCTTTCCAGCGTCTATCATTGAATTGCAATTTTTCAGGACCTGGAAATTAAAAAAAATGTTTTTATCAAAGTCATACTAGAGAATAATTGTGGCAATGATTAATCACGAACAGAAACTGTTACATAGTATCAGTAAAGCATTCTTTGAACTATAAATCCAGAGTAATGCTGGTAAATTGGAAGTACTTATGGCACAGCCTCTCTCTGAGAAATGATGAGCAATTAATGGTCATTAAGCTAATACAGCTAGACATAATTTACAGACGGTACCTTGTCCAACTTTTGCTCCAGCTGGTCGATGTTTCCTTCGACATCTTCGATGCATGAGCTAAAATATAAGAATAATTGTAAAACTAACAGCAGGAAAGGACATAAAAAAACATAAAATTGGAACAAAGGGTGATTTGACGAGAATGTTAAAAGACGGTTTAGGCATTGTCGAAAACGTAGATAATTGATTTTTCTAGCGAAAACGTCAGACGCTGTCGAATGACAATTAAAAAAGAAATGACGATGAATCGACGCAAGTAGAATTAGAAAGTTTTCGAGGGTTCATCTCTCTCACCGAAATTTCGGACTATCCCGAAGGCACTCGTCGAACTCAATTAATGTCTTCATAACGATGTTTTGTGTTAATTGCCGGGAGTAAAATTAACGAGGCAACGCTGATTCTTTACGTTACACAGTTTTTCACTTGCATCCATGTAAGTAATTAACGAATTTCTCGATACAACGAAGAAGACATTTATTTAACGAAAAAACACAACACAGAGAAAACACACACACGCTCCCCTACTCTTCTGTCAAAAACGCACTACAGACTGAAGTGAGCTACTTTTTCGTAAACTTAGAATGGCTCTCAATGTTGGCAACACAGTGCAACGAAATATTCCTGGCTTTCAAGTGTGCTGCTTGTCTGCCGATTAAAAGGACGCCGAAAATTCCTAGAGCTGTCAAAAACGGCAGAATGCAGAATAATTAAACGTGATATATTCTATAGCTTTAACGTTCTCTTGCTCATCGGAAGAGACCCGAAAAACCGTGTGTAATTGAATTTTTAGATGACAAAAATGTGGCTGAGAAGTTAAAAATCGTGAGGAATTCTCGAGTGCATTAGGAAAAAAGGCGGTTATGTCATCTTGCCCTGTGGAAAGTGTTGCGATGGTTGCAATAGCGGATTAATAAAAATGTCAATAAATCAAGATCGGACGAAATGATTTTCATGACAGGAGAGAGTTTGAGTTACTTTTGGCTCATCTGTGAACCTGTAAATAATGACGAAGGATTAAATTATGCCCCGTAAAGAAAAGATGTAAGATATTTTTCCTTTTGTTTTTTTTCCTTTTTGAGATTTTTTTTTACTGTCGTAATAATAACGATTTTATCGATGAATGCACAGATATTGTAGTTTTGTCGGAATTTTTTTTTTAGCAATGCCAAAACATGGGAACGAGACAGAAGAAATCGTATGAACACATATTTCAAGACTCTGTCGGACCTTTTGCCACCTTATCAAGAAGGGCGCAAACGCAACAAAGTAGATATTCTCATTCATGCGTCAAAGTATATAAAAGAGCTGAACAATCGGACGGAGGAGTTGTTCAATACTCATGCTGGAGAAGCGCACAGTAATAAACCAAGATTTATTGCCACTTATTATTGTTAAGGGACAATTCATGACGAATCAACAGGATTACGATTCTCATAGTTTTTAATTTTACTTCTTCATTGAGGGAGTTTTGTTTTTGTGAAAAACTTTTTTTTTTAGATTTCCATGTCAGGATACAATGAATGGTCTAAAGCGTTGAGAAAAATGGTTTACAAAAAATGTCCGGATAGATGTGTGTTGTGTGTGTGTGTGTGGCTGTCATGCAAAATTCAAACCTTCATATCTGAAGAACTATTTTAATGTTCTAGCTGATATTTGGGACATTTGGGTGGACAACTTTGTGTAAAGTTTCAAAGAAATTTATACATCTGTTCAAATTTTATTAAAGTTTGCATTTTTTGAAAAATGTCCTTTCACGCTCTAGCTGCCACTAATTTTTAGGTATCGAGCTAAATCATGTTTTACGAATAAAGCTATGTCAAAAGACAACTGGAATTGAATTTGAGATAAATCGGCAAATAGGTTCATGTTTTATGGCTTTTCAAATTTTTTGAAAACTGTTCATTTTTGTCTAACTCACGTCAAATCTCACCAAATGAACTAAAATTTTCTACAGACGAAAAATAATACTCTGCACGGCTATGTACAAAAATTGGTGATTATCGTTAAAGGAGTTCGGATTTTATGGTATTTTGAATTTTTACAGAAATTAACGTTTTCCTCTAACTCAGGCCAACAGACACTAAATCAATTGAAATCAATTGAAACAACATTTATTTATTTATTAGTTGAAAACGAGGATGCAAAGTAGAGCTTTGCACATCACTTGGTTATAAACATTTTGATAAAGTCACTTCCTCATTGAGGTAGCTTTGTAAATATTCAAAGATCATGAGAAAGCAATGTGCAAAACTCTACTTTGCATCCTTTTTTTTCATCTAGTGTGTCAGTGCCATGTAAAAACACAAACTTCACAACAACTCTACTTTTTTTGGTCGAAATTTATGTCTCGGATGATTCGTCGATTCGTTATGGACCGTCCTATAAGGAGCGATAAGATTTTTAAACCAATATTATTTATTTTCAGAGGAAGAGCTGAGTCGTTTGAAAAAATTGGTTACGCAACTTTTCTCTCGAACGCAGCTTCTCTCGGCGCTATTGCGAGATGCCGGAATCACAGTCCCAGCAGAGCCTGCGTTGGAAAAGATTTCACCGCTGAAATGGTCCAACAAAATCAATGTAGAGGACGGAGAAAAGTATTTAGATAGATTGGCGGAGTGCAAGAAGCCAGAGAAACGAAATAAGAGTAAGCAAATTGGATATAAAGTGCCTTCCAAGCAAAAATCAGTCAGTCTCGCCAGTGGCTCACCGAAAAAGGGTGGTGAAGTTAAAAATACATTGGAGTGCAGTAATGAACTGATTGAGGATCAAGAGAATCATGTAAATAGTAGTATTAACGAAAGTGACGAAGCTCGAGACGCTAGCGGCACTACCAATAAGGTCGCCAATTCCAACACTCATAATGTGCCAGGTTTGTATATATATTTTTTAACATTTAACGGTGAATAATTTGTTAACAAAGAAGAAAAACAAGATTTTTCAAAGATTTGTAATCCCAAAATACTTGGATAAAAATTTGAATTTAATCTTTTGATCATAAAATGATGTTGATTATAGACACGCCGCACGATGTCTCAATTTCGTCTCTGGAATCAGCGGGCGCAAAGCCGAGCAAAGGGATTCGCAAGCTGGAGTCGCGGAAGAAGGTCAAAAGAAAAGGAAAACTCATTGATTTAAAGATAAAGAAGAAGAAGAAAGCGAACGTATCATCATCGCAAAGTCAATCGATAACGAATCTATTGCCAGGAACATTGATATGGTCCGCAGGTAAGATAATGCCACTTGTTACGCCAATAACGCCTCTAACGCCGAACATTCTCGTGAGTGCTCAAGCACAACCGGCAAATCCAATTATCTTGAGCAACACGCAACAGAATCAAATGATTGTAATGCAGCAACTCTCGAATCGTGTACAAAATTCTGTACTACCGATGCGCAATCAAACGCTCATGAAAACAGTGCAGAGAGTGACTTTGCCGAATATACAAACGAGCGTTGGTATTAACTCGAAAGATTGGGCTTCTAATGTTAAAAATATCATTGAGTCAACGAAAATCGGTGGCCGCAAAGGAATACTTCCGAAAGGCAAGGAAATCACGACTACGACAATGGCATACAAAGTTCCGATTCCTGCGATTCATCGGGAGTCAATTAAAAATAAAATTCACGAAATTACAGAACAGGATACGAAAGGAAAGTCGAAAAAATCGGCAAAAAGTAAAAAGATACAGCAGCGTGATAAAATCGAAACGGAAGTCAAAGAATCGGCTGATAAAACCAAGTCAAGCAATATTACCTCCGTTGCGACGACAACGAGCTTAGAATCAATTGACGAAGCGTCAAAAATCATTAATACGACCGACAGAAAAAGAAAGGCAACTGAAGAGACCGACATCGCTGAAACTTTGCAGCTAAAATCCATAAAAATGACGAAACTTCCAGAAACCTGTAAATCTATTGAAAATTTGAGACACGTTGTGGAAAGCATCGGAGACGATACAATCGAAGCTGTTGGAACTCCAAAAACACAGGGGGAGGGGGAGTCAATTTTAATCGAAACTCATATTGATAATACAACAGCACTTGCAGGCCGTATTTGCGACGATTTCAAAGCTGGCGAAATTGAAAATTTCCCTGAAAGCAATGATTGCGTTGAAACGGTGAATAAATCGACTATCGCGCAGTCCGAAACTAAACTGAATAGCCCCGAAGATTCTAATAAAGAAACCCCTCCAGCTTCACTTATAAACTCCGAAGAATCGTCGCCACTTGTTGAAAATAAACTCTCAAATCCTTCAACATCCGAATGTGATATTGCTGCAATCTCGGAGGTCTCAAAATCATCGCCAGAACCGATAAATGAGCAACATACGGAAGTTACAGAGCTTTCCGAGATCAACGAAGCGATAGACGAGGCTGAAGATGTATCCGAAAAGGAAAAAAATGTCTGTGATCTTGGATCTCGTTTTGACAGCCTTTTGAGAGCGACAGAAAAGACAGAAGTAGACGTAGACAGCAATACGACGATCGTCGATAATGCCAAGATTATCCTGAATCTTGATACAAATACTACGACAACAATGAAACAAGATATTCCTACAGTCGTTGAAACAATAAACTCAGAAACAGCAACTTCTGTTTTAGAGGCTGTTGCTGTTGTGGAACAGGAAGTAGAGGGAGTGACAAAAGTTGTGGAAAGAACGAAAGACGAGAGTCTGAAATCACTTTCCTACAGTGCGAACAACAGTTTTGTTCCAATAGGAAATCGCGCCGAGGGATTACACTCGGATCTCTCGAATGATCTTTTTGCCTCACTTCAAGTTCCCTCAAGTTCTCACAATCCCGAATCAATATCACCAACGGCAGCTTTTCTAATGGCCTTTCCCTTAGTTTCATCGCTGAACGGCAAGACAGAAGTACTCGAAGAGGAAATGAAAGAGGACTTGAAATATCATAGTCAAACTCCTCCGATGCTGTTGCAAATTGGCGCTATAGAACCAAACAGTTTTAAAGTAAAAAATGACGCTGCAACTTTGCATGTGTCTACGGATAAATCGGACAATTGTCAACAACGTGATGTCAACAAGAGTCAGACAATTCCCAAAGTTTCTAGCGCTTCAGTGTCCAAAACTCTGCCTAAAGTCGTGAATAACGAGGCTATAAAAGATCGCTTGTACAAAGTCGTTCAATATCCCGAGCCAACGGCTTCCAGCACCTCGATTAACAATTTTGCTGTTACTTCGACAAACGGCAGATCGAGTAGCGACACGGTTACTATTCCTTCTTGCGTTATTCAGCCTACGACGATTATCGAAAACTCTGCTTCTGTATCAAATGTAATGGAGCCATCCGCAGCCAAGTGTGAGAATTCATCGCAAAAATGTGAAACACTACCGCAAAGCGCCTCATGCACGAAATTCGAGGGAATGAATTCGATTTCGATGAGAGCACCGGCTTCTGGAAATCCTAGCGAATTGTCAAAATATGATTCTATAGCTCGATATCCTAGTATTCCGGATTATGTGCCTGGTTATGCAAATTTTAGCTCTGCCAATACCAATCAATCGCGAGCGACTTTTGGAATGGCTAAAACTGTTGCTGGAAATTCGTCGCAAGGCTCAACGACTCTTCCAGCTGTTTCCGACAGTTCGATTTATCCTTCGATGCGTTCACAGGCTGTTCAGAGCGCATACGTCGCTCACACAACTGGAAAAGATCCTCAAACATCGCAGCAGATTTATATGAGTAGAAATAAAGATTCTACAGGAAATCCATCGGAATCTATGGTTTACGGAACATTTCCACCTGTTTCTCAAAGCACGCAACATGAATATTCCGCTAGAACGAAGGAGGCTTATCCTGTACAGAGTTACGACATTCATGGCAAAGATAGCAGCGTTCAGCTGCCTTTTCAAGGATACCCGGTGGTACAGAGCAAAAATTCTTCAGCTTTGAACACAAATTCAAGTCAGCAAGACAGGCCGTACATAACTGCTCGTTTGAATGAAAATGTCACTTCGGTAAGCTTAAATAATAAAGATACTGCAGCACAAAATACTGGAGAAAATCAACGCGTCGAGCCGATCGTTCCAACGCAGTCAGCTGCCAGTAAAATTGATTCTGCTCATTTTGTACAAAGCTCGAGCTACGCTAGCTTCGCGAACAAAGATCCTAAACAAAATATCGTGGCTGATTCGATGTTTCAAGGAAAACGAACGGAATCATATGCTCCTTATAACAGGGATCCTAAAAAACCGATTTTCGATGCTTCAAACACGATTGCTCAAGTCTCTAGTACGAAAACTCAGCTTATACAAAATTCGTCGGTTCCTCGTTACTCTCATCAACTTCTTCAGCAGCAACAGCAACAACAGCAGCAGCAACAGCAGCAGAGTTGCGTCGCTACGTCGAATTATGGACAGAGCACGGTTTCCGACAATTTGATTAAATCGACGACAACCGTCGCCCATAATTCGTCAAATTTTAGTATTCTCTCGTGGACGACTTTCTCACCGATTAGCGGTGGCAGTAATAACAATAATCTCGTGCAATACGAGCCAGGAACAGATCATGTTGACGAAACCGAAGGAAAAACTATTTGCGAGAATTATACTTACGCTCCTATTCACAAGGAAAGCGTATCTTATGGAAATATGTTGCCTGGCGAAAGTTATCCTCAGGATTCAACAATACCGGGTGTCGAAAAATCTCGAGGAAAGTTGGTTCACGATAATTTGAAGCAAAACTTTGAAGACCCTTCGAAAACAAAGACAGTTCAATCGGCAATAACTCAACAAAAACCAAGCAGAACTCACAATCAAGTTAGTAATCCCGATGATTATAAATTCAGTGCTGAGAATAAAAATAAAAGCGGCAAATATCCGATGGGCACGGCTTACACACAGACAGAATTTGCGAGTATTCAGCACAACTCAAAAGCTCATCAGACTGTATCATCTAAGCCTGAAAAAACAAATTACACGATGCCTAATTTCGACTCTCACGCTTCTTACGAACTGGCTGAGACAAATGTTCAGTTGAAATGTAACAGCGCAATTTATCCAGGAAGCAATTACAAATACGGGGAGGAGAAAGATCCTAACATTCAGTTAAAATATCAGCCACACGTACAGAGCCAAGCTTCTATCTTGCATCACAATAACCCGAGTTACAATAACGTTCCAAAGCAAAGCCAGCAGCAGCAGCAGCAACAGCAACAACAACCACAGCAAACACAGCCACAACAACAACAACAACAACAGCAACAACAACAGCAAATCGCGAATAAAACTAAACCTGTAGCTCAACAACATTTGCAACAACAACCAATCAGGCCTCCTGTAAATTGGATGATGACTCCGGAGATTAAGCACAATACTAACATCGCTGACCTTATTCTCCCTCCTATCGGCAAAGAGCTCGAATTCTGTCAGAACAATATTTTCACACAGCCGCCTTCTTATAATCAAACGACGCCTAATCATCAATTTTACAATAATTACGAAGCCGTAAGCGCTCCACATGGTTTTCCAAACATAACAAGCCTTCCGAGTGATCCACGGAGAATCGCCGATGGTTTTTATTCGGAAGAGCAACCGTTTTCCTGGTCACCAACGAAAAATTCGCAGGGAATCGAACATAACCAGACGATTAAGTCTATCGATCAGCACGCTGTTGTCCCTTCGACTCTGCCGACGTTGGTCGGCGATCTTGCTCTAGGAACAAATATAACTGAAAAGCAGAGTTTTCTTTTCGGTCAAATGCCACCTAGAAGTAATAAGGAATTAGCGCAGCCACCTATAAAGGATAAAGATACTAATGTCGTTGGTAGAGACTACCAAACGATGCTGAACACACAAAATGTTCAGCACACCGCTCAGGGAACGTCATTTCTCTCTGTGAGCCAGTTGGTTGAGCATGAAAAAGCCGAGAAGTCGCATCAGCAACAGAATCATCATCCCCATCATCATCATCATCATCATCATCAGAATCATCCTCCTCAACAGCCTCAGCAGACGAGGAAAAATCAACGAAAGACTAACACAAGTCCTCGTGGTACCGGTAAACGTCAGATCGAAACGAGAAAACAAAGCAATGTCAACGATCAACAATTAATTCCTCAGCATACCGAAGAACAAAAACTTCCGACTGCACATTCTTTTCCTGATCAAACTTATCATCAGCAACAGCCACAGCAGCAAAAGTATCAGCAGAACGAAGTTCACTGGAGAAACAGGCATTGCAAAAGCAATTACACCGCCGAGGCGTTAATCGGCGGAACTACGAGTGTTCACGATGCTAACAATCAGGAAAAACAACTACAAACATCGACGATTAAATCCTTTTCTTCGGATTATGCACAGAATAAATATCCCAGCGGTTTGACAACTACGGACATGGTAATGCCACCGATAAATTATCTATCTAATGCTGGTGACGAAGGTAATGGATATGGACAGGTTGTAAATCAAAACTTTAATCACTCGTCTTACGCCTATTCGCCTAATACTAATATTTATCCTACGACAAATTTCATAACAAGTATATCGAATACACCGACGAGTTACATGATGCCTCTTCACGAAAATCCAACGGATTTTCTTGAGACAAATTCATTTTTGTTGCCCAATGTCTCGAATGCAACGGCGACTACGAAAACAACGATTAATACATCATCTTCGGTGTCATCTTCGTCGAGTACGAGAAATACGACTTCGTCGACCGTTAGCGTTGCTGCTAATGCGAAAAATCAATCGCAGCATTATGCCAGCAGCGCTGGAAAACATCCGAATTGTGACAAGAGAGCTTCTTACTCAACTGCGACGAAGAAGAGCAAGAGAAAGTCGGATAACATGCACAATTTGGATTTTCCATTGTCCGCTGTTGCTTCGCCGCTAGATGATTATCATCCGCATTCATCGCATCATCATCATCATCACCATCATACGCATCCGACGACCTTCCTTGCTCCGCCTCATTCAAATCCGCTGTATCAGAATCATCCGCATTCAAGCGCACTCACGGCAAATTCTAATCGGGTTACAAGAGGTGCAAACGCAACGGGAAATACAGCAGCTCTGACACATCATCATCCCTCGGGAACGAGTCTGACGAATTTTAATCTGAGCACTATCTTTCCGGAGATCAATGACAAGGTAATATTTATCTTTTCTTCGAGATAACCGTTTGTCGTTGTCTCAATTTTTTTTCTTTTCTTAGTTTCAACACTGCCGAGAATGGACTTTGAAGACAAGCTGTTTCGGGTATTATCGATGTGTTTATTTTTTCAGGTCACCGGCTATAAACCACCGAACGTCATTGCCCCTGGCGTACCGCTATCAACGAATCACGTGACTGCTACGTATCCTCAACGCGCTAATTACACGACGAATAATACGCTGGGTCATCTACCTCAGGTATTTCTTTTGTTTGAGTATTATCTTTGGCATGAGGTTGGGGATTTGTTGATTCGTCACCTTGAGTAGTGGACTCAGTAAATCTTAAGGGGGTGGAGTCAGATGAAAATCCCCGATATTCATGGAAAAACATGTTATTTGTTTGACTGCTCGCGATAAGACAGAATATATATTGTTGATTCCTAAAACGAATGAATATTTCGGCCTGTGTCTAAAGCATTTAACTATTATAGATAACTCAACATTCATTTATAAATAAAATATTTATTTCTAATTTAATTGACATCCAAAAATTCATTAATTCGAGATAAATGTCTGCGGTTTTAATATTTAACATATTTATATTTCTTAAGATAATGAAAATACTGTAAATATTTTAGGAACACGAAAAATCAGGGGCCATATTAATTTCAATAAACCGCTAAATGACATTGTTCGCGGTAATATAGCAACTGAAAAAATAGCGAAAAATATGGACAAATTTTCTTTTGCACACAGGTGTCGGAACCGGCGCAATTTACAACAGATCTTCCAGTCCCACCGCCACCCGGCGTGGTTCATTACAAGACCACCTGATAACTCGCTAAAGGGCGATAAAAATCGTCTACAAAAATATATGCAGCACGCGAATAAAAAAAAATCTCAAGCTACGCGCTTGTGAAACTTTATACCTTTGTACATATTGTAGGTAATGTAATTTAATATAACATAAAGAACAATCTAATCGGTAAATCTGTCTCAATTATTCGATCGATTAACTCCCTCTCGAGTCTACGCAATAATTTCAAGCATCGAGATAATTAATCGAATAATCCATCATTATATGCGCTTAGATTCTATTCAAGGAACGCTTTAGCAGCAGAATGGTAAGCACATGTGACCGGTAGAAGATGACAGCAAAATGAAGCTTTACGACTTATCCAAAGACGGAATCGACAAAGCGGATAAAAAAAAGAGAAAAATCTGGAGTGCACAGAAAAATATCAAATGCATTCTGATCGTTATTACGAAAGCGTCAAAAGACGATAAACTCGTCCCGTTACGATTACATGTCGGGGGTCGACTTCTCGACCAAACGACTGAATAGATCACGTCGGATACAATCATCAAACTGAGCTCCATTGACAAGCATAAGAAGTCTGTACGTGACTGTTACACTTACTAGCAATAGAGTTCCGTTCACGCATTGCTTTACACGAAGCTACTTTAGAAACGAAAGCGATTTTCAGAGAGTTATATTTTTTTGTTCCAGTTTTTCTTCATTTAAAGGTTGGAACGAAGCATTTTTTTTCATCAGCATTGAAATCAATTTGTTCAATCGGTTCTCTTGTAAATCAGATTTGGGTTTTTTTTAACTCTCTGTACGTAATTTTTGTATCGTCCCCCCGAATTAAACTGATATAGAATGTAGAAAATTGAGTAGAAAATCTTTTCGTTCTAGTCCTTAAATTGTAAATCAATATCATATTTATTGATTGACTGGAATAAAAAATATAACTCTATTACAATCATTTTTTTCTGGATGACCCGGTGCTCTTAATATAACTTAGCGATCGACGACAAACGAACTGCTTAAGACATTCATGAACCGGCTAGTTCTATAAATTTCGTTATCTTTACGTCAGACAAATAGAAATAAAAGCATAAGCGATTACAGAGTTCGCGTGTACTTATAAAGCTAAAAGCATCGAGTCGCCACCGCGGCTCTTGATATTATTAGACATCTATTGTCCAGCCAGATCTATGAATCGATTTATCTTAACGTACAACATAAGCAAACAAATCGATCATGAGCCGCGGTAGCGACTCGACGAAAATTATAATTTATCGGCCGCGATGTGTAGCCACAGATAATTCGAGTTACATTTGAACTCAACCGTAAAAGGGCCGACTTTAGGCGTATATACAGGAGTAACTGTAGCGCCTCAGAGAGTTGTGACGTCAGAGGAGTTATGTAATCTTTAAAATGTTCTTTGATGCTTGGCGTCGAGACGCTACCGTGACTCTTGATCTTAACGTACGACAGAAGCAAACAAAAACAAAACTTATGAGGATATTCCTTTATTTTCAGTTATATATGATTCATCAGCCGTATTGGGTTGTTAATTTTATTTGTAACGGTAGTTTTCATGATAAATTTAGAAAAGGTAAATATTTTTACCAGTTTTGATTTTTTTTTAAAACGGTAATCTGCGTATAGGAAAATAATGAGCTACTCTTCATTTTTTAACTTTTTGTAACAATTTTTTTTAGTTTTTCTTTCGAAGTTTTCATTTATTTTTTCTCTAAAAATGAACCAAAGATACAATTACTATTATTTATATTTTTTGCCGCTCGTCGAAAAAAAAATACAATAACAGGTTTTAATCGGTAGTAATCGCAGGAACGAGGATACCACAGTTTTAAAAGAAGGTTTAAGAAAATATAAAAAATAGAAAATTTGTAAATGAGTTTTTGTTTTCCTGTACACAGTTCTTCGTTCGTTAAAATATTCGCTACATTTTGAGATGTGTTGAATATTTGGAAAAAGAAAAATCAAAACTATTCAAAGTAAGAATAAAAAAAAGAACTAGAAAGTTGACGAATTGTCACAGCCCAAAAAATATTTTAGCATGTGACAACAAAAGCACCTGACTATTGCAGGTAACTCACCATAAATTAGTTTTTATATTGATCCAACTCTTCCAAGTAGTATGGAAGAGTTGGATCAATATAAACCTCCTCTTTAGTTGGTATGATTTAAAAGAAAATATATCCATATATACAGATTTTATAGAGTTTTAAAATTTTTGAAAAAATTGCGTGATCGCTCCAACTTTCGTAAAAGTTCGACGATTTAGCAAACTATTTCTTCATAACTGAAGACACATTCAATGTTGTTTGTTACCGAATTTCGACGAGATCGGTAAAGCGGTACGGATTTTATAGAATTTTCAATTTTTCGAGAAAAATTAATTTTGCTTTAAATCACGTCGAATCTCAATAAACGAACTGAAATGTTCTACAAACAAAAAATAACATACAATGCTCCTGCGTATCAAATTTGGTGATGATCGGTAAAATCGTTCGGATTTTACGGCCCATTTAGAATTCTTCAAAGAATTTAGATTTTTGCTCTAACTTCCGCAAAATTTAAGCAGTTGTGGCAGAATTTTGTACGTAATAAAAATATTATACAGCGGTATTTATTACGGCGTTTCGGAGCCGCGTGTAAAGTCATTTATTTTTCTAGATTCTACATTTTAAAGTATTTAAAGACCGTAAGTATCAAAATTCAATTGCCCATAACTTCAGAACGGCGCGATGGATATATATGAAATTTTTCACGCAAGTAGAGTAAAAACAAATGCTTAATTATTGTGATTTCATGTTGTGTTGTTGCGTCTCTAACTATCAAAAATGTGAAGGTAACAAATTGGAAAAACTGCAAATTGAAATTGACAAAAGTTGCAAAGTAGAACTTTGCACATTGCTTCTTCATATAGAATTTGTTAAAATTATAAAAGTTGTAAAGAAGAACTTAGAGCCTTTCCATTTTTCACAAAGCGTCCTCTACGAGAAAGCCAAAATTGATAAATAATCTTTCCCATAGAGTTAGCCTTGCGAAAAGTGGTAATGCTCAAAGTTCTTCTTTACAACTTTGATAATTTTAACAAATTCTATACGAAGAAGCAATATCAAAGTTGCAGTTTTACTTTGCATCTACTTTTTTTTGTCTACAATATACCAGGGAATTGATCTCTGTCTGTCTGTCCTTAACAGAATTAGAGATAACAGATTGCGCGTTGTCTTGTGTATATCTGCGATATACAGTGTTCATTGTTCGCGTGTCAGGTGGTCTGCATGATTACCCGCGATTGATAGAGACGAGTTACCACTCCGCTCCCTCGCAGCGTCTAAACTGCACCCCGGTTATAACGATAGATCGTTGGTACGCGCAATAAGGCACTTACACATTGAGATGTAGAGAAGCGGATTAGCATATATCGCACAGTATTAGTCTCGAAGAGAAGTTATCGGTAGCCAAAGGAAAGGGAATCTGTTTCGTGTTACTATGTTTGTAAGTACGAGCGATCGGTCTTGAAAATGATCTAACTGGTCACTTGGATTCGTGAGCACGGTCCGTTCGGGGCCAGGGCATCAAAAGCCTCGAGGTCAATATAAGAATCAGTGTGGTGTCCTCGTTCGCGCGATCGTTACCGATTAAGACCAGACTTTACAAAAGCGACGTGGGAGAGAAAGAACGCATAGCTCCGAAGACGTATCTTTTTTTATTCCTGGTGTTACTCTCGTTGAATCAGTGTTGGTAAACCCACCGATAGATATTGAAGAGAGGAGATAGGCGAGGAGAAGGAGAAGGGCTGTATTTTAGAGATCGTTATAGATTATCGGTCAATGAGCAAACGAGACTCGGAATAATGGTGGGCAACGGATCTTATAGAAACGGAGGTAAAAGATTGTCGAAAATTCAACAGTCGTACGGAAACTTAAGACATGGACAGTCGTGTATTTTAGAATTGTCTTCAGCAATTTTTTTAGTTCTGTTGCATGTCTGGTGTTGCAGTGAATCGTTCTTTTTTTTTCTTTTAAGACAAATTTTTTTTTTCTCTAAATTCATTTTAATATTGTGCAGCGTTGAAATTAAAATTACTATAAATTTCTAATACAGCTGTTGGAAGCTTTTTTTTTACATAAACTGGTGTATTCATTTTTTTTTAATACAAGTGAGATATGAAAATTATAGTAGTTTTAGTTTATATCACAGTGATTTATATTAGTGATTTAGTTGTCTAATAGAATATTCCATAGCTTGTAAATAAAATGTCTGGTAAATAAAAATTGGGAATATTTTTAATATTGTGTTATTGGATATATTAAAGGAGGCTTTTATATTTATATCGCGGAAGATTCACGTCTCGCAATACATTATTGATATTTTGAGTGTCGAAGAATCAATAAGTGCCAATTGTTGATAGCATTAATAGCTGAGAGCTCGATTTGGAGGACTTTAGTTTTCATTGCGATTCAACGACCAGGAATTGTGCGGAAGAAACGTGAATAACAACGCTGACAAATATAGATAAATATTTACCATTTCAAAAGTATTTATGCTGTAAAGTACAAAGGATTTTTGAATTAATCGAAACTTGTTGTGTGAAGTGTAAATAGAGAATTAAAAATAATTTTAAGGAGTCTCGATCGCGATTTCTTCTGCAAAAATTTCTTCGTGAGAACATTTGTTTTTTAATGTCTTTGAACTGTTTCGTAGTGTTTAATTACTATATTAATCAGTTCGTTCTATTTGTTAATATATATTCACATCATTATTTTTCTTCTTACAAACTGTGCACCAGAGTTGCAGTTCTTACATAACTTTTCAACTCAGTGTGATGTTTATTTATTTTTTTTCAAATCTTCTTTGTCTCGTTAGCAGCAAAACACATTTATGCACTTAATTGAAAAAAAAAAACGAAACATCAGAGTTCTGAAAAATTAATGAAAAAAAATGCAGTGGAAGAAAACACATGGACAATCAGTAATAGCAAAATTATTGGAGCAACATTTTTTCTATCGATATAATATTTATGGTTTTTCAAAATAAATTTGGGCAGCAAATACGTTTTCTTCCCAAATAAATTTTAGAACATTTCCAGAATAGCGCATTTAAAAATAATTTATGGAGAAAATAAGCAGAGTGTTAAAACGTAATGACAGAGATTTTCAATTTTATACTAAACGAACCTACTTGATATGCATCAGAGTAATTGGTCGAATTATTGAAAGAATTAGTAGATGGCACGATATAAAAAAACATCTTAAGACCTTTCGATTGCATGTGAAAGACATTATAAAAAATAATATTATTGCAGTGAACGAGAAATCAGGAAAACCACAACCATCCGACGATATGAGTTGCGAAACTTCCGTCATAAACGTACGGGAACGTATGGAGGTAAAAATTCATTTTTTTTTAAAAATATTACTCGTCTCTTTATATCGACTCTTAACCAGCGTATATATTACATATCATAAGAAAAAAAGTGCAACACGGAAGCTGAAAGATTGACCGCAGCCACTCGGTGCTGATGAAGCTTAGCAACAAAACTAGCTGCATTGTAAAATACAAATTAAAGCTAATTTTTCTCTTTTTATTCTTTCTACGCTAATTTGATAATTAGTGCTACGCGTCTATCAATTTTTACGATAATGGACCGAGGTTTGCTAGCTAATATTTTACTCGTTTCAAACTAAACACATACGCACCGATAATATAATTATAGTTATAGTTCAGTTTCATTCTGATAATATTCTACTTCTATATGATAATGCTGAAATTTTTTAAATTCTGTTATAAACTCACGAGCTTATCATGTCAATGGAAATTTACTTGATTGAACTTTTATCGTGTCGGCCGCATATTCTTGATTTTTTTATTTAACAAGCTTGAATTGGTACAAATGAACATGTGGTTTTAACACGTATATTTCTCTAGAGTATGATATAAATATATGGGGCATTCCATACCGATTCGACATGGATCTAAGTGGCAGAGTTTTTATTAGATTTTTTTTTAAAGATTTGATAAAATTATGATGATTTAAAAGGAAAATATTTTATTAATCCGAATTTAAAATGATGAGAAAATACTCAAAAGTCCTGTATCGTTTCTATTTTTTACGAATTTTTTTTCAGAACGAAAATTGAAAAAAATTAGTCGCGTAAAAATAATTTGACTGCAGTCTGTTGCTTGAATGTCCCTATATATGGTAGAAATTCGGAGAATTTTTTCAGATCTTTTAAAAGCATTTTTTTAAATAAATGAAAAAATTTATGAAAAAAAATCGCTTTAAAAAAATCTGAGAAAAAATCTATAATATAAATTATTTTATAATTTTTATATAATAAAGATAATTTCACTGCAGGCTCTTGCTTGAACATTTCTATGTATATTAGGACTCCGAAGAATTTTTTCCGACTTTTTCAAAGCGGTTTTTTAAATAAAAAACATATTGAACGAAAAAAAAATCGCTTTGAAAAATTCTGAAAAAATTCTCCGGAGTCCTAACATATACAGAAGTGTTCAAGCAATAGCCTGCAGGGATATTATTTATACGCATTTAACTATTTTGAAGCTTCTCTTTGAAAAAAATTCGCAAAAAAATTGAAACGAGATCCGACCCATTTTGGGTCCAAGCTTAACAATATTGATATCTGATACACGAATTTTGAGATTTTTTCAGATTTTTAAATTCAGGCTAACAATATATTGGTTTTAAATAATCAGAATTATATGAAATGTTAAAGAAAAAAATGTAATTAAAATTCTGATTGGCTCTCAATGCTGGAGTAGTACAACGAAAAAAAATGTGGATCAAATCCGAGAGACTGAGGTTTTGACCGAAGTCGAATCGGTATGGAATGCCCCATATATAGTAATATATAATTAAATCGTAAGAAACACATTTGCCCACTCGTGATAGATGTATTATATAATTAAAAAAATAAGGTAAAATCTTGCACATTGCTTCCTCAATATTTGTGAATTTTTCACATATCTTTCCTCTACGAGGTAGCAAAGGAGAAAATCGAGTGGAAGAATTTGTTGTCTATAATACATTTTTTTTGTGTTCAGAATCATTGCTTTCTGTCCAATGACTTGTATTGTTGAGTGATCGTTAACTATCTATCAGTGATATCGTATCTTGCTTTTTCACAGAGATTGAGACACGATGTCGTGAAACATGTAGATGATCAATTCGACGACATGATGTCGGATTTAATGAACGGTTTCGGTGCGATTAACAAGTTTGGGGAAGCCAACGCACTTCGCCTAAACGAAAACGAAAAATTGTACTGCGATAAGAGGTAAAAAAAAAATGAAATTTATTGTGTTATCTCAAAATGATGTGTTGTGGGCTCGATAAAGAATTGTGCAGGCGTGATGCCTTATCAATTGATATTGATAGGTATTCACAGTGCAATTTAATACTGATCCCAGCATTTTTTATCTGTTTTATTGTGTTTCAGAAAAACTTCGGAAAATGGAAGAATCGCGGAGAAGCAATATCTCTGCAGAAATTCCGTGCTTACCGATCTCTACGAGATCAAGCATTTTAGATCAATCTACAATGTATTTATCATAGTCCTTGTCGTACTGTCTCTCAATACAATAACGTACGATTTGCTGCACACTGGAACGTAAGTTTTTTTTTTAGCTTTATTTCAACATTAAGTTCGCACAAGCTATATTTCTACATCTATCGCT
Source organism: Perithous albicinctus (assembly GCA_964016905.1). NCBI lineage: Eukaryota > Metazoa > Arthropoda > Insecta > Hymenoptera > Ichneumonidae > Perithous > Perithous albicinctus. The sequence continues at coordinate 16,363,172 of OZ024691.1, read as the reverse complement.
AATTATCTTATTATTTTTAGGACAAGTTTTGGTCTAAAACTGATAGTGTTGGGCTTCGCAAAATTTACAGGGGTGATAGAAATCTGGATGGTAATGGTCGCTGCAAGTTTTAGCGTTTATCCTGCCACCAGTTACTGGGCCCACAGACGTGTAAAAATATCGCCAAAATGTGAGTGTCACAATAATACGCTGTTAAATATATTTGTAATTTTTTAAAAATTATCGAACATTTCATTCATCAGCTGGCGGTTTAAATTTAATATAGAAGTGAGAGAGAGTTACAAACTTTTATATTAAATTTTCTGATTTTCGAAATATATATTTAGTAGGGTGTTTAAAAAAAATTCACTGCTTTTCTTGCTTCTCCCACCGTGTTAAAGTTTAGATTTCGATCTTGCATTGGCAATGCCAAACAATTTTAAACGGAGCCGCATTGGAGGTTTTCACGTAAAAATGTCGCACCTTTGAAACTTTATTGTCAGCTTCCCCCTATCGTGAGGTATTTTCGTAAATTGAAAACAATAGTTTTACAGGGTGGAAACATAACTTTTTAAATTTAAGGTACGCTAAAAAAAATTGATTTTCTCTCTTTTTTATATAAGCAACAAAATCACGTTTTTTTTATGTTTCTCCCACCCTCTAAAAGTGTAGATTTCGACGTTGAAAGAAACCACGCGAAATGGGACCACTGTCAAAAATAAGTGAAAGACGCAAAATTTATGCCAGCTTTAAAAGTTAATAATAAACGTATCCCTTTCGCGAGGTGTTTTCGTAAATTTTGCTGGTGCCCCCTTTCACGAGGTATACTTCAAGTTCGAACCCTACACTTGTAGAGGGTGGGAGAAGCAAAAAAAAGTGATTTTTTTGGCCTACCATATTAAAAAGAAGAAAATAGAAATCAATTTCTTTTACAGTACGTAAAATAAAATAAAAGTTTCCATCACCTAAGATTATGTTTTCAATTCATAAAAACACCTCGTTAAAAGTGGGACGCTAACAATTTCGTTTTAGAGGTGCCCCATTTTTGGGTATAAACCTCGAATACGGCAACTTTTAGAATTTTTTGCCACTGCTCCCCTTATGCGAAGTTCATTTCGAGTTCGTAATCTAAACCTTGACATGGCGGAATAAGCAAAAAGAAAATAGTGCTTATTTTTTAAACACCCGAATATTTAGTATAAAATACTATCATTTTAAACTTCACTTACATATTAAACTGAATGTGTTCATTTATTTTACAGCCTCTGAACTCAAAACTTGGGACTATGGATGGATTTTAATTTACGTGACTTTTCAAGTCATTTTTTTGATTTTTCCTGCTTACGCGATCGTTGCTGTAGGACTTGCGCCGGTTTCTAGAGTAGTTGTCCTCACGGAACAGGTAAGTTCTATAAAATTCGTCTAATATTCTAAATCACTTGAATAATTCAATCTGGCGAAATGGATCCTAAAAATGAAAGATTCTTGAGCTAACTTTACAAGGAATTAATATTGAAATTTCTTCTTTTAAAAAAAAAATCGCCTAAAAATCCTATATCATTGATAATTCGTAATGGCGTTCTGATAATGAGAAAAATACTCAGTTTTAAAGAGAATAAATTGTAGGATAGAAATTATCTTCATTATCATTTTTTCATCCATTTCATAAAAACGACTCTTCTGCAAGTTTTAAATTACGGAATATCATTTCGAACAATCGAGAACGTGGGATATGTCATGATTGATTTTTTTTTCGATTAAAATAAAACAGAAGCGTTTTTTTTCGCTCTGTATTTTCTTTCAATCCCCACTAAAGATGACTTGTAAAAGAAAAGTGTCATTTGACAACGGAAAAAATAGATGACGCCTGGCTTTTACCCTAAAACTTTATCATTTCTGTAAATAATGTAGAAACAATTTTTGACTTCTGATTCAAATTATAAAGAAGAAATATATGGAAAATTTTTAAATATTATTTAGGTCCGAATGATGATGAAGACTCATGCTTTCGTGAGAAGCACGGCTCCGGTAGTCACATCTCACAAATCACACTCAGAAGGCAAGGAGTTGACTTTTCCAGGTTTCTCGAAGTTTCTTTACTTCATGTTCGCTCCAACTCTCATTTATCGAGACAGCTACCCAAGGTAAAAGCTGTAAAACGAGATACAATCAACAGATAATTAAGGATTAACATTACACGTAAATTTATCTGTTTCTTTTTTTCCAGAACGAAGGAAATTCGCTGGCGATTTGTAATATGGCATTTAACGGAAGTCGTGCTAGTCATGTTTAATATGTCATTTGTTTTTGAACGATTTCTTTTACCACCTTTCGTTGAATTTGGCAAGCATCCCATTGACATGCGGACTTTTATTCTCTCAGCGTGCGGCAATTCTTTTCCGGGTTTTCTCATTTATCTCAGCGGTTTTTACTGTCTGCTTCATGCCTGGATGAACGCCGCTGCCGAGGTCATGAAATTTGGCGACCGATTGTTTTACAAAGTGAGTCAATTATTTTTTAAATAACTCGCAGTTATTTTATTTTTCGCTTCTTCTCAGGAGCAGAATTCACGTAAGCCCAAAGTAACGATCCTGAAGTTGAGAAGGAAAAAAAACATTCAGTCAAAATCATTGTTTTAAAAGTTGATTTCATCGTGCCTAATTTTTTAAACTGAACCCAACGTCAGAAAAGCGTAATGATAAATCGCTATATTTTCAAAGTTTTATGTTTTTTTTGTTCTATTATTACGGAAAAAATGAATATTCAAAATATTGATATACAAACGAGGTTTAAAATTCTTATTGGAGCAATACTTAGAAAAAGGAAAGAATTTAATGAATCAAATAATTTTGTTTAGGACTGGTGGAACTCAACGTCTTTCCAGACATACTACCGTCGCTGGAACGTTGTGGTTCACGACTGGCTTTATACATACATATACAAGGACATGTGCGAGCTTGTGACTCCAGGAAATCGATTTATCTCCACATCCGCTGTATTTTTCATATCCGCTATTTTCCACGAGTACATAATAGCCTTCACATTCGGTTTCTTCCTCCCAGTGATGTTCTGTATGTTCGCCATCGCCGGTTATCTCTTCGTCTTCTTTATTCGTACGGGCAGCCAAGCCGGCAACCTCTTGATATGGCTTGGCGTTTCCAGCGGCAGTGGTATCATGATCAGTTTGTACGCAATCGAATATTTCGCTCGCGTAAATTGTATACCTTATACCGAAGGGGTTTGGGACTTGCTGTTACCGAGAACATTATCCTGCATCTACAATCCTCAAACGACCCGATAACGAAATTCCACAAAAACACATGTACAGAAAAAAAAAAACAAAAAAAAAAACTTGTACAAATATGTTGATTTTTCAACTCCGCTTATATCTGTAATTCGGATTTAACAAGTTTAATTGTTATCTACCGTACAACGATTTTCTTTCACGTTGAAATAAAAATCTCAAAGCTCTTTCATCTACGATTGGATATAACAGCTCCACTGTTTACAAATTTCTGTACACTCAGGAAATTGCGCGATCATCACTAATTACTTATATTTTTACATCGTTGTAAATACAAATAAATAATTCGAATACGTTTTTAAAACAAAGAAATATATTTATTATCGAGCCTTACATAAATATTCGTAGGTCGCATATATCCGCAAAGATAGTACAACATGATTATGCATATGTACATCATCCGTACACTTATGTATAATTGCATACATATTAGACAGCCCGAAAAAAAAAACTTTTTGTTCTTCTACTTCTCACCCCATAAATCTGTAGTTTCGAACATAATATTGAACTTGATGAAAGTAGTCATTCTTGCGAATTTTTTGAGAGATGCGGCAACGGGTTTTTCTATTTCCCGTTTGATTAATATGTAAAATCTCAAATCTTCAAAAAGTAAACTTTTCCCTTCACGAAATTCAATATCACGGTCGAGACCACAGTTTGATGACGTGAAAGTAGAGAAAAAAAAGTTGTCTTTTTCTGAACGTCTAATACATATATACATGTATGTATATAAGCGTTTTGTCTCCTTAGTTCACCATTTACCTATACACAATTAATTAACCATATACGCTGAAATTTACATGTATACATATATTGCAGCCGTATACACGCGTGTACGCAAGATATTATTCATAGCTTTCGAGGAGACACACGTGTTCACCATACAATTCCGGTAAATGAACAAATTTCACAAATTATTTGTTCCGGTCACGTTTCATCGGAGATCCGCCGCAGCTGTTGTTCAATTTGGCAGTAAACTTTTGTTTTATTTTCTTGTGTTTAATATCTTTTTAGACCTTTGTACGAACGCGCACTGCTTCCCTCATAAATTTTCTTCACAATGGGGAAAATATTTGAAAGTATCGGTGAAAGCAGCGAGCCCGAAACTTATCTCTCGTTCACGAGTGAAAAAAATGAAAATTTGAAGAAGGTAACAAATCCGAGAACTTGTTCTCTGGGTATATGAACGCGTGCCAACTGGAGACTACCTTGGAAGAAATTACATCGAATATAAGGCAGTCGATAGCTCGTAGACTTTACGTTTTTTTTTTATTGTCCAGTTGTGTAAAGAAGGAAGCACGAAGGACGCAGAATTATATAGACATCCCATTACTTTCGTACGCACTCTTATTTATTTTTTATTTTATTGTGTTCTATAAATAATTTCATATATATTTTTAGAATATTCTACTGTTAGTAAGAAAATGTACGAGTTTAAAACCGTTACTAAAAAAGAATTGATGATAATGGAAGAAGGAAAGGCTGACTTTGTTCCTTTACTTTGATACTCAAAGGTTTTTCAAAATTAATTTTTAATAAAACCTTTAATCATTTTCCTATGAATATTCTACAAATAAAGTGAATGAAATAATTGATGATATAAATAATGAGAGTGAGATCGAAAGTAATGCTATGGTGAGAATTCTGAGAGGACAAACGTCGAATGTTTTAAGGGTAGGGAGTGAGGTAAAATTTACGGGCGTTTGTAGGACGAAAAGAAAGTAATTGGAATCGCTGTTAAATTGTTTGACCGACAACATATCGTCAATGTAACACTCTAAGTGCTTGATTTCGCTTGCACGATTTTCGGCAAAAGATGAAAAATCAATTGATCGGTTAAAAGAAGAGACTGCGACGTCGAAAGACGCGGCACTTTGAGTAATCTTCATTTGCCCATACCGACGAGGGCCTCGTCCATAAGTTCGTCATCGGTGATACACGGCGAGGCAACAGAATGCGGCGAGTGTGGTATTACTCTAGGCGACGGTGCGGGACTCTTAACGATATGAACACTGACCGAGGGACTCGGTGGGAAAGCGGGTGGAGGTGGTGGAGGCGGAGGAGTATTTCTTCTAACAGGAGCCGACTGAAGACTCATCGCTCTTTCGGGAATCGTTGCGATAGCGACTTTAGCAACGTCTTTTGGCGTTGAAAAATCCAACAGCATCTCCGCGACATCCTGCGAATTACCACCAATATTCGGTGTCGTTGATTTGTTAACAGTAGCGATAACATCGATCGGCGATGATGATCTCACCGATGTAGTTGCTATTGTTGAAATAACTGGCTGAACTTTATCCAAAGACTTTCTACTCTCGTCCACAGTTTTGTACTTATTTAAAGCAGCGTCCGCCGGTTTTGTGCTTAGATTTAGACTCTCCGTAGTATTGACCGCACCTGCAATTGGATTATTTGTAAGGTTCGACACAGCAGATGGTTTTACATTGACAATTGGATCTGCCGTTATTGCAGATTCCACTGGGATGTGACTCAAATTGGCAGCGATGATATCTTCGACAGGCGGAACAACTCCACCAACGGGCGTTGAACCGATTGTCGGCACGTTGCTTTTAAGAAATGGCTGCTGTGAAGATGCGGCAGATGGCGGTCGCGTTGTTGACGTTGTTGTCGTTAAATCCTTACAAGAATCACGAGATTCGTCTTCGGTGGACATTGAAAGATTCGTAGGAACGTCGGAATCGAGACTAACCGCGGGTGAAGTCGTAGTTGACGTTAAAGTTTGCGGTTGAAGCATCAAGTGACTTGCCGGACTCATAGCCGCTCCGAGATTCATTATTGGCAATGGATTCGCGGTTACAGAGAGAATTTCAGGTTTCGTTTGTGTTGGCTCTCGTCTAGATTGTATCGTTGCACCGTCGATAATGTCCGTCGACGTGGATTTTGGATTATTAGTCATAACATTCGCGGTAATACTCGAGAGTACCGGAATTTTCGTTTGTTCCATTTTGCTTGAAGTTATGCTATCAACGAGAAGCTTCGCGGTCGAATGTTCAACGCTAGAAGCCGGTTGCGAAAGTTTCTCGGCTGTGGATTTTTTTTCAGCTGTCTCAGCTGTATTTGCACGGGCGGATAATTTGGGTATTTGAAATTTTGTGTCCAGCTGCTTAATGAGACCCTCAACAACCAACTGAGGAGGAAAATTCGGCATGTTTGAGGGTGAAACGTGGGCCGCGAGAACTTTAAACGCTCTTTCGCTCTCGCTCTCTTCTCGCAATGCCGATGGACTTGCTTTTCTACCGTCCGCTGAGCTTTTCGAGCCAAACAAACCGCCACTTTTTTCCGAAGATTTTGGCAGTCTCGGTTTGTCCCGATTTCTGCTTAGATCAGTCGCACCGGAAGTCGACATTTTTGGCGAACCTGTCGACGATTTGGAGGTCGCGCTTTTCGCTAGGACACCACCGCTTATTCCGGTGGAACTCGAGCCTGACGAGGATTTCGGTGTTGATGACATCTTCTGTCCGGTAACGTTGATTTTGTTTCCCACTGACGAAGAAATTCCGCTTCCCTGTGTTGTTACTTTCATTGACGATTGTGTTTGCGGTTTTTTCGAAGCCGGACCCGAATTCACACCTGGTTTCAGTCCTGTATGTGTCTTTGGGGAACCGTTTCCCGATCCCGAGGACGAAACCGAAACACTCAAAGATCCACCGATTGTCGACGTTGTGCTCGAAGAGATTTTCAAATTTCCACCTGTTTTTGAGTCCTTGGCGCGAGTTTTGTTTATAGTAATTTTCATACCATCTGAACTGTGTTTTACCATGTATTCCGCGGGATTTTTCGCGTCCATTGAAGGACTACCGCTCTTTCCGGTACTTTTACCTTCACCACTGGTTTTCGTACCGGAAGAGCTTGGCGTTCGCTCTTTTTGACTTGAAACGCTACCTCCTTCGTTTCCACTTCCATTTCCGCTACCACCGGATTTTTGGCTACTTCCACCGCTAACAGCATCGTCGGTACAATGTTGGGCATTTTTTAATTTATCAATAACAGCGCTTAGAGAACCTTTACGATTTCGTGCCTGTTGTTGCTGTTGAGCCGTTGCAGATTTACCAAGATCAGAACTACCCGAAGGTGGTGTACTGCTTCCACTGCTCGGCAGGGAAGTAGGTGGCGTTTCACCACTGCTACTCGGAATTAACTCCAATTGTTTCAATTTCCCACTCGACGATTTTGTTTTCGGACTCTGTCTTCCCGATCCACTAGCACTAAAAGATAACGAAGTGGAGGAAGACGATGAAACATTCTTACGATCCTTTTCCCTGCTTGAATCTTTGCTGGATGAAGATTTTTGCTTGGAAGACGACGATGAAGTGGACGAAGTCGACGAAGTGTTGGATGTCGGATCGTTACAACTTTTGCTCGACGAAGAAGGCGAATTATTCGCAGCTGCAGATTTTAATGCCGACATTGAAGGTTTACCAGCGCTAGCGGAACTTCCGTGTTTTGGCGAGGAAGTGCCGTGTTTGGGACTCACGCTAGCTGGAACTGCCGAAGGCGCGTGTTTTGGACTATTGTAAACTGGCGAGTGTTTAGGGCTCTGTATAGATTTTCCAGACGCTGAAGCACTTGACGAAGAGCTCGAAGCGCTTGGATTCGACGCCGAGACATTTTGCTTCAAAGTAGGACTCGATTTTCCCACAAGAGCCAAAGGACTAGTGTGGGTAGGGGATGGATTAAATTTTCTTAAAGTCGTAGCGGGCGATGAAGGCCTAGAGCTTACATTTGGCTGAGGTTCCGTAGGTTTAATACTAACAGAAACAGGCTTGGAAAGGGGATCCTGCTGCGATTGTTTTGGTGGTAATTTATCCGGTGGGCCCATCGGACTATCCTCACGCTTTCTCTTACGTTTCTTTTCTAATCTTCCTTTCTCATCGCTTGTTTTACTCTTTCTATCCCGTCTCTCGTCCGTCATTCCCTTCATCGAAGGCGAAACAATAGGCGTTATTGTGATCGAGCTCGGCAGCGTTGTTTGCGGTGTCGAGGAAATCGGTATTATCTCAATACCCGGTCTTCTCTCTAACCCCATTCCCGTCAATACCGAATTGTAATTAGTAGTTTGACCAATTCCCGCGCTTGATATCGGTGTTATACTAACGGAAGGTGGTACAAGACTCGCGGCTTTATTATCATCAAAAACATTCGGGCTTTTCTTTTCCTCGCGATTCTTTCTCGATTTTCTTTCACGTTTCATTATCTCCCCGTAATCATCGGGTAAATCATGAACTTCCATAACTTCGCTCTCATTTTCGACATCATAATCGGAGCTTCGTGTATCACCACTGAGAATATCTGCGGCATCGAGATTCGAAAGATCCAAACTGTTAACAAGACTAACAGCTACCGAAGTGGGTGTTGGGGTTCTCGTGCCATTAGCGTTATCTCTACCTGTGGGTGTTCCCAATGGTGTAGAATCCGAGCTCGAACTTTCCAATAAAATTTCGCCCAAATCGTCGCCCTTGCTCTTTGGACTACGCCACATTCCGTCGGCGGTTTTGCGTTTACGCGTTTTTTTCGGTCTCTCGCTTGACGAAGGATTTGACGTTGATAATCCACCAACCGGTGAACTACTTTTTCCCTGATTGAGCAACGCTCCTAGCTGAAGGGGATTCAGCATTGCAGATGTATTTGGTGTATCGGATTGGCCGGAATACGACGGAAAACCGATACTATTCTCCGTTCCGGCATCTAAAAAAGACTGCTGCTGCTGTTGTTGTTGTTGCTGTTGTTGTTGTTGTTGTTGTTGTTGTTGCTGCTGCTGCTGTTGTTGTTGTGGCTGTTGTTGTGTTTGTTGTGGTTGCTGAAGCTGCGGCTGTTGTTGTTGTTGTTGTTGCTGTTGCTGTTGTTGTTGCGGCTGTGATGATGAATTTCGACTTAAACCATTGCTACCGTTGTTACCATTCATTCCAGGCTCCTGTTTGATCTTTGGCTCGCTACCTTCGCTAAAATCCGGCAAACCCGGTTGACTGCTGTTGTCGTGACCGTTTTGACCGGAACCAAGGCTACCTACACCATAATTTCCACCGTTTTGCGTTCCCCCACCAGTTCCACCACTACCTATGTTTCCGACACTCGGTATTGTGCTTGTACGACCCTCCCATGTTTTTATCAATGTTCTCATTGTTAATGGTATGCTAAGGCACCTTTGCAACACTTTACCGACTATCTCTGATGTAGACTCGGTGTTTTTCATACTGACACCATAGAGCTTGCATTTTAGCGCGGAAATATCGGTGAGATCAAGCTCAGCAGTTGCCATTGTCTCCTCGAATGGATGCTCCAGGCTCACCGACACGTGCTGCCACGATAATGCACTCACCTCGAACATCGTTGTGTGCTCGATATCCTGACGTGCCATAGCGCGAACGCAACTGCTTAACAAGGAGTTGAACAACGCTTGCTGTCGTAGATAAGTGAGTATTTGCGGCACGTGCGCCGGATGAGTAAAGGGAATGCTGCCCACTAATACACCCTCCATACACTTGTTTTCTGTCATGAAATAACAGTGCTGTTGGTCCGGCAAAGTCTGCGAAATTGATATGGAGATTTAGTGTTAGTTTCGTTCACTAGCCGTATTTTTACAATACAATTACCGGACAAAACTTAACTGTAAGAATTCATATTAATAAAGAAGCGAATGAAAGTTTCATTTCAACTCCGCGTAAAAGTTAGACGCGCGCACGAGTTTTTGCTATTATTTTTTAAAATTATTATCAGAAGTGAGAAAAAACATTGTCAAACTTACAAAAAAAAAACAATATTTGTTAAACAAGTAGAAAAAAATCCGATTGGTATTACGTAGTTGGATGTAAATGATATACTTGAAACCAATTAAATTTTTTTTTTAACATACTTTTTTTTCAACCTTAAAGATTGTTTATGAGCAAGAAAGTGTTATTTATTTAATGCCTACCACATAAAGTCCCCGATTGTTCCGACAATCCAATTGACCGCCACTCGCGTGTTGAACTATAAGACTGAGAAGTGGATGCGGTGCGGATATGTCGCTGCATTCAAGTTCCGTTACTTTTTGTATTCTGTGCACCAATTCCATGCACATTGGCATTTTCTTGGCTAGCTTGAGAACGAAGCAGGCGGGAAGCATCGACGAATTTGCTCCGACCAGAGCCGCGTAAGACGGAGTGCTGATAAATAAATCATACATAATAAATGATTTTAAAAATCGTTGCAATAAACGATTATATTCTATTCGATTCGATTCAATAAGATATTTCGGTGTTGAAAAATTACAAACTTCTTTCCTGATGGGCTTCTATTCACGGTAATTATACTAGATGTTGGTAATTTATGCGCCGTCGAGCCTTCCATGCAAATTGTTACCGAATGACCGATCTTTCGCTGTATCACGGCCTCCGGACTCAATTGATCGCAAATTCGGTTTTCCTGGTTTATAAGATCGTAGGGCGAAACAAAGTAAGTTAATTTCATGGGATGGCCGCCTTTTCGCCTCTCCAGAATACCTATTTAATGATAAATAGACATTTTGTAGAACAAAGTAAATATGCGAGGACGCTATGAGAGGAATTTTTCGAGACTCACCGACTGGACTTTTGTGTACGAGATTAAATGGCTCCTTCATGAAAGTCTGCAACTGCGCCAAAACTCCGAGATCCGCTTCGAGGGACTGCAGAGCGCTAAACGCCTTGCATTTGACTTTTTTATCGGCATTTAACTGGTAAATAGACGCGAGACCCTCCAATTGGGCCGTAAAGTCGAGAAAGTCGCCTCGCGAGAGACAAGACACCAGTTCCTCGCAACTCTGCAACAAAATTAAAGTATTTTTCACGAAATTGATTTTTTAATACAAATTAAAGAATTATTGGGAAAAAAATCCAGTTATGTTTCTTACTATGTACAAAACTGGTACCGAATTTTTAGAATTCTTCCAAGACATTTTGACAATATGCAAAATGTCAGAAAATTTCCACCACCATTCAACTGCATGTTTCAATATGTTAATAATTTATAACGGAAGTTGACCCACCTGCTGCTCGGTTTTTCCCTCATGATGAATTTTTACATCTTTTACTACACCCGTGGGTTCCAGAAGAACTTCCACAAAAAACATATCAGAAGTTATGAAAAGTTCTGTTCCAGGTGGTCCGGACATCATAAACTTCAGCCTATTGGATATAATAATAAAGATGTAATGAAAGAGAAAATTATTATGAGTAATTAGGTAAAATTTTGAATATGGGGCATTCTATATGAATTTCGCCGCACAAAAAGAAATTCCCAAAAATGGTCTAAAAACCAGGTTCAGGTGTATCAATAGATACGTCAAATTTGAAAACAAAATAAAAATACTTGCCGGAATATGCGAATTTTTTCATTTTTCGTTTAATTCGTAATATCTCGAAAACGATTAATCGTATCGAAATCAGTAACAAAATACGAAAATGTGCGTTTTTACATGACCAACAAGAACATTTTTTATTCTGGATTAATTGTGTAATTTAAGGCCACATTTTATGGCAGAAACAACAAAAACGATTTGTTTTTTTTTAATAGGAGGTCTTCCGGTTTCGTTACCGGGAAGAATGCCTCGAAGTCTGTAAGTGATCGCCGAATTTTGAGTATTTTTGTTTTCATGGGATTACAAAATGTTTATAAGTTAAAGCATTTAAAAAAAAATCAAATACATAAAGAAAGCTAATAAAAATTGTTTAAACTTTAAAGTATCAAAATAAGTAATACATATATTGGGCAGATAATTCTCAGTACCCCTCATCAAGTGCTATAATATAATAATAAAAGGAGTTATATAGTTTTTTTATCGAATATCGCGATTTTCCTTCAATTACAACGTAATTACTTCCCAAAGTAAAAAATTTCGACGTTAAACTGCTATATCATTCCGAAGATAGAGTTTTCTATAAACCGGACTTTATCAAAAATATTGGTATGTACGCAGAACATGATGAAACAATTGATATCGTCGATAATAAGCGTTCTGACATTGAAAAAAGAATATCCTTTAAAATTTTTTTAAATTTAAAAGAATATCTATTTTAAATTAAATATTTAAATTAAAAAAAAAATACTCAAAATTCGTCGATCACTTACAGACTTCGAGGCAATTATCCCGGGGACGAAACGAAAAATATTTTTGTTGTTTTTGCCATAAAATGTGGCCTGAAATTACACAATTAAATCTGAATACATTTTTTTCTTGTTGGTGGTAGAAAAACGTTTTTTCGTTTTTTAGTGATTTACGATACAATTAATCGTTTTCGAAATATTACAGATTAAATGAAAAATTTACATATTACTGCAAATATTTTATTTTTATTTTAAAATTTGGTGCATCTATCGATACCACTGAACCTGATTCTTTTTTTTTTAATTGAGAATTTTTTTTTGTATGGCGAACTTCATATGGAATGCCTCATATATCTTTGTAACATTATACTACTATGTTATACTAGAATATTTTATGTACTTGTAAAATAAATTTTTCTGAGACATAAATAAATAAATAAATGTTGAAACTCAGATTTACCCTAGCTGTCTGGTCAGGCTCTCCAGGCGTTCCACCATGGATTGCAAGGAGGTCACCTTTATCGAATGCTGAAGAGTATCCAGACATTTTTGCAGCTGACCTTTTTCTACACTATCCAAGGCAAACCGTTTGTCCTGTAAATCAAGCCGATATCTTATAAAATCTTATGCATAAAAAAATGTTTCACTTAAGAAAAATTCAAACTCACCAGCATTGCCATTCTAAGATTTTTTGCAGTTTCGACAAGACTCTTAAATCCTGTCGCTTTGGAACGAAGCTTCTCCATGAGAAGCTCCATTTGCCATTCTTTTGCCTTATCCGTGCCAGTACCACCTCCTGTGGGCAATTGCCCAGCTGCATACAAAATAAAACATATAAGAAAGTTAAATCATGGTTGCAGGAACAATCTCATGAATGTTATAAGCACATTTCTACACTAATTAAGAGGTAATTGTAAAATTTCAAAATGGTAGTTTCAGGGAATGAAAAATTTAGTTGTCAATTTGTATAATGAAGCTTACAAAAGTGAAATTAAACATTAGTAAAAATTATTATAAATATGTTATTTTTTGGGTGCAATTTCATAAAAGTGTAGGCATGAGTTTAATTCGCATAATATAATAGTAATTTCAATAAATTAGATTGAATTATCAAGTCTACAATAAAACCAATTAATTACCATTAATTACTTAATGTGGCCTTGTAATAATTATAATTATTTAAATAAAATACAGATAGAAATAGAGTGTTTCTTCTTTTTGCAAGATTATTTAAATAATATTCTTTAGATGATTATAATCGCGACGGGAGGTGAATATTTTTGTTTTACATTTCAAAGCGCTACTTGATCTACATTAAAAAGTTACGTAGCACTTACCGAGGGGCTTCTGGCCGTTCGCTGCATCCATGTATCCCTTAACGGGCTAACACGGATGTACTTGACACTGGGAATATAATAATTCCAGTGGTATTACGACGAGCGCTACATCGAAAAACGTTCTACATGATGACAGAAGTAAGGAACCGCTAAGGCTACTTGCTTCAAACCACGTCTCCCTGCGTGCCACTCTCGCACTGACTCTCTAACCGTCTAACCTTTGCACATTGCGAATACGGTATTAAGCGCACCACCCGACGCATCGGCAGCTTCCCCACGGGCTTTTCGCCAGCGACCAACCGATATGTATGCCTTTATTGTGTGTAGGCACCGCGCGACTTGTGGACTTACACATACACAGGCACAAGACGCGTCACAACTCGACGACGACGACGACGACCAAAGCAATGTGCAAGGCAAACCCCCCCAACACGTCTTATGGGATGCTGCCTAAACCCTCGCCAGTAAATTCCCCGATTATGGAACATACAACTTTCACAGCTGTGCGCATCTTTTAGCCACGGTTTACAGCTACAGACACAGACGAGACTAGCGTTGGGAGACGGTAAATTACTGGTTAAATATCCGTTGAAGCGTAGCTATTTATCGTCGCTTTTGCTTTCGGTCAAATATAAATTTTATTGTATTTACTGGTATTTATAACAAAATATCCACAAATGTCTACCCTTCTTTCTTGTTATTCGAAAAAAAGAATGAAATTTCTTGAAAATTTATATTTTTATGTAAAAATACATTTTTTAAATATTAAACAAAAATGTACACACTTACTCATATTCAGAGTCAAAGAATAGAAATTCGTAGATTCGACAAAATCACTATTTTATTTTGATACAGTAATTTGACAATTGAAAAATTCAGTTTTTCAAATAAATTGTGAGTTCAATGTAGCTGTTAATTTTTATGTTCGAACACGTTATTTACCCTTACGTGAAAGCTTGCTTACCTGAAAAATAAATATTTTGTTGTTGTTGTTGTTTATAAACATTTTTTAAGCCCGTTGCCCTTCAAGTAAATAAAATCATATCAGCGCGTTAGCTACACGATTTGCCATATTTCAAATTTAAATTGAAAGCAGTTGAATTTTATGTATTGGCAGTTTCATGTTTAATAAAACTATAAATTTAGGTAAGCATATGGTAAATAAATAAATAAATTTACCGGTAAGGATAAAAAAATATCCACGATGACGAAATGATCGCGAAACGGATTAATTTTAATTCTATTGGGCTTCAGACATTATCAGGACGTTACTATAGGTTGACTAAATATCCTTTTCCCTTCACTCTCGCTTCTCTCAATATTTCCACCAATTGCCTTCTTCCGTACTTGCGTCTCATTCATTTTTACTACGCGGTCCATTAGAAACAGCCTATTTGAAACTTGGAACAATCTTGTAACAGTGATGGACGCACGTTTTCTAACCTAAAAAAATATTTCGTTCATATAACCTGCAGAATTTTGTCCGTTTAATAAACTACAAAAAAGTGAAAAAAGTAATCAAAGGGACTTGAAAAAAAATTGTTTACTAAAAATCCATAATCTTTGAGCTAAGATTGTTATTATTTTTATGCAGTGACATACGAGTAAATAAAAGCTTACGAAATTTTTGTAAAAGCCGCTAATGCTCTTTCATTTGTAATTTGCAGTTTCAACAATATTCAAAATATATCTAACTCGTATTAAAAAATGTTGTTCAATACCCTACAATTCTCTGTGCGATGTATTCAGAGAAACGTTCTGAGAGGGCAAAATATTACACCACTGATAAAAACACAGAGATTCAAAGATTGGGCGCATCGCAGGCCGGTTGCTGTAATAAATGAAGAAATAGTTTTGGACGATGCGGAAGAAGCTCCGAGACCCAGGAAATATGTCAATGAGAATGATGAACATCAACCGTTAAGACAAAGACCAAGAAGGACATACCAACATCCAAAGAAAGTTGAACCGGTTGTGAAAAGCGACTTAACGTTCAAAGAAGATGGAACTCCAAATTTTACAAAATTGGCAGACATTGAAAGAACTCTAATGTATGATTTTTACTATTTATTACAAGTAAAAAAAAATTGAAAAGAATTAATATATTTTTTTTAATAGCTATAGGCCATTTAATTTACGCACTTTGGAAGGAAGAAATAAAACATTTTTTATTCTAGTACATTACAACATTGCGTTAGTGTACTGACGCTGATTTTTTTTAGTCTTACAGTATTTAAGGATTTGTAGTTAATTTAATGTTTTTTTCCAGGAATCTCATGATGAAACTAAAATCAAGAAAATTGAGGGAGAAGAATCATCAGATTATGATAGAAGGTCATAGACAAATAACAGATGCCATTCAAGCTGGTTTAAAGCCAGAAATAATAATTTCCAGTAGAACAGCGGATGTCATGAAGTTGCCACTGCCTGAGAAAGGGATACAGCTTTACAAAGTGCAGTATAAGACAATTCAGCTGTGGTCTAATCTCACAACAACACCAGGAATTATTGGTAATTTTCATAAGGCTGAAAATTTCTATTTTATTTTAGTAATTATAAATGAGTCATTCTCGTTAAAATTTTCCGTCGCGCGATTCTGATGTTATTTCGTGAAGTAAATTTAATCTTTTTGCTTTAGGCATTTTCCAGATTCCCGAATCATTTGAAAGGCCATTGACGAAGGATACGATACCGCTTACAATAATATGCGATAATGTGAGAGAGCCTGGAAATTTGGGGTCAATATTACGAGCAGCAGCGGGCGTTGGCTGCGAGCGGGTTATCTTAACCAAAGGTCTTTTATTCAATTTTTTTAACTTTCAACTCGGAGTTGTAATTCATCTCGTTACTGTTTTATTTACGTTCACGTCGTAAGATAAATTCTTACGGCAATGAAATTTGATACAATTATTTGGAAATGTTTGGATGACCGGTTCTTTTTATAATATGCGATAAATATTATTTATATTTATCGCATAAGTAATAAACACCATAAATTTATGGTGAGCTATCTACAATAGTTAGATACTTTTGACGCAGGCCAAAATATTTGTTTTAGAAGTCAACAATATATATTTTCTCTTATAACATCAGCAGTCAAACAAATGAGATATTCTGCATTGAATATCGGCGACTCCCTCCCCTTAAAGTAATGAAATGATTACAACTGCGTTTCTATTGTACATGATACATATTTTTTAAACAAATTATTTAACTGTATAATAGGCTGCGTTGACGTTTGGGAGCCAAAAGTATTGAGAAGTGCCGCTGGCGCGCATTTTCGCATATCTATCTCCAAATCGCCCGATTGGGACGATATAAAGTCGTTGATAAGTCCAATAGCGAAAATATTCGCAGCCGACAACAATGCGACGATAAATGAAGAATTGCAGAATACTTCGATCACCGAAGAGGATGTCAACTCCGACAGTGATGACAAAGCAGTGTCATCGTTGTCCCCGTCTGAAATCGACGAGTTAAATAACAAAACGGACGAAGAATCGGTAGAAGATGACCTAAATAATGCGCAAGATGAGAATAAGGTGGAATCGCCTGGAGAAATGCATCAAGTCAGTCTGAAAGAGTTGGCAAGTTATCTTCCGGTAATACCTTATTATGCAGTTGACTACACAACCAACGAAGTCGTTCTCATTGTCGGAGGTGAAACTGAAGGCTTGAGCTACGAAAGCATTAAATTACTTCGCGAAAATGATGGAGCTAGAGTCAACGTGCCTTTGACCAACGAAATTGAGAGTCTCAACACCAGTATGGCGCTTGGCATTGTCGCTTTCGAAGTCAAACGGCAATTTGCGATTAAAAGAGGTTACCCCGCGACACAATAATTTTTTAGCGATATTGTTGTAAATATACATAATAACAGTCTCTTCATGATTCATTATACTCTTTAAGTATTCATGTTCTTTTATAATAGGTAACTTTACCATATTGATAAGAAATTAAAAAAAAACCATCAGCCTGAGTTTCATAAAAATGTCTTGATGGTAAAATTACGAAGAAGAAAATCATGACCAGGTATTTTTTAACCAGATGGAATATTACCTATGGTAAAATTACAAAAGTCGAGTAAAAAATGTTTGTGGAAAATCTCGGTGCCAGTTTTCCAAGTAACCATGACACCGTGATGTTAATTTAGTTTTAATCCGAAATCTTTTCAATTTGAAAAAATTGACACAAACATTCTGTGAATTTTTTCAACACAATTATCCAATTTAGTTTTTACTGCGTAAATTTGATTTAATTGCGGTGAATAATTCGGAAAAATTCCGTCGGGTATTTTGACATTACAAAATTATGAGAAAACGAAAACGGGCAAAATACGATATTTTTATGAAATAAACACATCGCTTTCGAGGTTGGACTGCAATTGGCGATGAACAGTCACTCCGAAATACGATAATTTTCCATCGATATTATTGTAAATGTATATAATAACAATCTCCAAATTTCATTAAACTCTTTTACTGTCGACGTTTTTTTCTCATTGTTTCGTTGAATTCGGCGCCGTATTTTAATTGCCGTAACTTGGTACGCTGCCAATCCTCGACGAATGACAATAACGCCACGTTAATTTTCTATATGCAATTACGAGGCAATCGAGTGAATGCTATCAGAATTGCCAGATTAGCATAAACATCCATATGCCCAGGGGAACTCCATTATGGTTATATCGCGAGAGCGGCTCTCATAGCCGATGAGCCTATATGTTGCTCTTCGAAATTATTGGAATTCGCGTAATCAAAGGTCAATGCGCACTATTTGTAATTCCAGAATTGAATATTGACGAGCAATGTCGTTTTCCGCTATGAATTTCCAATAATTACATGCAGAATAGTAAATATTTTCAAGTACAACCGTTTTAGCAATTCAATTTGCCAGTTTTATAAATCGCTTAAAGGGTAACACCACTGTGAAGGTTCGAAAAAAACTCATATTGTCGTATTTAATTTAATATTTAAAGATTGAGAGAAGGTTATTTGATTAAGTATACTTTAAATGATCTTTTCACCAATTGTTATTTTTTTTTTTTAAGCTTTTAATTCTAAACTTTTAAGATACAACGTGATGGTCCATCAAAATATGGTCTCCACATGCATCAAGTATCCCGGTGGTGGTTTATCAAGAAAAAACCCAAATGTTTTCATAATCTTTATGGTTGTAGCTGTCTTTAAGCGTAGTCCTTTTTTTTAAATTTAAATAACTATTTTTAAAGGTTCCTTGAAACAAAAAAATATATATATAAAAAAATTCGGAGTCGACATTTTATTTAAAAAATAAATAAAACAAAAAATTGCCGCGCGGATTAAAAATGTATTCGTTTTTTCCCTTAAATAATACATTTAATTAAAAAAAAAAAACAAGTAAAAGTCAGCTTTTTTCGATCCATTACCGTGATATTACCCCTCAAATATCGCTTTATTAGCACACTTATAATGAACTGGTTCTGCAGAAACGCAGGTTTTTTTTTGTATGTGAAAAAAATAGGAGTTGTTTCACACGCGCAAAAATGTGTGTTGTGCGGAGAGCGTTCAATGCGTTCTATAGATGTATACACGAATGTTCGCTGGTATCGCCAAACGTGGACAGTGCACAGTGGAACCCTTTAGAGCCATTGTTCCGGAGACGAGTGCAACGAGGGCTGACGCAAGCACCTTTGACTGCGATACGAGCAACAACTATCGGGTGTTGCGGTACACTGCAACCGAAGGGAAGCTAATAAACGCTATTAAACAATAGCGCCCCGGGAGAGCTCGTCGCTCGCATACTGCAGTAGTGCGTTTAATTGGCATAACAGCTCTTCAGTTGTGTAAACGTGGCGAGCGTACGAAAAAAAAAATTGATATCCCCAGAGTATATACGTTTTCGGTTGTAGCAAATACAATTTTCAATCACTACCGGTTATTCTTTAAATAAGCGACAAATTCTCCGGCCGAAAAAATTCCCACTGGCCTCTTGGGAATATTTTCTTGGATTTTTGAGTCTTTTTCTTAAAACATCCGATAAATTTGAAATCCTACGGTACATTAGAGTGTTTCCTAGAGAGAGGTACATTAGAGTGTTTACATTTTTCACAAAGCCACCTCTATGAGAAAGCTTATTTATTATTTTTGACTTCCCCATAGAGGTGGCTTTGTGAAAAATGGAAATTATAATGAGGAAGCAATTTGCAAAGTTCTACTTTGAAACTTTTTAATTTGAATAAGTAGTTTTTTCAATGCGTTATCTCTATATCTTTGGTAGTTACGGGTGCGACAACACAAAAAAAAGGTGCAAAGTAGAACTTTGCACATTGCTTCCTCATTAATTTCCATTTTTCACAAAGCCACCTCTATGAGGAAGGTTATTTATTATTTTTGGCAAAACACAAAAAAAAAAAAACAATCGCTCATGTTATTCAAATTTTATAGAAAATTTCAGTTATTTGAACCATTCTCGAGTTGTAGTATTTTAAATAAAAAATTCAAAAAAAGTAAATATTCAGAACTTTTGAATCCCTCAACCGATTGATACGAGCCAAATTCAATACCAAACTACCTTTTAGTGCTATCACGACTTGCGTGTAAAGCTTCAGCTCGATGACCCAAATATTGTGGCAGTTATACTCTTGACGTCCTTTTCGTCACACACACACACACACACATACATCCGGACGCCGGCTAAAAATTCCATCTCTCGACGTTTTAGACTATTTGAAGTGAGTCAACATTAAAATTTCGAAAAAATGTCTTTTCTCAAAAACGTAGCTTCCTCTATGAGGAAGCAAAATCAGCTAATATTACTCGTCATAATCAAATTGATATATTACGTTTTGCACATTGGTTCCCCATGATCTTTGAATGTTCACAAAGCTACCTCATAGAGGAAGCTTTTCAGACATTAAAAAAACCATGACGAAGCAATGTGCAAAGCTCTACTTTGCATCATTGTTTTAATTAAATAAACAAATATTATATATAATTATTTGCTCTCTTTTCAAATTTCAATTGATTTAGTGTCTGTTGACCAGAATTTGAGGAAAACGTTAATTATTTAAATAATTCAAAATACCATAAGATCCGAACCCCTTCACCGATAATCACCAAATTTGTTACATAGCAGTGTAGAGTATTATTTTTCATCTGTAGAAAATTTCAGTTCATTAGGTGAGATTTTACATGAGTTAGAGCAAAATGAAAATTTTTCGAAAAATTCAAAATCCCATAAAAACCAAATATATTTGCCAATTTATCCCAAATTCAATACCATTCGTTCTTTGACACAGCTTTATTTGTAAAAAAAATTATTTAGCTCTAGCTAAAAATTCGCGGTAACTAGAGCGCGAAAGGGCATTTTTCGAAAAATGCAAACTTGAATAAAATTTGAGCGGATGATTGAATTTTTTTGAAACTTTTTGCAAACATAGTTATTCACCTGCCCCATATATGAGCCAAATTTCAGCTCGATTGTTAAAGCAGTTCTTGAGATACGAAGGTTTGAATTTTGCATGCCGGTCACATTCATCTCTCGACGTTTTTCACGAAAACAAAGCTTCCGCTATGAGGAAGCAAAAACTGAAAAAAAGAAAAAAACGACGTCGGACATATGGATGTCAGTCGATTTTTCATTCGAATCACGGCTATGAATATATTTATACATTTGGATTTAATGCTGCGACGTGAGGAACCCCTCGGAACAGTTGATTAATAAAAAAGCTTTTAAAAATTTTGCCACGATTTGACGAGTGTCAAGTGCTCCAACCTCCCTTAAAAAATGAAGCGTTCGCAATTTTTTTTTTTCTTTTTTTTCAATAAAATTCGCATAGAAAAGGTATAATATAATAAATCACTGGAATGATATTCTATTTTCTGGTCGCCCTCTGTGTGTCCGATCGCTATGAGGTCTCTAGGGTATAGAAATATACATATATACTATATCTCCGTCGGATGAGGAGCTGAAGCAAATGCAGCGCCGACTGAAGGCACTCATCGCGAATTCGAGTAACGCGCTGCTTTTTCCCTGGAGAGAATATCTTATAAAGTCGCGAGGGTATATTCTTCGTTGTGGAGCGCTCGCGCGACCGAGAAACCTGCGCTAACTCTTCGTTCTCCGTGTCGACTTTTCTTTTTATCGCCTCTTGTCGGCGTGTCGATGAGCTTGCACGTTGGCCTGTGTATTATTTCCCTGTCGACACTCACGTCCGGTTGTTACGATCCAAAGTTTCTACGGGGCTCTCTCTGCGCTATGCGCTCGTGTGTGTGTGTGTGTATATATCTGTTGGTCTAGGCATATATTTACTAGCTCGTACTCGGTTTCCAGGAAAGGAATAATCATGGAGCGGCGGCGCACTCGTATACAGACTCGCTTCATCGTGCCGCTCGTAGAACTCAATTGTCACGATAATCGAGACTCTTCTTTGTACTCACTTCCTCTCGTTAAAAAGAGAATACTAAAAAAAAAAAAAAAAAAAAAACGTAGTCGATATTTACATCAAAGCTTCTTTTACTTAGATAATGGGAAAGAAAATTCGTGGCAGAAAAAAATACAGACATTGAATAGGAAAATATATTTTTGCATGACTCTTTTATCGAAAAACCCAAAAACGGATATGGAGAAACAAATTATGTTTACAGGAATTTAAAAAGAAATTGTTTTGGTTTCGTAGGAAAATGAAATAAACGTACAATGAAACTTTTTGTTACATTTTTTGGCACATACAAATTAAGCGCAATTTCTGTCGAAAAAAAACAGAATATATATATATATGGGGCATTATACACCGAACGGACCACCTTTTACCATGACCATCGTCGATATAGTTGATTATTTTTTTAGATATTCACCCCAATGAATGGAGCATTTTTGCTTTTTTTTTCAAATTTTTCATCGCGTACTTCGGGCACTTGTGAATTTCTAAAAATTGCTCGGAAAATTACGATTAAAAACTTTCGAATAAACGTATAGTAAAAATAAAAAACGCGTATAGAAGTTTTTTTCATTTTGAAGCATATTTTAATGCCAATATATTTGAAAAATTCTGCAACTCCTCCGAAGCGTTGATTTTTAATTAATAAACATAAAAATCGTTTTTTCAAAAATTTGGAAATTTTTTATTTTTTCCGAAAAAATCTCTGAAATACTACTAATAAAGACGAACATTTTAAGACTAGACGGGAAGTGGGACCAACTTTTTACGAATTTTTATGAGAGTTTAAAAATTAAATAAAAAATTTAAACTCTCACAAAATTTCGGAAAAAAATTGTCCCCCTTCGGGACAAAAAATTGGAGTGGGACAATTTGTCGATGTTTTTTTTACGAGAGTTTAAATTTTTTTCTAATTTTTCAAACTTTCGTTAAAAAAAATAAAAATAAAATATATATCCTACTCCCAATTTTAAGTCCCAAAGTGGGACAATATTTATTTCGATTTTTTATGAGAGTTTAAATTCTGTATTTAATTTTTAAACTCTCATAAAGAATCGATAAAAATATGGTCCCACTTCCCGTCTACGCTTAAAATTTTCGTCTTTATGAGTTGTATTTTAGATATTTTTTTCAGAAAAACTAAAAAATGTCCAAGTTTTTGAAAAATCGATTTTTATGCTTATTAATTAAAAATCAATGCTTCGTTCGAGTTAAAGAATTTTAAAAATTAATTGAAATTAAAGTACACTTCAAAATGAAAAGCTTTTAAGCAGGTTTTTTTACGATACGACTCATATCCAAGAAGATACGTGAATTAGAAACTCTTTAATCGCAATTTTTAGAAATTGACAAGTGCGCGAAATATGCAATGAAAAATTTGAAAAAAATGAAGCATGCTGCATGTCCATTGAAGTGAATGACTAAAAAAAAATAATCAACTACATCGACGATGGTCGTGGTAAAAGATGGTCCGATCGGTATGCCCCAAATATAAGAACTGTATTTTTATTTTTTCGATGCCCCTGAAATAATTTCTACTGATTGAGGTAAGATATAAAATGACAATAAAAGTCCGAGTTAATCGAAAACACCATTAACTTCCTTCTTTCATCGGCGCGTGTTGGAAAACTAATCTATTATGTAAAGCATATTAGCTCAACAAGGTATAAGCTCTCGTAGGAAGCAAGGTTTTAAATTAAAAACATAGCCGCATGAAGTTGGATCGGTGCGAAGGTGCGTGGCAACACACAAGAAAGGTGCCTAAACGTTTCTAGGTATACTCCCCTTTCGGAAGGTTTCCACTCAGATGATCTCGAAAGCACGTAATGATCACCGCTGGAACTAACGATTTTCTCCTCGTTAAGTTTAACGAAGTAGAAAAAAAAAAGAAGCATTATTCGGTTGTTTCGCAAGAAGGTTTTTAATTAATTTCACCAAAATAATACGATGAAGTATCAATCATTTCCTGTTTAAAATTTAAACAATCGTATCGTCACCCGAAACTCGATAATATTCATTTAGAATGCTTACAGTATGTTTATACTTTCTTAGCGTGCATTCAGCTACCAATCGACCATATATTATGTCAGCAGTGCGTGAACCCGAAGAATTATGTACGTAAGATTAGTAAGTACAGAGTAAGTAAACTATGTCAGGAAGGTGGGCTTTTGTAGAATGCAGGTTCAACGTAGCGAAGGATAAGAAGGTACAAAAAAAAGAAGAAAAAAAAAAGAAAAAAAAAAGAAGTTAGGGTTGAAAAGTCGTGAGGCATAGAAAGCTCCAAGTTGCTGGCGCGGAGTTTTAGTGAATGGCCCCGTAACTCGTTTGACGGAGCTACGACGCCCCGACAAGTGGCACCTGGATTCGGTGCAAGCGTACACTGGCAGCAGCAGCAGCAGCAACAGCAGCTGAGTAGCGCCGCACACTACAGTCAAACCTCGATTTAACGAACTTGGATTATGCGAACAATCCAACACTTTTAGTTATCCCCACTTAGAATTGATCTCGCCAGGTGGAATGCATTTATGTCACAACGGCCGGTGATTTAATGTAATATTGTTCCTCGTGTAACGATTTTTCCAGTCTATACTTTAGTCCTGAGTTGAAAATATATCCGTAAAAGTTCTAGTCGAAAATGCAGCTGTATATGTGCTACGAAACTAGGCACCAATCGTGTGAGTGGCGTGACGTAACCTCTATTGTACGGACATCCGGACAGGATTTGCCAGTTAAATCGAGGTTCGACTGTACGCGTTCATCGCCGTCTTGAGGGGGTGTATGTGTTCAAAAGGGTTGTTTCGCACCCCTCAACTCGAGAGTGAACGAAGAAGAGAAAGGCGGAAGCAAAAGAATTGAAGGGGGAGGAATAAAAACAGTGAAGAGCAGCCTCTCGGTTTGGCAGCAAAAAAAAAACGTGGTTTAAAAAATGATACACTCGTGAGCCTCATGATTTCCGATCAGACTGCCACTTCAGAATAAATGTTATCGATTTTTCTTTTTAGGCATTGAGAACTAATTTTCAATGCCTAACCAAAAATTGATTACGTAAAATGAAAATTGGAAAAAATGCATTGTTGCGTGAAAAAGGACACCTTTGTCTACTGATAAATATTTGATCAATTCGATAGAAATTTAAGAAAGCAATGAAAGCACGAAAAATGTAAAAAGAAAAAGAAAGTTTTTTTTTCCTTTTTTTTTTAATCCATTTCAATACCCCAGCTCAGACGCACTCAAGAATAACAAAAAAAATCGGAAACGCAGAGGTCGGATTTTACGGATTATTTCATGATAATAATAATAGTAATAATAATAGTTACGTAGCAAACTCTCGTTATTGAGTAATTTCTCTGATAGCGCTCGTTAGAATTGTTGTTAAAATACATCGAAGCGATGGGATTCCAGACGTTTGAATCTATAATTTACGGATCACTAAAAATTCATTAAATTACTAATCTAATATTTTTTCAAACAAGAATGTAAAGTAGAATCTCGTACTTCCTCATCATTTCTCATTTTTCGCACGGCTTCCGCTATGAGGAAGCCAAAATTGATCGTCATACTTTCTCATAGACGTGATTTTGTGAAAAATGGTGAATAACGGGAAAGCAATGTGTTAGATTCTACTTCTACATTCAAAATTATATTTACATGGTAACCTCAAATTTATCAAAGTACCACAAAAAAAGAATAAAATAGATAAAAAAAAATCATCAACTTTGGGATACTACAAACAATATTATATCCTGCGGTTAGAAATTTACATAGGATCATGAGGTCCACGACTGTTCTGTTTTCTAAAACCTTTGTTGTGCAAAATGAACAGAAATAATTGAAAAACAAAAATACAAATTCTTGTTTATAAATAGTTATGCTGAATTTTTAAAACTAGAGATTGTCGAAAGAAAAATTGTGTCAAATAAAGCAAATAAAATGTCTGTGTACATTTGTAGCCCAAAACGTTGTGTATTTAAAGCAAATTACAATTTACTTTTTACATTAAAAAAAATTAGCCCAAATCATAAGCCTGAGTAGGATCATCACTTTCCCAATCGACCTGTTGTCTCTCAATGTACCTAACGTCGTTCCTGCTCGTGCATTATACCTTCAGTCGATGCTTTGGTTCGCAATGCCAATGTTCCCTTCACCTCAGCATCAAGAACAAACTCAAAGATGCGCCGTTGTCGTAATGCCCTCCCCCTCTTTTATTTCCCGTCCTCTCTGATAATCTTTTACGTCCCCCTGATAAGAGCGCCCCCCCCCCCCCCCCCCAACTCTTGTAGTAAAACTACGGACAACCCGACAAGAGCAAGAGAGAAAGAAGAAAAAGAAAGAAAAAAAACACCAGTAGACTCGAGAATCGGAAGACGGAGGAAGGAAGTTAAAGAAGGCAACCAAAAGAATAAGAAACTAGAGGAGGTGGAACTTGGCAACGCCGCGCTCGCGCAGTTCTCTCCAGACGCCGTCGTCGACTCTCCGCGCGTCACCGCGAAGAGAGAGGATTCGACTCTCAATGTTCTCTCTCCTTATCGTGCTTCTCTCCTTCTTCGTTTACCAACCGAGAAAGAGGTGAAAGATGCGCGCGCAGCTTTCCACCACCTCACTCTAACTCTCTCGCTCTTTCTCTCTCTCTCTCTTTCTCTCTCTAAAAACACACAAGCGCGAGTTGCTCGCGTTGCTACAGAGTGTGCCTCTCGTCGGGTCCCTGGGTTGCCTCTCCTCGTCGTCGTCATCGTCGACGACGAACTAACACATCAGCAGCCACCACCGAACCGGTCAATACTCCGGGCAACGCGCTGGTGGAAGCTGATTTCAGGCGCAAGAGCAACAGAGACGAGAAACAGAGAATCGCGAAGGAAGGGGAAGAAGAAGAAGCGAGAGAGCGAATTGAAACAGAGCGAATAGGATGAAAGTGAAACTAAGAGAGACGACAAATAAGAGACTCCTCCGCTTGTGACTCCTCTACATAGAAAAGCGAATGGCCAACCAAACGGAGCAATCGAGTCGCACGCAGCAGCACTAGCAAGCGGCGGCAGAGACAAGCGCCAGCAGCAGCGGCACCAGCATCGCGAGTCTCTCTCCCGAGAGAGTAGCGAATACGTCGAAAACGAGTATATAACCCGTATATACATATATACATATATATATATAATATAATGGACGATCGAATATAAAAACCGCATATCTAGCCGCTAACGTGCTTGTGCTAAAAACGAATCTACGATCGCGTGCGCGATTTTTCCTTTTTTTTTTTTTTAACTAAAAAATATAAACAATGATACGTTAAGATTTAAGGAAAAAGGACTCGTGGAATCGAAGGATAATATATGCTACACGGCATTGGCGGGTTTTTATGCCATAATTTTAAAAGTAGGCAATATTATCGAGAGCGAGTGAAAGAAGAAGGCGAGGAGAACGCATTGCAGGATTGAAAGCGGGGAGAGCGACGCGTGGTTATTAGTAAAGCCTTCGCTCTCGCACGAGACACATCGTGTGTTTTGGCTCTTAAGGAGCGCAAGATCTGGACCCCTTGAATTGGAATTTACTTTTTTTTATTTTCTTGACTCCACGCTTGGTTATCGTAAAAGTCTTCTGAAGCTGCTTAACGTGGAAAAAAAAAAAGCAAGAGACCGTTTATTAATAGATGTCTTTCGATAGCATATAGAATTCTTTAGAGGGCTTAGATTCCATGTTTCACTGTATTTATAATATAGTTTAGTGAAAATAACGTGGAGGCTGCATCGCGAGTGTGAGACTTTACATGTGCGTGAATGATTGTGTGTGTGCGTGTTGCGTGTCGGTGGAAGCCATGGGGTCGTCTCGTAACAGTCAACAATTGCAATTCTCATATCGTTTTATACGAGAACCGGTTGGAAAATGTGAATGAATAGAGAAAAACACTGGAGTTGTAAAAGCGTGTGTGCGTGTGTGTGCGTGTGTGGTGGCTCGTTGGGAAGGAGCAAGAGTGTGGAGACGCGTGAGCAACGAGACGGTGACACGCTGTGCAAGAGTGTCGAGTGTCTTGTTTCGTCGGGCAAAGTTGAAAGAAGATTTTCACTCTGAGAAAGATAGAGAGAAGGAGAGAGATAGAGAGAGAGAGAGCGAGATATAGAGATAAAGAGGGATGAAAGCAGAGAGGTAAACGTTTTGTTGCAAAGAAGACGAGAACGAGTGACGTTTCTGTGGGCGCCGAGTGGCTAAACAAGAACGGAGAGCTCAACACGCGACTCTTATATACCCAAAGTGCATTTTGTTTTTAGTTGTGATTTCACTACTGTGCATTTTTACGTGTTTCAAGTGCAGTGCCCGGTTTCACGGAGAAAAGTCAATTTATTTATTTATTTTTTTTTTCGTCACTGTGTCGCGACTCTTAAATATGTTTATTTATTTACATATCGGGCTAAATTGCCGGAATTTGAGTAAACGCGATATCATATGGCTCTTCTAATGGCAAAAAATTTCGAATATTTTTACGAAAATCGACGTCGTAACCGACGTGAAAATTGCACGAGTCGTTATCACGCAACCGGCTACCTCATGGATGCGTGGATCTTGTTACTTGTCTTTGCCATCGCGGGTAAGTATCTTGGATATATTTGACTATTATTGTATTTTATAACGCTGCAGGATTGCGATTTTGAATAATATTTATTACAGAATTTACGAAGATCTTTAATCTTTTTTTTTCTTTTTTTTTTTAAATGGATTGTGATCTTCCACGTTTACAGGTTGTTCTGCGATTTTATTAACTACAATAATACGTATTTGATTACGTATTTTTAAAATTATTTTATCGATTGATTGCTTATGTATTATGGAGCAATTCGATTTTAAAGAACTTTAATTATTTTATGAAGGTTTGAACGCTTCTCACTAGACAGAATAGTTCTTAACCTACAACGAAAAAAAAGAGATACTCTCGTTATTATTACAGTGTTAAAAAAAAAGTATGTAAATATTACTATATAAATATTTACATTTGTAATATGTATTTACCTGATATCAATAAAATTATACTACTATTATACGACTACACTAGACAGAATAGTCGCTAAATAAATTATTATAGTTTAAGGGTAGCTTAAGGCTAGATTTGTATTGAATCATGTCTGATAAATATTAATATTAATTGATTAAGGTAGTCCTTCTCGTACGGTCACGAAAATGAAGTTCCAAGATTTCCAAAATTGTGTCCATTTTAAAAGAGAATCTAGTCTATCTTAAGGAGATGCTAAAACAGATGAATTGCAAATTTCTCAGTTTCGACTTTGCATTGTTAATTCTTTACGTATATGCTTCAAATTGTACAGGAGTGTTAATATTAACATCAACGCTTCGGCGTGCACTCGAAGTTCGGTTGAAAAAGTAGGGTTAACTAAAATAATCGTTGAGATCGCGTCGGTGTTGAGATTCGCCACCATCGTCATCTTAAGAAAAAACGTGTACAAACTTTATAGTAATTCAGAGGTACACTTTGCGTGAACCTTAAGAGCCTTAAGATTTTTTAAATTTTGCTGTACTTCGTAAGACTGCAGGATTATTGCTACGATGAATGGCAATTTCAGAATTTCGTATTCGGAAAGCTATTGAGCTGCTTAAACCTGGTTCTTTTTGTTGTTGTAGAATAAGTGGGTTTCCACATTAGTAGCTTGTTATGCGACTTAACTGGCAGTAATATCTCCTTTGGGGAAGGGATGCTCGTCAGTTATTTGTCTCGCGTATCAAGCTCTGCTGATGCTTTAACCAGCCCTCTCTCTCTCTCTCTCTCCCTCTCCCAACCCTTTCAATTACTCGTCTTTGCACACAACAAACTTGTTCTTGACTCAAGTGGGCGCTTCGTTTGGAGAGATATGTATATATATATATATATATATATACACAACAGAAACGGAAGACAGTAAGAAACTGGGTAGGAGCTGTATACGCTACGCTGCTATTTCGTGTTTCGTGCCGGCTCATTACGAGCCCTCGAATTACTCGCGAATCTACCCGCTATGCACTACTTGTGCTCTCTCTCTCTCTCTGTCTCTCTCTCCCTCCATTGTTTGCTTGCTGTATACTCTACTTATCCTGATTAAAATACGTATACCTGCAGATATATAATACCTTGCGATTTGTACGTTCAATCGTGGTGTACCGTACAACGTACGTGTGGCTGCGTTTGTCTGTGTTGTTATAGATCGACTATAGTTCGCTCTGATTCACCTGGGGCGAGAGGGGTGGGGGGAAAGCCGCTTTACGTATTACATATCCCAGCGCAGTGCACATCTTTACCCACTACATTTTTACAGAGTTACATTGAGTTTCTCGGTACTACGAAGCCTTCTATCTTTTTTTTGTCCTGTTTAGATCGAGAAATTCTTGTATCTTGCGCGATCGCTACGATTCATACGATACACACTGTGTACGCGCCTACGTAGTATGCACCGTGCGTGCATAATACCGTATTTATACTTGCAACGTTAAGCCTTAAGGCTGGCAACTTCGTAAACACGATATTTCTCTCTACTTTGTTCCCGTTTGCTTTCTCGTAGAGGGGCAAGTTTAGATTTTGTAAAAACGCTTCTTTTTTCTTTTTTTTGTGATTTTATTATTTAGGGTATTCGAAAGCAAAGCCAAAAAAAGTTTTCATAAGTTTGAAACGATAATATATTTTCTTGGAAACATATTACTTTGTAATCAATTACAATTGCTCAAACGAATTTTTGTTAATTTGAATTACTGACAAAAAATTTAAATTATTCTTAGTAATTGTAATTATATATTTTAAAAAATTGTAATTCCTTTTAATAATTGCAATTTACTCATAACAAACACAACAACTCGGATCAATAGTAATTAAAACACTTAATTCACGACTCGAGTGATATTTGCTGCCCAACTCACGATGAGAATAATATGCATTAATTTTGGTACGTGATCGATAATGCGATTCGAGCAATCGAGGACAAGATGAAGCCGGAGACGGACGAGTGAGAGTGCACGAGTGAGATTATATACGAGAAGAGCGCGGCGAGAAGCGCTTGATTTCGAGTGCGAGAGAGAGAGCAAAGCCACAGATTATAAAAACGTGTCCCGACGAGAGCTACCGAGTCCTATACGCACACGCATTATCTGCCAATAATCTACTCATCTGACGAAGCGACGCACCGACGCGCGTCGTCACGTACATCTCTCTCTCTCTCTCTTTCTCTCTCTCTCCCTCTCTTTCTTTCTTTACCTATGTATATACTGTACACGTACGCACGTGGCGCCTGTTACGCGCTGCGCTTCTGACTACCTACACACGCTGCTGCTGTCTCTCTGCTTTGGCCGCTGTTGAACTAAATAACAAGCGCGCCAGTGGACGTTCACGAGACACCCGAGTGCACCTCGCTTCGAGACTCCGTCCTGCACGTTCTCTACACTTGATGCGCTATTCTTTTTTTTTTTTTTTTTGCTACACTGCTTCTTACGCCGTCGGACTTTGTTGTTAGAATTTATAACCGGGACAATTTTTTTTACGTTTTTTATCACTGCTTCTGTTAAGCTGGACATTATTATTCTGAAACTGTGATTGTAATGAAAAATCATGATTTCTTAAGCTTGTAAGTTGTTTATTTATTTATTAAAATAAATCTTTTTGTTTAAACTTCGAAGAACAATTAAAAAAAATGAATATCATTGTAAACAATGTAAATAACGATAATACGATTATTCGTTTAATTTACTATTTACTTTCTTACCCAAAATAATAATAAAAGCAAAAGTTTTAGCCCTGTTATTAACAGTTAAGTTTCAACACCAATTAAATTAACAACTTACACGTAATTTAAAAAAATCGTTTCTCGATTTTTATGATTTGAATAATTTTGAATGAATTCTGTGAAAGTCATTGAGCATTAACACGTCGCGTGCAGTACAGTATGTAGTGATACAATTTTTTTTACGTTTTTTATCACTGCTTCTGTTAGGCTGGACATTATTATTCTGAAACTGTGATTATAATGAAAAATTATGATTTCTTAAGCTTGTAAGTTGTTTATTTATTTATTAAAATAAATCTTTTTGTTTAAACTTCGAAGAACAATTAAAAAAAATGAATATCATTGTAAACAATGCAAATAACGATAATACGATTATTCGTTTAATTTACTATTTACTTTCTTACCCAAAATAATAATAAAAGCAAAAGTTTTAGCCCTGTTATTAAAAGTTAAGTTTCAACACCAATTAAATTAACAACTTACACCTAATTAAAAAAAATCGTTTCTCGATTTTTATGATTTGAATAATTTTGAATGAATTCTGTGAAAGTCATTGAGCATTAACACGTCGCGTGCAGTACAGTATGTAGTGAAATATCCTGGCGAATCCAGTTTTCGCAGAGTGCTCCTGGTCACTGTGAA
Source organism: Perithous albicinctus (assembly GCA_964016905.1). NCBI lineage: Eukaryota > Metazoa > Arthropoda > Insecta > Hymenoptera > Ichneumonidae > Perithous > Perithous albicinctus. The sequence continues at coordinate 16,330,667 of OZ024691.1, read as the reverse complement.
CCGATCTCTCTCGGTTCATCTCGAACGGCTCGGTAGTCACCGCCCGTAGCCTTCGAGGGAGAAGCGAGAAGGGAGCAAAGCAGAAAGAGAGACAGTGGAGGTTATATAGCGCAGCCCTGGAGCCGGACGTGTGCGGCCTTCTCCCGCATCGTCGAAGGTTGCGTTACGGTGCATCCCGCATTCACACAACATCCCAACAGCGACGGAAACCGAGAGGAACAACGCTCGCTCGATGTTACTATATGTACACCACGGCCAGAGCATCCAGCCACTATACTACGCGCTACATATATATGTATATGTATATATATATATTTATATATACAGCTATATCATATACACGTTTAGGTCGACTCGTTACCGCGTTCGAAAGCCACCCAAACACGTAAACACTGTGGATAGTGTGTGGAGGGAAACACAACTATAGCCTCGTTTTCGCCCCGCCCACTGGCGACCGCATCGCACAAAACCCTTTTGCCCGGATTCGACGTCGCGCCATGGAAACCCCGGGAAAAAAAAAAGAAAAAAATAACGCGTCTCCCTCGTTTTTCAATTCAACCCTCTTTGTCGAGTTTCTTTTGGCTTATGCAGATTCGTCTCCCTTTTGAGGTCAATCTCGCTCTATTGGCACTTGGAATTCGTTGCTGACAATTGCAACGGCGCTTTACGTCTTGCAAATAAAATTAAATCAAGATCTTAATATATAAATAAATAAAGATATTGACTATATTTTAAATTGCAATGAACGATAGAAAGAAAAAAAAATAATGTTAATGATATCATTTTTTCAAATTATTTTTAAAAAATGCCATGTTGATAAAAATCGAGGATTGACTATATGTTATATTGAAATGAGAAAAGAACGAAAAAATAGATATAATGTCAACGAAATATTTCTTTTCCATTTAATAAAAAAATATTGTAAAATGATTCTAATAAATAAAAAAAATCCCTGGTGAAAAATCAACCCTTATCGGTCGATCTTGCATCCAACCCTATTTGTTGAGCTTTTTTTGGCTTATGGAAATTCGTCTCTCGTTTGAGGTAAATCCGTATGTCTTGCAAATAAAATTAAATCAAGATCTTAATATATAAATAAATAAAGATATTGACTATATTTTAAATTGCAATGAACAATAGAAAGAAAAATAATTAATGTCAATGATATAATTTTTTCTAATTATTAAAAAAAAAATCTATGTTGATAAAAATCGAGTATTGACTATACTTTATATTGAAATGAGAAAAGAACGAAAAAATAGATATAATGCCAACGAAATTTTTCTTTTCCATTTAATAAAAAAATATTGTGCAATGATTCTAATAAATAAAAAAAATCCCTGGTGAAAAATCAACCCTTATCGCTCGATCTTGCATCCAACCCTATTTATCGAGCTTTTTTTTGGCTTATGGAAATTTGTCTCTCGTTTGAGGTCAATCCGTATGTCTTGCAAATAAAATTAAATCAAGTTCTTAATATATAAATAAATAAAGATATTGGCTATATTTTAAATTGCAATGAACGATAGAAAGAAAAATAATTAATGTCAATGATATAATTTTTTCTAATTTAAAAAAAAAATCAATGTTGATAAAAATCGAGTATTGACTATACTTTATATTGAAATGAGAAAAGAAAGAAAAAATAGATATAATGTCAACGAAATATTTCTTTTCCATTTAATAAAAAAATATTGTGCAATGATTCTAATAAATAAATAAAAATCCCTGGTGAAAAATCAACACTAATCCCTCGATCTTGCATCCAACCCTATTTGTCGAGCTTTTTTTTGGCTTATGGAAATTTGTCTCTCGTTTGAGGTCAATCCTCTATTGGTACTCGGGATTCGTTGCGGACAATGGCAGCGCTTTGCGCCTTGCAAATAAAAAGAAATCGACTATATTTTAAATTGCAATGAGAAAAGAAAGAAGAAAAAAAAAATGAGGTAGAGAGCTTTATTGTGTACTGAAGTTTTATATACTTTGGTTCCGTACGATTCTAGTATTGCTTACTTTCAGACTCTGGAGTGATGGAAGAGCGACCTCCATATATTTTCCTATATTTTCGTATACACCGATTCAAAGCTCTTCTCGTGGTCCCGTTTCCTTATTTTCCTGGAAATAACTCTGCTGTTGATGTTGCTCGCAGCTATTTTATTATCGCCAATGCAGAGTGTCATTCGCAGAGCACTCTCACCTCCTTTTTTTTACTTTTTCTTTGTGGAATACTGGGAATCAGATGCTTCGAACGAATAATCTTTATTTTTTTCAATCAATCGATACGCCTTTCTTTATTTCACTCGTCACGTATTTTATTAACTCTGTAATTAACTTCCCGTTGTCTAATTCTATTCTGAAAATTTATCAGAAATCGATATTGATTATTGTCATTCATGAGTCAGCTGGAGAATAAAAAAATTCTGTCGTTTATATTTTTTTTTGTTTCCCCAGTAACAGAAGCATCTTTTTAATGTTACGAAAAAAAAAAGTTTACTATTCATTATGATTGAGTTAAAAAAAAAAGATAACTACAAGGTTTTGTGCAAAAACTGTCATATTAAATTTATTATACAAGTAAGCTTGGAGAATTAAAATAGTTAATAGAAAATAATTTGAAGATCAGAATAATAGATTAGAATAATACAAAAAATTTTGTAAGTTTAGTTATGATTTGCCAAATTGCCATCATAATACAATGGTCGCTAATAGACGCAGCTTAATACACTATCGTTTGTAATTTTAGTTCACTTCTGTCTCAAATTTGATATTCCAATATATTTACGCTAATATAAAAATTATAAATATTGTTGTGCCACGCGGTGCGAGAAGTGCCTACTTCTCGCACTAGCGCGATAATGTTGTATACGAAATATTGTATAAAAAATCTCAACTCGTGTGACTGCAACACCCGTGAAGAAAAAGTTTGATTTCACTCGTATTGTAATATACTATTATGCCACGAGAAGTAGGCACTTCTCGCACTAGTGCGATAATGTTTTATACGAAACTCGTGCGAGAAACCTTTTATCAACTCGTGTGATTGCAACACCCGTGAAGAAAAAGTTTGATTTCACTCGTACCGTAATATACTATTATGCCACGAGAAGTAGGCACTTCTCGCACTAGTGCGATAATGTTGTATACGAAACTCGTGCGAGAAACCTTTTCTCAACTCGTGTGATTGCAACACCCGTGAAGAAAAAGTTTGATCTCACTCGTATCGCAATATACTATTATGCCACGAGAAGTAGGCACTTCTCGCACTAGTGCAATAATGTTGTATACGAAACTCGTGCGAGAAACCTTTTCTCAACTCGTGTTATTGCAACACTCGTCTTCGACTCGTGCTGCAAACTCACACTCGTGAAGAAAAAGTTTTATCGCACTTGTATCGTAATATACTATTATGCCACGCGGTGCGAGAACTAGACACTTCTCGCATTAGTGTGATAATGTTGTATACGAAACTCGTGCGAGAAACTTTGTCTCAACACGTGTGACTGCAACACTCGTAAAAAAAAAAGTTTAATCGCATTAGCTTCGTGATATACTATTACCAGTGTAGATTAATTACTTTGTAATTCTCGCATTCAGTTACATTTTTATTGCGATAATTATACGAACTCCGAATCAAGCAGCAACAAGCGCAGGGGGTTTGCCTGAGGCTCTCTGCTAATTATACGTAATATTTTATTGTTCGTAATACAGGCGTTATTTTTATTAAAGAAATACGTACACTGTTAACATTTTTTTTGCTACAAACCTCCATTACAATTATAAGAAGCGTTTTTAAAATATAAACTGGTATACAAAATGCAGTATGTACATTTGTTCTAAATGTTTCGTAAATTAGGAACATTAATAGATAAGTTTGTAAATATATTAAATTTAATATGCCAGCTGGTGAATACAATTTTAGTGAGTAAGAATTTGCAAATATTTGTAACAGTGTATAATTGTGCATTGTTTTTTTAGTGTTTAAAATGGTGACAGTTCCGAAGTGTTGGTACCGATGGAAAGTTGGATTATTTTTACTTGGGTTCCGCAAAGAGCGCGTGTGACGCATCGGAGACCTCGGCAGGGTGGTATAGTAGCTGCTACAGAACACTTAATAGTGGGCAGTAATGGTATTTATAAAATATATGCATGTACGGACGATTCATGCAGCTTATACGCCCGCACGTGTAAGGCATTTCACGACGGATTATTTATTCCCGTTGGCGTTCCAGCTACTCATGAATGTATAACTTTTGATAAGGGAATATGCTTCACTGGCAACTCTGGCCTTTTACTTCAAGAGTATATTCAGAGAGATATACAGCCACCGCGAGATAGGAGAGGCAAATAATCCAAAATATTTTTTAATCGCAAAATCTTCTTCTTCTTCTTCTTTTTTTTTTTTTACTTTTAATAAGTGATGCATTGAAATAGAAAAGTGAACAGAGAAACAATAAAAGTGTCATTGACTTAAACTGAGGAATTAAAATTTTATCGGTGAATAAATCAAGCAATTAGCTCACCGTGACAATTTTTATAAATCCGACTTTTTGCCAATGATTTTTTTTCCCCTCCAATTAAAAAGTATCATAAAATGTGTAGTATTAAAAAAAGTGGAAAGTTTTTAATTACATGCGTAGAGAATTTTTTAAAACTTCTCCCGCAGGCAGCATGACCATTTTTATATACCATTTTTTTTCTTGTCAATGAAGTAATTCTTGTTAGTTAATGAAAAAAAAAATCTGAAAAATTTGTATTATTGCTAGCGTGAGAAAAGTTTCTTAAACTTGATCCGTAAGGTAACATATAGATGCCCCGCCCTTTTTCCTATCTTTCCATATCGACTCAGACGCTTGTACCGTTTTAACACGCGCATTCTCTCGTCGTTTTTCATTTCCCCTCGATTCTGCCTAGCACATATACCACACCGGAGAAACAATATATATGTAACTAATAATATTTTCTTTTGACAAATAAGGAATCGTATATTGTACATTATATAGTCCTCATAATAATTAATTTACAGTAACTATATTTTTTTGTTTAACTGTATATTTCATGTTTATATTCGTTGAATCAATTTGTATTCACAATTGGATATAGTATTTGAAACAACTAATTTTTGTGTGTATTGCAACAATATTTTTCCTTTTTTAATTGAATATACATTTAGTATCCCATTATTTTTTGGCACTGCTTAAAAATCCCAGAGAAAAAAATGATAACAAAATAAATAAAAACAAATAGAAAACAGCGTCCCGGACAAAAAATGGGGACACAGAGACAGAGAGAGGGATAGAGAGATTCGAAACGAAAATCTCTATCGGTTTGGGAGTCACGCGTCGGGCAACGACTCGCGTGACCTGGCTCGTGTCCATCGCTTCGACCCCCTCGTCCCCTTTTTGCTACGTAATACCCACTCACACAAACGCTAGCACACACGATATACGAGCAAACGAGACGAAAAAAAGAGCCCCCGCAGAAATATGAGATTTTTCTTCCAGCGAATACGAGAATTTTCTTCGCCCGAATGTCTCTCTCTCTCGTATGTTCTTATCACAGAGACACAAGAGTGGGGAAAGTGCCCGAGTGTAAATCAAAGGAAAGGAGAACGGAAGCTTTGTAAGACGACCATCAGAGAAATGACGTAGAGCTCTGTGTTTTAGTGACAGGTATAAAAGGCTTGACTTATTTTTTTTATTTTTTTATTTTTCTCTCTATCTTCATATTCCAGCGTATGCCATTCGCTCTTTGGTCTCGATGCGAGGTTATTCGTCCTCCCAAGATCATCCTCCGTCTTTTTTCCCTTCTTTCAACCGTCTATTAAACGCCCTCGTTGACCCGAGTGTCTCGCCTTAGTTCAAACACACGAAATAACCGGAAATAGTGTACACACAAAACGAAAGAATCTAGGCGTCAGTTAATATATATATATAAATCGTTAATTCCAGACTGAGGGAACGAACTTGTGATTTACTGGATTCGTTTGTTAGAGAAAGGTGATATAGTGATGCGGGTAGGATTGCAAGTCCGGGAAATAACCGGTTACTAATTTTTCATTCTTTTTTTTTTCTTTTTTAATTTCGTGGTTAACGATTCGAAAAGGGATATGTTATTATGAAGCATATGTATTTTTAATTATGTTTACACAAACTTTTATTCAACAATATTTTGTGATTTTAAATATGATTCAAGACGATCCATATAAAATCGTTTCCACATGGTGCATTCAGTATCTCGGTGGTGAATTGTCTGGAAAGAAGAGAAAAAAAAACGAAAAATTGTATTTAATCTGTAGAATTGTAGCTATCGTTACTCGAGCATTTCCATTTTTCACAGAGATACTTCTATGAGGAAGATTATTTATCAACTTTGGCTTCCTCTTGGAGGAAGCTTTGTGAAGAATGGAAGAGCTCAAAGTTCTTTGCAATTTTTGTGATTTTAACAAATTCTATATGAGGAAGTAATGTGCAAAGTTCTACTTTGCAACTTCTTCCAATTTCAATTAGCAGTTTGTCCAATTTGTTACCTCCATATTTTTGGTAGTTACAGGTGCAACAACACAAAATAAAATGACAATAATTAAATATTAGTTTATACTCTACTTGCGTGCTAAATTTCATATATATCCATCGTGCCGTTCTGAAGTTATGGACAATTGAATTTTGATACTTACTATCATTAAATATAAAAAATGTAGGATCTACAAAAAAAAAAAATAAAACAAGCGACGTTACACATGGCTCCGAAATATCGAAATAAATAAAATTGCATCATATTTTCATTACGTACAAAGTATTGGCTCACCTGTCTAACTTTTGTGGAAGTCAGAGCGAAAATCTAAATTTTTCTGAAAAATTCAAAATGACAAAATCGGTAAGATCATCACCAAATTTCATACGTAGCAGCGCTGTATTTTATTTTTCGTCTGTAGAACATTTAAGCTCATTTGTTGAGATTCGACCTGATTTAGAACAAATTTCTTTTTTTCTTGTAAAATTCAAAGTTCTATCAAATCCGAACCGCTTTACCGATTTCGCCGAAATTCAATACCAAACAACATTGAACGTGTCTTCAGTTATGAAGAATTATTTAACTAAATCGTCGAAGTTTTATAAAAGTTAGAGTGATCACGCCATTTTTTCGAAAAATTGAAAATTCTATAAAATCTGTATATATGGATACATTTTGTTGAAAATCACACCAACTAAAAAGGAGTTACTACTCTATTTGTGTGCCAAATTTGAGCTCGATCCATTGTGTCCTTCGTGAGTTATGGACGATTGAATTTTCGGTGCCTGGAACATACCCACATACCTTTTTTCTAGACCACTTTTTCGACGTTTTAGGTGATTCGGAGTATGCTGACATGAACATTTCGAAAAACAAAAAATTTCATGAAAACAAAGCTTCCTATACAAGAAAGGCAAAAGTAAAAAAATTAAGTTTTTGGTTTTAAATTCAAGGGATCTTAAAAAAAAAATAGCAATTTTCACAGTAAAAAATAAGTAAATATCAGCTGTAGCTTTCGACCAGTCGCAGCCCCCCCCCCCCCCCCCCCTCGCCCCCGCTTACGTAGCCGGATATTTAACCGCTATCCGCGGCTATTTTTATATTGTACCAGGATATATTGATTCGACCATAACTGTAAAATGATAACCGTAATTAAGAAAATAGTTAGATTGACTAAAAATGAATAATTGTCACTTAACAGTTGCCATGAACTAGCACGATTTCTCTGAGTGCATTTGGTAGAAGATATAAAGGAATCTATAGGCGTTGTGGCTTTAAAAGCGCTCTCTGGCTCTGTTGGTTAGTAATCTTATCTCAACGAGAGATTTGCCTCTTCTCGTCAGATTGCGGCCGGACGAAAAATCCCTGATGCTTAGTCCCGGTTCTCCGTCTCGGTACTTTGCTCCCCTCAAAAACTACGCGTGTGTGTCAATGATCCTGCATTCAAGCCATGCGCCCACTGCAATAAAAATCCTCGTGTGGCCCTTCCGGGTCGTTACTTTATTTTTTTCTTTTCATCCCCTCTCTCTCTCTCTCTCTCTCTCTCTCTCTCTCTCTCTTTGATAATTTCGTCCCTACGATTTTCTCATACAGTATGCTGGTTTGTTGCCCTTGCATTTTAACTGCGTCTTTGTGACTCTCCCTCGTTCTGTCTCTGTTGGAAGCTTCACTAGCGATGACCCTTCTTTCCATCATTGTTCATGTTGTTGAAACGGAGAGCCATTGTGTAAGCGCCAGGACGAAGGACAGATTTTCAGAGATAGAGGGAGAGAAGGAGAGATAAAGAGCGAAGTAAGGGCTTCAGGGGTTGCGATAGGGCGAGGTATATGTGCGTAACGAATATACATATAGTAACTACGTTTTTGAGACGCCTCAGTGGCAGTGCAACTGGCGTCTCGATGTGTAAGAAATACCGGGGCTAGTTGGGTCAATTTTTTGCTTTTCTTAGTTTTAAAATTTAACACAAAAACTCATGGTTTTATCATAAAATTTCGATGCAATGAACACGACTATTTAGTTACTTCGAAACCAAGCAGATTCTGATTGTCATTTATAAACGTCCAACTGTTTATGGTGCAATCGTTGATTTTTTAAAAGGAACTTGACTCAACTTGCCCCGGTGTCTTATATGGCAACAGGAGGACCAGATGGCCAACATATAGCAAACGCCCTGTGTAGTGTTGGCGACGAGGGAAGCTCGACAGCGAAGGAAGGATCCACCGAGAGAGCCTTCGAGGCTTGTACCTTTCTTCTCCCTTCCTATATACAGTTTTCTTGCCTGCTGGCGTTACACTGCCACTACACACCGCAGAGTTTGTGTGTCTATGTAGCCAAGTTCTTGAGGAGAGCTCCTGCTGTCTTCCTCACGCATAAAGTCCCTTTCCCGACGGCGCCCAAGTGCGTCACTGTAAAATATATCCCTGCGAAAGAAAACGAGCCGAACATTCTTCCTGGTGCTCCAGTCTCGCTGGAAAGATCACTCACCAAGCCAAGGATCGTCTCTGGCCTCCTGATGGCCCGCTGGTTTTATGGGGTACTTGCCATATGCTTGCAGCATGATACTCTGAAAAGTGAAACTCACTGTCCTTTAAGTACAATCATGTCTCCAAGACACATTGTGTTATATGGTTCTTTTTTTATGACGGCACATGAGTAATCAACCATTTTTGAAATTCTGTGTTTCAGAAATATCTTTTGTTTTGAAATACCACCAAAGAATGTTTTTACATAGTGAAAACTAAGCTCAATCGCTTCCTCATAGTAGAATAGTAACTCTTTAATTGGTGTGTTTTTTTAACAAGATGTATGCACATATACAGATTTTATAGCATTTTTTGAAAAAAAAATGGTATGATTGCTTTGACTTTCGTAAAAGTTTGACGATTTAGCTAAATAGTTCTTCATAACTGAAAACGCGTTCAATGTTGGTTGGTATTGATTTACGACGAAATTGGTAAAGCGGTTCGAATTTTACAGAATTTTGAATTTTTCGATAAAAATTCATTTTGCCCTAAATCACGTCGAATTTCAACAAATTAACTAAAATGTTCTACAGACGAAAAACAACATACAGTGTTGCAAATAACATACTAAATGCAATAACATACCAAATTTGGTGATGATCGGTAAAGTCGTTTGAATTTTACGGCATTTTAAATTTTTCTAAAAATTTATATTTTCACTCTAACTTCCGCAAAATTTAAGACAGTAAGCCAAAACTTTGTACTTGACGGAAATATTATGCAACGGTATTAATCACGGAATTAACTACAGTTTTAATTACAGTTTACAGTTTAACTTTTATCGATTTGTGATTTCACGAGTAAACTACGACCTCCAATAAAAAAAAGTTGCAAAGTAGAACCTTGCACATTGCTTCCTCATATAAAATTTGTTGAAATTATAAAAGTTGTAAAATGGAAATTTGAAAATTTCAATTTTTCACGAAGCTTATAAAATAATAAATAATAAACTAATTAAGAAATAATAAACATCTTCTTCATATACGTAGCTTTATGAAAAATTGAAATTTTCAAATTTCCTCTTTACAAGTTTTATAATTTTAACAAATTTTACATGAGCAGTGTACAAAATTCTACTTTGCAACTTTTCTTTTTCATAAAGAATGCTTCAGATCTTATCAAGAGGAGAAATCCGTAAAAAAAATAAAAAATGAAACGAAACAAAATAATATGCAGAGTGCATAAAGCTTAACGATTCCATTATAGTACATTACGATACGAGTGCGGAAATTTTTTTTCTCAGCTCGCGTGAGGTTGCAGCACGAGCCGAAGGCGAGTGTTACAATTACAATTACAATTTTTCGTTGAGTATCGTACAAAATTTTATTTGACAAGATGCGAAAATGGGTAAACCGTAAAGCAGCGTTTCTCGCACCGTGTGGCATAAATTCTTTTTTTGTTATTTTAAGCACCTCTTGTCTTACCATAATATTAATCTAAAATAATATTAAATTAATGTATAATATTATTCTATCCAATTTATATTTATTTAATTAAATATTTACACGGTCTATATATATATTTTTTTTTTAATTTTTTCGAACTACTGTAATTATAAATATTTCTATCCTTATTCATGACGTAAATAACTCCAAACGATATTCTTACCCAAGCAAAAATAATAACGTCATATCCATCTCTCAGAAAATGTATAATATCTCAACCAAACTATGAATCCCGTAGATCCTGCGGTAATGATTGCACCAAGTCAATCAACTTGACCGCGCGAAATGGGTATATATATTCATGTGCATATAACTACACGAACGTAGCGGTTGCCCTAGGTAGCCACTTCTCCGGGTGCTTTTGCTCAGTGGCGGATCGTCGATGCGCCCGGCGGAGAGCGGTAGACCACGCTCAACGAAATGAGCATATATCTCCTCTCATTCACGAAACAAACGGACGAGCAGTCGACTGCAGTGGCTGGATGCAGCAGCTGCAGCAGCAGCAGCGAGTTGGAAGCTGCTGGAAGAGAAGCTTATGTGGCTGGCTAGTATCGCGGTCACCTTGCCATTCGCGTTTCTCGCCCTGCACAACGAAACCACCCCGCCCTCTTATACTCTCCTAGCTACGTTTGTTCAATGTATATGGGGCATTCCAACGTAATTCACATAGGACAAAATCTGACCCTCTTCAACGTTGACTAATATTTTTTTTTTTAATTCTTAATATCATTGAAAATAATACCTGGGCTTTTTGCTTTCTCATTTGTTATGGTGAAATTTTTTTATTTTCGAGAATTTCATGAAAACGTGTTCAGAATGTCCCAAAACGTCTAGAAAACATATTCAGAAAAAATGTCCGGATGTATGTGTGTGTCAGGCCTCCAAAATTCAAACCCCTATAACTCGATGATAATTAGATGGGATGATGATGGGCTGTAATTTGGCATACAAGTAGAGTGGTTTGGCCTCTATATTTAAGACAATTTACAAAATAATTCAGACACCCGTTCAAATTTTACGAGACTTTGAATTTTTCGAAAGAAGTTTGTTCGCGCTCTAGCTGCCGCGAATATTGAGTTATGGGGCTAAAAAAATGTCCAATCGTAGACAAACATCAAACGATGGATGAGTTCGAATATGGTGAGGATCGGTTGAAAGATACGATTTTTATGATATTTTGAATTTTTCAAAAAAAGTGTGTTTGCGTTATAGCTGCCGCAAATATCAAGGTTTCGGGTTGAAATTTCTCATAAAAAACATCGAAGAACTTTCGGTACCAAATTTGGTGAGAATCGGTCAACCAATGAAGATTTGGCAAGGATTTTTTTTTATTTACCGAAAAAACGTGTGTTTGCTCTCAAGTTTTCGCAAATTTTCAGTTCTCGGGCTAAAATGTTCTCCAGTGGTAGACTAACACAAAAAAATGTATGATTTAGAATTTGTTGAGGATTGGTTGAAAAATCCAGTTTGTACGACATTTTGAAATCTTCAAAAAAAAGTGTGTTTGCGTTGGACAGCTGGTTTATTATTTCGAGGAGTGAAGAAGTTATTCAATGATCAGTAAACGTTTCTATGTGAACAGACTATGAATGAATTAGTCTTTGGAACGCTTTTGCAAAAAAAAAAAATTACTCGTTTTGCATTCTCATAAAGGAAAATTTGTTGATATTTATAATTTCCGAATCTTGAAGAATGAGGAAGCAAAATGCAAGTTCATTTGCACCCTTTGTTTTACATTTTTATTAAGCGCCTTTTTTATTTGCAAAAAAATCTATAACAAAAAAAAATGCTTTAATTAAAATTTAATTTATGCTTAAAGCAAAAAATCTTAAGTTTCACTAGGCACACCCCGTTTTATCTTATTAGGAAAATTCATCAAAATGTTGCATTCGAATTTTTTTTAATGTTAATTACATTTCTTATTAATCAAAAACTGCGCGGAATAAAAATTTAATACAAGTCACATGTGTTCTATTAAAAATTTTTTAAAAATATGAAAAAAAAAAAAAAAAACAAAATTTCGATTTTTAAAGACGACGGGTTTCGTCTTCTGTGAATTATCATGGAACGCCCCATATGTAGAAATCCACGAGAACCCGAATAGAGAGATAGAGAGAATAATGCGCGCTCGCGCGCAGTTAGTACGTTTCTACTAGCCGGTAAATCATAGAAGCGCCATGCATACCGAGGATACATGCAGTATACGTTCTCGGGGATTAACTCTAACGAGGGATACGTATGCTCTGCTTGCCGCACGTGAGGCTTTTCCGGCGCTCGCGAAAACGAAAAGTACCAACGAATATGCGTGCCCTATAGAAACACCTCTGTGTTTCTATACATACGTTGAGTAGTGGGGGTTGTTATACGGAGTTTTACAAACGCGGACTCTGCCCAGTGCGGATTTCCTGCTGAATTGAAATTTCTCGCTCTCACGCGTCGCTTACGAAGCTTCCGCGGGGGAGTTGCGCTGCTGTTCACTAGCGCGTTTGATATATATATATCTTTTATTCTTTTTTTTTTTACTCGTTTCTCTTCGCTAGGCGATACGCATGGTCAATGCCGAAATAGTATCGTGCAGATTATATGTAGCAAATAAAATTTTGTTTCAACAAAACAATTATGGGCCCATAGCATTTTATTTATGGGAGACATATTTTTTTGAATTATTTACTTATAGCAGTAACTCATGTAGATAAAATCTATTTGTAAAATAGTTGCTTCTAATAAATATTTTCTTGTGGCAAATAAAAATTAATTAGAATCAAATTAACGGTACTTTGATTAATGTCATTACTTATTTTTATTTTATAAATGTCCCCCTGGGTGCACTCGTAATGCATTAAGCGAATTGTGTATTTGTCACTGCAGTGTTTTGATCATAAAATGAGAATTCGATATCGCTCACGATGGATCACGCCACTATTCATATCTGTCTTATCAGATGTTGCAGCTGTTTGTAATCAAATGCTACTGAAGAATTTTTAGATTCGTATCGTGATAATTGATCTCTAGGAAATAGCGTTATCAGTAGTTTATCAAATTTTCCATAAATACAACATTGTATCGAAGAGCTATATTCTGGAAAGAAAATTATGAACATTTTAATAATATTTTTATATTTTAATAGAATTATCAATTAAATTTGTTCTTTTTTGTCATTTATCATTTACTCATTTTTTACGTCATAATGAAATGAATAATTATAACAATCGTAAAATAACTAAAATTATTCTCAATAACATAAAATAATTACATTTATTATTATTATTATTATTATATAATTTAAATAATTCTTTTCAGCTTAATGCTTATCGCTTGTACAATTATTATTTCCAACTTTCATGATGCAAAAAAAAAAAATGTTAATACGGACATAAAGGATGGAACAAATGACCAACGCTATTATTACATGCTACATATATTCTTTTTGGGGTCGTTTAAAATAATGCCAAAGGAGAATAATACTACGAAAAATATAAAAACCATTCCATTTGTGGAAAATCACGTGAGTATTTCAGCGTAAGGGAAAAGCTCTCGAATAACCTCAGAGAGAGAGAGAAAGAGGAAGGTTCCACCAAACGCGAGTACATACACATACCAGCCCCGTTTGATAATAGCACTTTGAGAAAATTGGATCGAGTTCCAGAGGAGACTGAGAGGGCGAGAGAAATTGCGAGATTGGTGCATTCACACTCGTCAGAGTTACTCTCGAAGGGTGCTGATGGCTTCTCTCTATCTGTCGATAACCGACGGTAATAGCTGGACGGAGAAAGACACCGAGAGAAAGATAGAGAGAGGGAAGAAGATTTGATCGCTGCCGATTATCGTATTTGCTGATAGGTTAATTCATTTGTTGATCCATTAGCTCGACAAATTGGCCGATTCGCGTCTTATTAGCTACAGCAATCTCGTTGCCGAGAGTTAGAAGCAATATGCATAGTGTCATGCACTCCAGGTATAGATTCAGGGTATCCTATTTTTGTAAATACTGCCAAGTGTTGAAAAAAAGGTCGTGGAAAAAAATGATTCCTACAAAAGTTCAAGGATCATACAGAATGGTCAAATTATCCACTTTCCAATACCAGATTTCAAAGTTACGTGAAAGTTAACTGTATTATTTAAATCAAGAATCCATTATTAGTCATCAGAATTGTGTTATAGTTGAAATCAGAACAAACTCATTGAAAAGAAAGGGATTTTAATCCCAAAAATATAGTTTTTTTTTTTAATAACGTAAATACAGGAATCCATTTAACTGAAATTCTGATGAGGAAAAAATAATACGTTCCTATTTGAAACATTACAGTTGATCTTCACGTGACCTGAAGGTCTAAATAAAATCTGGTTATATGTTTATTGTATGATGCCCTCAAAACCATACAACTTTTGTAAGAAACTTTTTTTTTACTACATCTTTTCAATACTTTTGCTTCGTCGTTAAGGAAGCTTTGTTTCGGTAAAGACATTTTTTTCGAGATTTCCATAACAGGGCACTTAGAATGGTCCAAAACATTGGGAAAAGTGATTTGGAAAAAATGTGTGTGTGTGGGGTTTCGAAATTTCAATCGCCTGTAACTCAAAAACAGTTCAATCGATTGAGCTGAAATTTGGCACAGCAGTGAAGCAGCAGACCGCCTTTGGTTATTGTAATTTTTGGCAAAATGTATGGAGAAATTTTTATTTTATGGCCTTTTCAATCACAAAGGCGTGAATGATCTAACTTTTGTATAATTCACAATATTTTGCTAAATAGTTCTTCATGAGTGTAGGTACATTTAATGTTGTTTGGTATAGAATTTGGTAGAAATCGGAAAAGCGTTTCGAATTTTATAGAGTCTTTAAATTTTTTGAAAATGCTATAACTCGAGTACGGTTGAAGTAAGTGACCTAAAATTTGGGATAAAACTTAAATAGAGTGTGTTAATGTTTAATACTAAATTCAGGCGAAGTTCATAAAGTAGTTAAGATTTTATGAAAATTTGCATTTACGTAATTTGTAATTTTTGAAAAATGACTTATGGGCAAAAACTCGCGTAAATTGCGAGGTATCGGGCTTAAATTTATTTTATTTCAGGATGATACGACAAAGTTCTAGTTTTAATATCAAATAATGTTTCAAAAATATCTTTAGAGCTCAAGCAAACCTGCAAATTAGAACCTTGCAAATTGGTTCCTCATTATTTACTATCTTTGGCAAACCCTTTTTATCTTCTCATCACATACGGAGTATGGAAAAAGAGAAAGTATTGCAATCCAAAAAAAATTCGATTTCCAGATTTTTATGAACACATTCACTCATTTCTGTCTGTCTGTCTGTGTGTCTGTGCCGTCCGGAAGCACAATAACTTTTGAAAGAAACTGCAGACTGCGCTGAAATTTGTCGTGAATCTTCTCTGAATAAAATGCAGTTTTGGTATTGAAATTGAAAAGAAATCACCCACTGCTTTTAGTACTTTACCTTAAATGACAAAAAAAAAACTAATTAATTATATATCTTCAAATAATATTACTCATTTAATAATTATTTTAAAACGTAATATTTGGAAAAATTGAGACATTGGTTTAAGCGTACTTACCTGTCCATACAAAAAGAGATAAAAAAACCTGCAAACATCTAAAGCATGGATTGTGTACTATGTTCTTAATCAATTACACTTGATGAAAATTGATGTATATATCAACACTATATATCAAAAGCTAAAATCATGTTATTTCATTAATTTTATTGCAAATAACTTAACTATTTCAAGTCCCTACATTCTTTTCAGTTTTGCATAACTCTATTCTCAATACCAAGTATCATTACAACACTATCTTCACGACAGTAAAAATTGTGATGAGAAAGTCACGTGTTGCGATCACGCCATGTGCAACTTTTTTTTATACAAAGCTTCCTCTATAACGAAGCCAAGATTCATCAACATACTTCCTCATAGAGATAGCGTTGTAAAAAAAAGTTGCAGAGTTGAACTTTGCACATTGCTTCCTCATTAATTTTTTTTTTCACAATACGATCACTATGAGGAAGCTTATTTGTTAATGTTGGCTTCCTCATAGAGGAAGCTTTGTGAAAAATGGAAAGATCTGTCAAAACATGAAAAATCTCAAATTGCTCCGAAATCAAAACCCATTTACCGATCGTCATCAAATTTGGTACATAGCTAAAGTCAATATTTTTCATTTCGAAAAAGTTTTAATTCATTCATTGTTAGTTGACCTGAGTTATAAGAAAATGATAATTTTTTCAAAATTTCAAAATCACGTAAAATCTTAATCGCTTTACCGATCATAACCAAATTTGGTACATAGCAGCATTGCATGTTATTCTTTATCTGTATAGAAAATATCAGTTGATTTCGTGAGACTTTACGGGTGTTAGAGCAAAACGTAAATTTAAAAAAAAATTCAAAATATCATAAAATATTTCATAAATATTTACAGATTCGCCCCAAATTCAATATCGATTCTTTTGTAAGACTGCTTTATGTATAAAAAATTATTTAGCTCTATAGCTAAAAATTTGCGGAAGCTAGAGCGCGTACAGACATTTTTCAAATGGCGAATAATTTATCCAAAGTCAAATATTTTCGTTCAAAAATTCAAACATGTATTCATTACACATGTACCAATATACCCTCTAAATTTCAAACAATTCGATCCAATAGTTTTCTTTAAAAAAATTCCCAAAAATCACCTTTTTTTTAGGCTTTGGGGCACGGGTTAATATTGAAATTAAGAGTGGATTTCACTGTCAAAAATAATTTTTCAGTATTTCGAGTCAATTAAAGAGGTGAGACAAAAAAAAATTTTTTTACCAATATTAAGGGCCACCCTAATACACACACACATCCATAGATACATTTTTTTCAAACCACTTTTCTTGACGTTTTAGACAATTTTAAGCATACTGACATGAAAATCTCGAAAAAAAATTTTTTTCACGAAAACAAAGCTTCCTCTATAATGAAGCAAAAGGGTTTGTCAAAGACATTAAATAATGAGGAAGCAATTTGCAAGGTTCTATTTTGCAGGCATTTTCCAATGTATTTTTTAAAGTGGTCCCACCTTATATATACGGGCTCGTTCACGCTTAAAGCTTATCGCCTTTAACCGATTATTCTAGCGAGCACTTCGGTTGAGCTTACGTTGTCAACGACACGTTGTTTAACTATGATTAAAGCTAGTTGAAACTTTGGCACGAAATCCAAGGAACAAGCTGCCAACCCGCTTACCGCCACGTTTTCATCGGCCGAGTTACCATTATAAGAGGTTTAAAGATAATATCAATGTCATCTAACTCTACGCCGATGTATATACAATATCGAAGCGAGAAACTGTGATCGCCTGCTCGAGATACTTTGATGTATATAGATATAGTTGCGGGCTTTTAGTATATAAAGTGCTCAGACTGTCACTGCTGGGTTATTGTCTGGGCCCGAGGTCAACCTTGAATAATACAACGCTGACTCAACATACCCCTTTCATAATAGAAACGTTGGGCTTCACGATGAGAAGGTCAACGATCGAAGATTAATGTTGAGGAAGAAATTTGATCTCCTAAAAGTATCAGTGACTTGCATTGAAAGTTCAAGATGGCTTATTTGATGGCCTTTGATTTGGCTGTCGATAAGAAACTTCATTTTTTTGAGTTAAATAGTTACGTTTATAGATTATTTTTTAGTTAGATGTCTATTTCGAGCTTTCAACATAAATGGCCAAAAGAAAAAGGCATTAAACGCTTTTGTGTTCATACAAAATGTGACAGAAAAAAATTCTTTCGTCCCTCCACTGAAAATGATTTCCAATTTCTTTTCACTTGGCTCATTCGATAAAACAATTTTCGTACCGAGAAAAATTTAACTTATAAATAGTATTTTGTACGTGTGGACCAAGTAGAAATAAGAGGCATAGTTACGCCACGGGGCGAGTAGAAAAGTCACTCGTCGAGAACACACTCTAATACTACTCTTCCCGACTCGCAATCGACTGACTCTCGACTGGAGCTCTTATCGCAACGTCCGGTCCGGTAGCCAATATCGATATACGAATTTCCTAAGTCGAGAAAACGAGACATGAGCGAACTAAAGAGAGAGAGAGAGAGGGAGAGAGAGAAAGAAGGAAAGAGAAACGGGCAATATTCCGAGGTATAAGGGCGGCGTCCTACGCGGCCAATACCGGACAATATATATCTTACGCTTCGGAAAATCACTACCGTTTTCTCCGTCTCCTCGTTTTCGCAGCAAAGATATAGCCACACAATTGCACAACAGGTTGTGTGCGCGCATCGACCGAGAGAAATTCTGCTTCCCGTTGAGAGAACCGCGCCGACTGTTCGGGCGATGGCGGAATCGATGAACCGAATTTATGAGAAAAGTTTGTCAGCATTGGCCCCGTCCAACGTGCCCCACGTTTTACTCAATTCCACGGTATGTATACCTCTATGCACTCCCAACCTTGCGAGAAACCGCACGATTATTAATTCTCTTTCTCTCTCGCTCTCCTCGGCACATTTCTGGCTCTAATACGCCCGGGGAAATTCGCAATTCTTTCCCAACCTCCTCGAGGCAGATGCTGCACATTTCATTCTTATTAGGGGGGAAAAAAAAATAACGAAAAAATAAATGTATCTCGAGAGATCGGGGCAAAATGGATCTGGAGGTTGTAAAGAAATGTTCTCCTTTGCGTCTAACTTTCAAGAATTAAGCCCACCGAGTCAACTAAAAATTATGAAAATTAAATGACGCTGCAATCGCACGTACAACAAATAATTTTGCGAAAACGCAAAAAGCTTGTAGAGACATTTTAGTATTTATATGTATACTATTCATATTTATATTTATACTACATAGAAGCGAAATTATTCAAGCGATGAGCTTCAGATATTGAAAATGGATTAACGGTCCAAGCGTTTGCCAGGCTAGAGAACTCGCTCACTCTTCGTCTAACCATCCTCATAGAAACATATGTTTCTATGAGGATGTAATAATACATCTCTTGATTACCCGCGTGGGTACCGTATGTTGGTGAAACTAATACTTGTGGACGTCTCATCTATCTTTCGGTGTCTCTTGTATTCAGGCCTGGAGGAGCAAATTATCTACGTCGAATTTTATTTATCAAAAGATGAGTAAAAATATTTATATTTGACAATTTTTTACAAGAATTTAATGTTTGAATAACACGGGAGGAATTATGACGAAGAGGTTTGTATCAATTATTTCTGTTTATATATCAAGCTTTTATATTATAAAATCTGAAAGTAAAATCGTTCATGTATGTTTGAGTTACGTGTATGTATGTATGTATGTTTAAAATATGAGTGATATTTGATTTATTGTATTGATTTGTTTCTGACTCTTTACAAATTAATTAACAGTTTGCTATATAGATATATATATTTTTATAATTATTTATATTATAGAAATATTAATTAAAGAGTCTGACCATTATAGTTTATTTTGTTTATTTTGTTTATTTGTTTCTTTATGATTGGGTAAAAATGTTAATTGTGCATGTGTCGATTACTGGTGTTATTATTTTTATTATATTTTATATACTTAAGACATTGCGTAACAATTCATGCTAAAATGAATGTTCATTTCAATTCCACAAAAATGTAAAATTAGAAAATAGGTCAAAAATTATTAATATAAATTTATAAAAATCATGTATATTAAGATATCTAAATGTGTATATATTCCTTTATTTCTATTAAATGAAAATAATAACAGCCAACTAATTAGGCTTATTACAAGCTCCCGGATGAAAATAGGAGTTTCCTTAATAAACAAATCGAATAAACAAAAAAAATAATAGTGAAATAATAAATAATCCTTCGCACATTATCGCAGGGATATTTTTTAAAAATATTATTTTATTAATTGTAATCATTTAAATAGTTAAAGTATAAAAATAATAAAAATATCATTGAATTACCATTAGCATAAAGAATCATAATTTTAAGAACCTAAAGGAGCTGAAGAAGCTACAAAAAGAAATCGCGCCCCGAAAGTCAGATATTATGTCGGATATAATTAAGTAAACGTAATAGCATTTTAATATTTGTAACAAAAGTTGTCACCTGCAAATAATACATTTTATTCTATCAGTCTATTCGTAGCTAATATTTTTCTCCATTAAATCACACAATTGTTTTACGAATTTTCAAATTTACGTGGATCGGCAAAAGTGTATAAATTAAAACGTTTCACATGACCCCGCTGTGACTCCACATCTCAAAATATTAAAATAAAAATATTTCCTGTCGGATTTTTCCAACTACTTCGAGAATTCCCAACTTGAAACGTGTTCGCTTCAAGCGTAACGACTTTTTGGCCGCACACGGTATTCTAATAAATCATAATATATCGTATTTGGCCAGGTCGAGTAAACGAGAATCGCTGCGCGTGATGTTGTGCGGTTACGATGATGGTGACCACCGCGGTTTCCCTCGACTCTCTCACTCGCTGAAACACACATAATATTGCATTCATAAAGCCGCCCTCTCCGTGTGCCAGTGGCCGTCGCAGCAGGGAGAAAACGAGAACGATAACGACCGAGCTTTAGCGACCAAACTGAAGCGAGAGAGAGAGAGAGAGAGAGAGAGAGAGGAAAAGAATAAGTGGGAGGGGTTGTGCGCCACTTGAGCTCGAAGTGATTAACGAGTGCGGTTGTTTCCCTGTCACCGTCGTCGCCGCCGTCTGTTCGACCCGCTCACACTACTCAAGTACCGGCATAATATACACAGCAAATCTCCTATATACATTCTCGTTAACGAATGACTCTGATGAAACAAGAAAAAAAAAAAAAAAAAGAATAGTACAATGTGTCAGAAAGTATAGTAATAAAGAGTTGACTTCCGACTTGACTAGAGAAAATTGTGGAAAGCACATTCGTTCAAGTCGAATCTACAGGAAAAAAGCATTTCTAACGATAATTGCATCGAGCAAAAATAAAAATAGCACAGAGCGTCAAAAATTATTGTTATAAAGAGTGGTGCGGATTTTTATTTATTTCTAATAATATGTTTCCAAAACGTAACACTTCGATTTCACAAAAAAATATTTGTAACTTTACTAATTGAACAAAAAAAAAAAACGTAAATGAAAAAGGATTTTTTTCGCGATTTTAATTACAAATGTACACCATTTTTAAAAATCAGTTTTATAAATATATATATATATATATTAAATGATTGTAATTTAATAATAAATTCAACGACTCATTTTTGTTGAAGTAACAAATGGATTAATTAACAAAATGAACAAACAAAAAATAGCACAAAGTCTGAGAAAGGTATAGCAATATTTGAATAAAAAATAAATTGGTGTAAAATATTAGGGTGTTTCACAAATATCTGAAAATTCAACGAAATATCTTATTAAAAATGTTAAAATGTTAATGTTACAAAAAACGAACGACTACTTTCTACAAATAGAGGGCTCAGGCGACCTTTAAAGGGTGGCTTCATTGAAATAAAGATAATCATACATTTATTTAATTGAGGCACCCCTTAAAGCTGGTCGTCAGAGCCCTCTATTTCTAGAAAGTAGTGGTTAGTTATTTACAATTACATTTGGGGGTGAGAGACGATACTTTATTTTTTATTCCTTTTCCGTCACATTTTTTAATGAATTTTCAAAAATTTGTGAAACACCCTAATACACATATATACAATATAATTCATATGTATATATTGCATATGGTATCTCAAATAAGAAAAATGTTCACTTAGGCAATACTTTTGAAATGTTTTATTGGCGTATCCATAAAACACTTGTTAAAGCCATATATATTTAACACACCAATTTTTTTTTATTCGGCTAGAGTGTTTCAAGTCGAACTAGAGAAAATGTGCAAAGTAGATTTGAATCTACAGGGTGCGAGGGGTAGTCGGAGCATTGCTAACAATAAGTGCGTGAAGCAGATCGCATTCCACCCTCGACGACGATATTCCACAAGTTGATCCCCCCTACTATTTACGTTTCTCCGTGTGTCGAAACTCTCGTAGTAGTTTTGCCTTCGTTTCCCACATCCCCTTTAGCTTTTTCTCTTTCCTTCTCTTCCAATTTTCCCCCGAGGTGCACCTCTCGCCCTCCTCTCCTCTTTTTCCATCTACATTCATTTACGAATTTTCTCGCACGCTTTTTCTCTACATTTCTATTTATCCGTTCGAACGTCCACCATACTCTTATCGTCTCTATGCATATTTCCTTTGATCTAGTATCCCAGAGAGGTCTTTATACTCTTTCGTTTCCCGCTCTCGTTACAGTGATATGTGTGTGTGTGTGTGTATCTTTCGTAGAAGCTGGACTGGATAGAACGAGGATATATAGTGACTGCAATGTGGCCACAGTCAAAAAGCTCTCTATTTTCTCACTTTTCTTCCTTCTCCCTCTCTGTCTACCGATGTTGCTGCACGTAATATGTATACAAGGCTCGAGAGCCGTTGCCCGGAACACGCAATACTTGAATAGCATGTTTATGCTGCGAAAGCTTCGCGCCAGTCTGATACATATGGACGTTATATGTATCGTGTAGTAGGAACCACTATACAGGGTGTCGTATTTTTGAAAAATCCAATAAAATAATTTGAAATAAAGGTATTATACAAAAATGTTTTATACAAAAGTTGTATGGTTTTAAGGGGGTCCGGGTCAGGTTAAGATCACACGAAGGTCAACTTGATTATCTTAAATGAGAATCTATCATTTTCCCTCAACAGAATTTTAGTCGAAGTGAAATGAATTGTATTTCTAATGGAAACAAAAAATTGCACTTAGCCGCAAAAATCTACCGCTTGCATTGTAACTATAAATATATGTTCTGCAAAAGATAACAGTACACAAAATGAAATATCTTATACAAGTTCGATACGCGAGATATAAAGCTTAAACAGAATAATTAAATGCTGACAACGGGCGACCAAAGAAATCAAGAAAAGCAGACGCGAGATTTTTACGCAAGGAAAAGCATTTTCAGAAAATAAGATCACTTAAAAATCGTATTTTCTAAGATCAGAAATCTTTCTACGCAAAAACTAATATCTTTTTCAATTAAATTTCGACTTTGGCGCATAAGAAATAATTTTAATAGTATAATGTGCAACAAGGGTCGAAAGTTGACGTTTGCGACGAGCGTGATGTTTGCTGCCCGAGCGAAGCAAGGGCCGAAATCACACGAGTCGCAATCGTCAATTCGGCCCATGTTACACACGGTACTTTTTGTAACGAGTGCAGGAATAGAGGCGCTTTGAGTGGCAGTGTTTGCGGGACGAACGGCGACAAGTGAGATTAGAATTTTTCGTCCCTAGGGCAGAAAAGAGCCACTTTCGTCACTTTTCATGCACGAGTTACAAAAAAACATTACCCTCACCTGCCTTTGTAATAAAATATGGAAATGAGAAAACTAGAAAATTCATGTGAATTAACAAAAGAAATGCTTTAAGCTTAACATTTGACGAATCTTATCGTACATTAGATCGTGTAAAATTATCAGGCAAATGAAAAAACAAAAAACGCCGGAAAATTGAAGTAAATAATTGTCGGAATTACATGTATGCTTTATCCAGTTATTCGTATGCATCAACATTGCGAGAGTGAGAGAGAGAGAGAGAGCGGGGTAGAAGGTCGTTCTATTCTCCCTTCTCGTTGGTTATATAACCTTACCTCCTTCCTCTCGCATTTAAATACATATATAGACGAGTTTTCTCGTGAGCCGGGGGTTTGTTACCGTATGGAAATATCCTGCAGGGCTGGAATTAGTTGCGTTGAGCCCCGAGGATTGCCCGGACAACTAGAATGCAGC